>CM036617.1:15431043-16051237 GCA_020746105.1 Trogon surrucura | reverse complement strand
CCGGTCTGTTCTAAGCCTGATATTCAGTGAACTTGTGCAAGAGCTAAAAGACTTATGCAGCTAATACCTTTATCCTCTAAATATATATTAGTTTGACAAAAAATAGTCTTTCTCACTAAATGCTTTACTTTTATAATATTGTCCCTTATACTTAGCAACATATGGGTTACTAGTGTTTCTAAACTCTACTGGAGCCAGTCTAGCTACAGATATTACTCCTATTGTGATCATAAAGAAAAGCTTTGGAGGATCATCTCAGAAAATTCACAGGAAAAAAAGACTCATGTTGCTCTTCAGGTACCTCAGACATGAGAACTGCACAGGAAGCAATGCAGACAAAGGTGAAAAAAAAACCAGTAAAGTACAGCGTGGGCACCTATTTCCATAGAATACAAACTCAGGGGCCTAATTAGGCTAGAACCAAAAAAAAAGTTTTATTCAGCACCTGCCCACACGCCCTCAGGCCAGTTCCTTCCCCTCTCTGGCTCAGACACATGGCTTGACACACAGACATGGCCGTGCCACGGTGAACATAAATGTAAGAACATGTTAAATATCCTACTGCAGCATTGATGACGATCCTTACATCATCCACATTAAAAGTATTTTTCTCTAACTTATTGCAAAGCAATCTACAGCAGCGCAATCTGTAGTCTCCTCTGGTAATTTTCAAGTTGTTTTCACTCTTAAGAACATATTAGAAAGTATATATTTTGAAAAACAAATTTCTAACACTAACTTCACATTAGAAACACACGAGAAATTCGAAGGAATTGACCACATTCTTTGACCTGTCACTTTTTTCTATCGCTTTTGTATCAGATTTTTTTTTTTATTTTGTGCAGGGCGAGCAGCAAACAGAGAATATTGACAAGGGGGTGTCGTTCACATCAGTGTTATTAACAAGGAGGGTGAATCCCCACTGTCGAGGCTCTGGCGGGAGGCGTTACCGCCGCATTCTGAGACGGGGCCGGCTCCGCCTGCGACCGCGCTCCGGCCGCTCCGCCCCCGCTCCCACGGCGCCGCCTCCGAGTCGTCTGCTGGAGCCCCCTCGGAGAGACACCGCGACACTTTTGCCGCCCAGCCCGCCCTAAAACCGGCGGCGGAGCGGGCCTCAGCCGCACCGGGCCGTACCGCCCGACTCGTCCAGCCTCAGCGCCGCGCGGGGGTCACGGCTGCCCCTCCCGCGCAGCTCGCACGCCCGGCCCGGCCCGGCCCCCGCCTCGCGTCGGCTCCGCCCCGCCGGCCCCGGCAGGCAGCTCCCGGCGTTCGGCCGCGGCTCCGGCTCCGCGGTTCGCTCAGCGGCCATGCAGCTCCTCAGCGGCGCTTCCTGCGCGCTGCGGGTGGCAGCGCTGGCGCCGCTGCTGTTGCTGCTGCTCCTCGTCCCCGGCTCCCGTGAGTAGCGGCCGCGGGGGGACGGGACGGGGCAGGCGGGAGGGCAGAGCGGGCGGCGGCGCCGGTCCTGTCTGTCCGCACGGAGGCTGCAGCCGGTGGCTGCTGCGGCCCCTCCGCCGGGCCGACCCGAGCCTGGCCGGGGGCCGGGAGCGGGGCCGGGGGTGCGGGCTGCGTCGCCGGCTGCCCTTTCGCTCCGTTCCGGCCGCGGGGAGGTTGGCGCCGGCTGGTCCCGTTTCCACCTTCCCTCAGCGGGAGCTGAGGCGGCGCCGCGCACGTGGGCAGCTCCTCGGGAGCGGCCCTCGGACAGAACCGGCGGGCGAGAGGCTTTAATGTCCGGGCCGGTTTTGAAGTGGAATCGATAATTGAAAAACAAGAAGCGTTTGGGGGTGTTTTTGGAGGGGTGACTGTGTGTGCGGTTTGCTCACCAGCCCCCGCTCGCCCGCGGCTCTGCCCTTCCACCCGGCGGCGCCCTCACAGGCGTGAGCAGGAGGCTCGGCCGGAGGTGCTGCCCCCCCCGGGCCGGAGATGTGCCCTGAGCCCTGCAGGTGTCCCCAGGACTTCTGCGTGGTGGATGTCCCGTCATGGAGGAGCCGGAGAAGCCCCCAGTCAGGGCTAGACTGGAAGGAAACGCTTTCCATACCCTTCTTGCTGGCGCTCTCAGGGGCGGGCCATGATTGTGTCGAGTGGCTTTCAATGGCTCTGGGGGCATCGAGGCTTTGCGGTCAGGACAGATGGTTGTGTTTCTGTGAGGTGCTCGCAGCAGGGTCTCTTTTTTAATGGCTGATTCTAGTAAATAGATAAGTCTCGAGTTTTGTTGTGCTCAGGTGGTAGGAGGTCAGATTCAGGGGATAATCATCAATGCGCACTCAAATAAAATGAGATACACCGAAGTCTGCGCCTCCGGAGTTCCCTTTTCAGAATGTTGAAGGGCTCCATACAGCACCCAACGACTTTCCAAAGTTAAAGAACCTTAAAGATAGGTAGCAAAATTAACCAGCTCTAAGTAAAGCTGAGGAATATCAGTCCGTCCAGCAGTGTGAATATGCTGTTGTTAATGTGGTGAAGCTGTAATATAAACTGATTTAGAAAAGTAAAATGAGGAATGTAAACAGCTTTATAATCGCCCTTGCAAAAGCAAGATTTTTTGAAGAAGTTTGCTGGTGACTTGTTTACGGCCCTGCTAAGATTTTGTAGCCTCCATTTTAAAACGATGGACTGTTTCCTTTGATATAAGATTGGCCTGATCTGTCTTATCGTGCTGCTTCCTGAGTGCCTGCGCTGGCTGGACTCATGTGCAGTCAGGGCTGTCTCCTGGGGCAGGGATGATCTCGCTTTTGACAGTCAAATGTAGTTCCTTCCTCTATATGTGAATGTGTTGTCTAGACTCTCAACATTTAAAACACGGTGAGAGAAGTTGTGCGCTTTTAAGATTCAGTCTAATGTCTCTCTTGAAGTATCTTTTTCTTTTTCTGCCCACTTACTGAGAAACTTCCAGAAACTACTGCTGGGATTTGTGTTGGTTTCAGCAAAAGTTTGATTCGCTAATGAACACTGCAGGAGAAAGTATTTGATGATTTTCACACTGTAATTTGCAGAAATTGAAAGTGACAATAGATTTGTCCTCACTCCAGATTTTTGGGCAGGCTATTTTTTTTTCAGTATAACACTGTTTTTTTTACTCTGATGGAAAGTTCATTTCTATGTGTTGGTCAAGTCAGTAGAAGAAACATCATCAGAATGTTATGGTTTGGGAAAAATCCTTCCCACTGTTGTGGAAGATCCATCTGGCTCCCTGATACCTGAGTGAGTAAGGAGAATACACTGTCCCTGTCTGGAAGCTGCCTCCACCCTCTTTCTGCTCTGTTCAGAAAAGGAAGCTAGCAAGATCTTCAAGAGCTTACCCATACACAAAACTACTCACAGTACAAAAAACGAGCTGCAGCAAGAGCCTCCAGACCTGAAAACAGGCATGGCATTTCGATTTCAGTGCGTGTTCTTACTTCTCTTAGATTCTTGGTTGACAGCAGAAGGTGGTGTAGTTTTCCAGTCTCAGATAGACCAGGGTTGAGAATCAATTACTTGGGTCTATGTTGTTTTCTTAAGCATCTATGCAATGGTGTTTGTGCTTTCCTTTGCAGCACTCTGAGGTAATTTCACAATGTTGTGACATGAGAACCTGTCCAAAAAGTTGCTGAGATAGCCCTGCCTACGTCTGTCTTGAGATGACCTACCTTCTTAGTAGGTCAAGAATGCCACTTCAGACTCGGGTAGCAAAGGACCTCGTTGCGTCAAAGGGAAAAGAAATATAAGATTTCCAGACAGCAGAGATTCCAATTTATGGATTATTAAAATTGTCTGGCGGATGTTACAATAGATGATTATATTCATGTTGCTGCTCTAACATCTCCACTTCAACCATTCCAGCACCTCAACTCTTACTCATTTGGATTGCTTAGAGATTACTCTGCAAGATCTTTCTGAGGGACTGTGTGTTGTCAATGCCTTTTGGTTTTAAAACCAACAAAAGTGGAATGGTTTGGACATTAAACTCTCCTCCTTATATGCTGTGCTTCAAACTTGAAAAGAAAGGATACCCAGACAAAATTGTATATGTAACTTCTGAAATGTCCCCACAATGAATGTGTAAAATTGTGCTTAGTAAAAATAAAACTTTATATACCAACATCTTTTTTGCAGCATGAGGTTTAGTTAGACTAGGCATAAAGCCTGCAAGTGCTTAGAAATGTGTTTGTCTTAAATGTGAATGCAGGAGTAGGCAAACTGACCTTTGTCACATGCAGGGAGTTGAATGAGTACCGCTGCTCCTCAGCGTACGGCTCTTCTACCAGGCTTTATCGACAGAGGGTAGTAATTTGGTACGTGCCTGAGCTAGAGACTACAGATTCCTAATGCAAAATGTTCCTGGGTGTTACCCATTATGTTGATTTTTACAGGATCTGGGAAAATCAAGTCCATTTAAATTCTTGTCCTGTTCATTTTCAACAGGTATTAGAGCTGTCCCTGTCACTTATCCTGCATCTATCTCTGTGTTCAGCACAAGCACGGATCTTCAGCTCCTGCGTCTGAATGCTGCTCCTGGAACCTGAATTTCAGCTATAAAGCTGGAGGAACTGGCCTGATTTTGCCCTTTTGAAAGCTTGTTTATCGAAACTGTCTCCAGCTCATGACTTCTTAATGCAGTAGAGCAGCAAAGCCGCAAGCGGCCCTGGCAGCGCTCGGCGTACTGGTGTGCCGTGGTGTTTTGCAGGAAGCACACTTGCTTTCAGATACACCCCGGCCAGCCACAAGCAGATACATTTTTCACTGCATCTGCGCCTGACCTTAAACAAAGGAAAACAGAGTTGTCTGATGAAAATGTTGATCCCCTTTCCCTGTCCTTTTCCAGTATGTGGTGCTTTGCTGCATTGTTTTAGGTTGAGTGCTTCCTTATTTCTGTTGTTTCATCGTGAAAAATGAACATGGAATCTTTTTTTTTTCTTTCCTCTCTCCTCTTGGTCACAGTGGGAACAAGCATCAGCATGGTGTTTCCCTGCTCAAGATTTGTAGGCCCAATATTGCAAGTAATCCTGTGGCCCAAAGAGCTTTACCTCTGCTGTGTGCAGGACATTCTGTGCTGCAGCTGGCTGCCTGCTTCCTCGCCCCTTCCTTTACATACTCACACCAGCACATGGTGTGCACCTGGGTCAGTGCAGACTCTAACATTTGCATTTCTGCTCCCTGGAGAGGGATGGAAACCCTAACTGTTTTCACAGAATCACAGAATGTTAGGAGTTGGAAGGGACCTTGAAAGATCATCTAGCCCAACCACCCTGCCAGAGCAGGATCACCTAAAACAGGTCACACAGGAACGTGTCCAGGTGGGTTTTGAATGTCTCCAGAGAAGGAGACTCCACAACCTCCGTGGGCAGCCTGTTCCAGTGTTTTGTCACCCTCACAGTGAAAAAGTTTTTCCTAATGTTTTTGCAGAACCTCCTGTGCTCTAGTTTACACCTGTTGCCCCTTGTCCTATCACTGGACATCACTGAGAAGAGCCTGGCTCTGTCCTCCTGACCCTCACACTTTACGTATTTGTAAACATCAATGAGGTCACCCCTCAGCCTCCTCCAAGCTAAAGAGACCCAGCTCCTTCAGCCTTTCCTCCTAAGGGAGATTTTCCACTCCCTTCATCCATCAGCAGATGGGCTCATTGCCCTGTGCAGTCTGTGGTCTCAAATGAGGGTCTCCAGTTTTCAGACCTGTTGCTGCGTAGAAGGGTGTTCTGCTTTCCCCTTTGCCTTAACCCAGTGATCACAGAATCACAGAATTGCCTAGATTGGAAAAGACCTTTAAGATCATCAAGTCCAGTCGTTAACCTAGCACTGACAAATCCTTGAGTAAACGATATCCCTAAGCACTAGGTCTACCCAACTCTTCAATACCTCTAGGGAAGGGGACTTCACCACTGTCCTGTCTCCCTGGTTGAAATCTTCTGCTGTCCCTGCAGTGATACACAAGGCTTCGAATCCAAAGCCCCAGTCTGGAGACAGAGGATAGTTTGGGAATAGTTTCACTTTCACAGAGTTCTATGATTTTAAGATGTTCTTTTTCTCACCCGTCACACAACTGATCCTCTTTGCATGCGTGTGAATAACAGGCTTTATGTTCTGTGTGGTTTAATTTTTGTGACTTGCATGTAGACGAGGCCTGAGGACACAGTAATCAGGCGTCAATTAGTCTTCAGGGCATGACAGTGTTTCACCAGAGGTGTGATCCTTCTCTACCCTGCTCCCCACCTGCCAAGTGCTCAGGGAGTGCGTTGACGTGCTGTTGGTCCCAAATTGAGCAACGCAGCTGTGGCATGGAGCTTATTGTCTTCCCATGCTGTCCATGTAGGGGCAGAGCAAGTGCCAATCGGCCTGCAAAGGCCTTGCAGACTGTAGGACAAGAGTTAGGTGAGAAATTCTTCTCCTTCTGCTGTAGGTGATGCAGGTCCTATGTTATTACTGAAGGAAGGTGCCTGATTTTCTACTTTTACTTCTTTCCATCTCCTTTCATCTCAAGGAAGAAGAGAGCTTGAGACAGTGATGATGGGGAAGATAAAACTGAGGATGGGAAAGAGTTCCAGTTCAATTCATGGCTGGGTAGTGCAAATGTTGTCATTTTTAATGTGCTAAGAGCAGGCTGTTGTGGTACCATGCTTTTATATCACCATTATACTGAACTCTTGTTCTGTGTAGTCATTAGTATGCCCAGAGCAAGTGACAGATGCTTTATTAACTTTTTTCTTTTCCCTACTTCTTAGTAATACAGCACCTAAACTTATCTTATTCTTCTTGGTTTTTTATGTAGAAAATCAAGAGACGAACAACTCCATCAGTACTACACCCTTTATTACGATTCCAGGTCATAACTCACAAGGTAATACTCTTGACATTTCTATTGCTGTTCCTCAGTAACGTTGAGAAAAGCAGTATCCATTATGGTATACCTTAAACTGTCCTGTAATAGTATGGGGTTTTAATTTTATTTTATTTTATTGACTTGAGAACAGCTGTGGGGCAGGAGTGAGGTACTCCAGTTGTCGCATCTATTCCAGAACAACTAAAAATATTTAAGAGAAATGGGTATGCAGAGCAACAGAGAGGAGAAATAAAATGGATAAATTTTATGTGTAGAACTATAAATACCTGCCAGCATCAATTTCTAGTTAAAAAGAGAACCACCAGCTCAAGGAGTCTGCTAAACTAGAATTTAGTGCTCTTGAGAAAAAAGCAAGGCACTACTATTTAATTTGATTTTTAAACTCAGAATGGATTCTAGGTCCACTGTACTTGAGCTCGTTGCCAAAGTACACGTGTATTTCACAGTGTAATCTCATTTTGACTGTGTTAAGCTGTACGCCTTTAAGCATGTGCCATGCAGAAGGCATATTTCTTGAATCTTTTTTACCCTGTACTACTTCATCTCATTTTCTGTTGGCCAACAAGCAGGGTGTATAGCCAATACTCTGCTCAGTGACTCACTCTGTCTTGTGTTAACATCACTGACTCACCCCCAAATTCCAGGCAGTGCATGTGGCTTCTTTTCACCTGTATGAGCATGCAGGCGACATCCAGGCATGTTCCCAGGGTTGGAGAAGTAAGCACTCGGAACTTGGGGAAAACCAAAGCTGTGTTCTGGTTACAGTGTTGGGCCAGTGTGGAAAGGTTTAGCCTGGGGCATATCCATGGCTTACGCTGGTAGAAAAGTCAATGTATCCCAGAAAGAATGTGTTTGTAATTGTACAATCACAGCCTGTTTCGCAAAGGCAATTAAACTTAATATCCCAGGTATGTCAGTGTAAGGGTTGTGTGTGCAGGACACAGCAGTGGGGCTAGCTAAATTGTTTGGATTATACCAAAGAAAATGCAGAGTATTTCCCTCTGTAATGTTTCACCCCCCCTTTTTCTGGTGGGTGGTATGAAGGTGTAAATTTGTTGTCCTTGTTCTTAAAACTGAGCTTGCTCTTAACATGTATGCAATTGCAAAGAGTGTTGACAAAACTGTTCTAGACTAGATGTTTCCAGTGGTAAGAACAGCAGATCTGTTCAAAGGAAATAGGGCTGCTTCTTGATTCTGGTAGCTGTGTTGCCGCTCTTGTCATCTCTGAGGTTATGCCCTTTGTTTTCCAGCCATGCTGAAAACCGATCAGGCTGCTGCAAGGCGCACAGCGCTGCCAGCGTGGGAGGGTGCTGTAAAAGACGAGCTACTTCAGAGAACAGAATAATGACAGAATGGGCATAGGCGAGAGTGCAGAGCGAGTGGAGGGAAGTACAAGCAGTGGCGCTTCCAGGGCCGAGAGTTACCCAAGAGCCCAGTAGATCTTAGCTGGGACAGAGAGACCGTTTGTTAACCTGCAAGAAATGTTGAAGAGGGATGCAGCAATGAGGATGGAAGTGAGAATGAGAGGGTGCCTGAGAACCTAGAAGTAACATGAGCAGGAAGGGGGGTAAGACAGAGAACTAGAAAAGTAGAAGTGAAAGCAAGGAAAGAAGGACAACTGTTAAGACTGAAATGTGGTTTATGTTTTAAATCCTTGGAAACAGGTACATTCTTAGGACCCTTTGTAGAGAGAGTATAAACCCACAGAGAGATGTTTCACAGGGTATAGATCTGTCCCTACTTGACACAACTGCAGTGTGCTCTTAGCATGAGCCTAGTTTGTAACAGACATGCAGCAAAACGAAAGAAAAGATTGAAGGACAGGAAGTGAAATTAAAATAGAGGCATAAAAACTAGAAAAAAAAAAAACACACAGTGCTTAAGTAGGTCTAGAAGGTCATTGGCAGCATGGCCGATAGCAGCAACTGAAATAGAGCATGACACAGGAGTGGAAGAGAGGAAAAAGAGGAGATGTAAAGAATTAGGATGCAGAACGTTTGGGCACTGCTGCTCTTACAGTATGGCTATGTTCTTGCTCCACTGAGATCTGGAAGTATTTTGCAGAGGGTTGAAACCATCTGCTTTGGGCTGCAATGCTCTCTGCTCTATTCCTGCTTGTAGCCTGCGAACAGATACCCTGAGGAGAGTATTGTGTTATGTGGACGTAATTATGATATATTAAAATGAAAATGAATAATATTTCTTTCCTTGTTTTCTTTTTTCCTTGAAGAAAATACCAGTTCATCCAATCTCACTGTTATTTCATCCACACAATCTACAGCAGCATCTACAGTAGGTACGTATCTCTTTGTCTGTCCATTGCTATGAATCTAGAAACTAGCTCCAAAGCTGCCCCAGATCATACCAAACTCTGAGGAAATATACATCAGAAATTGGTTTTAGAGAGGCATTATCATTGTAGGGCTGGGAGGCAACATCTGAAACAACTCTGAAATGAAGCTATACTGTTCTGCAAGTTTAGGTAACACACTTCATCAGTAGAAGCAATGACATTTGCAGTGCCATTGAAGAACAGGAGTCAAAATAAAACTTCAAGGAAGAATTGCAAGAAGTTGATCTTTTCTATGCTCATTCTTTGCCTTTATGCAAGGTTATTCCATTTTTGTGGAGTAAAGATGAATAGGTTGTGCAAACTGCTTATCTGTTTAATGTTATTTCACAAGGGGGCTTAGGTTTCAAGAGTCAGACTCTCATTTCCTTTCTGATAAGACTCAGGGCACCTTATACAATAGAAAATAGCCCTTTACAGAACTCACAGCACAAAACAGTGGAGTTAGGCTAGGCAGGAGCAGCAGATCTGGGACAATCTGTCAGGGGTACTTTTGCATTGTTCTTTTCTTCACAACTTGGCAAAAGAATTGTAGGTAAGAATGATTTCCCAGAGCAGCAGTGTTGCATTCATGGTGCTCAACATACATATCTTGGTGGAAAGAAGAAAGAACTGCATTAGATCAATTAGTAGAGTTTGAAAGCAGACACTTAACCCTGGACACAAACAGCTCACTTATATATAGCCAACTGTTGGCTATGTCAATGTGAGATTATTAAAAAAGGAAATATAAAAAATAATCTTCTGGAGGAACATGCGCAGGCATATTTTACCACATCAGGAAAGACGGGGTAAGAATTCACATCATGCAGTTCTTCAGTCTGTGATGCACAGATAAAAGGTTGTACCTGAGGGAAGAGAAGCTGGTTCAATGCGCGAACTGGGTCCCCTGTGTGCTACGAGCTGTGTGAAAGCCGGGCAGAAATGCTGTGCCATTCCAATTCCAGTGCAGCTCTCGCTTTGTGTCTCTGTAATCTACAGGTAACCTTTGAGCTACCAGGCTCGGAAGTTGCTTGTTAGGCATGTGAGAATAAAATACTCACTGGGAGAGGAAAAAAAAAAAAAAATCTCTGCAGAGACCTTCCTTTTGGTAGGAAGGAGGTGCTGCAGTGTCTCATTCCATTGCCTGCAGTGTGCCTGTTTAAGCACGTCTGACTCGGAATGTGGAGAGATTTTTTGTCATCCCCTTGTTGCCTCAAGGCCATCCCGGTGTGTTTAAAGGCACTGCTAACCACAGGTGTTTTGCCCACCCCCTGCTCCAACCCCTCTGCTCCAGACCAGATTGTGGGTTTCTTGCAGAGGCCTGAGTTTACCAGGTCTGGTTAATAATAGTAAAAAGAGAGGCCTGAGCCCTTTACTGTTAGGTGCAGTACAAACCTAACAGACAGCTGTGCCTTGCTTCACATTGTTTATGATTCACATCCTTCTCTTTTTTCATCATTCACATCCTACTTGTTTTTTTCCTTTTTTTTCTTAAACACTTCATAGATTTTAAGACAACATTCATCTGTTTTGATTTTCTATCTTGAACTCTTTCAGAACAGAGAATACTGGATATATGTACTTAATTTTGCCTGAATTCTCTGCCCTTTTTTTTTTTTTTTTTTTTTGGAAGCTTCAGTAATTTTCCATGCGATGCAAAGGACATTTTTTTTTAATTTTAAGAAGAGTATTCAATACTAGTATTTGGTATGTTAGCACGGTGCTTATGCAGTTTGAGTTGTGTTCATTCTTGTTGAGTTAGAACACTAACGGAATAGTGCATGCTTGCTAAGAATTCTTTATGCTGTACATTCTTTGATTGATAGCGTAGCTATTTAATGTTTAAACACAGGTAGCATACGAAGTAAAATACATGTCTCAAAGTATCGTAAACCTCAACTCTATAACTGACATGCATCCTTTTTGAGCAATAATAAAAATTAATTAAGGCAGCCTGGGTTTGTTTAGCATGATGTTCAGTGAAGCCCAGCTGGTCTTTCAGGGGAAAAGTAATTAGGGAAATAAAAGATAAAAGGACAGATGTTGCTAGCAAACGTTCTTTCATCTTAACTCTGTTGGTAAAATAGTATGGGTAAGATTTTTCAAAGACACGAAAGGACAGATTGGTGCCCAATTCATGTCAGCTTCCCAAATTCTCCAGCTGCATCAGATAGCCTCCCACTGATGTTTTGAAATGACTGGTGCTAAATCCATCACTAAAAGATAAGTCTGTAGGAGATTAACCAGATTTTGCTCTTAATGTTACATCACTAAGTGCTGTAAGCTTGATGAAGTAAGAGAAAAGGATCGCTAGTAGGAAGGGGAGGGGGAGAAAAGTAATGTGCTTGGATATTTTCTGTGCTGACTCAGGGTTTCTGTAGGGTAATTTAATACCCATGGAACAAGTACCATCTTTGTGTAACATTGTTTAATATTGTTATGCATGGAACAATTAGCCATTATATCACTCAGGAGCACAAGTCGGTCTGACACTCGGAAATCGTGGCTCAAAAAACCAAACCAAAACACAAGCACAGAAAACTGCTTGACACTTGCATTCAGATTTGTCTGTCTTTTGGTATCTTTTATATTAGGAGTGCAGTTACCAGGTGTTGTTTCATGGTGTATAACTGTAGATGATTTCCATATAGACATTTCCTTGCTTATTTCCTACGATGAGGAACCATTTGATATTTATAGATCATTGTGCCTTTGGGGAGTTTACCTGTCAGTACTAAAATGTGCCCTGAATTTTATCTGATGTATTTTACACATGCTTCATAGAGGAACTGAATTTCCTAATTGTAACAAGGTAAGCACGTGAATATAGTACTCCAACTGTTCCATCTCAGTGAATGCTCATTTCAAAGTGTTTCCTAGGGGTGTGGCACAATACAATTATAACATCAAAGTACAGGAAAATAAATAACATTTACTGTGGGGACTGTATTGGGCTGTTTCAGCAGCTGTAACGTTAAATGTCTCAAAAGTATTGTGTAGGCCAGTTCCTTTCAGAATGCTTACATAGTTGTATTGTTTGGTTTTTTTAAAGTTTTTGATGTTCACATCTGTGCTGGAAGCAGTGATAAATAAGTCTTAGCAAAGACACCGTTCTGTGTCTAACTACTCACATTTTACACTACATTTATGGGAAGATTGTTCTGCAGAAGCACTTTAGATGCTGTTTAAAAAAATGCAGAAATCTAATATCAAGCTTACTGTGGAATTGAGATGAAACTATCTGGTTTTCAGTTGTTCTAGTTTTAGACAATTTCAAGAAAACCTGGGTATAATGAGACATTTGAATGTCTAATGAAAAGCCTTTGTGGTGGTTAAAATGATTCCAGCTTGTATGAGGTTATAGAAATAATACAGTAGACAGCTGCAAAGGGAGCTTTTTCTCCCTAAAATTCCTTCTTACATAAAAGCTATTTTCCTCATATAGTCTGCTTAGAGAAATGTTAGTTGCGTAACGGGCTCATGTTTCTTGTTAGTTCCTTCGTAGGAAGATAAATAATTACTCTTACGATCATTCTGGCTGGCTGCCTTCTACTAAGGTTCTAAGGATTTTGCTATAAATATCAACCTCTGTTATTCTTGAATTTTTGCTTCATGGTATTTTTATTCTGGAAGAATTCATTACTGCTTTCTGAGCAGGGAAAGGGAAGTGTTAGGTAAAAGGAGAGTAGGAAAGTAAAAGTTAAAGACATTAGGTGTCAATTAAACTTGTGAAGCAGCATTTCAGTCTTTGTTTTAACCTTGGCAAGACAGCACACTACTAAATAAATGATACAAGCTAGCACATTTTCTTCTGTTGTACTTTTATCATGTGTAGAAAACCTTTTGAACATTAAGTTCAGCATAGATGCAGTATTGTCTCTGATACGTTTAATATACATGCAACCTTAGTAAAGTCAGTGTTTCATTCAATAGCAAATGAAAGATTAAATCATGGCTAAAACTAAAAGGGGGTGTTTTCATGCAAAATCCAGAAAACCTGAGCACTTCAAATGTAAAGTTACTCTTGATCCAAAATTTTATCTCATTTTTAAATACTCCAGGTTAGGCATGATTGGATGGAATTGGATAGTGTTATCAAAAAAAAACCTGATCTTTCTAAAACTTAGCAGATATTATCCGTGTTTTCCTTATGACCTTTCCTTTAAACCATTTCTGACCTTAATCCCCAGAAATCAGAAGTCAGGTTTTTCCAAAGGAAATGTGTTGAGGAAGAGCCTGTATGCAAGCGTGGATATCCATGCAGTGGCATTTTCATTGTTACTCTGTCGTTCTGTTTGGGCATGATAAATGCTGTCTTATTCAAAGAGTACACAGTTTATTATTTTTATGTGTTTTTCTGTGTGATATCACAAACAAAAATTTCCCAGGTACATCCACCAGTACTACTCATCTGGCCAGTACCAGTCAGCCCACCAGCACCACTACGTCTGCCACCTTGACGACTCAGCCCACCAAAACCAACCAGACAACAAGATCCACCACAGCTGCATCAGTCACGTCGTCACAACTCAATGTTACGGTGGTGACCACTTCCAGGGTTTCTTTCACTTCTGCAACAGGTGAGTTTACATTTCAGGAAGCTTATAAAGGCTTCTCTACGTGTTGATGTGGTTTGTACAGTTGTAGGATTGTTAATTTTACAGCAGTATAACAGAGAAGGGAGGTATTTACATGCTGAAAAACAAGAGCAAGGTGCAGTTTTAGTATTAAGATGGCTACAATAATGTTGCTCTGAGCACTCTGCTTACTTAGGTAAGGAAGGTTTCTCTTAACCTGAGAGACCTGCTGTATTTAGGAAAACAAATAAAATGTGAGTGGACTGAACCAGCAGCCACCAGCAAGGATATCAGCAATGTTAAGAGAAAGCCTGGCTTTTGAACACAACATCTGTATTTGTTCAGCTCTCCCTTCTGTGCTTTAATTGAACTCATCTCTTATACTGTGGCTCAAAATACATCCACTGGCTTGGTAGAGAGACTGAGTTCTGTTATCTACGTTTGTAGCAATGTAATGAATTTTATCAGTAATGGGGAATAGAGTATGACTATGAATGAGCCATGTTATGTAAAAGTTGTCAAATATGCTTTGCCAGTACCCTTTAATACAAAACCAGTATGTGTAGAGTTCAGTATTTCCTTGCAATTAGCTGGTTGTTTGCACCGCCTCATGCATACGCTTCCAGCCAGCTCAGGGTTGCTCACGTGTCGGTGAAGCTGTCATCAGCAGAACTTTTAGTTGGCCGCGTAACACTCCCTGTGGCAAGTACAAATAGAGACAGGAACAGACTAGATCTTTTGGTGGGTGTTTGTAGCAGATAAAACCAGTTTCCGCACAGAAACTGCTGTTGGTTATGCATGGTCGTGTTATCTGTGTCAATATTTGTGTTGGGCTGCAGAGCTGATCTCAGTTGGAGTGTGAGGGTACCATGAGACACGGTAAAGCAGTCCAACAGCTCATTGCCACCACAAGTGTTTTACTGCCACCACGGAACTGCACAGACTGACTTGGTGCTTGTCAGGCCCCTGTGCAGGCTGACTCAGGATGCTCATCTGCTAAAAGCAACTTCTTTTTCTACTTGGGTTAGTTACAGGCCAGTTTAGTGGAGGGTACGAAAACCACTAGAACTGGCTTAAGAAGGGCAAGGAGCTGTGTGTGTGGAAGAAGGGAAGGGCAGAGGGAAGAAAGGCAGGGGAAAGAGGGCGGTGGACGGGAGAAGGGACAGTTGGTCTTTCAGACAGCAAGCAGTTGGATCAGCTGCTCCTGCAACACCAGGCTCTGGCACTTAAAATCAGAGCTCTGGGTTTCAATGTGCTTGGCCGGTGTCTTGCTGGCTGATGGGTGTTCAGTTTGTCTAACTGGGTCATTAGATGATCTGCCAGTGGGGAGGGCAGAATATAAAGGAATTACTCAAAACACATTTTTGCAAGTTCTGTAAAAAATGCCTTTTGTTTTCTTCTTTTCAGCCACATCGAAATCTGAGGCTGTCATAGCCAACACCTCCAGATTTGACGTGGGCAGTTTTGTAGGTGGCATCGTGCTGACGCTTGGAGTCCTGGTTATCCTCTACATAGGATGCAAAACGTATCACTCTAGACGAGGCATTCAGTACAGAACCATGTAAGTTCCCAAGGGATTGTCCTGTGTCAGTTTATTTCTTTTTGAGGGGAACAAGGACAAAGAAAACAAGAATGAACTCGTGATACATACATTTGATAAGTGTACGTTATATTAATAAGAGATTTAACTGTGATATTTTGTCTTTCACCACTTTAACTATTCCTCATTATTATTACACCTCTGGTCTAAGTGGGATTTTTTCCTGATCCGTTACATAAAATTATTTTGGTTTTTTTAAAGGGTCTTTGTCCTTTAGCTATTCCTTGAAAACATTTCCTCGAAATGTTTGCAGTAATTTGCAAGACTTCTGGTTTTTACTAATATTTTCTCTTAGACAATATTTGTCTATTTGCTCTTTGGCATCTCCCTCCCCCTTGCCGTAACTTTTCTTTTGTAGTAGCTCTATTTTCTGTTACCTGTGACATCTTGTTGGAATCATGTCTCTTTTCTGTCACCCTCCACGTACCTTCAAATGTAGTTTTAGCAGCCAGCTTTAAAGCCAGCCATCTAATATTTCACATCCTTAAGCCACCACTGTCAAATTGACTCATTTATTTATTGTCACAGAAAGCGTTCAAAGCCAATATGGCCATTATTCACATTTTTAAAAGCACAGTATTTTATTGTTGTTGATGTAGGAGCTATTCTTTTCCTCTCCTTTGCAGCATTCGTTTCTGAGAGGGCAGAACCAGTCAAACAGCTATGATTTTGATTTCATCTTATATCTTACCCCCAAAATACTCACGAGGCTAGAGAAGCTGGACAACTGTTGACAAAATGAAATTGTTCTGTTAGCTTCAGGCGTGGCTCAGAGAGGGCTTTAATTCCCAGATCCGCGTGCCCTTAGCCCTTCCCAGCAAGGTGGCCTCTGCTCACAAAATAACCTTCTTAGCAGTAGCTCGGTGGCTGTTTCTCATGTCGGCTGTTGCTTGTGCTGCAGAACCATAATTACTGTTTCTATTACAGTGATGAACATGATGCCATCATTTAAAGAGACGTCAGGGAAGAAAGTGTTGGAAACCCATCCTATCGCAGATGCTGTAACTTACTTCGGAAAGAGTTCCTTTCACAAAGATGATCGTGGTCTCTAAACCTGTCTTGGGTGTGATCTTGCAAAGTGTTGAGAAGCTCTTTAAACGTCCCGATTATTTTGCATTGGCTTTCATAAGCAGAAGAGGAACTCAGCACTTTGTAGAGACAGTATTTTCTTTTTCCAGGATTTGTAAGTAAATTGAAACAAACACACAAACTGAGTCATTTTAAGGTGCACACACGAGTCTCTGAAATAGCTAATTACTAGCACAGTGGATTGCATCATTCCAATTCTAAGTAAAATCGAATTATTTCTTACATATTCCATAAATCTAGCATGTTCCATAAGGGATATAGTATGTTAAATAGGATACCTTTGAGACCAAACGTACTTTTTTTGCAAGTAAATTTTTTCTTCCTAGTACTTTGTATTAAATTGTATTTATTTTGAAATTTGATGTGAGTTTTAGTTTAGAACTTTGGGATTTTGAACGAGTTAATTTTTATTAGGCTATAAAGGGATGTGGTTTGCTAAGTGTATATAGGGTGATAACGAGTACTTTAGACTTCAGTCGTTAGCTTACGAGTGACCTGCAGAAACTTTCCTTAACAGGCTGTACGGTGAGACCAGCTGCAGGAAGCATGGACAGAGGAGCCATGCCCATCCACAAGTCTTTTCACTAGATGGTTCCTTAGAAAAGAACAGACTATGCAATCCATGGCTTCTTTTTTTCTGGCATTTACTAATGAAGCATGTGTAACTAAACGCAAAATAAAAATGAGAAAGAAAAAAAAAAGCACTATGATAAAATACAGAAAACGCTTCTAAAAATCAGCTTTTAAGTTCAATGTAGCAATCGCTTCACTCCTAGTTTTTACTGTGGTGAAGCTGTATGAAGTGTTTTAGCAGCATTTTATAAGCATGGAAGGTTACACAGGGAAGTGGAAGATCTGTAAGACAGCATTTTAGAAGAATTTAATTGCATTTTTAGAGCTATTTCCAGAACTTGGCCTTGCTCACACATGCATTGAGGTCTGGTCAAAAGCCACTGAAGGCAACCGGTCATTCCTCAGGTGGCCTTTAGAGTAAAGCCCAAGTACACTGGGGGTCCCGTGCAAGACGGACGATGCTGCTTCCATATCCCTTCGGCCTTTCTAGCGAGGTCGCCCTGCCCACAGCAGTGTGTGGGCTCCTGAGTTAACTGGCGTAAGGAAAACTTGAGCAAGGATCAAGAAACATGGGCCTGCGTCTCCTCATGTCACTGGATAATTGTTCGGCCCTGCTCAGGCTCCACACGTAGATTCCTCCCTGCTCAGGAGGGTCGGGGTGGTGGAACTTGACTGTACTGGGTACTGCTGCTGCGAGTCCCTGGTGCAGGGCACACACGGGACATGGTGACAGCTGAGGTATGGGGTAGCAGGGCTGTTCCCATTTTTTTACTGCAATTCAGGTACAGAGGGAAGAGTGGTTTGAAGCAACTTTTGTATTTTTTCTTAATTTTCTCTTGATTTGAAGAATTTGCAAAGAATCCCTCCATAGACCTGCAGTTCCTTACATTGTAGAAATTAAGACAATGAAGTGCAACTCAGTTACTGGGATTGTCTCACCTCTGTTGTACAGATGATTGTACAGATGAACCAATAAAATTAAATCTTTGGGGTTACTATATCAGTTTCAGTTGCATTTTTATTTTATTAGACTGTTTTCCCTCAACCTTTTCCACAGTCTTAACCATTGAATAAGAAGTGTTAGCTATATAGACTTTTAAATGCTGGAATGTCTAGTGCATTTTTTGCCCAGTTCAATCATTTGTAATATTTGTTGTAATTTTATTACTACAGTAAAGCAAAGTCAGGTGCTTACAATTTCAGAGGTGTCAGCATAGATATAAAGCCTGACTTCTTTTCAGGTGTTTGGATACCGAACAAAGTAAGGTGCATCTTTACCTTTACATTCATTTTCCAACAGTAAGTGAAAAACCCCGCTTTAAGTTACACACGTACAAAGTGGGATGAACAAAGTCTATCTCACCACTACTAAATACATATTTAGCTCTAGGTCCTGGAGGTTGCTCTGCAGCATCGGAACAAACAGTGGACCTGAATTTAGCCATGTTCTACACGTGTAGAGAGGTTGACTGTATTAAATAACTGAAACAGGAATTTAGCATTTGAAAATCCTGGTTATGTTGACTAAAGATTGGCACTTAGTTTCCGTCAGGAAAGAGTGTTTAAAAGCGTTTGCCACAGGCATCTACTAAATTTTAGACCAAAAGCTGAAGCAGGAGCAAAAGACAGTCTTTTTGTCTCAGTAGAGTGAAGTCTGGCATGATCCCAGGGCACAGAATAGTTGGAAGGGCCCTACAGTGATCATCCATGTCCAACTGCTTGACCAAGGGTGACCAAGTTAAAGCATGTTATTAAGGACATATTGGTGTTTAAGAGGCATTTAGACCAACAGGCTTGGGGCAGCAACCGCCGCTCTAGGAAGGCTGTTCAGTGTTTGACCACCCTCTTGGTAATGAAATGTTTCCTAAATATAATCCCTTCCTCAGGGATGTCTCATCCCACTCCCTTCTCTGGCTATCAGTTATTCTAACTGCAGTACTAAGTGTATCATCTTTATATTCATTTTATGCAACAAATGTTTAGCATAAATAGCTCCTCCTCTTCTCTAGTTATACTCAGGCCATTCCTTAACCAAGTTTATTAATACTTTGAGGATGAACTATAAACCGTTGAATCATCCTTAGCAGGACTGTGCATCTGTTGTCGTACGTAGTGGTGAAGGCTGAGCAATACGGTTCATCGTTCCGCCTTGATCTAGAACCCCTCTGCTGATACATCACAGAACTGCAGTTACAATATCATGTTTTAAGCACATTGCCCACTATGCAATTGATTATTACAGCTCCTTCACACAGCCCCATATTCATTTAAAATTCTTAGTTCATGTCTTTGTGCTTCATATTAAAATGTATTTCACTTTATACCACAGGCTTGGGAAGTTACCCAGTGGCTACAGAACAGCCACCTTAGGTCAGGTATCATGAATGTTGCTTTTGCACTTCAAATGCATCAAGATCAACCCTATGACCCCATCTCAGGGCTGCAGCATATTCTGCCTTCCTCTGATGGGTCTTTCTTTTTTATGCAACTCTCCTTTAGCCTGTATTCCTGTACCAAACCACAGCCCTTCCAGCTTAATTGGTTTGATGGGCTCTGCATCAAAGGCTTCCAGAAATGCTGCAGTGTTGTACTTGTTGTTTATTGAAAAAAAAAACCAAAAAACCCCAATTACAGCAAGATCATGTAACTGTGATCATTTTCTGTAATTTCAACACTGTATCTTTGTAAATCTAATTTCATACCTTTCCTTTTTGCTCACAGGCTATTCAAGCTCTTATATAATCATACCTTTCTATTTTTGCTCTGAGCATACCTAGCATTCTTAACATGCTTTATTGAAAAAAGAAGCAACAAGATGATAACGATGCGAAAAGCAAAGTGAAATGCTATCAGAAACCAAAAATTGCCTAGATCTCTCAAGCTGGTAAGAATTGAGGTGCGATACAGAAGCACATAGACTGAAAGTGGACATGTACAGAAAGTAAACATGTTCTCTAGGCGACACTGAAGGAATCCTGATTGGTGTAGGACCTAGACTTGAAGTCTTAAAACCCAGGAAAGTTAAATTAATGCAGGAATTTGCATTTGACAAACAGCACAAACACAGCAACTGCCGGTTCCTCGTGTTGATCCTGCAGTGTCTATGCTTTAGCTTGCATTAAAATTTAGTGTTTGCTTCATTATAAAAAGACTGGAAGACTGGATCAGTAATTAATTTTATTCTTCAGTGTCAGATCATCCCTACACTTCAAAACATCCAATTGAGAAACTCTGAAAATTGAAAGAAGAAAAGCCTCCAGAACTTGGAGGTCCTTTTAAGTGTCTTTTTAGAATACCAAGAGGAAACATTTTCATCCTGATATGCAATATTTTAAGTTTGTCTGTTGTTTGTTCTAACCTTTTCTGTATCAAGATTAAAGCAGCTTGGAATCAAAGACATTGCACCTGGCCAGCACTGGGATGATGGATGCTTCTAAAGTCCTAGAAAAAAAACCTGTGTAACAGTTTCCTTGACAGGGTTTGTTAAAAAAAGCAACAAGCGTCTGTACAAACATGCTTTCTGCTTTTGTTTGTTGCAAGTAGAACAGTCTTTTCTAAAGAGTTTAGTCTTCAAATTGAAGTTATCTTCCTTTGGGTAAATAAGTCACAACCCTACTATTCTATACTCAGAGCAGTGAAATACTTGGTACTTACTATAATCTGCCAAAAGATTATAGAGCATCAGAAAGTGCCAAAAGAAAGAGATCTTTGTTCTGACCAAGTCTCCACCCTCTAACATGAGCTTAGAAACCTTTGGCAAGTTCTCCAACTTTACCCTACAAAAAATTTCACTAGGCCAAAAACTAAATGTGAAGGCTGCTGCTAGGACATTGCTTATCTTGCGAACAATTTCCTGCTATGTTCCAGCATGTTTTGATCTCTTTAAAAAGGAAAAAAAACCCAAAAAACTCACCTCTTTCTTTTCTGAAAATGGCACAGCAGGATCTGCTGTTTGGATTTCTGCTCTTCCTTTTGTGCAGGATGGATGCAACACCCCAGCCAGGCTTGAAGGGTCACACCAGAAGCCCTCGGTGAGGAAGCTGGACTGGAGCATCAGTAACCGCTGCGATCACACAGTTAAAAACAGAAGCAAAGGACTGGGGACTTGGTGGTGTCTCAGGAAGCTTACTCCCCGCACTGGTAACCTCCAGAGCAAGAAGGACAACAGCTGCATGTTAAGTAGTTCAACAGAACAGAGAATAGCTTTCTGTGTCCAGAATACATCTCCTGCCTCAGTTCACATACCTGAGTTGGGACACTTCAGGAATAACTAAAAGCAAGAAAATTGAATTTGCAAGTTCAGTCCATCTGCAATGTTAAACAAGACCCTGCACACCTCAGCCTCACTGCACTGCCACTGCGCACAATAAAGGCACATGAAGATGCTGCTTACAATTTCATGTGCTTCTCCTGATATCTTATGAGGAATACAGCAAAGAACTAAAGTTCTGAGAACATGGCACTACAGAGTTACTAAACAACCACAAACTCTCTTGGTCACAAAAGGCAGCAATATAAAGATTTTTATTTTATATTATGCTAACGGAGTTCCTACATATTTCATATGTGGCCATGTATTTCAGCACCTAAAACCAGTGCTCTGTTATAATGGCTGCTGGCAGTCAGAACACTTGTGCATACTGGGACTGCACGCTGCCTTCCATGGGAAGACCACTGGGCTTCCTCCTCAAGGTTCAAAAGCAAAGAGAAAAGATAATGCATTCAGTGAAAGAAAGAACACACACATATACACACACATACAAAAAAAATTAAAAAGCCATGCAGGAAACTGCGAAGTAATGACAATAAAACTTC
This sequence comes from Trogon surrucura, assembly GCA_020746105.1. Lineage (NCBI taxonomy): Eukaryota > Metazoa > Chordata > Aves > Trogoniformes > Trogonidae > Trogon > Trogon surrucura. The sequence continues at coordinate 16,029,435 of CM036617.1, read as the reverse complement.
ATACAGCTGCTACTTGGGAAGCCACTGTAGCTTCCAGTATCTCAAACCAGTATCAGAAAGTGCAACTGCTCCAGGGTAGATCCTTTGCAGATATGATAAGCTTCACTCAAGTATAAAAAGTGCTCATTTACAGCAGCTGGAAATACTGCCTTCTATCTTCGTCTCACAGCAAGCCTGACCACTGAACTGCAATGATACCAGAGGTCCCACCCTCTACACTCCCTAAGCCCACAAACACACTCTGCCAGTTCAAGAGAAGCAACGGACCTGGAACGCTGACGTCCGAGAACTTGAGCTGCTGGATCAGCAGAGCTGCACAGGAAGCTGCCGGGGGCGGACGGGGCTGTTTACTGCTGTTTAACTCGGTCAAAGCTCTGGAAAATGCTTTCAAAGAAGGAAGTGCCCACAACAAAGTGTGAACGTGGTCAGCTGATCACGAGCATCAGAAGTCAGGCGATGCTCTCCAAATACAATCCTGTGCAGACAGGCTCCTCCGAGGTTTAATATTTTGGTAGGGTTCTGTTTGCAATGTGCTATAGACAAGTAGTTTTATTACAGCTTTCTTGGAATAGTACTGAGGAGGTTGCAGCTGGTCATATAGACAGAATTACAGCCACAATCATTATATGGGGGAGTAGGGGAAAGCTGTAACGTGGATGAGCCTTCCTGCCAAAACTAGGTCAGAGACTTTTACCCAGTAGTTTCTAAATCAAGTTTTTCCACTTCTCAAGAGGGCGGTTCGGGTGCCTGGATGCAGGCAGCCAGTGCTATTCGAAGTTGCCCAAGACACTCAGAACTCATCAACCAGGGCTGACAGGTATCTTTCAGGTCCCAAGATAACCTCAGGCATCACAAATGACAACAAACACCTGAACCATTCTGTCTTTAAAGCCCTGCACATCCTGTGATCTGATCTAACCTAGTAACTGCAGTGTTTGAACAAACCTCTAACCTGGCATGGTTCTAAAGAAAAATGCATTCCTTTGAAAAGTCTGCCTGCTACTACATTTTTCCCTATCCTCTTCCCTGTTCCGAAATAGGGCTTACATAACTAATAATTCTACGCTCTTCAGGTGAGTCTGACCTCTCCAGCTCCCCCTGCAGACCTGTCTTAATCTGCAGAACATGTATTTCATTTTAATATTACAAATTCCTGGGCCTGAACATCAAGTTTCAAGTCACGTGCTTCAATCCTTAACAAGCTTTCATCTTTGAGGACTTTTCAAGCTGCTACAGAAGACAAAAGAACCTTTAGAAACATTTCAAAGCCAAAAAAGCAAAAGTATGTTAATTAAAGCTGTTTAAAACTACATGCTAAGTTTGAAACATTTACGTTTTTAACACCAAAATAAAGGGAAGATACGTACATGTAATAAAGCTGGACAATAGTCTCCATTTTAAAGAATTACAGCAAGCCAATCTACAGTTAAAGAATCCCATGTACTGCAAGGAACATATACCAAAGCATTAAAACAGTAAAGGTGCCGGCTAATGCACAACCTTCAAGTGTTGCAGAAATTATGGAAGAATGAATGAAACCAAACATCAGCATTGCTGAATTCACACTAAAATTGTTCAAAGACAACAGAGTCCAGATTCTTACACCCTTTCCCTAACCCCCAGGCAGCAAAGCGAGATTTCTTAATAACCATAATCATGATTCTGTTATTACATTCTTCAAATTTAGTATCTGCAGTATTATTTTGAAAGGGACTGCAGCCCAGCAGGTACAAGGCAACGAGAAACAGATGGTAACTAGAACGGATTTCTGTCTTCCTTCGCACAATTATCCTCACTAAATTTAGTGACCAGTACCACTGATGGAAATACCCTGAATCTGCTAACAAATCAACCTCAGCCACATAACTTCAGGTTCGTGGGTTTGGTCCTTTTCAGCTAGCCAAAACTTTGACTCAATGCTACGGTTGCAATTATGCTGGAAATACAAGCCCGCACAAGTTTGTTGTTTTTAACGCACACACTTTGCTACTTTCATGCATACAGGGAGCTCTCTTTTTAGAAGAGATAGCACAGATGAAGCTAAAGCCACAGATGAAGTGATGAAAGCCAGTTACGAGCACGCAAGCTGCAAACACCAACACTCTGAAATTTCAAGAAATGGTCTTTTCACCTCACGCTAGAGCGGAAGGCACGGAAGTACTGTTAACAACATCTTATTGCTGGCAAGTCTGAAGATTGAGAGGTCCACACTTGGGTGTTAAGATACAACTGAAGACAACAATTAGAGCCAGACACACTGACACCACCACCACAGGATCTGCTGCCGCCATCTGGGCAGTATTATTCCACTGTTTGACATGAAATCCTTGCGAAATACCTACACTTTCTCTCTGTAGGTATTTACTTTGTAAGTCTAGGGATACAGAGTTGAAAAGGGTAAAATAAAGAGTCAACCAGTAACTGAAGAGGAGTCCCTAGACTACCAGCTTACAAAACAAGCCCGAAGACTTCAGAGGGGGCTACAAGATCCTACTATTTAATTGTACAATCATCACAAAGCTCCAGAGAAAAGCAGCTTTTACATTTTAATCTTGCACACAAGTGCTACGCTGGCTCTTCATTACTCTCTGTCTCATCTCTAAGGTCATGAGAACCATTCCTGGCCAGGATTTCTATTCTTTGCAAAATTAAGACAGAAGGAAGTACCAGGTGCTGTTGGGGTTTTCTGGGGCTTTTAAGTATGGATAAAAATCAGAACCCCCTACTTTACCAGAGGGAATCACCAAGTAGCATATAAGCTCACTTCCCTGTTCAAAAACAAATGAAAAGACACATTGAATGAAGTTTTAGTGTATTCTTGTGGGCAAACAACCCACCCCAAACTTTTGTCAGGAAAATACAGCGCTCTAGTCACTGCAGTCTACAGACAAAAGCTGACAATGGGAACAGAGTAAACAAGTGCTCATTTGAGAAGTAGAAATATTTTAATTCAGTCTTCATACAAACTATTATTACACAGGTAATATTAACATTACACAAGTATCTAGACATGAACAAAACTTTAAAAACAGTCCTGCTGTTCCTGCAACAGTCCGCCTCTTTGTTTCTCAAATCCACAGGAAAAGAAAAACTGAACCAAAACAGTAGCTCAAGTTAATCAATATTAATGGTTGATAAACAGCAATCTTAGTGTATTTCCTCACATCCACATGGAGGAAACTCATGAAAATAGTTAAGCCAAGCTCCGTTTTAGCAACTCAGTCAGAAAGTATTTTATCATACTAGGGAAACTGTTTTCCTTACTCAAAGGAAAGCTACAAAAATCCCACCTTAGTATTGAGTAAGATTTATGAATAGAAATAGTCTTTGGCGAGGAAGATCTAGTACACTCACAACGATGATACAGTTTGCTGTTACACAACAGTGTTAGACAGGTGATTAATCATCTCCCATATGACAATTTTCCATTCTTAAGACATTGCTGGCTTAAATTTCAGCAGTTGGAGGATAACAGGAACAAAGACATTTTGCAGGTTTCCCACTTTACGAAAGAAATGTACGAACTGTGCCCTTTATTGTCCCCCTGCAAATAGGGCATTTTCTGAGGGAGGGGGCACATTCTTTGCACACCACTAAGTGACCGCATGGAATGAAAACAATACAAACTTCTTTGTCCATGCAAACTTTACATGTTCTTTCCTCTTGCAGCCTTCTTAATTGTTCTTCCATAGGTAAACCTAGAAAAAAAAATTCAAGAAGCCTGAATATAAGTGCATTCTAATATGAATTTCCCTATCTGTATTCACTAAATATAGATGGCAGCGAGAAAATAAATACATTTTCCAGAGCGCAGAAAGTGATACGCAAGCAAGTAGCCTGTACTTGCAACTTCCAGGAGATGACAAACAGCTTAGGGATTGTAGTTCAAGACCAACCAATGCTCACTTCTTACCAAATTTACATTTACCAAATGCTGTACTCCTCCTGCGTGGGTATGAGAAGTGCAGAGCACAGCCTGACCTGTGGACGTGAGCTACACTCGGGCTCGTATACTTTTCTGCAGCCTATTAACATTTTAAACCACAGGACTAAGACCCAGTGAAAACTCGCCTGCGTGTCTGACAAGGTTTTATCTACCCCACTGTTTGTCAAGCTAGATCTTAGGACATCTATAACCCATTCTCAGAAACTGAAGATGATGACACCTGCTGTAAAATGCTAACACTAACTCTGTCCAGTCTTGACCAAACACCTAAATGAGAGCTCATACCAGGATGAGAAGTCCAGCATGTGCTTAAATGTTCAAGCTCCAGAAAGCTCTACCTCCTGTGGTGCAGAACCACGTGTAAGGCACAGGACACAGCTTAGAGCAGACTTGCTTGCAAGTCTGCGCATGCACTCAACTTTTTCAGGTAAGTCCATCCTACCAAAGCACAATTAGGGAGAGTATAAAACCTATTTCTTAACTAAAGTAATTCTCTTTGTTAAGATGTTAGCTAGTTGTCCCACAATACCCTTTAAAGAAAAAAAGCAGAGTTTAAGGTACCTGAAACATCTTCTGTGGGAATATATTTCATGTTCTTCTCCACTAAAATAAGAGAATAAATAATCCTAGTTATTTGACTCATCTATATTCAAAACAGCATCTGATTTTATCTTTACATTGCTAGGACAGCACTGGTTAGATGTCTATAAGCTTACATCCTTTAGAATAAAAAAAAAGACAAAGAACAAAACGGACGGACATACCAAATAAATCTTTGTACAGTACAGGGTCACAGTCTCGCAGACAGTTTCTAAATATGCTGGCTGCTTCATTTCCTTTCACTAAAACTGTATCTATCAGTTCCCTTGCTTGCAGTGATGTCTGAGTCTTTTGCTTAATAACATCATGCTCCAGTTCTGTTATCACATTAGCTGACAGCAAACTCCCGAGGACTGGAAGTACACACGTTAAACGTTGGAATAAAGCCATTCGATTCTTCCGGATTAAGGACAAATCATCTGGAATGCAAAGGGGATGAGTTATTTCTTAGGAGTACTCCAAGCTGCATTTCTAATTAACAATAATTGATGCATTCTTTAAACTCTACTTCAAAGATTTGCTTACTACACATCATTAATAAAGATCTCAGTAGATTTTAGCAGCATTCGCCTAAAGAGAAAACCACATACAAGCAACTTCTGAGCTGAAGCCTCTTCACCAGTGAAACCTCCTGCTCCCACCTACAGGTTACACTATGTGAGCGGAACTTGTCTAACCTCACCCTAGTAAGACTTATGTTCTCTGCAGAAATGAAAGGAAAAGAAAAAACCAAACAAAACAAAAAAACCCCACCAACACCTCTGCCTAACACCACCGCTAACTCGCTGACAACCAACAGGTTAACTTCAGTCAGCGACAGTCAAAATCATGTCTGAGCCAGAGACAGGCTCCAGTTTTTCTAAGAAGTGTTCAACAGAGTTATGTGCAAGAAAACCAGGAGTACAGCACAACTAGACCTGGGAGATTTTTTTTTTTAAACAGTTTATCACAAACAACAATTAAAAAAAAATAATTTCCATTAAGATTTAATATCTGGATTCCAATTCTAGATGGATTCCATTTATGCTTTTTTGATAGAATGTACAAATAGCAAAAAGCAGTCTTAATTCAGTTTACAATTGAGAAGTTTCACTACTGCTTTATAGGCTCAAAAATAGTAGGACTTTTTTTAGGCTTCAAAATTTACATGGTATTAAAACATAGGAAATGTTAAAGATACATCAAATAAACACTGCTAAACAGCTGACGTACATGGTTGAGTGAGACACAGAAAAGCAGACCTTTGGCAATCTTACAGGATCTAAATTTGTAACAGTTTATGACCAGATATGATGGCTCACTGACTGAAGTAGCTTAAAGAACAGGCAAATTTGAGAAAAAAAGTAGAGTGTGCCAAGTAAAAGTATTTTGATTACAGTTATTTTATTAACACCAATAAAAAGGCACACAAGTTTTAAAAAATACGGCTTTGTTCATGTGGGGAGAATCAGGTGATTCTGAACCTGCGGCACCTGCATGAATCCTCCTCCTGAAAGGGAATGAAACAATTCCCAGGCTGCTAGTTCCATACAGACACCCTGACAATGTTTGTACAGAAGTTGATCCTCACAACAATTCAACCAAATCACTTTGTGAATAAAAGCAATTATAAAAACTATATATAATACAAACCACTTCTGCTTTCACTTTTATTCATGCCATACGCATACCTGATGCCACTTCTTCAAACTGCTTCTCTTTCTCTTCTTCCCTCTTCTCATCTTCCGCAGTGAGCAGATCAGACACAAGATCATTGACAGTCTTGTAGTTTTCTCCAGTGGCCAAGATTTTACTTTGCACTGTTTGTTTTATTAACCTTCTACTGAATCCCATCTCCAAGGCAGCTTTAACCACAGGTGTGTTCATCATAATTGCATCTTCTGAATGATTCTCTCCAGGTTCAAAATGAATAACTAATTAAAGAAGAAAATCATTGTGTATAATACAAAGACCAAAATGCCTGGATGACCCAGAATTGAGACACATCAACACTACCTATACACACACAGATGAATACCTAGCATTAAATAGTTTCAATGGTTAAATGGACTTCAGTAGTTAAGTTTTAAAATGGAAGCCAGTTACTTAAATTCAACTGGATTGAGTGCACGACAAACTTCAATCCATGTCAGGCCTTCACTAAAACCTTGGATAATCCAGAGAAACCACAGTGAATTCCAGAGAAACCCGAGAATTCCACTGTGTCCTAGCAGCTTTTTTTACACTTAGCAATCTCTAACTTCAGCCTTGAAAAATGTCTTGGGTGGGGGGGGGAATAATCAAAATTCTGCGTTCACAGTACAAACAATTGGTCTATTCCAGCTCTTTATCAGTATTTTCCACTCAACTTGCTAAGCACCAGGCACATGTTATTCTGACTCACTGTCCTCAATCAGCAGGGACTCTTTACAGAGTAACCCACTCACCCCCTGGGAGGAGTTTATTTGCACTGTAGCTAGAGTGCAGCTCAAAAACAGTTCACTATCAGCTTGTCCTACCCTCTCCTTGACCACTGCTGCTCAGCTCAGAGCATTTACCTGGCTACATGCCTACACAGAGTCGTGTAACTACACAGTCATGACACCCTCTAGCAACTGTTCCACCCAGTTCAATACCACAGGTCAATTTAACAAATACCAAATTGATTTGTCTTGTTTAACCCAACCATGAAACCAAAATCCACAAATACAGCAGATGCCAAGCATTCAAAACCAAAAGTCTTAAAATAAGTTGCTAGCATGAAAATAAGAAAAACAAAAGACGAGATCTCTTAAAGATCCATCCCTGAAGCTTGTCCATAAAACGTCGAAGCTACCTAACTTTCATTATTAGTTAGAAAAATCCTTACAATGTTGTTGTTTCCAAGAAAATCTAAGAACTGTTTAGCAAATTAGCTTTGGATAGCCAATCCATAAGTTTGCAAAATGTTGAGGAAGTTTGTTTTTTTTTTAAAAAAAAAAAAAGGTTTAATATACATACTTGGTGGATCATCTACAGGCGTATCAGACGTTGACAAGAGCTGTGGAACACAACAGAAGTATATTAGTACCAAAGTACTGCTTTTCCCACTACATACCTTTCTAACACATTCTTCCCTCATAAAACATGCTAAAGTCTTTATCTGGATGTACCCATTAAGTATTTCACATGCAGTTACATGACTCTGCAAACCTGTGCAGCTATATAATCAGCACAGCTTTATATAGCCAGGGCTGACCACTTCCACAAAGAGAAGTTTGGCTGACTCTTGCCAGAAAAGTTACTGATAGAAATAATTCAGGCTGTTCATGACTGATTTCTGAAATAACAATTACTTACCCGCAGTGAAACACTGGCACAGGTTGCCCGGGGAGGTGTTACAAGCCCCACCCCTGGAAGCATTGAAGGTCAAGCTGTTCAGGGCACTAAGCAACCTGACCTAGTTAAAGATGTCCCTGCTCACTGCAGGGGAGTTGGCCTAGATGACCTTTAAAGGTCCCTTCCAGCCCAAAACACTGTCTGTTTTGTGATTCACTGCAACTTACATAATCAGAACTTCCCTTTCCTGACAGAGGAGCTCACTGCCCCATAACACTTTCCATAAGTAATCTGTCCAGGTTAAACTCTAGTAGTTCAGGTCCATTGGCCATGGGTCAGCACAGGTTTCAGTTCTGGGCTCATCAAGAGCATTTATTGTGTTAGAAATCTAGTAGAAATATATGCAGAAATGAGGTAGAAGGATGAACCAGAAAGAACCTGGCACATCAACAATAGAAAAAACAAAGTTACAGAAAAGTAAAGTTTACCTGTTCAAGAAGGTGAGGGAACCTGGCCTGAACTTGACTTACAAATTCTCCTCCTCTTACACGAAGCAGATACTCACACCTGAAACATTGACAAAAGCATGCTGAACTATACTTTCTACTTGCCAAAAGGAAAAAAAAAAAAACAAACCCAACAACACAGAAGAATGAAACAATTTACAGTAACACAGCTTAACTTAAATACACATCTCTGTTCAGAAAGGAAAGAGTCCTCTTAACTGGAAGCTTGATGCCTGGTGACTCTTAGATAAAGCTTTTCCGTGATGTTCAGCAGCCAGCAGGCTTACCTACATAAATGCAGCAGCTTCACATTCTGCCCCGGCTTCTAATCAAAGTGGTCCATCACGAGAAACAGTACTGTGTCAGCATCACTACGAAGTGCAGTGATAAACTGCTTCTATCTTGCATCTCACCACTACCTCCTACTCAAATCATTCGAAAGAAGTTAACAAAATTTAATATCACTACCAAAGTCAGATCTGCTTCACTAACACAGCTATTATCTCTTAAGCATATTTTCTGACAGGCACAACAGAAGGAAACCAAGGTGTTGCTTAACTCCACGTACATCATCTACTCCAACAGAGGTTGGTAAGCTGTCCATGAAAGATCAGCTGGAGATCAATGATGTGAAGAATTATTATTAACTTTCCTGAAATTAAGTGTAGCTATTTCTGTCATTAATGTAGGGGGTGATTTCCACAGATAGCAATAAGGTATGCAATTGCAATTTAATTATGGGGACATTAAAAAGTTAAACCTGCCATTTCTTCCAACAGAGACATATCAAACAGCTGCTGAAACCTTCTTCACAAGCCTCTCCACACCTCAGAAACTAAATCCCCTAAGCTGAAAAACTTGTTCAGGAGCATTCAGAATGGGCACAGAACTAGACTGAAGGAGTTCAATGTTCCTTCTGCTTCATTTCCCAGCAGCTTTTGCTCTCCTCAGTCTGCTTCTCTGAAATAAGCATGCTCATTAACAGAGCAGCCTCACTTGCTAATGGTAATTTGGGGATGGACACAGCTCTGAATTATGAAGTGGAAAGCATTAAGTATCATGCTTAATGAAGGAATGTTTTAATGCCACCTTAGCCCTCCAGAGCTTTTAAAAAAAGAGGTATATGAAACACATCCAATTGTACATCATATGGTGAAGTTAAATAAAACTATTAAGTGCCGTACATACTGGCCAAAATTAGAAGTATTTAAGAATGTGAACAAATTACGACAAAGATTTTGCAAGTTACCTTGGAAACCACTTTGCATGCTCAATCCATGGATCATCTCCAGATTCCCAGCACCTTAACCCACCATCACAGCAAAAACACTTAACATCATCATTGCGGCCTTTAAAAAAAAAAAAAAAAAAAAAGAAAAATATATAGCAAAACATTCACACCATTTACTTTAAAACAAATGCTGACACAGCAATACAAAACGGACACACATTTTCTTACCTACGTAGTAAAAGCCAGCATCCGCAAGCTGTTCGGGCTGAACAGGGATTCTGCTTGGCCAATTGATGAATGTTTTGACACGTGCTTCGTGGGTTTGCATGCTCACATTTGAAACACTGAAATTCAGCTGGTCTCGGGTAAGGTTTTCCACAAAAGCACAGGCAGGGAAGTGTCTCCGATGCTCTGACACAGCATTATCTTTGGGTTCCCAGTTACTCAGCTGACCGCCACAGGTGAAACAAGCAACTTTGTCTGCTGTCCCCAAGTAATAAAGCCCAGCCTTTGCCAGATCAGTGGGTGAGAGAAACGTCAGCGGCCATGAGTGAAAAGTGCGCAGTCTAGCATCTTCTGTACTCATCGAAGGATTGTGAAGTTTAGGTCTCAAGAATGAAATGTCTTCAACTGCCCTAGTAGTTACCGGGTCTTGAGGAAAACTGGAAAAAGAGCCACTGAAATATCCAACTTGTTCTAAACTTGGAGAAAGCGTTATGGACTGTAGAGATGGCGAGAGACGGCTTGTGACCAGAGGTGAAAAGGCAGAACGAGAGGACAGCTCGAGGTTGTTAGCTGAAAGCACGTTTTGAACAAAACTGCAGCTAGGACACAGCTGTTTGTGTTTTTCCATCGCATTATCTCCCAGTTGCCAGTTGTCCAAAGTTAAGTCACAACTGAAGCACTTCACTTGATCTTGCACTCCAGTGTAATAAAACCCAGCTCGGGCAAGACTCCGTTCCGACACCGGCACATTCGTGGGGAAAGTAGAAAACGTCGATATTCTGTAGAGCTCACAGGACAAGTCATACTTCAGCTCACAACACAAAGCACTCTGCTTCGTGATGCTAGCCAAGAAACGGCTATCTTCCATTATGTTCATAATGGACTATTTTTGGAAGAATGGGACAAGTCTTCCTCTGGGAGGTAGTTGTGTGCACTAAAGGCACTGCAGAATAACCCCTGTCCGTACAAAAGTAAGAACTTGAAAATTAAAGACTTTAATGTGCAATGTTGAATGAGTACGCAAATGCATGTGGGAAGTTCTAGTACTTTACACAACTGCCTGCAGTGCAAACCCTGCCCCATCCCATTCTGACACCTGAAGAAAGCACGTCAAAAAGGACTTTCCCTCGAACCACGCAGGCATCACGTGCTTTCCCTGCACTGTGTATCGGGGAGAGCAGTACCAGTTTGTCAGGCTGGCGGAAGTGGGACCCACGGGGGAAAAACCTCTAATGGTTTTACCAAAATCCTTTGTCAATAAAGAAACTAAAATGGGGGCCAACTAAAACAGCACCATTTTGAACCAGAACAGATGTTAAGTGATTTCGGAACTATTTCACCCTAGACAGCTGATTAATATAGTTTTAAATATTTATACACACGTAAAGTTCTTAGTTTGTAAAAACTCATTAGGAGGCTGAAAATAATGGTTTATCAAGCTCATATCTCATATGAAATAAAAAGAACCCCTGAACTGACATTACTGAACCAATCTGGTACACTTGTTACTCCCAGGCTTCAAAAAAAAAACCCAAACCAAAAAAAGTCAACTCCTGCATACTGTCGTAATTAGTTTTTTAGACTAAAGAATTTAGTTTACATTCAACTTCACACATATTGAATATTCAGCTATAAAATTAAAAAAATCCTATATGCTGTCTCTGACAAGGATGAACTGTCTTGATTAACAAGCCTGGAAAAGCCCCAGGCTTTTCTGTCTTTTCATTGTCAGCACAGACTGAACAGAGCTTTTCAGTTTTAACCTGGTGCCTTAGCTACAAGTATGAAGTTATCAAATTCGACATAATTTAATTGCCTTGCATCATGACATTTTAATGCTTTATACTGCTGAATTAAGTTTTTTCTGTATACCATGTTTATGGCACGTAGAAGCAAATAGAATCTTCAGATTTTTTTAAAAAAAAATAATTTGTGATACCTTAGTTTCTTTATTTGTGCACAGAACTACCTCCCAGAGTTCAGACTGAAGTCCCTTCTAAGGTGCCTACGCCTCCATATTGATGCTGATTGTTTGCAAGAAGAACTTGTAAGTATCTACAGTTTCAATCATTTAATTCTTTCAGGTGGAACAAAATCTGTAAGGAAGAAAGAGGAGTGATTCAAAATGTACAAAATGAAGTGTATGTAATGTCTACACAAATAGAAACCACACAAATTCATACACTAAAATCTCAACAGAAGCTTTTCTGTAACACTAGCTAGAAAGTTTCAGGGAATCAAGTTCACATATTGTCATATGGAGTGAATTTTGCACACTTACTTTGCTGTTACTGACACGTATGCAAACCTGTTTAATCCACAAACAGAAATTCTTTTGGCAGATGGATGAATCAGGCTACTTGATCACAAGCTGTATAACTAAACGTAAGATCCTGCACTAAGGAAGCTTCATCCATTTAAATTGGTTTAAGCCTGCAGATTCTCAAACAACAAAGATCCAGTTTTATTACACTGACTTAAATTGAGAGTACTGGAATTTTTTATTTAGATAAATTCAATGATACTTGAAGCACGGGCCATCAGTAAAACTGAATTTCACCACTAATTTCAGGTAAAAAAAGCAAAGACAAAGTGTGAAAGTTTTTAAATGTATAATTTCATATTTATCTATACATAGCAGTCTAATTTACAACACGGTTCCTAAAAAGCTCTTCCAGGAAAGACTCAAAACAGATATACTTGTCATGATGACACATGAAAATCACCTACTTGAAAACAGCAGAGCATTTCCTACTCATCTCAATAGTTCTTATGAGATCTGTTCTTAATATGGTTACACTATTACCACTATTAGCTTCTTAATCACTGAGGACATGAGTTACAAATGCTTTACACCAATTCACTCCTTTAACACAGATAGCAGGAGTAAGCTATCAACATACATGAGCAATCCTTGTCCAAGAAGTGAGGCCAGTTGCCATACTGAAGGAAGTCAGATATCTCAATGCCAGAAATATCAGAACAAACTGAGACCCTGATAATCCTGTAATATTTAGGACCACTTACACCTGAGATCCTGCAGTCACTGTCTGCCAAACATTCTTCTTCTAATACTATCCTCCACTATAGTCCTGAGTACCCCCGATTTCCCAAGTCACCCCACTGCTCTGAATGTCATGGGTTTTTTTTTTTTATTTTATTACCCTGCAGTGACACTAAGAAGTTATGTAAGTCGAGAGTACTGATATCTAAAGTACAGCAACCTCAAAACTCAATTTAGTATTCAAGGAATTGCCTAGACTGGAAAAGACCTTTAAGACCATCAACACCAACAGCTAACCTAACACTGACACGTCCTCAACTAAGCCGTATCTCTAAGCACTATATCCCTAAGCACACACCTCCAGCGATGGAGACTCCACCACAGCCCTGGGCAACAGGTTCCAGTGCTTGATAAGCCTTTCAGTAAAAAAAAATTCTTCCTAATATCCAATCTAAATGTCCTTTGATGCAGCTTGAGCCCATTTCCTCTCATCCTATCACTTGTTACTTGGTTAGACAGACTGATCCCACCTCTCCAGAACCTCCCTTAAGGCAGTTGTAGAGAGCAATAAGGTCTCCCCTCAGCCCCCTCTTCTCCAGGCTAAACAACTCCGGTTCCTTCAGCTGCTCCTCATGAGATTGTGCTCTGGCCCCTTCATCAGCTTTGTTGCCCTTCTTTGAACATGCTCCAGCAGCTCAATGGCTTTCTTGTCATGAGGGGCCCAGACTGAACACAGTACTTGAGATGCAGCCTCACCAGTGCTGAGTACAGAAGCAGGATCACTTCACTGGTCCTGCTGGCCACACTGGTGCTGTCATAGGCCAGGATGCCATTGGCCTTCTTGGCCACCTGGGCACCCTGCTGGCTCACGCTCAGCCGGCTGTCCATCGACACCCCCAGGTCCCTCGGCCTGGCAGCTCTCCAGCCACTGCCCAAGCCTCTAGCGCTGCCGGGGGTTGTTCTGGCCAAAGTGCAGGACCTGGCCCTTGGCCTCGTTGAACCTCACACAACTGACCTCTGCCCGTCGCTCACGTCTCTCCAGGTCCCTCAGCAGAGCCTCCCCGCCCTCCGGCAGATCAACACTCCCGCTCAATCTAGCGTCATCTGCAAAATTACTGAGGGTGCACTCGATCCCCTCGACTAGGTCACTGACAAAGCCATTAAAACAGGACGGGGGCCGCAGTCCCGAGCCCCGGGGAACAGCTCCATTCCGGCGTTACAAAACCCCGGTACGACGCTCCCCAGCCGGGCCCACAGATCCGACGCGGCCCAGGCGTCAGCAGCCGCCGCTGCGCCCTCCCGGCAGGGCCGGGCCCGGCCCGGCCAGGCCGCGGCGCCGCCCCCGCGCACTCCCAGCTCCCCGTACTCACGGTGTCCGGCCGGGCCCCCGCAGCGGACGGCCCCGGTGCGCACCCCGGCCTATATACGGTGCCTGGCTCCGGGGAGCGGGGGAAGACCTGCTCCCACCCGAGCTGACGCCGGGTAAACCCCCGGCGGCCGCCGGCCTAAAGGGGAGGGCTAGAGGCGGGCGGGGCTTCCCCTCCCTCCGGGCTGGGGGAAGTGCGGCTGCCGGGGCCGCCCTACCCGGTCACGTACGGGCGAGTGGCTGGCGTCAGCCGGGACGTTAGGTACTTTCCTCCCGGCCGGGAAAACCCGCCAGAAGAGCGTGATTCCCCGGCGCGGCCCAGGGCGGGGATTTCCAGCCGGGCGCCGTGCGGGGCTGGCGGGCGGCCCGAGCGGGGACGGCCGCGGCGGAGCGACCCGGGCCCAGGGCCTGCATCGCTCCCTGCCTTGTGCCCCTCCAGCCCTGCCGGCGCTCGGTTGCGGCGAGGCCCGGGCCGAGGGCGGCCTGGCCCTCCCTGCCGCGGCTCCCTGCTCCCTGGCACCGTCCTGAGGGGGTGGCGAGGGCGAGACTCGCTGCAGACCCCGCAGTTTGTACTTTCTTTCCTTCACACCGGCGTGAAACACCGTTGCTTGGCCCTGTTTCCTAATATAGGCACCAATGCAGAGCGCGAGAAGGGAAAGGGCCGATGAAAGACTCCAGTCACTGGAAGTCACGGGGAAGAACGGAAGACAGAACAGAATATAGATTTCCGCTGGAGGGGTTTCAGACGGTATCTCTGCATATAGAAATCTGAAAAACTTCCACAGTGGGTGCCAGAGCACTGACCAAAGCTCAAAATGTCCCAGCACAGTCATGGTCTGGCATTTCCTACGAAGAAACAGCAGATACAAGATTGAAAAAAAAAAAAAAAAAAAAGCCCCGTTTTGTGATGACAGAATGTTAGTAGGGTGTTTACACAACGGAGAACTGAAGAGTAAAAATAAAGGAAGTGAAGAGAACATTATGACACTAGTGGGTAATTTTCTGTACTGAGAGTTCCACTAAGATGAATTTGCAGGAGATGCAGTCATACCTTTTCTAAAGCTGTTTCAAATTTCCTGTCATATGTGGTGACATTTATCATATATAATACTCTCTGTCACATTTCAAACATCTAGCTGCTATGACAGCTAGTATAGCATAGCTACTACTGTGACACCATTTAACTTCACATAATTACAGACACGGAAACATTTGCTGTTTCAGCCGTTGCACAAAAAAAGGAGAAAAGGTTAAAAACTTTTTAAAGTTTAAAATGGTTATCAGGTCACCGATGTGTCATTTTAAAGAAGCTGCTGACACAGAGAAGACAAGGCTACAGTCAGGTCTCCAAATACCATCCCAGAAGAGCAGTGGGTTGTGGGATTTAGAGTTTTACTGTGCATAAGGAACTGTTTAATATCACATAAGGAACCGAGCTCTGTATACGTATGTGTGTGTCTCTAATTGCAGCTGCTTAAAGATTTACTTCCACAGAGCAAGCTGGGCTTCTTCCCACTTTGTGGACTTCAAGCAAGACTCTCCCAGTGAAGCTACACTGAGTTTGTGGTAAAGATTCTTGACCTTTTTCCCATACATTCTCCCAAGGCTAATTTATCCAGTGTTCCTCCTTAACTCCCTACAGCCTGCACCCCTCCCTCTCTTGTGCCACTCCACCCCCAGCCACGTACTTGCCCTTGCCCTTTGCCCCTTTGTACCCTTCAGCCTCCGCCCAATCTGGCAACATACACTTCTCTTTCCTCCTGTCCCAGGCCTCAAGGCAGCAGCCTCAGGCCCTCTCTGCTTGGCAAGCCCCATGTCGAAATGAGGAGGAAGGGAGGGGGAGGAAGAAAAAAGCACGCTAAAATGCTCGTAATAGCAGAAAAAGAGGTGTAGCTGCCCTGAGCTGCCAGGCTCTTTCTGCTTGCTTTGTCTCTTCCTGCGTGATAGCATCTTCCCCAGTTCTTCATTCCCAGAAACTCCTTTGGTTTTCAGAGAAAGAGATAAGAGGGAACCTTCCCCACCTACTCTAGCTGCAATGATGGGTAGTCCTTTCCCCAGAGGACATGAGGTAAGAACATAACTACACTTTCTTAGGACTGAAATTCGTGCATTATCATCAGCATCCTGAGTCTTGCTTCCACCCAGGGTCGAGGTAACTCTCCAGAGGCAGAGAACAGTAGTGGGGCTTCAGTCCTACCCAAGCTAAATGCAGGCTTCAGCTTTCGTTCTCAGGCTGTGGCACATCATAGTCGGGCTCATCCTTATTACAGCCCTTTCACCTGCTGCAGCAAGCTTCCAAGATCACAATCTTGACCTAAAACCCAGTGAGATCAATAAACTGAAACCAGGCACTCTGCTTTGCAGGCTCTTAGCTCTGGAGAAGGGGGAAGAAGGCTGCATTCGGATAAGCTGCCCTTGACCAAAGGAAACTGCTTTCTTAAGGAGTCATGTCTCATCACAGAGGACAAAGTGCTAATAAAGGTGTGACTGCGTTACGGATGTTTATGATAATAAAGCTGATGGCAGCATTGGCTGAAACAGCAAAGGTAACACAGCAAATTTCTGGAGGTGGAGCACGATGATCCTGAACCATGAGTGCGTTGTCAATGCCAATGTCAAGTAGCACAGACAGCCCTTGAAGTTTCTGATATAACTGTATGTCAGAAGTCTTCTCTGAGAGGCCTGATGAATGTCAGTCTCCCCTTGCTGTCATCCTTTTCTGATGCTTTCTCCAGTTTACAATCTTCCACAGCATTAAAATACCTGTCTGTAATGGCACCTCTATAACACACTCCTAACCATCTATGAAGGGAAGAGGGGGAAAAGAAGGCACTTTTTACTGATATTTTCTGTTGCTACTGCTCTTCTCTCCCATAAATTACAGAAAAAAATGCTGTTACCTAGTTTGTCACCACCATAAGTGACTGTCAGAATATCTCACTAGGATTTCAACCTTATTAATTACATGAGCACAAACTTAAGTTTCCATTCCCTTTGTACCCAGACAGAGTTTTGTTTTCCACATCCTCCTACACAAAGGATCACAAGTACAAATGTTAAAGTTTACCTAAATAAGTTGTGGGTTTTCTTTTCTCACATTTAATGCTCAGATTCTCCCATAAGCCATAAATAGTCCCCAGAACATGTCAAAGCCACACTGAACATGTTGAGGCTTTTAAATCAATCAGGAACTCTCTTTCATTGTTATTTACTTGGAAGATTAAAAAGAGTTGGAATGAGTTGCAGGAAGATCTTGGTAAACATTGAGTTCAATTCCTTTTTTCTAAGCCCCTGCCATAGGCAGGGACACCTCCCACTAGACCAGGCTGCTCAAAGCCCCGTCCAGCCTGGTCTTGAACACTGCCAGGGGGTGGGACATCCAGAGCTTCTCTGGGCAACCTGTTCCAGTGTCTCACCTCCCTCACAGAAAAGAATTTCTTCCTAGTATCTAATGTAAATCTCCCCTCTTTCACTTTGAAACCATTGCCCCTTGTCCTGTCACTACACTATTCTGATAAAAAGTCTCTCCCCTTCTTTCCTGCAGGCTCCTTTAAGTACTGGAAGGTGGCTATAAGGTGTCCCTGGAGCCTTCTCTTCTCCAGGTTGAACAGCCCCAGCTCTCTCAGCCTGTCCTCACAGGGAGGTGCTCCAGCCCTCTCATCATCTTTGCAGCCCCTTGAGCAGGTCCATGTCCTTCTTTGGTTGGGGGTCCCAGAACTGAACCCAGTACTGCAGGTGAGGTCTCATGAGAGTGGAGTACAAGGGGAGAATCATCTGCATCACAGTTCCAAATAGGATATAAGCCCATGGGAATTCACTAACTTCCAAAAACTTTCATGTAAAGAGGAGGTTAAGTCTTACGTTGCTGCATGCAAAATAAGGCCCTAATTCCAGAAGCAAAACTAGAAATCTGAGCTCTGTGCCCGAGTTCCCAATGCAGCTAATGGGAAACTGATCAGTGATCTACAGCAAAACTAAAAAAAAAAAAACCAAAAACCAGACCCTGTGCACAAGCTATAAATAATCTCTGCTTGAACAATGAACAATGATGGCACAAACATCTGTAGCAGACACAGGATTCAGTGACAGGAGAGGGAGCTGCTTATAGAATCACAGAATGCGTTGGGTTGGAAGGGGCCTTTAAAGGTCACCTAGTCCAACCTCCTGCAGTGAGCAGGGACATCTTTAACTAGATCAGGTTGCTCAGAGCCCCGTCAAGTCTGACCTTGAATGTCCCCAGGGATGGAGCCTCCACCATCTCTCTGGGCAACCTGTGCCAGGGTTACACCATCCTCATTGTAAAAAAATTTCTTCCTTATATCCAGCCTGAATCTACCCTCTTTTAGTTTAAAACCATTGCCCCTTGTGCTGTCACAACAGGCCTTACTGTAAAGATGATTCCCGTCTTTCTTACAGGTTCCTTTTAAGTACTGAACAGCCGTAGAGGAACTGGGCTTTTCCTTTGTGTATTCTGCCGGGCAATACTGTGTTTCTTATGAATATTTTTTAGAAATAAGATGAATCATAGATACACTGAAAACCCTCTGTCTTTTTAGCATTTACAAGGGTAAATAAATGAACAGTAATCTAACATTCATGACTGAAAACTTTTCCTTTAGATTTTATGTTAAATTTGTAGTATTTTCACAAGACTATATTAGAAAGAAAAACATGGTGAAAACAGGAAGAAGGGTGATGAGCCTTTGATAAGGGGTTAAACTAGTGGGGTTTTGAACAGCTACAAATTGAATGTTAACCCACATACCAATACCCATTAAATAAACATAAGGGGGGGGAGGGAGGAGGAGGAAGGGGAAGGGAAAGGAAGATGCAACAAGTGCTAATTGAGTGAATATAAATAGCTATTTAGTAAAAAGTTTAGAAGACTGGGTTTCCTGCTGTCAAATTTGGACAAATCTGTTAAATCGGTCAAACAATTGGAAAGTTATTGGGGTAGAGGGGACAGACAGGTGGATTCTTATATAAAAAATGATTGCATGAACAAGATGCCAAAATGAGGCTAAAAAAAACCCCACCACTAGATGATGTGCTGAATACTCACTTCTCTTTTTTTTTTTAATAGCAGAATAGAAAGGAAAATTGCTCCATTCGTGGTGCACTCATTCAGAAAGACCACCTCAGACTCAGAAAACAAAGAACATACTGACAGGGCTTAATTTAGCGTCAGCCAGTGGCTTGCACTGACCTAAAATCCATCTATCCCAGTACCAGCCAGTACCAGCCATCCCAGGCATCAGATAATCTGTTCATGCAGTGGAAGCCATCTGGACCTCTAATATAATAATCTGGGCCTATTATCTCAAGGCCAGTGTTACTAATTGTGATAATCGAAAAGGTGACTCAAATCCTTATTTTGTGAGCAAAGCTTTTTTTTAGAAGGAAAAAGAAAACAAAACAAACCCAAAGAAGTTTGCATCCCAAGAAACGTTTTTGGGCCAGAAAATCCAGAGTGCCAGTGAGTGCAGTTGACTCTAGGTTGGCAGCTGGATCTAGGTGCTGTGTTCATCACCCCACCCGTGCTGCTGAGACAGAGGATTCAGCAGCCTTGGACAAGCAAAGGGTCCTTTGTTACTGTCCTGTGTAATTTCAGCAGAGACACCATTTTCAGCTGGAAAAGCACCATCGTAAAGATCGCTGCTGTCAAAGAACGTGAAGAGAAGGGACAAAGTAAGATTCTCCTTCCCTTCCATTACGCGGGGTTGAACAAACAAAATAAACCACCCCGTTTGTAACACACAAAAGCAATGGGAGCGCGTTTTCAACAAAAAGGAAAACCTGCTAAAATGTGCTTGAACAGCATCTGGAAAAGAAGCCACAGCCTCGAAAGCTTTAGAAGTAATAACTTTAGAAAACATTGATGTCATATGCAGACGTGAGATGAATTTTAACCTACTCTGAGAGTAAGGCATACATTTAAAAGACAAGACCACCAGTTCTGAGATTGAAGGTGCTGTGCTCTTTTCAGGCTCTGGTAATTGTGGAGATTCAGTCACTAAGGGCTGGAACACAAATGTCTCAAAGCCATAAGGACACAGCGTCATGTCTAGCAACACTTACACGTTGAGAAGTAGAAATACAACACAGTACCAGTATCTTGGGATTTGTTACTGGCCTCTTTCCACTTCCTTGTGACTTTGTTGGTTTTAATTTACAGAAAGTTCATTCTTACCCTATCTCAAATCTCCTCCTAATGCAGTTTTGAATGGATATATCTGTCTACGAACCTCGTTTGTGTCTGAGCTTTGTCAAACATGTGCTGTAAGTCTCCAGAACTCTGTCTCCTTCAGTTGGCCACTCAGGTATAAGCATAAAATAAGCTATCGTGAGAACGGATCCAAAATTAAGCATATCCAAAATGAATTCTTCCTCTGTAAGAATATACAACAGTTTGGCATTGGCCTGGGATTGTAGAGGTTTCTTTGTTTTCTTTGGGTTTGTTTTTCTTACTTGGAAACAATAGTGGTATTCATGCCTAGGCAGGTCATGGGATTACTGCTTCTGAGGCTGCATTTCTCACAATCACCATAAAAGATGCAACATAGTTCAGATCTTAGCGCATTCCGTTGTTAGCAGAGTGATTTCCCTTCTGCTGGCTCCTGTGGAGTAATTAAAAAATTAATTTGAAGCAAAACATTGCATGTACATATGAAGCTGCTTAATCCTGCATCCAGACATGTAAACTTATAGGCCAAGGCTTTGTAGATTGAAATACATAGTGAGCGCTATTCTTTTGCTTCTGTCCTTTTAAATACATTTCCCTCTCCACTTAGTCCCTTTCTAGCCAATGCTAATCTTCTGCACACAGAAAATGAGCACATTTATACAATATCCTGGTTTTCAAATGTCATTTTGTCCCTTTGGTTTTTACATACAAGTACTCTTCAGCTGACAGGTTGCCAGCTACATCGTTTGCAGGTTGTCAGGCCTCCTACTTTACTCCAGCAAGAAAGACTGTGGCTTTTAGACAAAGATAAGCTACAAAATTAATTTCAAACCAATTTCTTCTGTTGAATACGTAGTAGAAACAAAAGACAAACCTCTGCAAAGTAATGCGTGCTTGTTTTCTGTAATATAACACCATGACAGGCACTACAGAAAGCTACAGAAGGCAGGCATGCTACGGCAGCTCTGAAAACAAAAAGAGCTGCTGACCAACAAAACTCT
This sequence comes from Trogon surrucura, assembly GCA_020746105.1. Taxonomy (NCBI): domain Eukaryota; kingdom Metazoa; phylum Chordata; class Aves; order Trogoniformes; family Trogonidae; genus Trogon; species Trogon surrucura. The sequence continues at coordinate 16,008,075 of CM036617.1, read as the reverse complement.
CATGGAACACCAAAAAAGGGTGCAGAGTTTGAATGTCAGGCAAGAGAAGGACAAAGGTTACAATGGTGCAATTAGAAAGAGAGAATCATCTAGTAAAATGTAGAAGAGCTGGAGGATAGATATCTGACCTGGCCAGTCTTTATACTCTGAAAAATGAAAAAGAGGTGTTTTTTATTAAATCCTGAAGTAGACATTTAGAATGGATTACATGCACCACCCTGAAGTTTCTTTTTCTCTTGGTTCCTAGGGAGCTGAGAGCGTTAAGTCACTAGCAAGTGTGTTCTGAGGCTATTAGGACAGATAACAGAAAACCAAATCTGGTCTTAATCTCACATTTCTGTAACATCATAGGAGGCTAACATAACTAAAATCAGTAGACAAGGGAAAATGATAAATGAGTCAGTGGTTGCTCCAGATCTACATGATTTTTAGTGTGTAGTTTAAGTATCCAAGGCAGGATCTCACAGTTGTTCCCATGAACCGGACCTGTGGTCTGGCTGGAGCACTCTGGTGCTGTTTGTAGGAGCAGCAGAAGGTACAAGAAGTTCTACATCAGGAAATTACATAAACACAGCAGATCTTCACACAGCTTTGCCTTTTACTTCTGTTTCACCGAGGACAGAATTTGATAGAACAGCAGAGAAAGTGAAACTGAAACATTCCCTTCTGGGTCAGAAATGATCAGCTAGCTGGGTTTCTTTTTTTAAATGCACTGCTTTGGGTTGGGGGTTTTTAGAAGACAATCAGGAAGGGGTCATTGTTTTACTGAAACAATTACACAGAATGAGCTATAACAATGACATATTCCTAGTAGTAAACTAAAAACTGTCTATAGATGCCCATTTGGCAGACCTGAGCTCATAAAACACCAGAGGCCAGAAGACCCAGGCTGAGTAGTCACATACACTGGTCCCAAAGAGCCTCTTCTCATCAGTGAGACCTTCCTGTGGATTGGACTGCTCCTCCCTGCATCTGAGGGCACTGCTGTCCCCACCGCCACTTCTGAGCATGAAAATCCAGGTACTCAACAGTCATGGCAGCTGCATCTCACACGTTAGCAGCATTTCTGCCATCTCGCCCTCATTCTGTATGACCAACAAGTGAAACGCGGGAGGTGACTGCTGTTTGGGCAGCTGGGTGGGAAGAAAGGGTGGAGTGATAGACTGCTCATCTCATTGAGAGGGTGGTCCTGCAGAAGAGCACAACAGTGTGTTTCATAGATCATGGGTTTGGACAGCTGAGCGGTCTACATAGCAACTTTTAACATTTGACATACTTACAAAGTGTGCCATGGTGCCAAATTTCACAAGAGAATTAGTCAAGCTAATCAAATGATCTGGCTGTTCCCACCAAGGGCTGCCTTTTCCAGAGTATGATCTATCCTACAGCGTGACAGTGGGTTTTTATTGCCAAAGAGGCAACAGTGGAATCATCAGTGAAGTTTCAGACTGATTTCTGGAGAATAAGCTTTGCCGGGCGGGGGGGGGGGGGGGGCAGCACGGGGAGGGGCAGGAAATTTGGCAGCATTACCTGCAAAGTTTGTGGGAATTATCTTTGAGGCTGAAGGAATATGAGAGTTCATGGACTGAATCTGGATCTCCCCAGCCCATGGAGCCAAGGACTCAGAGGGGAGAAGCACACCATCGCTGCAGAGCCAGAGGGTCTCTGTGGTGAGCATCTGCTCTTCCAGCAGAAGTGTATTCAGTGGGGAAAGTCTGTCCCTGGGGCTCCATGGGGTGGCTACGGTGGCTACAGTCATGATAAGCACTACCGACGACACACCTCGATGGAAAACTGCTGTGAAGAGGGGGTGGTGACACAGCCCGACACAGGCCCCTTTGTCTTCCTCTTGGTGTTCCTCTTACCCCCAAAGCTCTCACCCCATCACCTCCTGCACCCAGCCACTAGAGAGCCCAGGAGGCCATGCTTTCCCCTACCTGTGCCCCAAAAGGGAACCACAAACAGCCATCTCTCTCCCCGGCAGAGAAGTTATGGGGTCTCGTTGACTCATAGCACAGGAGAAGACAGTATTCAGGTAAAGTCATGTTTCCTGGGCAGTCTGTGCAATGGAAGAGGTCCAGCCCTGGCAGAGCACAGTCACTCCCTGACTCAGGGTCACCCACATGCATCCGGGATTCCCAGTGCAGGGGGCATCCCCATCATGTCCCTGGTCACACTCCTGGAGTATGAGCTGTTTCTTGGGCTCTTCACACCAAACTTAATCAGTTAAGAGGTCTGTGCACATCAGCAAGGTCATAAGCTATAAATTAGGCCATTAACCCCCAACTCTGCTTCTGCTCACAGGAAGTTAATAAGGTAAAAACTGGTATGAAGAGGGAGAACAAAGTACAACTTTTTCTGCGGATTTAACTGCCACAGTGCTGGGCGTGCCTCGAGTGTTTTTTTTCATAAAACCAGACTGCCGAGATACTACTGCAATTGTCCACACAGTTACGTGACAAGAATGAGTACAATAAATGTAATCACATCACATTCTATCTATATAGTTTTTTCTCACTGATTTTGATTTCAGAGAATCCTCTCCTTTAGACATACTGAGCCACTTGCCATTTTTTGAGCGTTGGTTCCGAGAATGAGGGTTAGGAAACTTCTCTGGCTGTTCAAATCCCGATCCTTCTCACCATGTGTGGCTCCTCATGGGACAGGTTCTGTGCGGGATGTTGAGGCTTGGGCTCATCTCACACACTAGCTTAAATTAGTTGAACCTGAGAAGAGTTGTGTGTCACAGATTAATCTTTTTCTCACCCATCTTACTTGTATCAGTTGATTAACTGTAAAAATTATTTTTCCCACAGACTTTGCCTCGCAGCCTCAATTCTTCTCTGTCAAGTCTTTTTGAAAGCAAAAGTAATTTTGGTAGCAATGTTGGCCCATTCAGTTTTTCTCTAAAAACAACACAGAATCCAAAATTAATTAAATTATATTCAACCTTAGAGTAAAAGATTGTGGATTTGCTAATCTTTTCCTATGTAATTAGCTATGACGAGTCTTCTGTGTTGCTTATCTCTTTTCCATTGGAAACAAAGCACCAGGGTAGGAAACAGCGACCCAGGGAGTAATTAGGTTTCCTGGCTGTTGGATTTGCAGAGGTAGGGTTTTTTTTAAAGCAGTAACTCGAACATCCCTGAGGAGCACAGACACACTCTGGCTGAAACATGGGAATGAGGAAATACCAAAAAAAAGGGCTGGTGTGATGTTAGCACCACCGAGTGGACAAATCAGGGGGAAAAAAAAAAAAGTGAATTTTTCAGACTGGAAACGTGTGTGTCCCAGGCAGGCGATGGGTCCCGCTATGGGGCTAGAGCCCCAAGCATTGCCCCACCATCACCCATGTTCATCTTATCAACAAGTACCTTGGGAGGGTTTCATACACCTTGTCACCAAATCAGGCTTTTCTGTTACACTGCTTGTGGTCTCGGAGTCTGGAAAGTCACTCCAGAAAATGTTAGATGTATAAATAAAATCCTAGTATCTGTGATAAACACAACTGTAACATAAAAGAATTAATAAAATCTGTAATTTGTAATACAGAATTTCAGTTGCCCTAGAAATATTTCAGACACTTTGCAGCATTTTCTGTGAACTCTGTGCCTCCTTTGAAGTCAATGCCATTAGGTAACTCAGTGGGTCGTTCCCTAAATTGCAGGAAAAATACCCTTAATGCAATATTTCAAAGTGTTTCTTACACCCCAACTGTTCTGTGGGGCTTCTGGACACTAATTTTTGTGGGTGGCTTGGACGGCTTTTAATGCTACTCACAGAAGATACATGAAGACTTATAGCAGCTGTAGCTACCTAAGAACTGCTTTTCCCTGGCACCAGATAAGACAGTTTCTTGGATTAGATAAAAGTGCACTCACCCCCTCACCTGTATTCTCTATACTTCACTGGCACACGTCTGCCTAAAGCTTTGGCCACTCCACAAACGTAGGTGCTGTCTCTTCGCCGAAGCATTTACCACTGGCTGAGATAAGGCAGGGAGAAAATGAAAGCGTGGAGCCACTTTGCTTTTGCAGCAGTTCAGCAGCAGAACCACCGCAGACAGGAGGTCTCAGTGTCCTCCCTCACTGAGCTGATAGAAAGGAGGCAGAGATGTCTCCTTTTCAAGAGGGGATCTGCCTGCTGGTGTGAGAGACAAGGAGAGGCAACACTCTAGAAATACACTCTATAAAAGGTTAACACTTGGGTGGCAGGTGAGTATCCTTTGGGATACCTGACCAGACTGCTGCAGCCAGCAAAGCTCTTCTGGAACCAGTGCAGGGCAGACTACGTACACCCTTTCTGCAAATTCTGCATTTAACAGCGTGTTTGCTGCTAGCTTATCACATTCAGCCTGCTTAAAATAGAAGCATTTGAGAGACAGCTGACTTCTCAAGTCCTCTCATCCTTCAATGAAGGAGAAAAAATATCCCCTTCAGAGATACAAAGGCTACAAATTCTACTTATTGCTAATCTTTGCTGTGTAATTCTCCTCATTCATCCCATCCTACACACTTCTGAAGGTCAAGCAAATGCCCAGAGCTAGGTCTGGCAGTAGATTTCTCATTTCTTGGTCAGACATCAGAGCACCCACATCCAAAATAACGCAGACGAAGACAACTAGTCAAGCATCTGAAGAAAGCGAGGAGTCTGACTACTATTTTGCATGATAATCATAGAATCATAGAATGGTTTGAGTTGGAAGGGACTGTAAAGATCATCTAATTCCAACTCCCTGCCATGGGCAGGGACACCTCCCACTAGACCAGGTTGCTCAAAGCCCCGTCCAGCCTGGACTTGAACACTGCCAGGGAGGAGGCATCCAAAGCTTCTCTGGGCAACCAGTTCCAGTGTCTCACCACCCTCACAGTAAATAATTTCTTCCTAATAGCTAATCTAAATCTAGCCTCTTTCAGTTTAAAGCCATTGCCCTCATGTCCTAAACTGGTTTGATGGAGGAAAATCCACCTCCTACCTACCTGCCACTGTCCTACACTAGAGGAAGCACTCACATCTTCAGCCCCAGCACTCTGTAATCCTTGGGTGTCCAAGTATTTTAAGGAGTTATCCTCGATAGTCCAAATATTTATAGGAAGATTAGCAAATCGTGGCGTTATTCCAAGTTATCTATAACCCAGGCGTGTTGGTTGTATTAGTTTAACCATTTAGAGTAAGGAGGAAATTTGTAACAGGCCATCCACATCCTGGGCATGTGAGCTGTGCAGCAGGCTACTAGGTCAGATGGGCCAGCATGATGGCCCAGATGCTGAGGCTGGGTCACCTTTTTCAGCTGATGACACCAATTTGCAGTCACAGGAGCACAACTTCTTACTTGCTCATGGGCACTGCACAACTTGTGGATGACTGGAGACCTGAATACATGGAGAAGTTACTCAAAATCAGCAGGGATATGGAATAAGCATGTTAGATCCCATGCAATATGCCCTGTCACAACAACCTCAACCACATCCTCTCTTCTCTAACAAGCTTGAGCCTTTCTTCCAGGAAAGATATTGATTGCAGAGATAGCTGGGCCCAAGGGAAACCTCTGAGCTGTGGACCCTAAGTTAGGCAAGGCAATGAAAACCCTGAAAGGCAAAATTCTAATCTATGCTTGTCCCTAGAACTTTCTGCTTGTTTGCTCCAAGGAGCTTCCCACAAAACAGCTTGGTATCAGGTAGCTCTTGCTCTATACATTTGCACCTTGGATCCCTTTGCAGTCATCTGAGTCCTCCTAAATGTGGCACGCGGGAAAGGTGGGTGCTTAACACGGGGTCCAGCTTCCATTCCACATGGGAAGCTCCTTAAAGTCCAGCTTTGTAACATTTGGTTAGTAAGTGCATAAATCATCTTTTACATCTGGTTCTCAGCATCTGGGAGATCTATTACCGACCTTGTTTAGAAAGTGTATTTGATCTCAGTTCTGGCTGGAGCAAAGTGTCTGCAATTTGTCTCTCCTCCTTGTCCTGCATTGCCCAGCTGTTTGTGTACCAGCTCTCTGTGTAAACAGACCTGCTCCTGCCTGATTCATTCAGCAGTTTCAGAGGCCGGCATCTGTGACCTTGCAATTCCCAGGCCTCCCTTGGAACAGGGCTGATTAAAGGAGAGCCTGTATTACCCTGCAGCTGTCCCGGTACCTCACAGTAATGGGAAGAGGGATACAGAAACCTCGGACCATGTATGCATTTGAATACAATGAAGATATTGTTCCAGCTCTTCCAGCTGTAGCAGTGACATTGAGGGAACCAGAGCGTTTGTGCTGTGATTTTCATACTAAGAGTATGAGGGCTTTGAAAAGCCCAGGATATTGCAAGGGTCTCTCCTACCCCTCTTGCCACGTGGCTGGTTCAAGCTCTCAGGTTGACTTACCCACTGCAGTCCTTTTCCGAGATGTAGCAATGTGTTTTATTTCCCAGCTGAGCTTAGGTGGAAGTTCAGCCTAGAGAGCTAAACCCAGTTGGCTCAGCAGCACCCACCATCTCCCTGTCCCTTCCCTGCCTCTGGCTTCTCACCCTGTCGCCTTCTGACCCTTTCCAGACTCTGATCCTCCCCAGGAGGCACCAACAAGCAATTAACCATTCTTCTGAGCTTGTTTCTCACAAGCACCATGCAGTGAGTGGGTAACAGAAACCAGACATGGAGAGGACAAGACCCAGCCGGCAGCTCCTCGCGCCCCACGTGCACCACATCATCCCACTGCACCACATCCCTCGTGTCCGCAGTGCCACCTACCAAACCACCCGATTACAGAAGACAGTGAATGAAGAAACCAGAGAGATAAAGCACATAAACAGTTTTGAATCACAAAACCCATTAAAAAAAAAAAGAAAGAAAAAGAAAAATGTGAATTTCTTGCAGTTCTGATCGTTCTGTCTCAGTTGCCTTTCCAATGATGTCTGTGAACATCTCCTGAGCAGGATTCAACAACCGTGCAAAGGCAAACAGCTCCTCAGTGCCCTTTGCTTCACCTTAGTGGGAAAAGAGATTTTCACTAATAGAAAACCCAGGTAATACATCAATTAGTAGATTGTAATTTAGTTTAACAGCAATTTATATAAATAAGCCTGCTATTGAAATAGACTGCTAATGTAACAGACCTTTTTTTTTCAAAACAAATGTTCCTCTTTAACATCTGCGGCTGGTGAAACATTTCTCATCCCAGCAAGGAAAAAGTTTTCCTGTTGGCTAACAGAGATGTCCATTAGTATGGCTGTGATTAAACTCCTGGTGTTACTAAGGAGTTGGGTAACTCCCAACATCACAGGGATTCATCACCATTAAGAAGGCGCCAACTATTTAGGTAACTTGAAGTGCTCACAAGTTACACCCATAGTTAACCCGAGAGTATTACAGATGCAAAACCTGGGGCTCATAACTGGGGGCTCAGTGTGTGAAACTGTGCGTGGCTATTGCTTTTTCAAGAAGATTATTGCCTAATTAAATAAACATCAATCCAAGGAAGCCCCACGGCTTGTGTTACGCAAGATGTCAGATTAGATAACAAACCTGTCTCCTGCATTTACAGCTCTGAAACCGCTGAATCCTTCCCACAACTGACTGGGCAGAATTTTAACCCTCTGTGACTCCACGCAAGAGCTAGCCCAGCAAGTTGACCTGTGGGTAGTTTATCCTGTGTGGTTTGTGAGCAACATACTCTCCTAAGTATGCCACTCATATCTATTATTTTTAATCCTGTATCTTATAAATAAGATACAAACCATGTCTACAGATGGGGGTTACAGACTATCAGTTTTTTTAGTTGGCTTTATCTGAAGTTCATTCCTATGCTAAACTGTAAGTTAGTATTTCTTCCTCACTTCCCACAGGAAGACTTTTTGCAGCATCAGCGGTTTAAAAAATCATTGGAAAACAGGTAGGGAGTGAAATGAAGCATCTATTAATATTTCTGATTTTGGGAACAGACTAGATTTTACTAAAGGTGTCGTTTTAAGATGGATCTAATCTAATCTGTCCACAGCTTTCCCCTACTTTTCCTTCTTTTAATTTCAATAGTAGCTTATGATCAGGAAATAGCTTTACATAAATTGCCCAGTGAAAGTCAGTATCATAAATGTTAATGTATTCAGGGTCACATATATTTGTAGATTTGCCTCCTTTTCGTAATCCTTTTTAAAACAAGCCCCAGACATTCTCAGCTGAGTAAACCATTTCAGAGATGAATATTATCAAAATGAGGAGAAAAGTAAGAGCAAAAGACAAGGGATCCCAGATATGTATTTAACTGAAACCTGACATTAGAGAGTTGATAGAAGAATACAAGAACGCTGTTCCAGATGGCAGGAACTGCAGAGGAGGAAGAGCACGACTGAGGGAAGCACCGAAGGGAAGCTAAGATAGATGAAGTAGGATAAGAAACAGATACTCCAAGGCATGCATCCAATTCTTCAGGTTATGTAAAATTATCTTTATCGTTTATGCACTTCCCTCCTTTTCTGGGTGATGCACATTGCAGGTAGAGTTGGTAGCACTACTTGTAATTACCACCACCTGACAGTTCTTGTTACAAGCTCCTGCTTTCGGTTCCTGATAAGTTTGTTAGATGTTACTCATCCAGGCTGAAATGTCTTTTGCCAAGGCTTGGCCTCAGGCTGATTCTTTCCCACTCCATTTTCTTTCAGGAGGAGGAAAGGGAAGGGCAATTTCAGTAAAAATGGTTCTGTGGTTTCCAGGGCAAGATTACGCAACCATTTATTTGAGCAAGAGCTTGACGTTTGGCAAAAGAGGGGGGAGGTCACCCCGATTCCAGAAGGCGTAGCCAAGTTATAAATGTGTTTTTAAAAAGTCTCAGCTCACGTACTTTAGCAGAGACTTGTCAGCTTGGCAGTGGAGTTTGCAGAGGGCTGTGTCAGCACAGGACACGCTGTGTCCCCTGCCAGCTCCCAGGCTCTGGCAGGACTGTCCCCGCAGGCAGCAGGGCTGGAGGCTGCCTGCACCCGGTGATGCCACCGACCCTGAGCAGGGGCAGCCACCTGCCCCTGGGCACCCAAGCCTGAAGGAGGGCGTGAGCAGGGAAGTGGGGCTGGGGGAGCAAGGTAAAAAGGCACTTAATTACAAACTAGTGAGAACAAACCTGTGATGACATAAGGAACTGGAAAGGTACATACTGGTGCTCCAGACTAGCAAAGAGCCCAGGACCTAAAGTGAGGTGACTGGTGGGACAAGAGCAGTGAGGTGTTCAGGAGGAGGAAGAAAGACAACAGAAGGGAGAGAGAAGACAGTCATCTTGGTGATAGCTACTCCATCCTTCCCAGAGGCCAGAGCAGAGCTGAGGTCACCCCCTTCCTCTTTTACCGGCAGAAATCTGGAAGTCAACTGGCTCATGCGGTTCTTCCTGCTTGCAGGGGCTTCCTGCACTGGATGAGAACCTGTTACTCCTGTTCCTTGGTTAGGTCTAAAGCTTCAATTCTCCACCAGGGAGATGCATTAGCACTTCTCCGTGGAGCACTTCAGCTTGGGATGAGGGCAGACTTCTCTGCCATCTCTCATGCATGCTCTCCCCTAACGCTGTGCGGGAGATGAGAAGTGTGACGCACTGCACAGCCAGAGTAGCTGTCTGTGCTCCCTTCTCTGCTGCTTGTGAGGGGAGAAGGAGCAGCTGTCGCCAGGCTGGGCTGCGCAGAGAGGATAAAAGGCCCTAATACCACGTTTTGCCACAGGCCCTGAAGTGTAACACAGAGCAGTTATGGAGGAAGAACTTGAAGAAAGGCGAGAAGCAATGGCCATTAACCGTGTCCTTACTTGTATGTCCTGATGGACTCTTTCTTCTCCAGCCAAGTCAACAGGCAGCTTCCCCTCACACCTCCACCAGCTCCTCTCCCCAACATTTTCAATCCCCCTAAAACTAAACCTCTGCCCCCGTCACGTTAGCACATCCTTGTTCTAAAGGTGCAGGAGCAGGCTGTCCCTATGCACCGAAAACTAAGCCAGCAGGGAAGAAGACTGGCCTCGTTGAGCAGGGAGCTTTCGAAAAAAATCAGAAAAAAGAGTGTATCAACTTTGGAAAAAGGGGCAGGTGAATGAGGAAGCGTTTAAGGATGTTGTAAGGTCATTTAGAAAGAGAATTAGAGAAACGACAGCTCAGAACTTAATCTGGCCAGCTCTCTTAAGGATAACAAAAAGTGGTTTTATAAATACATTAATACCAAAAAGAGGGTCAGGAAAATCTCCACTCCTTATTGGATGCCGGGGGGGGGTGTCTGGGGGCGGTGTGTGGAGGGGGGGAATACAGGCTGAGGTACTTAACACCTTCTTTCTCTCAGTCTTTAACAAGAAGTTTGGCTGTCCTCAGGGCAACTGAGCTCCTGAGTTGGTAGGCAGGGATGGGGAACAGAATACCCGTAGTGTAAACCAGGAGGAAGTAGTTAGGGACCTGCTGTGCCACTTAGTCCATGGGGCCAGATGGGATTCATCCTAGGGTGCTGAGGGAGCTGGCGGAAGAACTGGCTAAGCCTCTATCATTTATCATCAGTCCTGGCTAACTGGGGAGGTCCCAGATGACTGGACGTTGGCCAACGAGATGCCCATCCATAAGAAGGGCCAGAAAGAGGATCCAGGGAACTATAGGCCTGTCAGCCTGACCTTAGTGCCTCCAAGGTTATGGAGCAGATCATCCTGAGTGCCATCAAGCGGCATGTAGAAGACAACCAGGGGATCAGGCCCAGGCAACCTGGGTTTAGGAAAGGAAGGTCCTGCCTGACCAGTCTCATCTCCTTCTATGACTGGGTGACCCACCTAGTGGATGAGGGGAAGACTGTGGGTGTGGTCTGCCTTGATTTCAGCAAAGCCTTTGACACAGACCCCACAGCATCCTCCTGGAAAAGCTGGCAGCCCCCAGCTTGGACAGGTGACCAGTGGTGGCCCCGAAAGATAAGTACTGGGCCCAGCCCTATTCAACATCTTTACTGACGACCTGGATGAGGGGATTGAGTCTACCCTTAGTAAATTCGCAGATGACACCAAGAGTGTCAGATCTGCTGGAGGGTAGAAAGATGCTGCAGAGGGACCTGGACAGGCTGGGTCGATGGGCCGAGGCCAACGGTATGAAGTTCAACAAGACCAAGTGCAGGATTGGCCACAATAACCCCCTGCAGTGCTACACACTGGGGGAGGAGTGGCTGGAGAGCGGCCCAGCAGAGAGGGAGCTGGGAGTACTGGTTGACAACTGGTTGAACATGAGCCAGCAGTGTGCCCAGGTGGCCCTCATCCCTGGCGCTTCTCAGGTCTCCAAGGTCTAGTTCCTGGTGTCATCCTGAAAAACTTCTCCTGCTGCCTCCTCCTCTCCATGCGAGGGGAGCTGAACACAGAGACCTCACCAGCAAAACAGCATAGCACTTTTTTGTCTTTTCTAGATACAGTCAACTCAGTCCTGAGGGTGGGGCTCCTCCCGGATCACCTTAGACACTTGTATCCGACCAAATGAACATCAATTTCCTTTACAATGAATGGAGGTAATTGGACACTTTCGGGGCACCATTAATCTACCTCAGTTTAGACATTGACTTTGGCTGCCCCAAAAGCACTGTTCTCCCTCTGTATCACTGGAAGCAAAGACGAGGATTAGCTCAGTTTAGATTCGTCCCGTGTTGAGAGGATTGCACCCCAAACAGCATTTTGTATTTACCCTTATTTCTTAATTCATGCTGAGTTCTGATATTTATTTTCCTTCAAAACAGCATTTCAAGTTTCCAGGAGAGTGTCCTGCTTCATGAGCTTGCCTAGTGACAGGTGGCTCAGCAGCAGCACCCTCGGCTGATTGATGCCACCAGCGCTCAGCAATGCCACACCACAACACACCACCTTGTGGTGAGAGCTTGGTTCTCAAAGTAGGATGTACAACAAACATACCTAACACAGCTGGGCACAGAAATGCCAGGGTGGAAAGCATTACTGAAAAGCAGGAATAAGGGAAAGCTCCAGGAACGATTTTTTCACCATTTCAATGCTTGTTTCTAGAAAGTGCTGTTCTCAGCTAGGCGCTGTTACAAGACATTTAAGTGGTATCTTTTGTTAAGGTCAGTACGTTCCAGTTTTATCAACTTGACCAGAACAGGCTGAAAGAGAGATGGAGAATGGAGGAGATGACATTACGTGCTGGAGAAATCCAGGGTGGGCTTATGTCTGGAAACCTCTGGGCACTTGTCATTATCAAAAATGATAGTGTAGAAATGGAAAGGCTCTAAGACGGACTACAAGGACACCGAGGATTGCGACAGATTTCACACAGAGAGTACCTGAAGAAGCTACAGGTTTTCATCTCAAAAATAGAGAGGACTAAAGAGAAAAATTTCATATATAAATAGGAAGAAAGTGAACAGGAAACTACTCCTTGTCCTCTGTTACAAAAATCAGGTGACATCAAGTGAAATTAGCAGGAACCAGGTTCAGGACAAGCACGATGTCATGGCTCTTTGCACAACAGTTGATTAGGCAAAGAACTGTGTATCTCTGACACGTGATGCAGTGAATACTGAAATGCTCACCACCCATCAGGAGAGCATTCAAGGCTTCTGTGCCATAGTCACAGGGTGCAGTCTGTGATAATACTTCTGTACTCTGGAATTCAAACAGATACCATACACGTAGGTCTTCCTGGGCTTACAACCCTTCTGCTGTTGGCCATGGCTGGCAATGGGGCACTTGCCTCAGCAGAGCTTTGGTCGGAGAAGTGGAGAAATTACTGGGGGAAAAAAAGTTGCGTGAAACAAAATTCAGAAACAAGAACACAGTGGGTAAAGGTATAGATAAATACGTCAAAGATTCTTTTTTTTTAGTTGATCTTGACCAGTTGTTTTCAAAGTTTTACAGTAGAAAAAGTAAAAGTTCTTTTTTGTTGCGCATTGAAACGAGGAAGTCTGAAGTAATATTGTCTCTCAAAAATTAATCTTGGCTCCAAGCTCCTTTTACATCATATAGCTCATTTCACTGCATATTTTCATTATGTGCTTCTTGTAGAGAAGATGATTTGTAGCCATATTTATTTGAAGACTATATTATAATGAATAAGCATAAATAACGTATATGAGAAGGCAGGGTAGGATTGCCTGGCAGCCTTCGCTCTGTCATTCCCATGACTGCTAACTTGGCAATCTTAACATAGCTCTTTGCGTGGGACAAATTATAAACCAAGTAATCCTAAGGTAAGGCTTTAATTGCCTACACAGTTCTGAATGTATTTATTTTTCAATCCCATTCAAGTCCCAAGTGCTGTCAGAATGCCAAAGTTTCAGTCAATATGATTTTTCATGCTGCAAATTTTCTTTGTTTAGTTTTAAATGGAGCTGTCACATCTCTCCTGATGACTGGGGCAAGGGTTTTTACAAAGATATCAAAAACTTTTGAAACTTTTTAAGGTCTCCTGAAAAGTTCCACAGGGAGATGAGGCCATTGAGGTGCACCAAGTCACATCCAGCATCTCTGGAAGCTGACAGAGGACATTATCATCTGTTTTGGGGGGAAACCTACTGGGCCTTTTGTTATCATAGAATGGCTTGGGTTGGAAGGGACCTTAAAGATCATCTAATTCCAAACCCCCTGCCATGGGCTAGGACACCTCCCACTAGACCACATTGCTCAAAGCTCCTTCCAACCTGCCTTTCCCTTTCAGTTTGGTGGTTTCTCAGTTGACACATGCCCAACAAGAGCTGCAACAAGCACGTCACGTAGCCAAGAGCTCGACATTCCCTGTGGAAAAGCATCACCTGAAAGCACGGGCTCTGCAGGTTCCCCTCAGCGTGCATCTTCAGCAACACCAAGCACAACTCTTCATGGTGTCTCAGCATTGACTCCTTGTAGTGGAGGAATGTTACTCCGTAATGCACATTGCCCACCTTCCAAGGTGCTTTCAAAGCCTTTTTCTCCCCTTTGTACATGGGCAGTGCCTGGGAGTTGGGAGGGGAGCAGATCTAGTGCTCTCCAGCAGTTCATCCAGCAGCAGCCGAAGATCCGGTTTAAGTTGCCAGAGAGATTTTCTTCTTTATTTACCACTGCAGAACAAAATATAATTATGAATAGTTTGGTTAGTCTATCATAAAAAAAAAATCTATTGGCTTATAAATCCGATGCTTTTCTTTATATCACTACAAATGACACGTCCTTTTGCTATTTCAACACTGGTGGCATGAAAATTTTAACAACTAAAAAAAATATAATTAAAAGAACCACATTAAATTTGTAAGTATGCATCACGAACAAAATAAAAATAGTTTAGGATGCTAGAATCATTCCAAAGCAAACACAACCTAAAAATAATGAAGCTGAAATAAAATATATTAAGATCCAGGAAAACTTAAGCTAAAAAAAAACCCTCCTGTACTCTAACTCTTAAAAAAGTTATTTCAGGATCATAAACACTGTTTGAATTTATAGAAAGCTGGGGTGTTGTCTGATGTCTTATCTATATGTTCTCTTCTGTTTGAGATTCTGGCCTTTACAAATTAACATTGGGCATTTACGAAGCAATTAACCATTTAGAAATGGACATTCCCAACTATTATGGCCAGATTATTTTTTAGGAGGCAAGGGACTGAGGACAAGGGAAATTCACCAGTTTAAGACGTAATCAGTTCAAAAGTTGAGCACTGTTCTGCTTAAGAGAATCTTGGTCAAATAATGAAATTTTTACACCAACCCCAAGAAACTTGTGCTGCCATTTACTTCACATCTGGTAAAAATAGCACACAATTAAAAATCATCTTTGATGAGAATTTCTTCTGATTTTCAAAACATGAGCAAGATATTCAGGCTGTACATTCTGAGTCCATGGTGATTTACTACCTTTTCAAAATGAGCGTTGTTGCTATCAATACTCCTCTGAAAACCCCAGCATTTCCGAATTGCTGTTTGGCGGATGCATTAGCTAACACTGCTCTGTAGGATTAATTTCCTTTTTCCATTGAAGGAACTGGTGCAAACACGATCTCTTTGACAAGTAGTTGTCAAATATTTTCTTCTTTCTGGGGACTTAGTTTTTATTTATCTTGGTTTTCCATAAAGGTGGGTTAAGGGGGCCCATTCTGTCTGGAGGAAGGAGAGGAAAGATGACTGCTTCAGTTAGGACTCGCTGCATCCATTTCAAATTCCTTTGGATTGGAAAAAGTACGAGAGTTAGGAGAGAAGAGAGATAGAAGAAATTTGATGACGTCTGATTTTTGTAACAGAAGAAAAAATGGGAAGGGCCAAAAAGCACAAACACACACAAATCAGTTATAATTTGTAGGTTATTTATTGTGATGGAGAAGAGATGATGTCCCAGCCGTTTCTGTCCATCAGTGAGTAACTGAGATCATCCTGGCTGGTGAAATAGCAAAATTCACCCTGATTCTGCTGTTTATAAACTCCCTTCCCAGACAGCCTCGAAGTAAAAAGGCACTATTCACACAAGTTCCACAAAATAATACAAGTTGGCTTCAGCTGGAGAGTGATCGCTCTCAGCCAGCTTCAACAGCACCAGTGTCGTAAGGACCATCCCACCAGCAGGAGGTAGCTGGTGGCTTCTCCAAACCTGTCAAGCCAAATCTCTCAGCACACACCCTTCAGATCTTCCTAAAGCTATACGGATATGTTAAAAAATAAAAATAAAACAAATAAATAAATTTACTTACCCAGATATAGCACTGCCACAGAAGACCAGCTTTTTTGGGGGGATCCCTGTTGTTACTGGATTTAATGGGTTAATCCCATTGGCACAGGATCTGTCAGATGTGTGGGGTTCCAAGTTGTTTCTCAGGCAAAGATGCTGGGGCCTGAGTCATCGACTCACTGCTGGGACAGGACACCCCAGGCTTTTATGGGGGTCTCTGCAGAGAGGTGTGCGATGCACCGGGGGCTGTGGGAGTACCTGGCACCCTGGCAGGAACACGGATGGTTGGAAGCAGATGAGCGATATGCTAACCCTTCAATTCCTCCCAGTTCTTCTAACGCAAAAGTGGGATTTACACTGCAAAGGGAAGGTTAAAAACATGAAGGTATTCATGGAGCAAAACAGGAGGCTCGTTGGAGGTCCTGTACGCAGATCTGTGATTTACTTTAGGCTAGAAGCAACGTTTAGAGTTCCCTGTCACCGCTCTTAATTATGCTGTGCAGAGCTCCAAGCTTTTTCAAAACTGTAGCAGACAAGTATAATTTTCATGTTTAGGATCAGGGTGATTCACTGAGACACATGAAAATCCGCGGCCTGCGCTGGCAGGAGAACAGCTTGAGGTCTGCTAAGACAGGGCTCTGCTGGTATCAACTTCAGCTGTTCTCCTACATTACTTAAAGTCAAAATCAAGGAACAATTTGAAAGTAAGAGATGTAAATTAATTACTACTACAAACCAGGGGGAAAAAAATGCAGCCAAATGGAGAAATTGCTTTTAGAGAATGAACCTCCTACTGCCCCCTCAGCTGTGCTTCAGAGTAAACTTTTTTTTTTTCCCCAGAGAGAAAAATAAAATAGCACCTTAAACAACAATTGCATTATTAATTTGCAATTTATGGCACAGCAACAGCTATCCAAAATGATGATGCTGGATTATCTGGCTCTATGTTTGCTTTTATCCATCCACGTTCTGGAAAGATGCACTTAATTTAGTGGTCCTTAAGTTTTAACTATGGTTATGCTTTGATAATTGAACTACACTCAGGGAATGGGATTTATTCACATTTCTGACATCTGGCCATCACCCTCCCTCCACTAAAGAATCACTACAAAGGTAATGCAATGGGTTTTTTGGTGTAGAGACTCCACCTAAGTGCTGAATGGGTGAATCAAGCAACTTATCTTTCAGCAAAAGCATTTTAGGGTAGCTCTACACAATTAGTAAAATCCGTGGGAAATAACACATGAATGATTGTGCTCTCATTGAAGTAAATGTGCTGGGCATGACTGCACACTTACACCTGTGCAACCACTTCCTTCAGTACCAAGATTGCCTACAGAATCCTGCTTCCCTCTTCTTGCTGGACAGAAGCACATTAACACGTTTATACTGAACAGCGAATGCAGATGAAGAACATCCCAGGGAGGATTTTTCAGGGTGTGTACTACCTGCAATAATTCATTTCTATACCTGTGATTTGACTTAGCAGCATTTTGCTCCTGCTTTTTGTAGAAAAAGCGGTGCAGTATCAGAGAGGTCAGACACCCTTCTGTACAAATGAGAGATGCCAGGCTTGCCAGGGCAGTTTTTTGGCATGTTGGAGCTCTGTGGCAGATGCAAGTGTTGCCAGGCCTACAAAGGTGACAGCGTTGACGAGCTAGGCTCCGAGAGAACGCACTTGAAATACCTCTGGAAAACACCTTGGCTCCCAAGGAAGCCTTTCTGGGCCAGGCTTTCACTCAGGAAATATTTAGGTAGGTCTTCACCCTACTTTTTTTTTTTTTTTTTTTTGTGGACGCCTTTCAAGAACGACTTGTTGGCTTGCAAAGGGAAAGAAACCTTGAAATTACTCAGTAAAGCCAGTTATCTTCCAAGTGACAAATTAACTGTACCCATTTCACAGGTGAGGAGTGTGAAGGGAGGAGGTTGGCCAGAAGTCTGTGCTCTATTACAGCTCAGGATTTGACTCGTGACCCTGTGCGATACCCCAACCCATCCACTCCCAGGTGACTATAATTCACTAGTCAGAAGGACCAAACTACTGGGTTTGCTGTTTGCCTTTCCGCACACAGCAAACTAGAAAAGCTTGCCTATATAAAATGACTTTATTTTTACTCTTTTATTTTCCATATCAAGGCATCAAGAGAATCAGTGCACTTCATAGAAAGGGGATCTTGATTGCTGGTGGCAGGTGCAGGCTGGGTATCACACAGTTAATAACCTCAGGAGGCTGGGAGGGCTCTTTTGTGCCAGAGGGAAGCACAGGCTGCAGGGGAGCTCTATGTTAACTGGACTCAAATACTAAGTGAAGGGAACAAAGTGTTCCCATCCCTCTATCCAAAAATAGAAGAGGGAGACAATACTTCTGCAAGCATTTGCCAAAATGATAAGGGAGACAAACAAAAACCCCTCCCAGCTCCAAAGCTCTAGTTTAAGCTCACCAAAACACTCCTTTACCTGCTCCTGTGCTGATGTTTCTAATCCCAAACTCCCCAAAGTCTTATCCCTTCAACACAGGGCAGAGAGAAGCAGCAATACTATCTTGTCTGCGTTTTTAAAAAATCTCATTTGAGGGGGAGAAGAAAAAAAAAAAAAAGCAAGCTAATGAACTTCTGAAGGAAGTTACAAACTCTTTGATGGTATTACCTAGACTGGCATGCCCGGGCTTGAAGCTCCACCTCTCTTGCATGTTGTTCGCTGTACATTTAGTTCACTGAAGTACATCTTCAGGGAGGGGCTGTCTCCTGAAAGCTTCAAGCTACATTGCTTCCTCTCTCCCTAATCAGCTGTGCAACAGGGTAAATTTAGAAACAAAAGGCAGCGCGGCAGCACTGGCGAATGGGTTTAGTGCACATTAAAACCTGTTTTGGAAAAGTCAGAACAGGTCGTGCATGTCTCCAGCTCAGGCAGAACTGGCTCTGAGCAAAATAATAAATGACTTGCATGTGTTTAGCACCTTTCATCCTGAGGGAGCCCGAAGTGTTTTACATAATAGGAGTTATCGCCTACCCACCCGTGGAAGAGGCACCTGTCCAGGTGGGGCACCAGCGTTTTAAAGAGGCAACTGCAGAGTATCATCTCCTCTATTCAAACACGTGGGAGAAATTTAGGTGGGCACATGAATTAGCCAGGCTGGAATTTAGCCAGGAAAACAGCGCATGAAATAATCCTTGCTTGGCAAGAAGTACAGTGAACTATTTAATCACTCTGAGCCAAACACAGAGTATTTCATCTTAACTTACTGAAGTTGCTGTAGAGTCCCAAACAGGTTTATATTCCAAAAAATTATCGTTTAAGCCACACAAAGCTTATTTATGTAAGGGCAGAATTGCAAACAGCAGAAAGTCAACTACAATGAAGACCTTCCTTGGTAGGAAAAAAGCAGAAAAAAAGATACTGTGAAGAGAAAGTTGTGAGGGCAAGGGGGTGGGAAATATGCCACTCCCTTAAGGGAAATATATACCAATAAACAAATGATGTACAAGTCTGCAGGCCATCATTTTTACCACACTGATCTACATCGGAGAACGTGCAAAAGACTGTTCCAGTAGAAAAGACCACACACTTCTTCTGCTGGATTTTTTCCCCTCTTACCCAGTTTGATGCTTTTGTTTTTGCCAAGACTGGTATCTGGGCATAGCTTCAAGCTCATCAGTAGTTCCCTTAGAGTTTCAGCCAAAAATACATCTTTTCCACAAAGGCTGGATGATTTTCAGGATGATTTTACTTCTCTGCAGGAGGTTTTTCTCCTACTAAGTGGGAGCTGTGCTCAATCTATTGTATCTTGGCCACACTCAAACTCAACTAGCTGGGTTAATTCACTAACAAATTGAACGCATGCAGTACATTAGGTTAAAGACAGATAGCACTGAAGTGCCCTTTACCAAAGTCGAAACTTTTTGTCCAGTTTATTAAAGCAGTTGAGCTTAATTAAAACATGTAAATATTTCCCGTAGAAGAAAAGAGTAGGTACTAAAGGAGTTCTTCAGCAGAGAAAGAACCAATATTTGGAAACCAAGACTGGACAAATGTAAATAGCAACTAAGCTTTCTTTTTCCATTTTTCCATTGCCAAGCATGACTGTCCATTGCAAGGAATTACCAGATGAAGTGGTAGAGTTGAAAGTGTGCCCTTCTGAGGAGTTTACCTTAGCTAACAGATTACAGGAGCAACAGAGGTTACTAGCTGAACCGAAGATGGAAGGGGTTCGCTGATCTGAAGCTCCAGGAACCTGCACTTCGTAGTGCTTGAGCTCCAACAGTGACCCCAGCTCTTTGAGATGGTTCACTCCTGAGTAGACCTCAGAGGTCACCCAGACACCCCATTTCTGAGAGATGCTCATCTAACTTATTCTTTGAATTCTCCCATGACAGAGCTACTACAGCCTCCTCAGGCACCCCCACCAAGGCACCCAAAAGAATAAAACGTTTTCCTAACCTAACGTTTACCTTACTGCAATGTAACCGATTACTTCTCATCCATAGATTCATAGCAGAAGTTGCTTTTTACTTGAAGATCATCTCTAACCATTTACCCAGCTTTTCTCTAGATAAGCAGCCCAAATACTGTTGTCTTCCTCTCTCACATTTTCCTCATCATCACTGTTCTCCTCGGGACCATCTTCAGTCACAGAATCTTTCATCAAATGCTGTACCCGAATGGCTGACCAGGTGCTCATTAGTACAAACCAGCATAGAACTGCTTTGTGTCAGTTCTATTTGCATATGCAAATTTTATAACAGCAAAAACATGACAGATAAATACATTTTGTGATGTTCTCCTGAGTCACAAAAACAGTCTTATTACTTATCTACCGAGGTCCCAATCTTCAGTTCCTGTAGCTGATGATTTTTATTACACCTTTGTGTGTCTGTCTTCATTTGTTTGCCTCCGTTTTTTTGCCAAACTGTCTGATCCTGTCTTATAGCACATTCAGAGCCCCTCCAAATTTTGTGTATTTCTAAATACGTTTCACAAATAAATGCAAGTGTATTAATAAATATAAATGAATAAAATGCAAACATCCCTGCTGAGATCTGAGTATTTGAATAACACAGAAAGTATATCATGCATTTTTACAGATGACACAATGGAAAAAAAGAAAATAAAGCCTAAGAGTGGCCACCAGAGTCAGTGCTAGAAGCAGTTGGAGCACTCAGTTTGCCTATTATGGGATATAAAAATCTCCTCTGTTCCAGTAGCAGACTAGGTCTATGCAAGCAGAGCACACAATCCAAAGGGCTGATTCAAAACCTGAGGTCAAAGACTTCCAACTTCAAAAGCACCTTGAATTGGCTTCAAATGCCTGGACATCAGCTTGTCATCTTACATTTCAGTGCTACTGTTCTACCAAAGAAATACCTCGCA
Source organism: Trogon surrucura (assembly GCA_020746105.1). Lineage (NCBI taxonomy): Eukaryota > Metazoa > Chordata > Aves > Trogoniformes > Trogonidae > Trogon > Trogon surrucura. The sequence goes on along the minus strand of CM036617.1, from coordinate 15,987,110 downwards.
ACAAAAGCCGTAGCACAGAAATAGCTATAGTCAAGTGTGGCATAAATCCACATGTTAATACATTTTAAAGCAGTCTAGGCCCACCCACGGAGGCAGCTTAAATCTTCAAAAACAGAAGACGCCAACAGCAACTGCCATGGGATTTTAGGGATGGGGATGTAATCCAAAAACATCTTAATCTCTATTTAAAAAGACTAACTCAAACAAGTAGCATAGTATGTGCTGTGTGTCAGCAGAACATGGCACTCGGTTGTATTAGGCACCCATTTGGGGTTTAACCCCTGCCACGAGTAAATATTTTGCTCTGTAGCGTATCAGTTCTCTGTCTCCTTAGCCTGCCCCCCATCTCTCTGTGTATGCACATATACGACTACACTGTTACAGAATGTGCACATAGTAGGATGGATAGCACGGATTATGCATTAATCTTGAAGGTAAACTTCTGCATAGACAAATCTTACCTGAAGCCAAATTCCCTTCTGCCCCAGCTTGAAATCAACAGATGCACTCTCACAGGAGAGGAGTGACTGGCAACTCATTTTTTCTTACCCTGCCCCTTTGGTTTTGGGGCTTTGTTTATTTGTTTTTTTTGTGTAAGGTGCCTTTAAGTCCCAACTTACATATGGTGTGCTACAACTACTCAACACTGGTTTCCTGAGAGTCAGCACAGCTGAATAACATGTATGTTCACATTCTCTGTTGTTATTCATTTTGGTTTTCAGCCTGAAATGCTCCTACATCACCTAAAAACCTGAAAAATTAAAAATAAGGAACCACTATGCAGACTTTATAACTGGGATGGTACTTTTAGTGTTGGGTTTTTCTTTTTTTCGTAAGAGCCTAGAACAAATATCATAATGCTCATGAGAATTGGAGTTGTCTTTAGGCAGGAAATTAGTGTTTATATATAGGGTGTCTATATATAGCTACACACAAATGCATGCAGCGTTACTCTATGCCTATATAATGATGCAAGATTTTTCCCCCCCTCACACTCATAATTAATCAACGTTCTTTTACACCTAAGGAGATTACTTTGGCTTCCCAGAAAGCAGACTGAGTAAAGATCAAGAGAAGAGCTAAATCTGAAAAACAGCTAAAAAGTTAAGGACTTGGGCACTGAAGTTTTCCGAGAAAGACGGATGAGTGCACATTCATCTGTCAGTAGTAACTGTGCACTCCTGTCTTCCACCAAATACGAGGCACTTCACGTTACCTGGGGAGCAGCAGAGAATGCCTAACTTGAATCAGCTCACCCTTCCTACTGAATGTCCACATGCCACTGAGCACTACCTTTTCACACGCACCAATATATTGCCTTCCTGCAACATGGGTTTAAGCTAGCAGAATCAGCTCCATAGCTTACACTACAATGGAAAAATTATATTTCTAGGTGGTGATGCCAGTGAGTAGAAGACTCCCAAAACAGCACAGCTTCAGAGTGACTTAATTGGAAGCACTTAAATAACACTTTACACTGAAAGCATTTTGCAAGCACGAACATTTCAGTGCTCCCAGGATACAAATAAAACAATGCCACACAACTTTCCTGGGAAATGCCTTGTGTAAAGGCTCAGCAGAACATCAGACGTGCCACTGCAAAGTGGGAGCCCTCTTTATCCTGGGCAGCATGTACCCAGCTAGAACATACCTGACTGCTTTTTAAAAGATCTTTATCCTTTGTTTCAGTCGTCAACAATGTGCTCACATCAGTAATATGGCCATCTGTTGGATGCTAGTGACATTAAAAATAAAATGTGAGGAAATGCAAAGCCAGTTGCCACAAAGAGACAAGTCCACCAGATGTCTTCACTTTGAAGTGAGACACTTCGAAGAGCAATTGAGAAACCCTGGCAGCGCAGGTCTGCTCTCTTCGTATTTTCATGGGCCTCACCAGATTCCATTATTTTGGTTTTGAGGTAATAATAAATTAAAATCCACATATCACAATAGCAGAGTTCACCAGCACAGATCACAGTTGTAAGGAACCTGAACCTTACTGCCATCATGGATCTTCATATAAAACCAGTTTATTTCCCAAGCCAGGGTTAGTACATAAAGAACTTGGATATCGCTATTATTGTTTGGACAACAGATTTTCTAGCATTCTTGCAACTAAGATGCAAAGAGAATTTTCTATTTCTCAGTCATCTGTTGGTGCTTATCACATCCAGACTAATTCATAGAAAAATCTATATCCATATAAAAATCACCCTATCCCAAAATGCTGTTTACAGGAGCAAAAGACCTTTAAAAGGAGAGTCATATCTTAAGTGAAAAATAAAAATTAACAAATAAGATAATTCACAGTTTTACATACCGGTATATATAAATCTAAAACCCAGGACTTTAAAGCAGTTTTTAGAATCAGCTGTAGGCAGGGACAAAGGTGGTGGCAGCTACAGGCAGCAGCAGCAGGGGAGCTTTAACAAGTCCAGCAGTTGTCACATTTTGTAGGCACTGAAACTTTCCTCAGCAGCCACCCAAACCTCTCCTGTACGGGAGGTGCACGCCTGCCACACAGGGGTTGCTTTTGCGAGCAACTACTTGGGCTACACAGACATCCCCGGCCCCCCGCGGCCTGCAGAGCACAGGCCGAAGGCCTCTGGTCTAAGCAGAAAGGATCTTGCAGCTACTGCCCTTTGCCATGAGGCGTCACCACCCAAACCACGGCATGTCTTAGAAGCGTGGATCTGTCATATTCACACATAACCAGTATCTCATTTCAACTGGAGACTTTCAAAGACCAGAATTGCAGCTGAACCTCTCAGAGGCATCTGGGTCACGCTCTTCCAACAGCAGATGATGGTTATGAAACAATAATATTGCTTGGTGAAGTCTGAAAAGGGCCACTTGTCTGTCAAGAGAGCTGAGACAATTGTATTTGCATGTTTAACAATGAAATTATGAGTGAAAGACTGAATAAAACTGTCAGCTTAAAAAAAAATAAAAAATATTACAGTTAACATCGGGTTGACGTGCTGGTTAGGAGTCCTCCAGCAGGCATGAGGGCACTGATGTGGGAAGGACTCTGGGCCCCTGCTAGGACAGCTGGTTGCAGAAATCCAAGTAATGGAATAGCAAAGCCAAACTTGCAGTCTCTGGGAAATCAAACCACAACGGGCATCCACCATCATTTTTTTAAAAAAAAAAATCATGCTTGCCCATAACTACCCTGTGCCAGTGGTTGGGCAGCATGTTTGGCATCAGACTGTAATTTCTGTGTTATATTACAGGCTTGAAAGAGGATGACAGCTGAATTCTGGAGAGAAGGAACTCTGCTCTCCTTTGGGGACAAACAGCACCTAGTGTTGCAGTCCCAGTCTTTAGGTGTTAGGCAGGAAAAATTCACAGATGGAAAATACAGTAAATTCCTTAAAAAACATGCTAGAGTAGCTCAGAAATAGCATATACGGGAGAATGAGAAAGGGCATTTCAGGTGAGATCTAACATACCATTTTTGTGGAGCTCTGTTTTGTTGTAGCGTAACATTGAAGAAAAAGCCTTTTGGGCTGCTCCTGACTTTCCCCTTACCTCTTTTTTTTTTCAATCAAAGAGAGGAAAATCCAATAAAATTTGGGAAAATACCCTTTGCCTCTCATGTTCCAATACAAGCCAGTTTAATATAGAAAATAGCATAATCAGAGTGACCAACTTTATTCCCCCACAGAGAAAATAAATTCTCAATCTTTTTTTCTTTAGAGAAAAACATACTGGCTTTTTTGTTTAAGAGACATTAAGCACTGGAATAGGGTAGTTGGCACAAAGTTCTAATCTATATTCCAAAGATGATCTGGTTCTTCTGTTGTGCTGGTTTTACCATTTCATGTCAAGCAAGATTTGTCACGCTGTACAGATGTCTTCCTATTCTGATGACATCTAAATTTAGAGAGTGCAGAGAACGATCGTTAGCAATAACACGTGGTGCCGACAAGGGGCAAGCAGCACACCTTTATTCTTCAGCAGGAACATATCAACTATGGATGCTGATACTGTAAATAAAATCGATGGCCTCACTTTATCTCCAAATGAACCTCCAGAGCAGGAGGTGCTAGACAGATCACAGCCCAGTTATTTTGTTAATTATTATAGGTGAAAAATACTTTTTTTGCCGATAACTTGCACATTAGCATCAGGAAGACTCAAAGCTTCCTTGGAAGCATACTATTCCTGGCTTACTGAAACAAATACTTTTTTTATTTTTAACTGAGTGTTGAAAATATTTCAAAAAAACCTGCCAAGTGAGCTTAGAACACCTGGACCAGATATCCTGCCTTGCTGTAAAACAGAGTCTATTTAGGGCTGCCTCAGAAGGTCACTTGTTCTTCAACTACTGTCACCACCTTAAAAATGGGAGAGAGTGATATTAGCAAATAAAGTTGGTGCCTTGTCATGCCCTGGCACTGGCTTCCTACTCCCAGGTGCAAGGTGGGATGTTAGGTTAAAATTTAAAGGATCAGAGCGAGTAAACCTAGCTACAAACTCAGGAGTAAAAGACAAATGGAGGGAAGCATTGAGCCCTGGACTTTTAACTCAGAAGCTCAATTGCACTGAATTTCACAGGGTGAAATAACAAAAATAACAGTACTGAAGTAACAGTGACTTGGGAACTGCAAAAATGCATGACAGTGCATGACAGTGCAATGACAGTGCAAGACATACAACAGTGTATGACTTCATAGAATCATAGAATTGTCAAGGTTGGAAGAGACCTTAAAGGTCATCTAGTTCCAACCCCCCTGCCATGAGCAGGGGCATCCCCCCCTAGAATCAGGTTGTCCAGAGCCCCGTCCAGCCTGGCCTTAAAAACTTCCAGGGATGGGGCTTCCACCCTCTCTCTGGGCAACCTGTGCCAGTGTCTCACCACCCTCATGGGGAAGAACATCTTCCTAATGTGCAATCCGAACCGATCCATCTCTAGCTTCAATCCATTCCCTTTAGTCCTGTCGCTGCCTGACATCCTAAAAAGTCCCTCACCAGCTTTCTTGTAGCCCCCTTGAGATACTGGAAGGCCATCACAAACCGCATTGGCATTAAAAGAACACCTTTCAGAATTTCCCCTTCACAGAAGGTCAAAGCTAACAAATCCTGGTACAGTTTTTTAAACTTAACTCTACAGATACTTTCAAGGTACGTCATTACGTATTTCACAATTCAGAACTCAAAACTAGGAAATGAAAATTGTGTGTCTTTATTGATAGTCTGCCACAAATCAATGTATAAACTTAGAGTTAGCCAAAAACGTATCTGCTACGTGGAAAGGTCCTGCCTGAAACACTGCAAGCATATCTGCAAAAAGGGGAGGCTTTCTTACAGAAGGTAATGGATGTTCTGTTACCAGCTCCAACATATGGTGCCATATGCAATTAAAGTATGGTTTTATACAAACGGCATGAGGCTCAGCAGAGTCACTATCTCTTCATTACTGCAAACACAGAGAGATATCCAGGTTAACGGGAAGCCTTCACTGACTTCGATGGGACGCCTCTGTCTCTTGTTTGCAGGACTGGAGTTTATGACTACAAAAGCAGTGACAAGGGGGAAGAGCACAGACATACTACAGCAGGAATTCCAACAATTCAACGCATCCATCTTACTGAAGGAAACCAGTATCTTTACATACTATTGAATGTTAGAAACAAACAAAGATGTTTAAGCACAAAGGATATATTTATACCAAATAAAACAACTGAAAAAGTATTACATAAAGAAAAATAATGTAACAGAACGTACTTAAGTACCTAACTTACAGTCATGCTCATATCTAAAAGTAACATTTGTAACTAATATATATAATTTTTGACAAGGGTGCATTTAAGAGTTCTCTAACATACGACATTCTAGATGTGGAGAGTATTTTTTCAAAGATACAGAACACAAATTATTTTACACAGGCACACCTGTTAATTTGTATAAAAAACATGCTTGTAAGTGAAAAGGTCACTTTAGTACTAAATTTACCAGATGTGTGAAAACTACGTAGTGTTAATCATGTTGAAATCGTCTCTTCTCCTTTTGCATTGGTGAGCGCCAACACTGAATGGTACAATGTTTGATCCGTATGGTTTACTGACACTGCAACCTGTTTCCAAGCAGTAGCCCTGCCCAGGTGTTGAACAGCACAGTACTGTACAGCCCCATCTGTCTGCATGTAGTGTATTTATAACTAAAAGCTATTACAATTATTACAATGATTTCTGTTTCAATATATACATCAGTATAAAATACTACCCAAAACACTTTTGCATTTCAAACAATTTTAACCACTTCATCAAACAATGCATTTGCAGAATTAAAAAAAAAAAATAATCCAAATTAATGTTGATTGCCAACAGTACAGCATCTCTATGGTATGTTTCCTAATAAATGAGAGAACGGAAATGTATTAAAATCAATTAAAATAAGTATCACAAAACATTAATTAATGTTAGAGCAGTTCAAGGATTCCCAGTTTGTCAGTATCTACCCTAAGTAGTGCTACCCAAATACAGTATAAGCCATTTAGTGTTTCTACAATGAGAAGAAAACATTCAAATATTAAAGCTGCGACAAACACACAAAAGCAAGGAAAGAAAATTTGTTCTGTACTCATCCCTGCTGCAGCAAGGTACAGCAGGTCAGGAGTTTGCACTCAGTGCATCGTACGTGCTATTATACCTGGATACAACTGTGGAAGACAAATGAAATGGAATCAACTCTGAATTTCCTTGCTGTTGTGGTTTTATGTCAGACCATTCAAGTTATAACAACTTAGTGACTTTTTTTTTTTTCCTGAAGGGAAGAAGGGAGAAAAATTCATAACGAAATTGTAAAAATGCTACTAAGAACCCTATCTTGGACACAATATACTGCTTTAGGAGCTACTGTGTCATTGCACAATATAAGTGGCCTATTAATTGCTGAATTATTGGTGTAGCAGAATATATTTGACATTGTGGATGTGCTTTGAAAATTGGTATTTTAAAACCTGCCTGCATCCCATAACAAGCCACAAACAATTTTGAGTATTTCAAACACTAATATCCTTACGTAAAGTAGAAAATGTACATTTATAGTGGCAAATCTCAAACCTCTGCCTCCGCTGCTTCAGTTTTTTAAAATGAGACTTGGTTCAGAGTTCCCATTCTTCACATTATCCTAAAACAAGAACATTTTCTGAAGCATAAAAAACCAAATCTGAATTATCATAACAACAAGGAGTGGGGTTCTTTTCTTTTGTTTTGCTAATTCATTCCTCACATGAAAAATAATAAGTCTTTAAAAAAACCACAAAACAACCCCCCCCCAAAAAAAATCTCTCTCCAGGAGAAGTCCCCACTAGCTGAGATTTTGTTTTTCAAAGCCAAGTTTCAACCTTACAGTATCCTTATAGTCATGTTATACACCCTTGGAAATAAAGGCTCATGTTGAGAATGGTGACAGGCCCTTAATTATAGAGGTGTTAACTGGTGACACTATTTTTCATCAGAAAAAAACCCAAAAGCCCCACAAAACTTCATAGCTTATACTGAAAGTTTGATTCATGCTCATTTTGTTCATTTAAAAATACTCTTTGGAAGCCGTGTCAACTCCTGCAGACAACTTAGTGATATATCTTTTCCTGTTAAAATAAAGATAATTCATATTCACCTCTACCCCATGCTAAGCTCTACTACTAATATACACTTCATTACCTGCTCATGTCACCATCTAACACATATCTTTACATTCTTCTACATATAGTGTCCAGGGCTTATTTTTCACCAAAAAGAATTTGTTAACTATTACACTTAGGAGTTTTTCTTGAGGATTTCTTTTTTTTGTGTGTGTGTATGTTCTAGCCTTTTCATTGCAACTTAGAGCGATAATAATAGTTCAGACTTTTTCCACGCTAACTTAAGAGAAACTTCTCATAGTTTTTTCCCATTAAGAATTTTAAAATCTAAACTCACTTAGATAACAAAACTGAAAACCAGAAGAGAGATTAGATGCATCTGTCATTTTAAAATGGTTTCTGCTACTTTAAAATGCGTTTAAAAATTGTATATATGACACTTAAGATTCTAACTTTTACATGGTTGCAATCAGATGCTAATTCAAAACCTTGTAAATAAACATGAAAAATAAGCCACTGGTCATGAATTCTAATGATTACATTCAAAGCTAGCCTTTAAAAAATAAAAAAGTTACAGGCAAAACATACTGGTTTATGTACTCACTAGCTTATCAGGCTACAATAGGCATGTTTTAAGTATAAAAAAAGCAGACAATTCAGAATTAAATAAGACTATGTGAAATCAGAAAAAAACCTTTAGATTTCACTATTTTTTAAAAAAAAGAACACCTATAATTACTTCCCATCCTACAGCTACAGTTAAACCAACTAACAAAAATAATCAACCTATTTTTGACAAACAAAAGTTAGGCTAGAATATGTGGCAACAATCAAAGTTCATATATGTTTCTATGTAAAATGACTCATGATTTACTATAACATAAAATATGAACAAGAGCACTTTGTGACTAATGAAAGAGCTACTAGTAGAAACACTTAATGCCAAACAGTCTTCAGCCCTCCTTTAAGTCATATCTCCAAATCAGTATTGACTTCTTTTGACCAGATACATCATTTTTGGCTTGTCACCCCAGTATGTCATGTTTTACCACTTGCCACAGGCAGCAGGAGACAACTAGCTGAGCAAACTACAAGCAGTGACATGCAGAAATTAACTCTCAAATCTGAGTACTTAGATAAAATGATATGCAAGCGCACACTAGGACAAAAGGAATGGCATTCGTCATCCAAATAGGCTCATCATCCCTCCCCACCCCCCCTGAACAGTAGTTGCAACAGCAATAGAAAAAAGATCAAGAAGATGTCTGTTCTTCAGAGTCAACTGTGGAAAAAAGTCAGCAATATATAACAGCAGCGATGGACAAGGAAGAGCAAAATGAAAGAATCTTGTTGAATATTTGTTCATTTACTTTTTCTGAACACAAGCCAAAGTGTGCCACACCGGCTTGTTCTGAACTTCAGATACAGATGTCCTAATCTCCTTAGATCCTTCACAGATTTAGAATTCAGTCTCCCTGAGGCCCCTATAACCAAGTAAGAAAACTCTCTTTATCTAGCTTGGTGGCTGCCAAGACAGATTCCATGTCATTAAGGATGTCAGAGCTCAAAGCTTCTTGCAGACTTGGCATCAGTTCTTCTCCTTCTATATTCATCCCATCTCCTTCCAGTGTCCCAAGGTCCACATTTGTCCCTGGAATGGCTTCAAGGTAGTCTGGGAAACGGTTCTGATGGGACGGTATGTTGCTTTGGCTGATACTGTCACCTAGTTATAACACAGAGCAAGATGGATATCAAATATACTGGAAGCAGCAATTTATCAGGACAACTTGTTAAAGGTTAATCCTGTACGTCTTGCATCATATGAGCAACATGATTCATAGAAATCCATCACAAAACCCGGAGATGACTTGACTCCGTGCACATGTACAAAGAACATGCCTTTCTTCCGACCTTTTCACCTACTGACCCAAATCTGTACGTATCTTCGAGGTCAATTAGCATATTTTTCCTTTTTATACTTTAAGGAAAGAGAATACAGAGTCAAATGTTGTTTTGGAGCAGTATTAGCAACACGGGATGAGGTACTACTCTTAGCTCTGAACAAAAAGTTTTACTTAAAAAAGCAAATGGACGCTCAAATTTCTTGTAACAACCCACCTATTTATGAGCAATCCTCCCAACAGAGTTGATTATACATACGTTGTTCGCAAATCTAACCGTAAGATCTCTATTACAGAAATAGAAGAAGGTAGGAAAAACAATTTGAAAAGTATCACAGGTTCTCAGAGTTGCTTGTTTTCATTGCAAATGGACACAAGCACATTTGGAAAACATGCATTAAGGATGTACGCAAACACAGACCTGTATCCATCTCATCAACACTGTTCAGGAAGTCATCAGGGGTTCTGGGTACACTGTAACTGCTCATGCTAAGTCCACTATCTGTGCTTTCATCTCTGGAGTGGTATGTTCCGCTGTAACAGAAGAAAGAGAGCAAAAAAAAAAAAAAAAGTGTATGTAGAGTACCAAAGAAATGAAAATACGTGCTTGTTTTTGAACCAGTTCAAGGGCTTTGAAAACATTGCTGTCACCAGAAATGCCCTATCTAATCAAAAACTGAAGCCTTTGTCTGTGTGAGGCACCTGGGGTTTATTTTACGCAGACCTTTTCCAATTAAACCCGTGTTATTTAGATTCAATTTAACTTGATGAGAGCATACTTAAACAGCTTAAAAACCCGGCCTACCTGTATTCTGCATAGTTTTTTTAAACTTTTCACACACGCCCACAGCTAAAAACCATTGGAAGCATATCATAATGAATACGAAAATAATAGTCATACCCTTTCACACTCCTGTAAGGATAAAAATAATATTTCTAACTACTAATGTGCCACGCTTAATCAACCGCTGATGTGTATTTTTAGGTTACTGCTGTTATAAATAGGAGCTATAATTGGAACTCCTTTAGAAATTCTTCAATTGCTTCCCACTGCTGCATTACTAGTAGTTCAGTCATACATGTCATGGCAAGAGAGTGCCCTAATATAAATCAAATACTGGTACAGAAGCCATCCTGTAAACAAACTCTGTTCAGAACGATCTTGTTGACAGACCAGTTAACAGAACAGCGCAGGCAGGCGTGGGGCCCTACACGCATTCTCTCTGTTACTGCCATCATACCGCCAGCGCAGCAAGCAAGGCCAAGAAAGCTGTATTGGGACACGTGTGTATGTGTCTGTGTGTGTGGAGAGAACTAGAGCAGTGCCTTGAGTTTGCACCACAAGGGCTTTGGAGCAGGGGGGCTTGCAGGGGTGGCCTCTGTGAGAAGCCACCAGGAGCTGACCCCATGTCAGACACAGCTGGTTCCCGCTGGCTCCACAGCGCTCCTGCTGCTGCCCAAAGCTGAGCCCAGCCCTGACCGCGGTGGTAACTGTGATAATGTATTTCAGAAAGGTTAAAAAACCAGCGTGCAGCAGCTGGCTGAGAGGAGTGAGAAAACGTGAGAGAAAGAGCCCTGCACACACCAAGGTCAGGGCAGAAGAACAGGAAAGAGGTGCTCCAGGTGCCGGAGCAGAGATTCCCCTGCAGCCCGTGGGGGACACCACAGTGACACAGGTTGTCTCCCCACAGCCCATGGGGGACCACGGTGGGGCAGACAGCCACCTTGGAGCTTGCGAAGACCCCGTGCTGCAGCACGTAGACATGCCCTGAAGGAAGCTGCAGTCCGTGGAGAGCTCATGCTGGAGCAGGTTCCTGGCAGGAGCTGTGACCCATGGAGAGGAGCCCAGGCAGGAGGAGGCTTTCTGGCAGGAACTGTGGCCTGCATAAGCAGCTGTAGAAATCCACCATCACCTCCCTCCCCCTGCACCTCCTAATAGCTAAGCTTCACAAAATATTTTCAAAATCTGTATTTCTTCAGGTTGCGGCAGCATTCACTGAGAACCCTGACTGATTTTCCAGCTTGAATACTAAATGAAGATCAACTTTACTTACTGTTCAAATTAGCATCTTAAGACATATTGATCCTCCTCATACTGCACTCATGAAATACAGTGTGTGTCTTTTTGTCAAGTACAAAGAAGCAAACAGATAATAGCTGAAGAGCTCTTAAACACTGGATGCAAGTAGAATGCCACCAGCCATGAACATATGTGTATCTATTAGACTTCATGAAGACCTCTCCGTCATGCAAGAAACCTAACATTTCTTTATAGTTAAATCATAAATATTTCTCTCTATTTTAGACTGATTTAAAAATAGTGTCACTACACATTTGATAACAATCTTAATTATTAAGCTATTTAAAACTTCCGTGAAAAAAAAACCCAACCCATTACTTTGTGGGACAAAACATTAAACACAGAACTGAGACTATGCTGAAGTAAATCACTCTAGCTGAGAAGGCTTTTTGGCTGCTGCTCTCACACTTGGAATGTCCAGCCCTTCTCTTCAAATCACTCCTTAATACACATTTCCTCTTTCTTCAAGAAGGATTTCTTCATTTAGTAGTCGCACCACCCAAAACTACCACACGCAGCTAAACTGCATTACCCAAAATAGACTGGATGCTTCTTCAACTATTACTTGTTAAAATATGTGTATACAAAAGAAGAAATCCCAATTTAGGAGTTAAACAGAGAGTTACCATCACTACTAATATAAATCTAATAGACAAAAATATATAAAGAGACTGAAAAATCGAACTAATATATTCTCACATTGCTGGATATTCCATTCAAAAAATATACCACACAACAGCAGTAAGTACTGAAGACAGCAGACAGAAGATTGATTACATACATGAAAATACTGCTGTACATTTTCTCAAATTGCTCCAATGTAGCAATTATTTTCAGAGATTTTTCTGGATGTTCTGATTATGTAGGCAGTGGAAAATACTCAACTACCTAAACTTTGGATGTTCAACAGTTAAAAGTGATGTCTCATCAGGAGCTTTATTCATACCCTATAAAGATAGAAAGAAGCCTATATCCAAGTATGAACTTTAACATAAGGGGCATCAAGGGTATCTTTAAGGTAAAATTACGGGACTGCTGTAACTAACTCAGAGATAGCAATGCATAGCTACAACTTCCTTAGGGAGTTGAATAACTTAAGATAAGCTGATAGAATATCAATAGATGGAAAGGTTACGTACAATGACACTATGTCTTTAGGGATGAAGAACCCAAGTGTGATATAACAGCAACATTAAATTATTTAAAAGAATATGGGAACAGACTTAAAACTGCAGCAAAGCCTTACAAAGTTCTTAACAGTTTTCAGTATCTAAAATTATGGCAGGTATTTAAGCCTGCTTTACTTGAAAATTAGGCCGATTCTAACATCATGTGGACTTCTTACGAGCCGCTTTGAAAGTGTATTGGTGGCAAAAAAGATGGAAGTGAAGACTTACATTGCAAGAATCAAGACGATTTTATGGAGATTTTCATGAGTATAATAATAATAGTGTACCGTTAAAGAGGAAGATGAGCATGTTCTTACACTTCATGACTACTTACAACAAGCATCCTAAAGCTAGGTCAATGTTTCAAAGTGATGTAGGAAAGCAGTGATGAACTCTGACAGAATACATAATTTTTCCCTTTTATGGTGGGGGATACTGAGCTGATATTGGTTTAGAATGCTGACAAAATATAGTCCAATAAAGAACTACAAAATTACTTACTCTAACTTAAGACCAACTACTTGATACTGCTGAAATGTTAGCAGATTTTTACTCCATTAATTAAAAGTTTATGTGGCTTGAAGATTTGACTGTTTTACCATTTTCATCTTTTCTTACAAGCATGCTAAGCAAAAAATACAGATGTGACTTCACTCAAGCAGCAGCAGCTTCTCCAAAGTGGTAATGGTTAGTATGAAGCATTTGCAAGCTGTAATTAGAACAGTATTTCCAACAAAACAAATGCTCCAACTCGGAAGTATTAAGAAAAAAAGTTATATGAAAAAGACTAGTCTATACTGTAAAATTCTAAATCTTGAATTAAAAGACCCAGTTTGAAATAATACAGCATTTAAAATGAAACATGCCACTATTTGCAGACCTAACATTAACGGAGTAAAAATACTCCTAAACTAAATACCTGAAGTGGAGGGGAGAGGTGAATGAAGAAACCTTAAAATGAACCTCAAGGTGTAGTCCTAAATGTGCCTCACAGTTCATTTGATCTCACAGCAAGCTATTCACAAATTCTTCTGAGTCAGTAATTTGAAATGACTGTTAGTCAACAGATTATGCAGAGGCAAACATGTTATGACTTTGAGTAAGAAACCTTCCTACAAGTCTGAACAGACTACTTCCTCCCACAGGAGACAGCTTTTAATCCTCAACTTTTACTAGACTTGCCATTTAAGGAAAGATTCATTTACAACTGTGGCTTTTGGCACAGACAGATGTTCAAAATAAACTATTACATGTACAAAACAGAATTTAAAATCAATTTTTTTCCCTTCTAGTAGCTACTCCTACAAACCTGTTAAGAAAGGGATCAGAACTATTTGTAGTCATTGTTCTCAGTTCCTGAGACATTCCAGGAGATGATACAGGATTCTGAGATCCACCGTCTTGTTCCATGGTTGGAAGCTGGCTACGGAGAGCCAATTCCTAGAACAGGGGGAGAGGGAGAAAGAAAGATCGTGTTAAGTATTTGAATGCACTTTTCAGATACATAAACACATGACATTACAGGTAATTGATGCTTTTGCTGTTTCCAGTTAGAAGATTTAAACCAAATCAAGTTTCTGAAGACAAAGCTAGAATTTTTTACTGGCTTCAGTGATAATGAAAGTTCCAGCAGTCAAGCCCAGCATTACAGAGACTTCATTGTAAATCTGTTTGCAGATATTTATAAATATCTATACGTTTACATAAATCCTTTCTAGTTCACTTCAATATCCTTTTGTTACGTCTATACTAAAGATAAAAAAACCCCACATTTTTTTAACACTATCTGACCTCTAAGATCTGGCTGGCTGGCTCTGCTGACTAGCACTTTTCCCCCATTTCTTTTAAGCTCTGATTTACTCCCTGCTTTCCTTTTTACCTTGCTTGTTCATTCAACCAAGTTTGTTTTCATTCAGGTGGATGCATGGTGGCCATGCAGTGGATGTGGTTTGTCTGGATTTCAGCAAAGCATTTATTTGATGCTGTCTCCCACAGCATCCTCCTAGGTAAACTGAGGAAGTGTGGTCTGGATGACCAAGTAGTGAGGTGGGTCGGGAACTGGTTGAAGGGAAGAAGCCAGAGAACTGTGGTCAACGGGGCAGAGTCTGGCTGGATGCCTGTGTCTAGTGGGGTCCCTCAGGGGTCAGTGCTGGGGCTGGTGCTTTTCAATATATTCATCAATGACCTGGACGAGGGATTGGAGAGTGTTGTCAGCAAGTTTGCTGATGACACGAAACTGGGAGGAGTGGCTGACACACCAGAAGGCTGTGCAGCCATTCAGAGAGACCTGGACAGGCTGGAGAGTTGGGCGGGGAGAAATCTTATGAAGTTCAACAAGGGCAAGTGTAGAGTTTTGCACTTGGGAAAGAATAACCCCATGTGCCAGTATAGGTTGGGGACTGAAATGGTGGAGAGCAGCGCAGGTGAAAGGGACCTGGGGGTTCTGGTGGACAGCAGGATGACCATGAGCCAGCAATGTGCCCTCGTGGCCAAGAAGGCCAACGGCATCCTGGGGTGTATTAGAAGGGGAGTATCAAGTAGGTCAAGAGAGGTCCTCCTGCCCCTCTACTCTGCCCTGGTGAGGCCACATCTGGAATATTGTGTCCAGTTCTGGGCCCCTCAGCTCAAGAGAGACAGGGAACTGCTGGAGAGAGTCCAGCACAGAGCCACAAAGATGATGAAGGGAGTGGAACATCTCCCTGATGAGGACAGGCTGAAGGAGCTGGGTCTCTTTAGCTTTAGGAAAGAGGATGCTGAGGGGTGACCTCATTCATGTTTATAAATATGTCAAGGGGAAGTGTCAGGAGGACAGAGCCAGGCTCTTTTCAGGGATGTTCAATGACAGGACAAGGGGCAATGGGTTCAAGCTGGAACACAGGAGGTTCCACAAAAATATTAGGAAAAAAGTTTCTCACAGTGAGGGTGACAGAGCACTGGCACAGGCTGCCCAGGGAGGCTGTGGAGTCTCCTTCTCTGGAGACATTCAAAACCTGCCCGGACGTGTTCCTGTGTGACCTACTGTAGATAATCCTGCTCTGGCAGGGGGGTTTGATTAGATGATATCTAGAGGTCCCTTCCAACCCCTGACATTCTGTGATTCTGTAAAGTCTTGCCCTGCAAGTTCCCATTCAGTCCTGTTTGAGGCATGCATTTCGACATTTCTGATTGATCAAAACAGTGATTTGTCCCACACATTCATCTTAAAGCTCTTCAAATCCCTAGTAATTTCTTAGTAAAGCTAAGACACTGCACTTCTCAAGTTCTGAACCTAGATTACATATATTTTTTTTACACATCTGACTGTGCACCAACTTGAATCAATCCATCCACAATGCCTGTCATTACTATTTAAAGAAAATAAGTTGTAACATGAAATACACAAAATTAAAGGTAGGTGGAGATAAGCAGCATTTAATGTAATTTCCATGGCCCCCACTCTGCCTTTTTTTAACAGGTAATCCATGAGTTACATAAAATACAATTTTCTGCAAGCAACTCTCCTAAAATATCATCAATGGCTCACCAAATTTGTGCTTTGTTAATGTAGAGACTGATGAAGAAATCTACTGACTATCTTGATACCATTATTAGTAGTATGTGATTTTCAGGCTCTGATTTATCAGCGAAGCTAATCTCAGGCAAACTCAATCTTGTCAGTCTTGACAACAATAAATATTTTTCACTTGTAAAATGACAGGTCTTAATCCATTCTCAATTGTGAGCCTAAGGACTAATGCAGACTTCTAATATATGAAAATAATCTTTTTCCAATTCTTCTTCAAAGTGATTTCTTTTTAAAAAAGCCTGAAGTTATTTTTATTTTCCAGAAGATTGGTCCAAATATTGAATACTTCCCTACCACCTGGTTTTTTTTAACTTTTCCAATCTGCATATGCTTCACTCCTATTTCTGTGGATTATTATTCTATATATTCCTTTAATACCAAGTTTCACATCTTCTACTAAAAGATTTTCTCAGTCCCGTTGAACAGATCTTTGCAGAAAGTACACAAATATACCATTGCTTTTGCGTTCATCACACTCCGTTGCCTACTGCAAGTAAATCCAGTCCTCTGCTCACCCCCACTTGGACACTGTTCTAATATGTTGTAGCAATACTCCTGCTCCTTACTTTCAGATCACAGGGTGGTAAGCTTATCCATACGATTTTTATTTGCTTATGTTATAAAACCAAGTGCAAAGAATATAATGAGCTCTTCACAGCTAAGTTTACAAACTCCTATCAGTCACATTAACATCAGCCTTGATACAAGAAGGTCGATACACAGGTGGACTTATTCCATTAAAAAAAAAAAAAAAGGAAAAAAAATAGGGAGAGAAGGTAAAAAAGAAAAGAAAAAAGGTTTTCTTTCCTGGAATGCTTCCCAAACAGTGATGTGAAGAAGGCAGAAGATCTTAGAGCAGCCATCCCAAAGATGACTCAAGCACTGCTCATGCACATCACAAACATTGTGCTTCCTCTGGAGACTCAAATTCTTCCAAATGTCACCTGAGCCCTTCCTTCTCTGAGCAACTGCCTTCATGTGACGTAGCTACTTTTAACTAATTCTTTCTTGCTATTAGTCCAGTGAAAAAGAAGGGAAAATTGTTAGACAAAAAAAAAATCCCTTGATTTTGCACCACTACTTCTAGAATCTATTCAGCCTTGAGTTCATACCTGGCCCATGGCACGACTCCCTCCTGCACTCGGAGAGCAGAGCTGTCAGTCAGGCAGCACACCCTGCTCTTACTCAGCTACGGCTACCTGGCTGTAGGAAAAATGCTCTGTCATTTCCCCTTCCCCCTTCGCTTGGATCTCTGCATTGCATTTTAATTTCCTTGAGTTGCAGTTCCTGACCAGGATGCAGAGGAGGGGCCAAAAGTGCCAGCGGCCCTCGGAAGAAGCTTAATCAGCCACTAGAGCCACAACGAGTGATGACAAAGCAAAACCAACACGGAGTCATTTCTGTGCCTGAAACACTGAAGTGACAGTACAGCTCGGTGCTTGGTAGGCCTGGTCTTTCCAACCAGCACTGCCTCCTGATGCAGGATTTTGGGAGGGCGAGGATGGAGAGAGGGAAGAGAAATCCATAAAGGTCCCCTTTTCAACAGCTATTGACACCAAGAAAGAAAAAAAAAATCCACAGATTTCTGTACCTTAAGAAAAAAAGTCAGTACAAAGAAATAAGCAATTTGGAAAAATCAAGAAAATTGCCTTCGTATTTTGTAAATCCTTAGAGGACAGGAGAGATTGAAGGTTCATCAACACAAGAACTTAAATTGTATGGTAAAAATAAATGTAGCTCAGACACTAGCCACCTAACAAAGAAAAACCACTTTTTACTGAAGGCCCACTAAAAAGACATGTATTAAACCAGGAGACAGAACAGTATTTTGCCTATTATTTGGCATATCCAATGCAGTGAAATGTCTTTTAAATACCAGTACTACTTTTATCCTTGTTTCAACAACAACATTGCTAAAAGTGCAAAATTACAACTATTTTTAACTATTTATAAGTAGCACTACTCATTCATGTAATAAACTTATGTCAATCTGGGAGTCTGAAACAGAAAGGAATTACCAAAAAAGACAAGCTACTCAGAAACAAATATAGAGCAATTTTTAATCACTCCCTAAGATAAGCAAAGTTCTCTACAAGCCCTAAAGAGAGTATTAGGATTATTTTTCCTAAAAGGTGCATGTCAAGGATGCTAAAGTTGTGTTGCTTTAAGAACGGTCTCTTCATTTCTTCTTTCATATAAAACTAATTTTCAATTTAAAAAGTTACGTGTTTCCTATACTTAAAAAAAATGTATGGTAGTGTACAAGCCTCTTCCAGCTCCAAACAGAGCAATTTGAACTCCCAGCTTTTAGATCATGTTTTAAAATATATCCTTTATTAGAAATACTTAAAGTCTGGAAGCAAAAAGAAAACCATGACAAAATCCTGGCTTAGATTTCTATAACTTGATCTCATCCTATTTTTGTAACTATGTCAAACTTTTTTTAAGTACCTCTGGGAAAATAAAATCTTAGCATTCCTATTGTTAACACGAAAGCTGAATTTTGCTTATTACATAAAGACCAAAATGATCTGTCATCTCCTTAGAAAAAGTAATTTCAAAACTAAGGTCAGCATTGTGCAATTTATCTGTCTGACCTTATCCATTTTTCTTTTCATAATTGCATACAGATTAAGTTTTGCATGAAGTTCCAGGTCATTCACACCATGTCCAAATTAACTTTATAAACAGAACATTTTTATCTCCATCATGCTTTTGAGGAAACATAAAAAGACTCCCTTGTGCAACTCACGTATCATATTCTTACTGTACTAAACCCATGGAATGCTACTCAACTTACAGAATCATTAAGGTTGGAGAAAACCGCTTACATCATCAAGTCCAACCATCAACCCAACACTACCATGACCACTAAACCATGACCTGAGTGCTATGTCTACATGTTTTTTGAACATCTCCAGGGCTGGTGACTCCACCACTGCCCTGGGCAGCCTGTTCCAATGCCTCACCCCTTTCACTAAAAAAATGTTTCCTAATATCCAATCTAAACCTCCCCTGGTGCAACTGGAGGCCATTTCCTCTCATCCTATTGCTTGTTACTTGAGAGAAGCGACCAACCCCCAACTCACTACAACCTCCTTTCAGGCAGCTGTACAGATAGATAAGGTCTCCCCTCAGACTCCTTTTTTCCACACAAACAATCCCAGTTCCCTTAGCTGCTCCTCCTAAGACCTGCTCTCCAAACCCCTCACCAGCTTCGTTGCCCTCCTTGGGACCTGCTCCAGCACCTCAGTCTTTCTTGTATTGCAGCGCCCAGAACTGCACACGGTGCTCAAGGTGTGGTCTCACCAGTGCCGAGTACAGGGGCACTATCGCTTCCCCGGTCTTGCTGGCCACACTGTTCTTGATCCAGGCCAGGATGCCATTGGCCTTCTTGGCCACCTGGGCACACTGCTGGCTCATGCTCAGCCGGCTGTCCATCAACACCCCCAGGTCCCTCTCTGCCTGGCAGCTCTCCAGCCACTCCTTCCCAAGCCTGTAGCGCTGCCGGGGGTTGTTGTGGCCAAAGTGCAGGACCCGGCATTTGGCGTTATTGAAACTCATGGGATTGGCCTTGGCCCAGCGATCCAGCCTATCCAGATCCCTCTGTAGAGCCTCCCTACCCTCAAGCAGATCGACGCTTCCACCCAGCTTGGTGTCATCTGCAGACTTACTGAGAGTGCACTCCATCCCCTCATCCAGATAATCAATAAAGATATTAAACAAGATTGGCCCCATAACTGAACCCTGGGGGACGGACACCACTTGTGACTGGCCAGCAACTGGATTTAATTCCATTCACCACCACTCTCTGGGCTCAGCCAGGCAGTGTTTAACTCAGTGAAGAGTACACCTGCCTAAGCCATAGGCCGCCAGCTTCCCTAGCAGAATGCTGTGGGAAAACCTGAATTGATACATCCTTATAAACGTGGGGTTTTTTTTTTGCAAATTTACCTCAAAAGGGCCAGTTGCAACATTTCTGTCCCCAAACACTGCTCAACTTTCAAACGATCCACAGGCTCCACTGGGATGGGAGAGAAATGTTAGGGGAAAGAGAAGATCAAAACACTTATGCGCAGACTTCTGGCACCAGTTACTTCTTCAGACTAAGCATTTACATTTCTGTTTGAGGGCCACAAATTTACAGTGTATGTACAAAAGAAATGGGGAAAACACATGGACAGATGAAGAGAAATTAATTCAGCAGTGAGAAATTATGCAATTAGTGAAGAGTAAGGAGGGAACATAAATCACTCTGTGTTGCAATCACAAAAACGAGCAAAACTGATTTAAGAGGTGATACTGATAGAGTGATAAATTAATTGTATTCTATACACTTGGCAAAGAACTCAATGCTATGCAGAGCATTGTGAGCACAGATATGGCAGCAGAAATTTGAACAGACATCTGTAAATAAAGTCTGGCTTCTTGTCTGGTTTCGCAGCCCCTTGCTGTGTTCAGTGCTTCATACTGCTCTTGCTAATGATCTGCTTATGGTTCCAGGCTTGCACCCACCCTGCTGAGGTGTCTCAGAGTCCCAGCAAGGCAGGGACGTGTGGGCAGGAGTCAGCAGCCATGAAAGCCATACAGAGCTGGATGCTTCTAGAAAAAAAAAAAAAAGCTGGTTTGCTTCTAGAAAAAGCTGCTATTCATGGTCATCTCGTACTCAGGTCAACATGACTCATCTCTTCTGCTGACCAATTGCTTTAAGGGCACTTCTGTCATTAAGTCTTGCCACTGCAAGTAGGGCCAGTGACTCCAGAAAATCCACTTCAGTGAGCTACAGCTCCTACACAGACATAAAATGTGTCCTGAAGTAATTAGGGGCATTAAAAAAAGAGACAAAAGCAACAAATGCAGATCTGATTTACGCTATATACTTTTAGACAGGGTGTTTATCCATAAATAAATACTCACAAACAAGCAATAAAGTTATTCTGTTCATCTGTAAAGCTTAAGTGCTGCAAGGGGAATCAGAGTTTCTGAATTTTCAAGTTACTCATACAAGTATCATTCTCACTGTGTAACTTCCAGCTACCAATGCTCAGCATTGCCACTCAAGCAACACAGAATGCGAACTCAAATTCTACAGCTCTTGCCACACAAGCTAATAAAAAAAGTTACACTTAGGTCTGTGGTTTTCAACAAGGAATGAAGCTGTACTATTTCAGAAGCTGAAGAACATTTAAAGCACTTTGCTCCCAAGATGGCTGAACAACAGCAAAGTTCCTTTTGAAGTAAAGCTAGCTGAATCCCACATACCCTTCCCCCCCAAATCCAGCCACACAGGACTCTCTTTCAATAATGCTTGCCTATTTATGTCCAACCAAGCTTGCATTCTCTAGGCAGTCTTTAAAGTAGTACCTTAGTGTACTGCTCATCAGAAATACCAAAGACTTAAAAAATAATTAGGTCACGGAACATCTCCGTAATTTCTACAGGACATCTGAGCTGAAATTCCTGATGCTTTGACAAACCTTTCTGTTTTATTTAATAGTGTTTAGAAGAAGGAAAGTTTGTCAGTTAGAGCAGAGGACGATGTGTGCCTTGATTTCTTAATCATTGTGGGTCACAACCCAGGGGCAATTCGAAGGTGACTTTTTACTGATAAAACTATCAGATGGCCTTTGACTGCAGATTCTCATCCCTCCCTTCAGCTAGAACTAGCATTTGTACGACCATACACTAAGATAAGTCAGAAACCCAACACAGCTGGAAAATAATTTTTTCTGATAGATCAGGTGTGCAACCTGTCCTCCAGTGTAGCCACACCAAAGCCTGAGCTACTAGATTAGGAGAAAATGTTAGAGACATCCTGTTCTGCTGCCTTACTATTAGGCCAGTCTCTAGCAGACAGCTGAGTTTCATGTCTTCAGCTGCAGCTCAGTTTGCCACAGCACGTCTACCAGACCCCTCAGTCTGAAGTCACTTTATTAAGAAGCAAGTATTTTGCTTTAAAAGTATCACCCCAGCTGCAGTCTTCAGTCCCAGTTTAGGATGACTCTAGACAGTTGATTAAGTCTTCTCCTGAATTAATTTCTCAATTTCTGGCACTGCATAGGTGTGCTGCCTTACCTGTAAGCCTCGTAGTGCTCTGTAACAAAATTCTGTGCAACTGATGCAGCGTAAATGACAGGTACTTGACAGATTATCTGAACTAACCTTTAGCTACCTCAAATACAAGTGCCTTTCCAGAAACACATGCCTATATAAATATTATGTGCTGAATTTACTGCCACAGACTAAAGAAGTCAGCTCATTGATTACAAAGATTTTTGGAAGTCACTCTAGTGAATAAGAGCAGCTCGTTCCCTAGTGAAGTAAAATATTCCTGTTAACGATAATATATCAACCGTTCAATGAAAACTGAGATAAATGCATACAAAATTGATTTCTGCCTGCTTGGAATATTTAAGTTACCTACGATATTGTACATCCTGCTCAGCTCCCTTATCTGCATGACATTTCTCCAGTAATATTTTGTTATTGATTTTGGAGAGAAAGAAATCAGTAACAAATTCTGTTCGTTGTGCAAAAGAAACATCTTAACAGGAAACTCACACCACAAGGGACAAAGTACTTGTAAAAAGAGTTATGAAGTGAGTAAAACACAACAGAAGGAAAAATGCACTATTTACTCCCACTAAAATGAGAAGGTGTTACTTGTGGCTATGGAAAAAAGAAAGTTAATTTAGAAGAAAAAAAAACTTAAAATATGAGAAATTTTCCTGAAAGACTCTTGAGTGTCTTAGCTAGCCCTCCTCAAAACTTTTCATATAATGGATCTTTTCAGAATAAGACATATCACAGACCATTTTCTTCAAAAAAACCCCAAATGATAAGGCAAATTAAAAGCAAGCAGCACAGTACAGCTATGAATTAGCTGCAACTTGTTAACTTCTTCCTGCATCTTGTAAACGTAATTTTCAAAAATGTTTCTGTACGCCAGTGGTCATATAACTTCACTAGTCAAATAAGCCATATTCAAAGACCAAATGGCTGGCTTTAGTACCTTACCTCCATTAAAAAAAACTCAAACAAACCACCACCAAGAACAACAAAACCCAAAAAACCCTAAACCAAACACCAAACAAAACCAAAACAACAAAACCGCACAACCCAAAACTACCATCAACACCCCATACCATGAACACCCTTGATGAAACCAGCCATTTATCTTGTTAATCTAGCTCCAGGTAACACACAGAGGAATGGGAAATACGGGAAATTAGAGATTCAAGGGACAAGGGGATTCACCAAGAAACTAAAATAATTATTGCCCACCATTTCCACTAAGATTTGAACACAAGTATATACTGCTATTTAAAGAAGCATCACAGAGAAGAGACAAAAAAACCCAACAAATCAAAATCTAAGTCCTCAGTAGAATTGCCAGCTTCACTAACATCATGGAAGTTCAAGAGGACAGATTTGAAGACTGTAATTGATTTCAATGAT
Source organism: Trogon surrucura (assembly GCA_020746105.1). Taxonomy (NCBI): domain Eukaryota; kingdom Metazoa; phylum Chordata; class Aves; order Trogoniformes; family Trogonidae; genus Trogon; species Trogon surrucura. The sequence goes on along the minus strand of CM036617.1, from coordinate 15,963,343 downwards.
GCTTTCCTTACTACTTTCTAGAAAATGTCGCAAACCTGACAGCAACACGGCTTTGTATTGGTGTACGTTGGTATACAAAGTGTCTGAGAAAATCTTCTGTTGAAAAATAGTAAGTGTCCTAAGAAATCTTTGCGACCAAGCTGATAAAACCTGTCAAACACCAAAATGAACTTTCAAAAAAAGGAATCATAGGAAACTAAAATAGTATTTCAAACCCAGCAACTATTCAGTACTGTAAGCATTTATATTTTATGCAGTAAGAGCAAATATGAGTAAAATATGAAACAAAACCAGATGACAGACTGGCCATATGTCTGCAGATCCTTCACTGAGTAGTGGGATTTCCAGAATGCCACTCAAAAATTGATAAGAAAGTCCGGGACAACAAGAGAGAGAATATGAGGGGTTCTCATAAAATATAAAGGACAAAAGAATGGAGACAATGATCAGAGAGCACACTCCCAGTATGCTGAACTACCAAGAAAGCAGCACAGAGCGGGGCAGTAAGGAAGCAGCGCTGCCTCCGGTCCTCACACAGGGATCTCCACTCAGTGCTGGAAAGAAGCAGTAGATACAGAACGTGCAAGCATATACAGAGGAACCTTATCATGTGAGCAGCTGGGTAGTATGCTGACCCCACTGGCAAATACCCTAATATTAGCGGAGAAGAGGAGACTAAGGAGTGACCTTATTAGTGTTTACAAATATATAAAGGGGAAGTCTCATGAGGATGGAGCCAGGCTCTTCTCGGTGACAAACAATGACAGGACAAGGAGTAATGGAATCAAGCTGGAACACAGGAGGTTCCACTTAAATTTGAGAAGAAACTTCTTCTTAGTGAGGGTGCCAGAGCACTGGCACAGGCTGCCCAAGGAGGTTGTGGAGTCTCCTTCTCTGGAGACATTCAGAACCCGCCTGGACGCCTTCCTGTGTAACATCATCTAGGTGTTCTTGCTCCAGCAGGGGGATTGGACTAGATGATCTTTTGAGGTCCCTTCCAATCCCTAGCATACTGTGATACTGTAATAATGCCCTCCGTGTACCTCAATGCCATCTGCATCTATCTCTTTCCATCGTATACTGGAAGGGAAGAAATCTGTGACCTAATATCTGGCCAATTTTATAATTTATACAAAAATTGATATCAGCTTGGGGTGAGACATTGTTGACAAGACACTAATTGCAGGAAAATGGAAGGAGAGCTACTGGGGATGAAGAGAAAGTGGAGACACTTCATTTCTTAACTAAGACAGGTAGGCATCTTTAAGGTGTTCACAGATAATTGATGATGATGAGTGTAAGTAACTGGACAGATGCTTGGTGTTTTCAAATTCCCTTGATGTATCAATAGCTTATTATACATAAGTTACAATTTTTGTTTCAAATACCTTTGACTTGGACTTTCTTAGAATTATAGTAAAATATATCTTAATTCAAACAAGAAGAGTCTTTTACAATACTTGCTACAAAAGATGAAGCTGAGCAATTGTCTAATCTCTCCAGGAAGTATTTAAGTGCTAAGGCCCTCATACATAACGTTTTGTGTGTTAGTGTCACTACAGGATACTACAGGATCGTGTCAGAGAAATAAAAGCTGGCAAAGACACAATGTTGACTCTACCAAAAACCCTGACCAAAAATACCAACACAACCATGGCACTGTATCCAGGTTACATGGACAATGTCAAGAAGGAAGAGGAAGTTGGGCTTGATGCAGGATGTTGGACTAGACGACTTCCGCCAGTCCCTTCCAACCTATCTTATTCCGTGATTAAGAAAAGCTCAGAGAACCAGTTAAAAGTTAAGAAACAATTCTCATTTTTTAAATCCATACAAAATGGATACTTCAATTAGAGGCAAGCTTCAAGAATGCTGGTGTCATGCGATTTCTTTACAAATGCAAGACCTTGACAATCTCTCTCTAAACCAGACTCGAGTCTTCCCAGAATTAAGAGCACTGAACATATTAAGATTTTATTTTCAGTATTCCTTAAAAGAACATCCAAAAGTTTAGCAAGAGAAGCAGTTACTCTTCCCCCTAAGAACAGCTTTATCATAATGAAAGCAGATGATTCCTCTAAACTGCACCAATTTTATTCACAAAGGAATGAAAGGATCTGCTAAAAAGAAAAAGTTGACTGAAGAAATGTTTGTTCTTTCTACACACTTTTCACAGATTCATTAGGTTGACTATGACCAGGTAAGATGTACAGACTGGAATTTCAATAATAGCATCATTGGAGAATGCAGACAACATTTGCCTCTCTAGTAAAAAGCCTCAAGAAGCATTTAGGGAACAATTTCCATAAACAGTTCTCCAAGCACCTTCTTCCACGTGTGGCTGTGACACAGGAAAACACACACAAAAAAATACATTTAGATGATACAACATAAATAATCTAGTATTACAGAACTTTTAAGTTGACACGAGTGCCTTCTCTTCCATCCACCAGTTCACTCAAACACAGTTTGACTCCCCAGCAAGTGCAGACTAATAAAACTGATCCTAGGCAGGTGAGCATACAGGTGAGCCTGGTATGAAGCCAGTTGAAATGTAACTAGAATCCTGATTTTTGCATAAATCCTTTCAGCAGTTCCCATCCCAAACAAAGCAGAGTGACCACTACATATACATTTAATGAATTATCAATAAGGTCTGCTTGAGTTTACATAGCTTTTTAGAGTTTTAAGCCAGAATTTCAAGAAGCTCCAAAAATCTGAACTTAGTAAGTACGAGACTGATCCCAAGGTTCTTTGTTCGCTGCATACTGCTCAGCACTGGTGAGGCCTCACGTCAAGTGGAGTGTCCAGTTTTGGGCCCCTCATGACAGGAGGGACACTGAGGTGCTGAACAGGGTACAGAGGCGGCTGCCAAGCTGGTAAAGAGCTTAGAACACAAGTCATATGAGGAAAAGCTGAGAGATCTGGGGCTGTTTAGCCTGGAGAAGAGGAAATTGAGGGGAGACCTCATCGCTCTCTACAGCTACCTGAAGGGAGGTTATAGAGAGGCAGGAGTTGATCTGTTCTCCCTCTTGGAGAGTGATGGGATGAGGGGAAACGGATTTAAATTGCACCAGGGCAGGTTCAGGTTAGATATTAGGAAGAATTTCTATACTGAAAGGGTTGTCAGCCATTGGAACAGGCTGCCCAGGGAGGTGGTTGAGTCGCAGTCCCTGTAGGTGTTTAAGAGACAAGTGGATGTTGCATTGGGGGACACAGTTTAGTAGGTTGATAGGGCTGGGACAAAGGCTGGATTCGATGATCTTCAAGGTGTCTTCCACCTGAAACTATTCTATGATTCTATGATCTCTGAGTTGGCAACAGGAAGAAGCTACTTTGGAAGAGTGAAGAGTTGTACGACAGGGCTTCATGCATACAAGAAAACATAGAATACACTTGTGGCATTCAGTAAGAAAAATATCTCTTCTGAGCAACCTAATTATGGCAGAAGATAAGGTGTTTCCAACTAGTGTGGAGGAGTGTGCTTCTCTGCTTATTCCCTTGTATACCAGCAGCAATTCCTAATGATTTTTCTCCTCTGTAATAGGATCTAATATTGGTCAATGAGATCCTTATGTGTTTAATGCTCTGTAAATGAATCAAATGATTACATCTCAATTAAAATGTTTCCGTTTTAGAGCCGCACTGATATTGCCAAACAACTAAGCATTTTTTCCAGGCTGTCAGTACTGTTTCTAAGGTCTGAGATTCCCATTCTGAAGACGATCTTCTCATGAGAACTATTAACAGACAAATTTTGCGGTAATTCTTCAGAACGCTATAGAACACCAGTACTCAGTACAGCATACTTTCTTTTATTCTGTTTCTGTTGCCTAGTGCGTATAGTGTCTTTTGTTAGAAAAATAACGTACAATACAAGCCAATATAAACATTGCCATAAGAACCAGCAGATTAAGAATACTGTTAGCAACAGCAAGCAAGGAGCTCTCTGAATATATCCATAAATCCACCCTTTCAGAGATTCATTCCATCTTTAACTTCTTAAAAGCCTGAATTAAACTGTTTATTATGCTTCACATTTTTAGCAATTTTCTTCTGGTCTGAACATGGAAGGCTTTTCAGAATTGTTGTTTCCTATGCAGAAAAATGTATCTGTGCCGGGAGCATGTTAAAAGTCAAAATGGATTAAGTACATAATATATTCCCATAGCAATTATGTTGTTAGTCTAATCTATTAAATAATTCTGTTAACACCGTAGATGCTTAAAAATCATAAATATTTCAAGTGACTTTTTATTAACTGATTACAGATATCCTTCTTTAAGATCACACTTGTTTAAACAAACTGATAAGAACATTCATATGAACAGTACTTAAAGGTCACAAACTACTACCTTAGATATCATAGGAGGTTTGCTTTAAATACACATCTTGATGACATCAGGACTGGAACAGCGGTATCCTCAAGAATGCTAAACAAGAAGTTTGTTTTCAACGAAGAAAAATGTGCAATGAATTCCTCATTTGCTTTTAAATACTGATATAAAGTGGCAGTAATGCAGCATTCCTAAAAACAACATTAAGATCGTGACCAGAGAAGTGGCTCAAAAACGTGTATGGCAGAGCTTGGGTTTTTGTTTGTTTTTCTATGTCAGAATGCCTTCATGTAGCAAAAAGTTCCCCTGCCAGCCTAATTTAATGCTTTCATTTTTCTAAGTATGCTGAACATCAGTTAAGAGCCTACCTGATGTTTTGGAGAATTTGCTGTGCTGGGATTGATATTCCGCAATGCCTAAGAGTAAAAATAAGATGGATACAAATTACTTCAGCTGCATGGTTTGCCTATGCAGGCTGTCTTATAAACACCATCTTGCAGTATCAAGCCCCCAAGACAGGCCAGATGAGACAGGGCAAGGTTGTTGTTAAGAAACTACAAAAATCATGACACAGTGAAACAAAACTCACAGATTTACCAGGGATGCGTATTTGACAGGTAAGCTTAACAACCAGGGAGAACAACATGATGAGAACTGGCTGTCACCTGGTCCAAAGTTAGTCAGGCTCTTGATGACAACTGAGGCGAGAAGACAATTAGAAGGCCTACCTAGAAGCATGCCAGCACAGGGTAGAATGTTTGTTGGTGGATTAATTGCGAAGCAGGAACAACAGAAGCCCAGGTGCTTAAGCAGAGGAAAAGTCCTGATGCCACCTTTGCAATGTATTTTTACCTAAAGCGCTATAAAAAGTAACGGCTCTAAAGATGACCCATCTTACACCAAGAGATGCTGAAGATTCCTACAAAACAGGCCTTGACTACAAAGGGGATAACGGGAGTCAGATTCCAGGACAGAATACTGCAGGTGATGAAGAAAGAGAAAAGCTGTCTTTGAGGACATGAAGATATTATCCTCTCTTGATACCAGGCCCATCACCCAAAGGGAAAAGGGAACAAGGCAAGATTTTAGAAGGTTTTCCTCGAAGAAGAGATTAGTGCTTTCTCTGGCAGTGTCAAAAAGCCGAAGAGTATCCTAAGTTTCTAGCACAGATGGTAGTAACTTTTGAAACATTCAGATGGAAAAATTGAATTGGAAGGCTTACGAGTCAAAAGGAAGTCAAGCCCGAATTCAAAATCCAGAGATTCCACTGTCCAGTCCTACACTTTTAACATTTGCTACAGCTATAGTCATATAGCAGAAAAATACTGAAAGGAATAATGAAGCTTGAAATTCTTCAGCATAAGAAAAACACAGGTTTGAAATGCAGCACTACTGATTGAGTTGTTCCATGCTCCACTCCTGCTGTTTAACAGGTAAGATTTTAGCAACAAGGTGTCTCCTCAGTGTACCTCATATAAACTTCAGAATTACTTTGTAATCCTACAGACTAGCACAGGTATTAAAAGTGAAACAGTTTCCTCCACTTAAAAGGGACAACTAAAACTGCTGTGGGTACCAACTTTTTCTCTTTTTGTATGACTCAGCACTCAATGAATATGAAATATTTTCTTAAGAGGAATATTCAATCAGATCAACAGTCCATGATGTCATCCTAATAGTAAAGATGCCTGTTCTCAGAGAGTTTTGTTAGAGAGAGGAACGAGGGAGGAAAGTAAAATCCTTCAGTCTGGTAAGGCAGATGCTTTCGCTACCAAGCTCGTATCAGTAACAGAATTAATTCAGACCTTTTTAGATCTCGGAGCTTTTTGTACAGTCACTCGTCTTTCGACTCACTGAAGCAACAACTTAGCCAAAACCAAAACACAACATATAAAAGAAATAGTGGAAGTAGGTGTCTAACCTGTGGCCTCACCTGCCGAAGCAGTTCTTGATGCTTCAGTCTCAGCCTTTCCTTCTCCATCTGGAGCTGCTGAAGTCTCATCTGTTGTTGCTGATTGGAGCTACTCCCACCCATCACACCTCCCTGGGGACTCTGAGGAGCCAGAGGAGGTGGCTGTTTCACCGGAGCACTTTGGCTGATTCGCTGATTCATGGCTAAGGAACCAAAACAATAAAGACTTAAAAATGAAACAAAAATATGCAATTAAAGTATTATCCGTAAAAAATACATCACAAAAACTTTAGAAAATCACAAGCCACAACAGCACAAAATATGCAGCTACGCAGATGCTGAAGTTATTCCTGTGAAATCAATGCAACAGTCTCACATTTACGAGTACATACTTGTTCTAAAAGCTTCTGAACACAGTTAAATATATACCACTTGTGAAAAATTCAAAAGTGGTACTAAAATATTTGAAATTTAATTAGAAGGCTCTCTCTCTCTCATCTTCCTAACAAACTATTCTCAATTTAGACACTAATAATGCAAAATGACTTTTCTTCTTCATGTGAAATCTTAGAATCACTAAACTCGAATACAGATAGAATGACAAAATGGATTCTCTCACTTGCCTGGACATGTTCCTGTGTAGTATAATCTAGGCATTCCTGCTCTGGCAGGGGGATTGGACTTGATGATCTTTCGAGGTCCCTTCCAATCCCTAACATTCTATGATTCTATGATTCTATGACTTCTGTCAAACTACATTTGGTTAAAGGCTACTCTTCTTCCCAACAGGGTGCAGGTTGTGTAACAATCATTCATCTTCCTGTTGTGTGAAATTTTGAGTGCCCATTCAGGGCATCCTGAAATGTACAATTAGAGCTGGTACAAAAATGGCAGGTGCATTATAGAGCCAAAAATAATGCCATCAACATAGGAAGCATTTTGCTAGTGCTTCATTTGCTTTTACTCCATATAAGCATGGATGCATCTTTTCTGGGACGCAGAGAAGAAAAAGTGTTATCTTCTATGTCTAATGCACAGTGAGAATCCGTCTTCCCCTCCACCATAAAAGCAAGACCCAAGACAATTTTATTTTATAAAATAATGCATGACTGGGCTGCATCTACCTGGCAGGTCTTTTCCTCTCACAATGAGACCAGTATGGTTTAAGTCGCCAGAGGCACAGGAGTTCCCACTGTGAAACAGAGGGCTGGGAAAGACTGAATATTACAAGAGGACTATTTTCAGGGGGTCTCAGTTTTGAAATTAGCTCTCTGTCTCGCAGTCTGGAACAGCCTGAATCTGTTAACGTGCAAAATATGCTGCAGAATGCATTTGCCGAAGCAGTGACGGGAGAGTGGTAGCATTTCTTGTGGGTTTTTTTCTGGGAATGAGGATTATGGTTTACGGGAACTAAGGAAAAAAAAAAGTGAGCTTCTTTCAGGATAACAGGCTGATTTGGTACAAAGAAAACCATTCGGTTTTTAGTCTGAATTAATGTTTTCATCATATATATAGGATTCCTAGAACACTAACACCTCTATTGTAAGAAAGGAGAATTATCTGACAAAGAAATCATATCATCTTTTCTCTGAGAAGCCCTCAGTCTCCACAGTCTTGAGTTTTCAACTTAAGGTACTGTAGTGCTTTTCCTCTGTTACACGAAAGCCTACATATATTTTTCTCATAATAGCAGTAAAAATGGTTGTTGCTTCACAGCTTTGCTCCCTTTTCCTCTTGCCACAGCTCATCTTTCCATTAAGAGGTAACATAAAGAAGAAATGCTATATGCTCACTAAAGTGAGAACAGAGAAGAAAAAAAATTCAAAACCAGTTACAGAATCAGCTCTGTAGTTCACCCTTTCAACTATTCCATAGGTTCAGCACAGAGTCAATAGTCTAATGGACAGCTTGGTCATAAATTCCTAAGTCAAATCAAAATAAAATTAAGTGTCAAGCAGGCCTGAAAAAAACTTTTATGTAGTTACTTGTAAGAGAGCTTCATGCATATGATAACAAATACGATAACACTTCCTGTAAAGGTAAGTGAACAGATGAAGTAGGAATAGAAACCGAATCCCAGTATCAAGTAGAGATGAAAGAGTGAGTACAAAGGGCCAGAGGTTCAACTCCAACTGACAAGTCCCAACCTGACCCAGCAGGAGAAAAAAAAAAAGTTGTTGCTGTGATTTAAAGCTTAAAATTAAGTAGTTGATCTTAAGAGATATCCAGCACCACTTCACCATCAAAACTGAACTTCAGGAAGAAGGTGACCAGGATGAGACAATCCACCAGCTTTGTGACATGAACTGGGGTCCCTAGGCCAGCAACAGGAAAAAAGGAGAGCTCGTTCCTCTGATGAACAGACACAGAAGGTTCACGTGCTCCAGAAACTGTTAAGCAGAAGTTTCAACAGCACCTACAGCTGTCACGCAAGGACGTGAGCAGTGAACTGTAATTAAAAGTTCCAGGACCTCCGCTGGGCACTCGGCTGGCAGACAGACAACAACCAGACTACCTATGTTTATCAAATTAGGGTGAAGTCAAAGCTAGAGAGAGCAAAGCAAAAAGGCAGCCCTTCTAGTAGCTCCAGACACTGCTGGAGTGGGGAATATATCTCCTCCTTTCTCTCTTTTTACCCAGAATCCCACCAAGTGTGGAATTAGCACCATGCCTTCTGCTTTTTATATCTTACCCTCTTTCACCTTAAAAGCAGACAATGAAGGGGTTAGTAGGGCACAACCAAAAACAAGAGCCCACTCTAGCTAGTAGCTAATTCTGCAACTCAAACAGATGTTTGTGATGTTCTTCAGAAGTTCCAGGATTCAAACCCTGTTATTAAACAAGATGGAAGGTCAATTATAGTAGAAAGTAAAGAGGGACAAAGGTTAGAAAATTACCATCAACTGGAAGAACCACATCTAAATTAAAAGCAAACTACCTAGCCTGTAAAATTCAGTACCCAAATCTGAAGAATGTCAATTTTCATTTGGTTAAATAGGTTGCCTTTATGGTCTAAGTCCCAATTACACCACAGCATTGATTCTGAGTCCCCGTCTCATGCAGCTCACACCAAAGTCATGTTACAGATAACCTCAAAAATTTAACAGTTTCTAACTTGAGTTAAACACTTAAGTGCAGTATCACTGACGCTCCTTCAACATGTTATGAATGTTTTTTTCTGCAAGCACAATACAAGTATTGCATCTCCAGGTCTCTTTTCTACTAATACACAGCTTTGGAAATTATTTCCTCTTCATGCCAAACTCTTCATATTTTATACAGCTATATCTTTGACAGCTGCTTGTGTTATTCATGTTCATTCTGATCAGCCTGCTCCATCCTTCCTATCTTCTGACTTTGCAATTAAAACTCTAAGAAACAAATCATGTTTGTCTGATGTTTCTAATTTCATTCTCTCACCCTAGATCCCCGAAATGCCTTTTAATGTCCACTCTAAAAGCAATCTTGCCAACTAAAAGTGTATCTCGAACAGGAAAATCACAAGGTATTAAGACTTCAGTGTACACTTAATATTCATCAATAACTATCAGGGGAAAATTGAATTGTATGATTTGGCAACTCTTCAGAAACTAAACCTAAAAATACAGTTTCCAAATTCTTATTCACGTATCCATTAGAAGGTTTTTTCGAGCACTTCATTATTTCAAGAATGCAAATGCTGAAGACTTCAAATTGACAAGATTTTAAACTCTCCTCAGAACAGACCATGGTGAAGTCTGCATGTAAGGAAACTGTTTTTAATTGTGAAATTCAACTAAAAGTTTGGATATTAAAAGAAGATACTTCTAACCGAATTTCACTGATTTAACAGCATAGCCAAGAGAAGAAGCAGTGGAAAAAAACCAACATTAATAACACTGAATGATTTTCAGACATCTTAGCTGATTACACAAGTGTTCTATCTTCAACAGAAACAGAAAGAAGAATGCAATTTTCTGTAATTTCCAACACAGTATTTAATGAAAAGAGCGAAAACACATCTTACTTCAAGTGACAGGAAAAAACAGGATTTTAAAAATGTTTTCTTTGTTAGTTTGGTGTTTTTTGTTTGTTCTGCTTTTGGGTTGTTTTGTGGTTTGGTTGGGTTGGGTTTGTGGTTTTGGTTTTTTTTTTTTTAATTCTCAAATCTCCATTCCTCACTGAAGACATGACTGCCGAAATCTGCACTCTAACCAATATACTTGTCAATGTGATCTCAGATAAGCTTTTTTTATTTTTTCCACACCTCATGGGTTTGTGATGATCCTGACACGCACAGCTCTTTTTAAGTGCTTTCAATTCAAATGCAAAAAAAACCCCTTAATTTATCTATTAGGGTTAAGACTTATCAGTTTTCTAATGCCTCCTGTTCCTTACCTTCCATGGCTATGGAAAGCATTTAAATAAGGGGCTCTGCACCCACACAGCGGAGGCTGCAAGGACCTCACAGGCAGAGAAGGAACAAACAAGTCTTTGTTTCTAGAAGAGAGGGATTTGGAGGAGGAGGAGGAGGAGGGGCAGACAAGTTAAAAAACACAGGCAACTTAAGACAATAAAAAAGATCTTGCTGTCCTATAATATGGCTTAGCTTCACAATCTGCAGAACACAGTCAACTCTAATAGCTGCAATATGCTTCTGAGACCAGAGAATTAGTGGTCTTCAATCACTCCACGTTACATGTTCTGCTGTCCAAGCTCAATGCCTGGTCTGTACTGTAGCAGATCATACATGACAGTTATTGAAAAAAAGTTCAGACTGCTGCTGTCTACAGCCTGAATGGGGAGGGGGGGGAAGTGTTCCCCCCCCAAAACAACCACCACCACCACCACACCAAAACAAAACCAAACCAAGGGAGACAGACAATTACCAGTCATTGGTGCTAGAGAGAAAAGGGCAGCAGATTGTTAACAACTCAGACAGAAAAGGCTAATTCTCTCCCAAGATCCTACACCAATTTAAATCCCCCATCCCAGGGCAGCGAGGGTTTGCAGGAACACGGCGCCTCTCCCCGGCGCAGAACTATGGGCAAAAATTGCTGGAGAACAGCCTCCATGATTAATAGACATGGCTGGATATTTGATGGTTTTTTGTTTGTATTTATCACTTTAGCCTTCAAAGCTAAAAACTGATCTTAATCTGCAAATTTAAAGACATCACTTATTTAAACAAACAACATCAAAAAAAGCCCCAGATCCGAACTTATTGTTCTTAAGAATAAGTATTTTCACTGAAGGAACTGACAAAGAGTACTTGTCCCCTTCAGCTTCACTGGCAAACTAGACAGTTTTTGTCCATCATTTTTAGCTATGGTCAGTTTTTTGAATGGTGCTAGTTTGCAGCACTGCAACAAAGGCAAAAATCCTCTGATTAAACTGAAAAGATTTGAAAGAATGAGTCTCGGATGTATTAAAAACCTCTTCCAAGTGGCTTTTTAAGTGAGACTTGGTGCAACCATTTGTTGTTTAATCAGGATACAAGTCGTGTGTCTGCATTGCATTCCTTATAATGCATTACTGCATGACTTCAAGGAAATCCCAGTTGCAGTTTAATAATGCTGTTTTATAAAGCAATCTAAAAATTAACACAATAAAATATTCCATTGTTTTCAGTCTCTAATTGATTGGAGAATCCTGGAGGAAGAAGGAAACCTGAATCAGACCGTTCACAAAGCTCATTTTGCTGTCTCAAGTGTACAAACAAACCTTAGTGTTCTTAGGCAAAATGAAATTTTTGCACACTCCTGAGATGGACTCTTGTTTAAAACAAGATATATTCAATGAAAATGCTATCTATTACAGAAGCATATCCAAACTACAGATTGATTACTCTGCATATTGATATGAAATCAGAGTATTTTTTTTGTTATTCTACCACTATAGCACCTGTTGATTAAAGTAATATAAATTAATTTAAACAATTCTTTGTTTTCCTTTACAAAGCTACCATTATTTTTAAGTCTTGCTGTATTCCAAAATGCAGAGGTGCCACAGTTGGACTGACTGACTACCAAGACTCTACAGCACCCACAGACAGGCTCTTAACCAAAAAGTAATTAAACTGAAGTATAAAATGCTTGTTACAGTTATAGAATCATAGAATGTCTTAGGTTGGAAGGCACCTTAGAGGTCACCTAATCCAACCTCGCTGCCATGGGCAGGGACACCTCTCAACTAGACCAGGTTGCTCAAAGTCTCATCCAACCTGACCTTGAACACCTCTAGGGGGGGGGCATCCACAAATTCTCTGGGCAATTTATTCCAAAGTCTTACCACCCTCATACCGAGGAATTTCTTCCTCAGATCCAATCCAAACCTATTCTCCTTCAATTTAAATCCATCTCCCCTTGTCCTATTGTTGGACACTCTTGTAGAAAGTCCCTCTCCAGCCTTCTTGTAGGTTCCCTTCAGGTATTGAAGGTTCCTGTAGGTTCCTATCAGGTATTTCAGTTGTTCATGAACCTTACTTATTTCCCCCACAGAAATCAGCAGCAATATTTATAAAGGACTTTAACCCGATGTATGCTGCTTTCCGAAGAACTGAAATATTCTGGCCAGTCAGAAAAGCAAGTATAAATGAGATTCAGCAGCAATGTAGATAGCTATAAGAAACTTCAGCTCAGTGCATGTAATATAAACCAAAGCGTTTCTTTAAAAAGGAATCAGTTTTAATTTTGGATGTCTAAGCAATTTCTAAAAATTTGACTTGACTTTAAAATCTTCATACAAAATGAAACTGACAGGGTAAGTATTAGTACTACAGGAGAACCATGTAGGACACACTGCATAGGACACCTTATGAGAAGAATCCTCAATAAATTGTGTGTATGAAACACTGAAGACTACAGAAGGTGTAGGACTCAAGCTCATCAAGGCCTCACGTCTATCCACTGAACATCTGGTAAACTTATTTAATCAAAGCTAGTCCACATTTTAGACCAAAGTTTAATCAGCAAAGAGTCTATGTGAGAGTATTAACTGCAAACAGTTTCACTGCTTAATCACTACTTAATACTTCCTGGGTTATTCAGGTCAAATGACAAGCTTCTGTATAATTTCTTATAAAATGAAAACTTTTTTTTAACAGGTTTCCTTCATTTCAGGGGCACAAATCCTGCGTACATATATGTGCACATCTGTGTCTTTTCTCTCATGTCTGTCATAAGCCCACTAGAAATAATTAAACAGGAACTACAAAACCCAGTAAAAACTACTGCAGTAAAAAGAAATAATCAACAATAATCTGTAGAGAATGGAGAAAAATTATTCTCTGTATATAAGAAACTGAAATCATGTTTCAACATGATTGAATTCAAGGAGGAAAAAAGCTGACGCTTCTTTGAATTTTAGATCATGTATTATTAGATACAGAGTATATAATTATTGTGTGTGCATATATATATTTAGATGACAGATAATGAATTCTGTGTTCAAAACGATGCACCTTCAATTTTTAACCTACTATGCCCATTAACAGAGACATGCATGCTGTGGTGTTAGCAGGATATGGTAGAAAAAATAGTCCTATTAACAGTGCATTTTTCTGGAGTTATTCAGCCTGGAGAAGTGAAGGCTCCAGGGAGACCTTAGAGCAGCCTTGCAGTGTCTGAAGGGGGCTACAGCAAAGCTGGGGAGGGACTGGTTACGACAACATGTGGTGACAGGACAAGGGGCAATGGCTTTAAACTACAGCAGAGCAGATTTAGATTAGACATTAGGAAGAAGTTCTTTACTATGAGGGAGGCGAGACACTGGAACAGGTTGCCCAGAGAAGCTGTGGATGCCTCATCCCTGGAAGTGTTCAAGGCCAGGTTGGATGAAGCTTTGAGCAACCTGGTCTAGTGGGAGGTGTCCCTGCCCACAGCAGCGGGTTTGGAACTAGATGGTCTGTAAGGTCCCTTCCAACTCAAGCTGTTCTGTGATGCGACGATTCTGTGATTCCACATGAAATAGATAACTGTGTCTTTACATAATAATGGATTAAGAATAGATTTCTTCACTGAGCTCTGTTCTGTAAAGAGGTCTAAATATATCCCGCTTTTGAACAAACCAAGATTTTACTTTTTGATATGATGATGAACAACTAATAAACCATTTATTGTTACTACCATAAGGGCAGCATCCTCTGTTATGAAGGGACGCTCACCAGGGAAATTTCATCTGCCTCTGCAGATTTGCAACAAGATTCCTTTGACACAAGTCACTGGTTCACTGAAAATTGCTGCTGCTCCATCCGTACACATTCTCTGACACACATAGTAAAATACAGAAGCCTTTTCCCCACTCAGAGTGATCTCCTGAAAATGTCCTTCTGCAAAAACAGAGACAGGAAAGTGAAAAATCTAATATCAACAGACCTTTCAGATGAGTCAAATCCGCTTTGTTTTAGAGAGTATGTCAAGAGGATATGCCACTGGATTTGCAGATCAAAACCAACTGTGGCTCATGCTCTGCTTTTGTGCAAAAACAGAAGGCAGATCTGGAACTTAAAAAATCCGAAATGCCACTGTGACCAGACATAAGGTCTGGAGTTTTTTTGATCAGACAAAGGCCAAAAAAAGAGTTTTCCAGCCTAGGGTTCTGGTTCTATCTCGTCCACAAACGTGCCTCTGGCAAGGTTCCTACAAACTAATTTGAAGAAGTGAGTAATAAACATGGTGGAGAGGTAAGGGATAAGAAAGCAACACTAGAATACTTCCTTTCAATTTCCAATACTTAAAAATTAGCAGATGTTCCAAAGCTTAAGGTTTTAAGTGCATTTCAAGTTTGTTGTGTGGTTGATGTTTTAATTTTTTTTTAAATGGAAATGATAAATACATGTTTCAATGAAACCTACAGATGCATTTCTTAACAAGGCCTTCTAGTTGTTTCAAAGGTATATTGTTTTCACTTTACAAAACAAGGAGGCAGAAAATCCTGACGTGCATTCTCTACACTTGTACTGTTATAACTACTTTTATTCCTTTTCCTGTTTGTGTAGTTCACGTGGTTACTCTACACAGAGATCCTATGGAACTTTCCATAATGATATTAAACACAGTCCTAAATTCATACAGAACTTCAAAAAACCATTAACGTAATCTCTAAGCAGGAGCAATACAAATAAAGTAATGAAAATTATTTCAATCTGAGGTGACACCTTCTGTTTCATATCCCGTAGGGCAGATCCAACATTTGAAAAAGACTGAGCATGTGTAACACTGGTATGATCACTAGTAACGAACCTATAAAACCGAGGTCTGGAACAAAATAACAAGAAAACTGAAGCAGTGTCTGTTTTACTCCAATTCCTGCAGACAGACTTGTCTGACTACTCTAATGGAGTACTACCATTTAATCACAAGACTTATATTAACCCATTAAAGACACGTAAATAAACCACCACCTTCTAGTATTTTCCCATTTCACGTTCGCCATCTCATCTTCAAATTATTTTTATGTTTGAAGTGCTGTCATCTGCAAACTTAAAATAACAGTTAAAATCCCTTTAATGGTATTTGATACAAAACCCAATTCTTGGCAACTTTAGCAATAAATTTGAACAACTCCCAATTTCAGCTGGTTCTAGGAAATTTAATGTTATAGGAAAAGCAGATGTTCTACTTCACCAACTCCGGCTGCTCAGAATGCAGAGCTGACCTGCTTCCTATCCAGACGTTCTCCGACCATCAAGAAAACATATTAACTTAACAGAAGGCTTAAGACAAACAGCAGGATCTGTGAAGAATGACCAATGGACAACAGCAGAAGCTAGTAAAAGACAAAACAGTCCAAAACCAGAACCTCAATCCACAGTCCAATTACCATAAAGAAATAACGTTCTAAAAAGAAAGAAACAAGCAAAAAGAAAAGTAATTTGAAGCCCCTTACTTCGAGGCCTGCAGAGGCACTAAGAAGGCAGGAGAGCATGTTTGTACCAGATGCTTCACTAGCCAAGAATCCTGCTGACACAGGCCTAAGGACCCCCCTTCCTGCCCCCATTCCTTTGATCCCACGTCATCTTTTATGATTGCCCGTGCCTGGCATGAGAAGACCCTCCTTTTATATTTAGTTCTTTGCTAGATTTTAAAGTTTGTGAATTCTCCTAAAGCGGAACTGCTCCAAAGTCAAATCTGTAGACTTGGAGGCTCATCATCTGAGCCACAACAAGACTCCACTGCAGAAGACCTCAAGCCCACTTCAAAGACGTTAGTTCTGGGTTTTGCAACCAAGTTCTTATCTTCAGCTTGCAGCACTCAGGTTTTAGACCCAGCCTACTCCATAGCCAGGTATTCTGACAGGAACTCTTATCTGATGCATTAGTCTTAAAAGCCTGCTCCAAGAAAGAATCCACATTAACTGCATCCTTTTATTTTCACATGAATGCAACACCTGAATTCCCCTTCGAAAGTAAGTCAGTAGGTGTGTCCGCCTGAAACAATTTCTTCAAACTGATCCTCCTTCCTCTCCCTTTTCTAGCCACATTAATGGAAAATTCCCAGCACTACTTTATAATCTTTTTTAAAAAAATGTATATGCAGGTATCCACACACATACTAAGGAAAATAAAGATGAACACAAAGCTTCCATCTAATGAGGAACACAGAGACATACAGACTGTCTCCCTGAAGCTGTGAATTCAGAAGCAAAAAGGACAAAGACTCTTGAAGCCTTCTGTTTCTGAATACTAGAACAGAAGAGTATGTTTGTGCATACCATTCAATAGCTTTACTGTCCTCAGTGGTTCTTCAGATTGGTGGAAATGGCAGTATCAAAGAAGAAATTGATTTCTCCATTTTCAGTTAACATTAGTATCACAGTAATAAACAAAATCTTCAAAATTGCACAGGAATTCACCTACGTTTGCTTCTGAAAGTGTTAGTAGTCAAAAAAATAATGAAAATCAAGCCCTTATATTAAAGCACAGCAATAGAAAAGATCCTCGGGGAGAAAAACAACACGGGTTTTTCAGCCTATACTACATACAGAAAGGTAAATTTCTGAGTCATTCACCTGCTATTTAGGGACACAGCACATATTTCTTGAGGATCTCCACAGGGGAAATAAATGCAAGGCTCAGTATGTCAGCTCTATCAAACAGACTTTCTTTCTTTTTTACTGAAGTGACTTAAGGAGGTCAGAAGTGAGAATGCAACAGGAATAAGACTTTGTATTTTCTTGGCCCAAATGATAAAAACATAAACCACAATACAATGCGTACAACTTCAGATTTCAAGGAAAACTCCTTCAAGCTCAACAGCAGCTAGCAGCTTGTCTCTATTTGCCGTCACTCCAGATCAGAAGAGCCCACATGCTTTTTTTTTTTTTTTTTTTTCCTTTCCTGCCCCTTTCAGTTACACTTGAGCTCTTTGACTGAAAAGGTCTGGAACAGATTAAAAGTCCGACCACAAAATAAAGAGCCTTGGCATGTACTCAAGCCTGTCTGGGATACACATACGCAGTGGGCCCAAAAAGGGAAGCTATGCAGCAAGAAAACCTTATGCAGTCTTTTGGATGTTTCTAACTTCTTTGAATTTAACTGCACAACCTTAACATTTGATGGGAGCTTCAGTATGCACAAGACAAGTAGCTTTTGCCCTTACAGTTAAGACCATGCTATTTACAGGAGTACAAAATAGTTCTGAGAAAAGATTCATCTCACTCATGACCTCTGACAATTAAATTAAAGCCTTTTCCCAGCTCCTGTTTAATTCCAGCTCATCACTGGAAACTATAAAGTAATGCAAAGAAAAACACATACCCTGCGAGACTACTTAAGTAAATATAATTGACCTGCCTCTTCTAACTGCAAAACGTAGCACTGATTTTCAAAATGACTGCTTCCTTCTCAGCCTTATCCACACACTAAGCAATTGTGAGGTTGTGAATTACCCACACGCTCCTCTTGCAACACGCAAACAGGTCTGCTCTTCTGGCTGGTGTTAAAGCCGGCGTGGATCTTTGCCAAAGCTGACAACCTTCCGCACACGCCCCACCTTTGGGCTCAGGTTGCACAGTGGTTCGACCTGTCTACAAGCTGGTGAGGGGTTTATAAACAAAGGGTGACAATCTGGTGCTCTCTGTAAAGAGCAAACGGATGTTTAAAGTAAGCGCTCAAGCCTCCGAACCAAAAATGCTGAAATACGTAACAGCCATTTCAAAAAAAAAACCCCAAACCCCAAAAAACCTAACAAAACTCAAAACAAAACAGAAGAGCCACTGTTAGTTTTGCAGCTCTGTGTTTATATGGCATTCATGGAGTTAATGCCTCTCCCAAAAGGGGCCCACAGTTGTTGTTAGGTCAACCCCTGCAAAGCTTCAAAGGCTTTGTATCCCCTCAGCCTGACCTACTCAGTGATCTGCACACTGTTTTCATTTAGTTGCACCGAGGCCAAAACTAAAGCCTGAAAACCACAATGATCTCTCTTTTTCTTTTTTTTTTACCCCTACTGTTTTTTCCATGGCTCTGGAAAAATAACTAAAATGCAAAGGAGTTGAAAATAGTAAGTTATAAGGAAAACAAATCAAGGGCAAATTAATACAGCTATTAAAGCTTACGCACACACAAAGGTCGTGGCTTTATTCAAAACTAAAGCTGTAATACCACCTTAAATACATCAGGTCACTTCAATAAGCTAAGAAACTAGTTTTGAGTCTCTTAATATCATATACTATTGCTATCCATAGTCACCAATGCCAGTATTTTATTGAAATGTTTGCAGCTCTGCTCTTCACGTAGATCAAAACACTACAAAAAATGAGATCACTTCTATTTTGTTAAATTTTTACATCTAGAGCCTGTGATCTCTAATTTAATTTACTATTTCTATTTCCAATATTACATAGTTTTATCCCACAAAATGATTATTAAAGTAGAAACAACAAAACTAATATTTTCTCTCCGCATTGTTCAGAACAAAGTTTTGTCATGATCATCACTGTGACAAGCTGGAATTATAAGCTGGTGTATGTTTCAAGTGTATTTACTATTATTTGACAATGCCCTCTTCAAGATAGCACAAAGGAAAGTAAATATTTGTCTGGGAATTAAAAATTCTCCCGTGGTAAAGCTTTGCAATTTTAAAGGGAAGAGTGAGCTTGGCCAAAACTGCCTCTAGGCAAGTAATTTCTGAGTGCCACCAATTCTGGGAACTGTATGGACCATATGGCAAAATACCAGCCCCTAGCATTCAAAACTTTGGTGACATACACCACTAAAGGATATACACTAATCCTTTTCATATTTTTTTAGAATAATGATTTAAAGAAGGTCTCTATAACTCAGATTAAAATATAGTTTAAAGGTACTATTGAAAGTTTTCAAAATATGCCTGCAAAATTAAAGCTCAGAGAACTGAAGCGAATCAAAAATTCTGAAGTGAGATGAACTTTTACCAAAGCGTGGGTCAAGCCTTGGGTCTAGCCAAGATGTGGTCTTGTTCTTATGGTTTATGTAGTAAATTTCTCCATCCTGGGTCATAGCTTGTTCCCATCCATCGGGGAGTGGGCCTGCAATATAGAAGGAAGGAGTTGATGGCGGGCTCTTGTTTGCTCCAGCTGAAATTGATCTAAAAAAAATTCCAACATTTTACATATATAACAGTACATGAAACAGAAGAGTTTCAAGCTCATGTCTAACATTTCTGGGATAAGGGCAAAGAAGTGGTGGGTGGGAAATCAAAGAACAGAAAACACTTCTATCGTTTTGATTTAGGATTTGTAGTTTAATTTTATAACTTGTTTGCATCCTTTCATGTGCTTTTGACACTCCCTTTTGCTATAGCGTTACAGTACAAAACCAGCAATAAGTCAAGCCTGCCAGAATGAAACCAGCATGAGCACCAGGACAAAGAACAAGCAGGGAGATACTCTACCACTCATGGGAAAGTTCATCAAGTGATTAAGGCCCAGAAGCAGCAACAAGGTAACACTGATGAGATCCTGAAATATCCCTCCATCTTTCACAATTAACAAAAGTAACAAAACTCAGTGTCCCTTTGCCTCACACTGTAAGTTTCTGTGAAAGCGACAAAGGCAAGCAAAATCACACAAACCTGAAGAACAGGAGGCAAAACAAGCAACGAAAAAGCGAAGCTAAGAAAGCACCAGGAGCAGACACAGCGACACAGGGCTACGCGCAGCCAGCGCTACGCCTCTACGAGCAGGGATGCACAGGCAGCAAGAGCCACACAGAGGACAGGGTCAAAGGGAGGGGGTGATGGTATTCTGGGGTCTACAGCCCATGTCTGAACACAGAGCCCTCAGGTGTGTTTCCCTTACGTTCCAAACAGCAGCTTTCAAGAAAACCACCCTTCATCACCATACAGTTCATAAACCTCTCCGTGTCATCTCCGCGTGATCAGGTACATTCATCTGTATTTTTGCTTGGCCTGAGAACTATTCTTAAAGTTATATTCATTCTCATCTTATCTGGCAGGTGCTTTATAACTGTATGGGTCTGAATTCTCATACTTACATAGACATGAAATTTTAAAACTACCCAAATTAGATATAGGAAGATCCTGCCCATATTTCTTTAGATTTGAGTACAATCCTAAAATGACATAGCAAAACATTCACTACAAATGTTGAGAATGTAAAAGAAATTAGAGCAAGACCTGCTGCAGGAGGCCATCATATTTCAACCTCTCCTTCCACTCTTCCTCAGTATAATACACAGTAATGCCCTAGCAAAAGCCATCTGGCTGTTAGACTTGGACTAACAGACCATTCTGTATAATTTAAGACACATTAAGTATGCACAAACATCCTAATTTCACACATGAGATTCAGATATACACACAAAAATATGCGTGTTTATCTCTGATAAATGAAGCACCTACTACATCCATGTTCAGATTACACCAGCTCTTTGCCTGTCATTCTATCCTCAAGTCATATTCCTCTTGAAGAATTCACTGTCTAATGCTGGGGGATAGAGCAGTGGGAGGATAAGATTTCTTTGCTTAATCTCAAAACATGTTCTTGGAGAAGTGTCAAAGAGAGTAAAATAATCATTCGATTGCATTCCAGTAATATTCCAAGGCGTAACCAGGACAAGAGTTTCTTACCGTAGTTTTTCAAGACCCCCTGCAAACTACATTTCTAATTTAAACTGTTTCATTTTGGCTCAGAAAACTGTGCCTTTCTCTAGCAACCCCACTGTTCCACCATTAGAGCTACGTGTTTTCAAATGAGAAAAACCAGTGATCATTGGATATTTCCTTCCTATCCTTCAATACTCACAAGCTTTAATTGCTGCATGCAAGTAACATGAACACCTCAGCATTTACCAGAAGCAAGTGAAGGAAGCAGGCAAGAAACAGTGAAAACACTATAAAACATTCATAAATCCCAACACAGTACAAGGCTTAGATGCAGAATTGAAAGCTCAAGTGCAAAGAACCCGGTACTGTGCTACCATACCTAAAGAGCAGAGAGCTAATCAGCAAGATGCTGTTTTAGAAAACCACGGCAGAGGAGCACAGCAACGTGCCCCACATCACCCAAGTGCAGAAGCCAATGAGGAACCAAAAATATTCTTTTTCTGCTAAGCCAACCCCTAGCCATGTGGGCAGACCTTCTTGCTACCATGCTCTTCAGACTCCTTGTAAGCCACACATCCCTCGGAGATGAAGCTCAGCAAGAAACTTTTTTTGAATGGCAACCCCAAAAAAGCCAGCTGGCTCTAGGAAGAAAAAAACCTAGCCTTCATGTGCCAGCCCTGCTGAACACTGAGGAAAGTATATACTGGCCCACAGCATGCTCTTTTGTAGTAAGTAACAGCAAAATGCCTTTGAACCACGATGCCAGGAGATGATCAGTCCACCCACCTGGTGGAACAACGATGCCTTTGAGATTCAGTGATCTCATGAGTACAAGTTTTCTAGAGACAATCCCAGGCAAGGTTCTCTTTCTAAGTAACATGTGCAGCTGTGAACAAGACAGCAAAGGTCTGTCTGCTCACCTGGTTGTCACAGTAGCAAGTCTTCCTAACTAAATGGCATCAACAGTGGCAGAGACAGAATCTTTTTCTCTGGAAAATTTTGGCCTTAATCAAGACATCGCTTTCTTTCCTGGCCAGTGAACTGCTCTCATGTTTCTGCTGTCATCCCTGCACGTTGAAATGGTAGTTCAAAAATTGATTAGTACTGTTTTCTATAACTCCTGTTTGGTTTTGTGAGCAGTTGTGAAACCAGAACATTGTCAAGTCTGATTTTGTAACTGGCTGTCTGACAAGATCTGTATTAAAGGCAAGTAAAGGAGATAAAAATGGAAAACCACGGTGAAGAATAGCAGACACACTCACTCGGAGCATCCAGGAAGATTTCTGTGCAGAATCACTTTTCCCAAAAAAGGCTCAACAGGAACAGAATTCCCATGTTGTACAAAACCAGCCATGCTGGATCTAACCAAAAGTCCATTCAGCCCAGATATTTAGCCTGATGCTATGGAATGCTGTTGCTGAAAGCAGCCTGTACAGCAATTGTCACGCTCTATAAATGTTTAAATAAAGCACCACATACACATACAGACCCCCAAAAAGTATAGTGCCCATGAATAGTCACTTGGCCTCCAAGTACCTCAGGTGATTTCTTGAGCCAGATTCTGTCTACTTACTAGGTACAAAAGGATCTCTCTTTCAAGTTCTTTTTCCAATCTCCCCTTGAGCCTTTGTAAACATTTAGATTCAACAGTATCGCTTTGGTGTGGTCTCCTACCAGTTCTGTCTAGGTGCTTCCTAGGTCAATTGAACACAGTCACAACCGTAAGGGTGCAGTTCCATGAAATTATTTGCACAGGGTGAGACAACCCTTCTAGGGAACTCACCATTTACTGTGGCACTTTTAAAGACCACGTTATCCAACAATTAGATTCCAATTTCCAAATGTAAACCACCCCTACAGAACTACTGATAAGGCATATCTCTATAACTAAATATTTATATAATGGTATAACTTAACATAAATACATGCAATTTTAAAAGTTTGTGTGCATGTCTCTGCTTGGTGTGTATCTCCATTTTTTTGAGTTTTTACTTTCACATATGCCATGAAATGCAGAGTCTTGAATGCAAAGCAGAGCTCGCTGCTGGCAGATAGAAAGCAACAGGAAGAGTAACAAAAGCAAAAATGTAGAAACTTAAGCCATGCTGGG
Source organism: Trogon surrucura (assembly GCA_020746105.1). NCBI lineage: Eukaryota > Metazoa > Chordata > Aves > Trogoniformes > Trogonidae > Trogon > Trogon surrucura. The sequence goes on along the minus strand of CM036617.1, from coordinate 15,939,961 downwards.
ACACAAAGTAAATCTTGCAAAGAGAGTAAAATAATAATTCAGTTGCATTCCAGTAATATCCCAAGGCACAAGCAGGACAAGAATGTCTTACTGTAGTTTTTGAAGATGCAAGTCCCTATAGTTTCTGCTATTTAACTGTAAGCTAAATGTAAATAAAGCTGTATTTTATCAAAATGTTAATGCATAATAGAGGGCATCTGTATCTAGGTATTAAAAGAATACGCATGGGCAACTTCGGAACTGGGACACATACATTCAACAGCAGGAATCACCTTCACCTAATACAAATGCTGATCTCTATGACCCTTCCTCATCTTTCTCTGTGACAGTGAAAATTCTTCCCTGCAATCACAGTCACTGTGAATCCAAAACTTTTTAAAATTATATCAAAGTCTACAAAATTTACCTGAAGTTCACTTTTACTCTGTCAGATTAGTCAAACTTAAGAAAAAAACACAATTAAAAGCGCACATTTTCTTCAGACGAAGAAAGAAATGAATACTGCTGTCATGCAGGTACTTAGCAACTCAACTTTCACAGCATATCAGACATGGTGTTGACTGGACACAAAGCAGAATTTATAACATGACTGGTTACATAGAGAACAAATCTGCAGCTGAAGTGAGCAAGAACCTGAGAGCTGAGCTAGAAATGGTTTTAGCTATTGGCATATTCCTCCGCATCCTCCTGTTCCCCCAAGGGGGGAAAAAACCCCTCAAGAGCCAGGAATTCATGAGTCCCTTTTCTTAGCTATTTTTAATGTGGCACTAAAGTCTTACCCTAAGGGGCAACAGAATCACACACTACCTGTAATTCTGATACAACTTTCACCAGGAAGCCCCATTCAAAAACTGCAACATAAGAGGGAAGACAGAAGAGGACAAAGACAAGTCACCCACTCCAAAGTTGAGTATCTACGGTCTATGCGCAAGCAGAAGAGGCCACAGCAAGCAGTGCTGTCAAGCACAACTCGTCAAGTAAAAGTATCTGCAGGATGAAGGTATAGAAACACAATGACCGTCCCAGCTCTCTTTTATCAACTGTACTTGTGTAAGAAACAGGCATTGTCTTCTTCCAAAGTTATAACTACCTCAGTAAGAAACATACAGGAGAAGTTCCTCAGAAGAACAATGTGCCTTTTCTTACTACTTTTCTACCTTTTTTTTTTAATCAAGACAGAAGGACATAATTTCTCCTCTAGTACCTTCAGGGAAAAAATGGTTAGTGAACACACAGAGAGAACAGTCAAGACTGATTTTTATATCCCTGTTGCATGTTTAGAAGTAACAGGCTTTTTTTTTTCCATTATTAATGTGAAGATGCAATCCTATTTCACAGATTAACCAAAAAATGTCATTTAGAAGAGCACTCTTTCTCTACATACCCAAATCATTTTTATTAATTACATGTAACAAGCTGAGTTCAGCAAGACTGAGCCAAAAAAATACCAAAGAATGCAAAGAAATGACAGGGAAAAACATCCTCACTTTTCACATACCAATGCCTGTAAAGGATGTACGCTAACACTCATAAAATGGTTCATCCACAAAATCGTTGCCTTCACCCTCACTACACCTATCTAGTTTTGCTTTCTTCCCATTCTCCCTGAGTTCCACTTATCCTCTTTATCCAGAAAACAGGTTTATCTTCAACGTGCAGGCAGCGGCTTTCCGAGTTCTCTTCCCTCTCTCCCTCTTCAGTTTGTTTGCCTGTTGCTAATTCTACCTAATGGCTTGTATTCCAGTTCTGGCTAACGGTGAAGACAGCTCCCAAAAACCTTCGCTCTTACATTTCACCATAGCAACTTTACTCACAAGCTCCTATTCCAGTCTGTAATTAAATATACTAAAACTTGGACAGTAACTTTTGATTAAGGGCTACAACTAATGAGTACTATACAAGGAAGAACCATACAGAAAGGAAAACATTCTCCGTTGTGGCATTTCAGACATTTTTTTGCAAGTCAGTGACCTCCAGCTGTCACAATACTTAAACTTGGTTTTTCCCAGTATCTTTCATGAACGGCTCTCAAAGCACTACAGCATATTTCATTGCCAGCAATATTTCATAACAGGAAACTTCTGTCTTAAAGGTCTCAACTTTATTTCCCAGTTATTGAGGACGAATATCCAAATTAGAACATTAAGTAGTCTTACATTTATGACGTTAGCACTCAGATTTAAGTTCCACTGTACTGAAGTAGTACACAGTTACTTGGTTTTTCCATTTCTCTCAAAGATTCTTTATGAGGCCACCAAGGACGCATAAGTTACCAAGAACTCAGTAGTAAAAAGTAACAGAATCAGATACAAGAGACTTTAGTAAAAACAAATATATAGTCATAATTTAAAGTTAACACATACAGATTTGCCAAATCAGGTATCAAAAATCTAATTACATCCAATAAATGCTGGTTCAGTATTATTTAATTCAAAACAGACTTTTGTTAACTGCAAGTAAGCTAAGGGTAAGCAGATATATCCAAAGAGCCAGTTCCAAGTCACACCACCTCAACTGATTTAAGCTTAAAAAACACAACACCACATAAACTCAATATACAGAGAAGTTCCGACTTCTTCATGTACTTGATCAAAAACACAGCACTGGGGGGAAAAACTTTACAAGATGTTCAGATTCTGTGATTCTATTCAACAAAGTATCACCTGCGAAATTAAAAATACATGTTCAATGAAGTTGTATTCAAAAAAAAGTGCTTTCTCAAATCACAAGACAAGCCACTTAAAACATCTCTTTATTGCATGAGCAGCAATATCTATGCAGAACACATGCTCACATACTTACATCAAGCAATTACATGTGGATTCTTGATCCTCTTTTAAAAATAATCCTCGTGCATTGGTCCCTAGATTCTCTTCTAGATTTCTACCCCTTACAACTAACCTGCTTATTTTTTTTACTGAGGACCCTTTGTTTCTTTCTAAGTATATACAGTGAATCCTACTTCACTATCAACATTTTTTCCTGCTAATTCTTAGTACAACTTGGACTCTCATTTGTTTCAGGATTCCAGCCAGGAAAAAGTATGATTAGCTTCCCCTCTAATACTCAGTCATGGACAGCACAGTTTGGTCACGCCTGTTAATCTTTTGGTATTGTCTGCAGCATATGAATTGCAGCACGAAACAAAGCTGTCTGAACGGACAGTGAAAAGCAGTACCAGAGAATAACCTTTGTGAAATACGGGAACAGCGGACATACACAAAATACAATCAGATTGTGTAAAAATAAATAAAACATGAACCTCAACGACAGACAGAAGGTGGCAAAGCACAAGGAAGAGCACAGCAGTCAAACTAGCATGGCACCAAACTTATCTGCCTGATTTCTGCATCATCAGGACAAGACAGCTCTAAAAACACAAAGCAGATTTCACAGCAAGAACAAGCACACTTCACTGTTGCCTACCGATGTCCCCCATCCCAGACTAGCTGAAAAAACATTCCAGGAAAAGATATCAGACTTCCTCAGCTAGAGGAATTATCATCATGAAACAGGATTTTGGACATGATGGGAAAATAAGAGGAAAACCAAAATGTCTCTGCTTCTAAACAAGATTTTCCAGGTGTTTGTTTTATTCATATGGGGAAGACGGGGACAAATGATATGTTCATGACAAATAAAGGAAATGTAAACGAATGGGAGTATACTGACTCCTGTAAGTGAGGAAGGGGAGGCAGAAGAACACTGCAGAAGCACAACAGCTTCAGTGCATAATGACACTAACTTACTGGAAATTCTGGTCTTCATCAATTTAACAGCATTTTCAGTCAGAAGAAATTAGACAATAACTCTGCTTCTTTAAATATTTGAATCATCCATTTGAAAAAGTAAAAGCACAAACCAAAGAACTACAGGATACTTTTGGTTGACATCATGAATATTATGCAAGTTCTCTTGTCTCAAGTATCAGCTCTTGCCTGGTGCATTGGGCATCATCAAATTTGAAGTTTAGAACCAGGATAATGGACAATTGTGAGACTTGGACTCCCTCCCCCTCAATTAAAACAGTCGTATCTTCATTTGTATGACCTTTCTCATAAATACAAAGATTGCTTACCTGATGCCGAGTTCATGATGTTCTGCTGCACAGAAGGACTGGTGGGAGCTGTAACATTCATCTGGGAAAGCATGGCCTTCCTTGGATCTTGCCATGTTGTTGTTTGATCAATGTGACTAAGACAAAACAAAGTGAGAGTTAGGACAGTCACGCATTCACAACAAGGACCTGCTAGCACATAAAGTTTAAGAGCAAAAGGTTAAGCCTTCCAACAACGGCCACATTCAAAACTGAGCAAGAACTGTTTGGATTCTTTCCAAGCACCAGTGTATGGCAGATTCTCCAACCCTTGCTCTGGTCACCTCCACTCGCCCAAGCAGCAGCTGCAGCAACCCGAGCTAGAGCAGCGCGATCTACACTGTTGCACCATTAATAGATGTGGTACCCTTGAACTAAACATTCTCTTCCTTTTCTCACTGATTAAGTTCCTTGTCATTTCTAAATGTGACTTCAGAGTCTTTCAAACCAAGCCAGTTATATTTGGAATCTCGGGCACAGTCCAGTAACTCGGCGTGATGAGCTCATATTCGGCGCCTGGGGAGTTGTAATGAACTGGCTCGTGAGTAATCATTAGTCTTCTCAAACTTTCTGTGCATAGACCACATTCTCAGATTATTTGACGGACGGTTTCCCTTCCCCCCTGGCAACTGAACAATCTCTCAGTGGCAAGTTAAGCACCCAGCCACACTACAGCAGGATTATGACAGTGATGTGCAGCTGCCTTTCAACCTCGTGAAAAGACGAGGACAGCAGGACTGTCGAGTAACCCAGCACGCCCTCTGAAGAACCCAAGTGCAAAACTTTTGAGAGCTCAGTTTTCAAAAAATTGCAAACTCCAGCACTGTCATTCACAAGAGTATTCAATTCAATGAAAATACAAAAGTGTAATGAATGATTACTTCACTTTCTGAGTACATGATTAGCATGTTTTGATAATGAACAACAAATGCAGGCTATTCACAACAAACATCAATGCTATCTTGACGCAATTAAGCAAAACTGCTGCACGTGGGCAAAAATAAAACTATGAACACATGCCAAGCATTGACGACAAATTTTGTTATCGATTCATTTAGAACTGGTATCAATTAAATTTCATATTCAAATAGTACTGTTACTGATTAGAATACAACACATCATTAACTTGGTACCATTCTGCCCTTACATTAATAATCCTTAAAGTTGTGTTGCTTTGGGTTTTTTTTGGTCTGGATTACACAGAACACAAAAGAACATTTAAATCCGTAATATAAATTCTGTTGGTGCTCTGGGTTCAAAACTAAATACTACAACTCGTACTTCTGCTTTGTAGCCATGTCTTGCAATGTGCTTTTTCTGTATTTTAGTAGACCCATGTGTCTTTGTACTGAACTATCAATCAGGCTGCCAATTTTTCATCTTTTTTCTTGCGATTAAACAATTCCTTGTGCAGCAATTGTTGCCAATTCAGTTTCTCTTACTTTAAAGCCTATTCAAGTTTAGGAGCTGGTACAGTATTATTTTAGACATTCTAAAGGGAAAAATAATTCATATTTGTCACCTCAACTCCAGCATCTTTGTGGATGCTGACATCTGACCTTATTACCCTGTTTTTGACGAAGGAGAAAGGAATCTAGAGAAGCACTGTTGGGATGTAAATTTGATCAATTTAAGCCGTGTATTAAAGGTGAATCAGGCCTATTTTTTCTTTCAAGAAAGGTCCCTAAGTTAAGTAGGTCAAATACAGTGACATTACAAGAGATGAGCCCTAACCATTGTTTATGTATTTGCATGACCACGACACCCAGGAGCTCTGGTCATCAATTAAGACCTCGTCACAGGTCAAACTGGAAAACCAAAAAGAAGTATTATTTTCTCCCTGCCCCAAGCAACTAATTGCTATGCCTAGAAACTTCCGAACAAAACCCTTGACTCCAATTACTAAAAATGTGCTCCACTGAATTTATTAACTGGTTTTAACATGTTCTTTAATGTTCAAAAAGCTGGTATCTTCGCCCAAAGTATTACATTTTGTAACTACTTCATTTCGAACAAGCAAGAAAAAACAAAACAAATTCAGAAGACCATAAAACGGGGCAGCAGTCACTGAAATAATTACTTACATAGAATTATTTCTCATATTCTAATAATTGACAGGACTTTCTGTTCTAAGTTAGAAGGTATCACAAAGCGGCTTTTAGAAGGTTTTAAGACAGGTGTATTTTACCCTCTCTGCACATGCACACAAACAATTCCGGTCAAAACGTTTCAGACACGATACAGCAGGGTCACAAAAAATTAGGCAGGAACGCTACTTGTACAAAAACACTAGTAAAAAAAGCTCTGCTTTGTCTGCATGTGGCAACTACTGCCAGTTTTTCCTTGTGTACAGGGAAACCTCTGTTACTACAGCATTGATTAAAACTGTTGCTGCCATATTCATTTCCACAATACAACTCACTTAATAGAGGTTGCATCTGCTTAGTAATATTCAGCTCTACTGAGAAACATGCCACAAGACTCCTTTAATTTCTTTTTAGCCTATTTATTTATAAAGCAGGACAGGACATAGTAAAGACCACCCTATATGTACTGGACTATATATAAACCTTCATACTTCAGAATATTTTTTCACTTTTCTGCTGATCGATTTTGCAAAGCAACGAAAGCAGGTAAAGATCATGCAGATGTAAAAACACCGCACAGTGACGCTTCCCAGACTCTCTGTTTAAATTACAGTACCAGTATGTGCTACTCCTCCCCGCTATTTCTGGTCTGTTATATTTGCTCAGCTCAGTTCTGGGAACAGTGGAAACTGGGAAAACACCACAGCACCCATGATAACACACTTGTTTATTTTCATTTAACTCCCACAAAAATAAAATCCATGTAATACTATGAACTTATACAATGTCTACCTACGGTACATACTTTTCAGCCTTTGTTTTTTACACTATTTGTGGAGTAAGAAAAAGAAGGAATAAAGTTGGTTCATTGCATTACAGAAGCACTTTCGCAGTTACCTGTAGGAACACACTGAAACAATATTCACCAGTTTTCCTAAACATTATCTGAACCTGGACATAACAACAACTCTGATATCAACACTAAATTACCTCTCCCTGCACTAAGCTTGTATTTCTCATGGTAGCCACCGGTGTATAAATCCATGGGTCCAGATGGGATGCATCCACGGGTGCTGAGGGAGCTGGCTGATGTCATTGCTAGACCACTCTCCATCATCTTTGCCAAGTCTTGGGAGACGGGAGAGGTGCCTGAGGACTGGAGGGAAGCAAATGTCACTCCAGTCTTCAAGAAGGGCAAGAAGGAGGACCCGGGTAACTCTAGACCGGTCAGTCTCACCACTATCCCTGGGAAAGTGATGGAACGACTTATCCTTGGTGCCATCTCAAGGCATATCAAGGATAAGAGGGTCATTAGAGACAGTCAACATGGCTTCACCAAGGGGAAGTCGTGCTTGACTAACCTCATAGCCTTTTATGAGGATATAACAAGGTGGATAGATGATGGCCGAGTGGTGGATGTGGTCTACCTTGACTTCAGTAAAGCATTTGACACAGTCTCCCACAGCATCCTTGCTGCTAAACTGATGAAGTGTGGTCTAGACTCTCGGATAGTGAGGTGGACTGTGAACTGGCTAAGGGGAAGAAGCCAAAGAGTCGTGGTCAATGGGGCAGAGTCTGGTTGGAGGCCTGTATCCAGTGGAGTCCCTCAAGGGTTGGTACTGGGACCAGTATTATTCAATATATTCATCGATGACTTGGATGAGGGACTGGAGAGTACTATCAGCAAGTTTGCTGATGACACCAAGCTGGGAGGAGTGGCTGACACACCAGAAGGCTGTGCTGCCATTCAGCAAGACCTGGACAGGCTGGAGCGTTGGGCGGGGATAAATTTAATGAAATATAACAAGGGTAAATGTAGAGTCTTGCATCTGGGTAGGAACAACCCCAGGTTCCAGTATAAGTTGGGGAATGACTTATTAGAGAGCAGCATAGGGTAAAGGGACCTGGGAGTCTTGGTGGACAGCAGGATGACCATGAGCCAGCACTGTGCCCTTGTGGCCAGGAAAGCCAATGGCATCCTGGGGTGTATTAGAAGGGGGGTGGTTAGTAGGTCGAGAGAGGTTCTCCTTCCCTTCTACTCTGCCCTGGTGAGACCCCATCTGGAATATTGTGTCCAGTTCTGGGCCCCTCAGTTCAAGAAAGACAGGGAACTTGTGGAGAGAGTCCAGCACAGGGCAACTAGGATGATTAAGGGAGTGGAGCATCTCCCTTATGAGAAACGGCTGAGGGAGCTGGGGCTCTTTAGTTTGGAGAAGAGGAGACTGAGGGGTGACCTCATTAATGTTTACAAATATATCAAGGGTGAGTGTCACGAGGATGGAGCCAGGCTCTTCTCGGTGACAACCACTGATAGGACAAGGGGTAATGGGCTGAAACTGGAACATAAGAGGTTCCGCTTAAACTCGAGAAGAAACTTCTTCTCAGTGAGGGTGACGGAACACTGGAACAGGCTGCCCAGAGAGGCTGTGGAGTCTCCTTCTCTGGAGACATTCAAGACCTGCCTGGACACGTTCCTGTGTAGCATAATCTAGGCATTCCTGCTCTGGCAGGGGGATTGGACTTGAAGATCTTTTGAGATCCCTTCCAATCCCTAACATTCTGTGATTCTGTGATTAATTGCCCCAATCCTTACATTCAAAGTCTTTTATTTTACATGACCCAAGTCGTATCTTGACATCAACCTCAAAATTATTTTTTAACAATATTACTAAATTGTATTAAATGAATGAAACCTATGGATCAACTGTTACATTTAATATGGTACTATTCAATTAAACGTAAATTCTACCTACTCATGAACCAGAATCACAGCTCTGTAGTGTGTGCACAAAGCAAAATGAGTAAATATTTTTGAAATTAAAATCAGCATCTCTAGAACAATCGAGGAATGTAAGCCATTTTACTTTAGAGAATCAGTTCCCAAATCCAGCATCTAGTTGACACAATTATTGTTCATTTATGTCTCGGTGAAGCAAATCTTCATTAAATTGGACAAATGCTGTATAAACTAAGGAAATCAACTTAAGACTGTACCATAAATATAAGTATATGGTAACAAAGCTAAAACACCCAGAACACGCTAAACATGTTAGCAAACTGAAGTCAATTTTGGTATCAAGATGAGTGACTGTTCCAAGCCATGCTACCCAGCACCCTTCCCCAAAAAAGCACTTTCAAAGTGCTATGAATTATGAAGAAAATCAGGCTGCCTTGCTCCACCCATCCCCAAGTTTTACAGTCATATACAACTTATTTACGTAGCAACAAGAACAACTTTAAAGAAAAAAGTTCTCATCCTATGCACACAGAGAGCGTTTCTGCAGCAAGTAAGAATTAGAATTTCTGATTGACATAAATCTTTATTGGCATTAAACACTGTCACATGCCTGAAGATTTGTCAGATTTACTTTCTAACCTGATCTTAAAGCATTTGTGGTTTGGGCAGGTTTTGGTTTTTTGCTTTGCATTCTGTGTTGGGGGGGGCACTTCGTTTTTCTGTTTGTCCGTTGGTTGTTTTTTTAAAGTACAACAGAAAGGACACAGGACATCAAGAGATCAAGATAAAATAAATAATAATAATTATTATTTTCATTGAAAATAACCTTTATATGCTAATAGATTAATAAAATTAAACCATTCCTAAAAACAGAGAACAGATCTGCCTTTGCACGAAGTGCGATACACCTTCCCACTAGTATTCCAATGGCTGCACTGAAAAGACACAAACTGCATTACTGAAAGTCGTGTCAGAAATGAACTAACACACAAAGGACACTTGAAAATGACTTAAGTCCTTTGAGAAAGGCTTATCTGAGAGGCCTTCAGTTCTGATTTTCCATAGTATTTATTGCAACTACCATGTGCCTTTCGGTAGGTACATTTTTCAAGCTATGTTGAAGACTTTATCCATAAAACAGAGTTCTCAGTAATTACAAAAGCAGGACTCCTCCTTCCTTTTTCTGCCTTTATTAGCATAAAGTCACCTCACATACAATGCACATCCTTTGTAGGAGAACTTTCCTTTCACAGGAAAGGATCTTCTCAAAAAACTCCAAGATTTTATTGACATAAACAAGTCAGAAATTGACAGATTATTTTACTAAAATGTGTAAGAGATGTGCCATTAGGAAGAAAAGTAGAAGACAGTGAACAGATATTTTAATCTTAGGTACCAGATGAACATACTATATGAAATTTCTGCAACAGCAGAAAAACCTGAAGAGGTCTGATGTACACAGAGAAGAATACAAGCAAGGCAGAATCAATCACCCATTATTTCTCTTTGCGTTTGGAGATGGTTCATAAAAGGACATTTCATAAAAAATAGTCACAAACATTCAGAAAGACAAGCCATTCTTCAGTATAAAAGCATCATCATGAAAAACTACGCCATCTCTCAGAGTAATGCTCGCGTTTTACACTGTAGACAAGATATTTTATGTCTGCCATACAATTATTTCCAGTCTCTAGTGAAGTTGAGATGACTAACTTAGATGTCGGTTTTCAGATTCTTGAGACTGTTTTAGGAATTCACCGGCAATCCCTTTATTTATTAAAAGCAAAACACAAGCACACACCACTGACCACACCATGACAGACCTACTGAAACTGCTGACTTGGCACGGTGTGCTTTTTGTATCGGGGATGGATGGGAAAGTCTCCGTGTAACACAAGCAAGTGCACAAATGAAGCTAAACCTAGTTATTTTCTAAATTTGGTGTAAAATCTCAACTTTTCCTTATTTCCCAGACATGAACTGCTCCATGAACAAGTGTGTCACCTATGATTCTGTTTTACCTTAAATGACTGAGGTACAGATTCTATTTTGTAGTTCTTCTTTCATCTTCCTAACCAGCTGGTTTCCTCAATACACAAAACACACGACTTCCCAAAAGGTTTTCCCATCTTACTTATTTTCATCTAAGAACTTTACAGATTAAATGAATCATGACCAGAGTAAGTGTCTCCTCATAAATGTCACTAGTGAATTGTTTTAGAGTTATCATCGGTACATTTTAGTACTTCAACGTTTCATGTATATACTGAAAGTTCGTTCTCCTGGTTGGTGCCAGGAGAAAAGTTTCTGTTCCTGAGACTACCATAAATTGCCTAAAAAAAAAAAAAAGTCAACTTCAAACTAACTCTTTTGCCAAATCTTATACAAACTTGTCCCGTGCACAGACTATCTGGCAAGATACCCACCTACCCTATCACTCTAGCAGGCAGAGAAGAAACCAGAATATCTACTTCTACAGAGGCGTAACCTCTACAGAAGAATCACAAAAGTGGTGGTCGGACAGTAGGGCAGCCATGGAAGTGACAGTGTCTACTAATACAAGTACAAAGCTGGACATAAATTCCTAAGACCCCACCTTGAGTACTGTGTCCAGTTCTAGTGCCCCCACCATAAGAGGGACATAGAGCTGTTGGAGCGTGTTCAGAGGAGGGCCACAAAGATGATCCAGGGGTTGGAGCACCTCTGCTACGAGGACAGGCTGCGGGAGCTGGGATTGTTCAGTCTTGAAAAGAGAAGACTGCGGGGGGACCTAATAGCTGCCTTCCAATACCTGAAGGGATCCTACAGGAAGGCTGGGCAGGGACTTTTTACAAGAGCATCGACTGACAGGACAAGGGGAAACAGGTTGAAGAATAGATTTAGATCAGATCTAAGGAAGAAATTCTTCAGTACGAGGGTGGCAAGACTTTGGAATAAATTGCCCAGAGAGGCTGTGGCTGTCCCCTCCCTGGAGGTGTTCAAGGCCAAGTTGGACAGAGCCTTGAGTAGTTGAGAGGCATCCCTGCCCATGACAGGGAGGCTGGATTAAAATGATCTCTAAGGTCCCTTCCAGCCTAGGCCATTCTATGATTCTATGATTCTAAGAAGGGCAGCAATAATTAAAAGGCAGAGATCAATGCAACATGGCAGATGGGCTAGGCGACCCCACAAGTGAATTTTCCACAGTTTGGTTTAGAAAGACAATGAAGGAAAAAGTTTAGAGTAAGTAGTTAGCAGCCTTGGCATGGACTGCTCTGATTACCACTCTCAAAAACTGGAATGTGGCATGCAGAGATTTCTGGGTTATGGTTGATGATGCTCTTAGGATACTACAGACAATGGAGTGGATTCAGCTTGGTCTGAGGGTAGCTGTGACATTCTTTGTGCACCCTTTCTTCTACCCTATTCAGGGTATTTCAAAAGTTGGAAAAGATTAAAACATGAAACTAAAGTCTTTCTATATGGCTTATTTTGAATTAGGCATGGCTGACTTAAAAGTGAAGTACATTTCTTTTACAAATGGTGTAACAAAGTTACAGATTTATACCTTAAGTAGCATTAATACATTGAGATGACACAAACTTCAATTCCAAGCAGCAACAGCAAAGAGAAAAAAAGCCTGAAGACAAAATGAGACAGCTCTGTTAGCAATCATCTCTCCTCCCAGTTCAATCCTCCATAAACACTTCCCTAAATCTGCACCACTATTAGACAAGGACATACACTTAAAGTGGTCTCAGATGCCTTAAGGAATTTCCAACTCTTTGTAAATAACAAAATTCAACAAAAGGAAAAGCTGTTGGGTCAGACAGCGGTGAAAATCTCATCTGTTCTGAGTCGATATTCCACACATTGCTTGGGAAAGCACTGTGTTTCCAACTTGTCCTCTCCATGCTAACTTGCAATATTTTCCTTAGGTTTCAGGATTATTACAGTGTTACATATATATATATACACATAAGCATATAGCAGTCGAACTCATAGCTTCTTAATCTGACTGTTTCCCAAAAATGTTAGGGAAAAAAACCCTAAAACTCGTAGCACAGTTTGTCTCTTAAGGACAGTAATGTCTTCAGGCACGGCTAATTGCCTCAAACAGACAGAAACATAGTTAGAAGTTTCTGAATATTACTGCAGTACATAATATGACTGCATTTTTGAATTTTTCATGTTCTTTCTTCTGCCCAACAGGTCTTCATGCATTAACTAAACAAACATTGTGTCGGACTACTCCACCTACACTACTGATGGTGTCCTTCCCAAACCATACAGCGCAGGCGTACGATGACAGAGAGCACACCCGTGATACGGCAACAGACAGCTCCACCCTACTTCCACCCTAAAATCAACACACACATGTTCAGAGTGTCACAGCTGGAAAAGCACCCACAGAAAGGTCCTCGAGTCAGAGTGTGTAAAGCTAAACGGGACAGCAGACACTAGGCAGTCGAATCATAGGTGCAAGACTAATAGAAGAGTTGAAGGCACGACCTGACGTTCAAAGGTTTACCAATGTAGAACCGCTCCTATTATAATGCTATCTTGAAACAACTGCCATTCATCAAACCAAAAATGGAAGTAATAACATGGTTATTTTTGCATTTATTATTCTTTTTCCTCCTGTTCCTCTTCCCACCCTGCACTCACAGACCTTATCTTGAAAGACAGGGCTAGCATCACAATGCTGAGAAGTATTTTAAATTGATTCCAGAAAATATGATTCTTGAATTTCTCTGTTAAATTCCCAAATAAAAGAAGATTATCAGTTGCGCTTTGGAACCAAAAAAGAATACAAGGGCATTTTCACTTCAGGCCTCTTTACCTTACTTTGAAAACTGCCAAGAAACAGTAATATCAGAGACTAAGAAGAAAAATACTTGCTCTTAGAGTCCTTGTATCACTTCAATCCTTTCCAAAACTCCATAAAGGACTAAATACTGTGATCACATTCCATATCACCAGATTTATTTAATTTTAAACTTCCCATCTCAGATTCACAGCAGAAATTGAGGCTATATTTAAAGAAAAGCTCCTCTTTCTCTTCTCCCTGCCCTCAAAGTTAAGAAGTTTGTTTCCAGTGGCCAAGTAACTCAGCATACTCCAAACTCATCTTTCTCTCCCTAATTTTAAATTAAAGAGAGAAAGACACGTCACCAAGGAAGGCAAATCTAAAGGAAGAACTGTCTCTGCTGTTATTTCAAGTGCAATTATTGGATTCACTTAACTTTACACACTCTCCTATGCCTCTGCTTAGCAAATGGACTTTCTCAAGATGCAACAATTTTGTCTTCTGTAGCACTATAGAAAGGATTATACAAACAAAAACTTCCACATTAATTATTAAGGGAAGGGCAGATGATTTTCAGAAGTGATGGTCCATAGAATTCTTCATCACTTTCTTTTCCTTTTATCTCTGAGATTCTATCTCATTTCTCTCTCTCTAGTTCGCTCTTAAAAGGAGACACACAGAAAAAAAGGGAAAGAAAAAAAAAGAAAGAATACAGAAGGGAAATCAAATGCCTCTTTTACATGAACAGGAGCCAGGCAATTTTACACCCCTTTCTACATACCCTATTTTAGGTTGCCTGAAGGTTTTCAAGTCAGAGAGGCTTGCCTAAGCATGCTGCAATAAAAGCTGCAATAGCCAGCTGCCTTACTATCTGTCTAAAGGGGGTTCCTAGCAATCCTGTTGAATAACCCTGAGGCTAACCACCACCAAGGAAAACAAAATATTAAGATAAAAAGATTCTTTAGGTTGTTTCCTTATTGCTCTAAGTAGGAAGTCTCAGAGGGCAGTTCAAACTGGTTGCCTGAGCCTTCTGACAGTGATCGCTCCCAGATGGCCTTGACAGGATGAGCTGACTCTTGGAAAGCGTGAGGTGGGACACTCTGGAAATGAAGGTGCAGCTTTCTGCTGCAAAGAATAAGTGAATCTGGTTTGCTTGCCAATCAAGATTGACAAGCATATTCAATGCATGCTTCTGAACTGACACTTCACACCTTAAATCAATCAGCTGTTCGCATGCCCTCAGTTTTAGTGCAAATAATCTTATACAAATAGTCTTACATAAATAATATTAGTACCTTTTTCCTCATTTGATACTGCAGCTTAGCAAAAAACAACTCCTTTCTCTATGCTTACATGTTTTTCAGGTTTTGCCTTTCTTTTCCTCCTCCTTTTTCATTTCCCCTTCCTGTATTTCAGATGTTTTCCACCCCTTTTTGACTCGTCCCTATGACCATGCCTCAGAAAGAGCTTTTGACTTTTACAATTCAGACAAGCACTACGTGCTGCTGAGGCTGCAGGCAGTTATTCCTGTCCCTGAAGCCCGTGCAGATTGCCATGTAAAACAGAGAAGGAAATCTTCTAACAGCAAGTTGCTGCCTGAGTCACTACTTGCGAGCTACCTGCTCAGCCAACTCTGGGCAATCTTGCACACTCTGATTTTGGCCAGCAGATTACTCTTTTTCATCCCCCACGCTTCAACCCTCCGGAGACAGGTTTCCCAAGTTGCAACACACCACAAGCAACAGATTTCTCGGCACTCAGATACAACACATTGTCCAAAGGCTATGCTTTGAAAAGTTACTTTTATTTACCCCTTTCACCTGGAGTGGCAAAGACAATATCGAGCAAAAACATGAGAAGAAATTAAGCTTCTTACATTATATAATTTAAAATGATAACTATAATAATTAAATGTATAGTATACTTAAATATAACAACTATTCTATTTTTAAAAGTGACCTAAAGAGGTTTTCAACCTGAGCAGTTCCAGGTTCTACATTCCCCTTCACCAGTCACAAAGAGTTTAAAGAGCATCAGTTTAAAAGTATTTAAGAAGCCCATTGTTATAAAAATAATGCAAAGTAAAACTAATTTTGAACTCAAATTTCATTGCTGGTTTCAGAGGTTATGAAATGGAAATTTTCATTTCTATTTTGCTGTATTATTACAAATTTGGAGAAGTAACAGAGAAACTTAAAGCTTGACAGTGAAATTAGCAGCAGCAATGATTTCTAGAAACAAAAAATAAAGACCCGTGTATTCTTCAGAATAGGCCTTAAGTTTTAATTTATTCCATTAAATCAACATAATAAACACCAATATCTCAGATTTTATGTATTTGATTTGCAGTAATTTGTTGCTTCCTGAGTATATTTTGGTGTAGAGGGTATTAAAAATGGTGATTATAAAATGTGTTAAGCACAGGACTTTATTTAAAAGCACATCACTTAATTACTAACTAGTTCTTAAAATACAAATTTCATTTAGAAATATGTAACAGTTTAGTCTTTGCCGAAAGTAGCAACTACCATGTTCTACCAATAAACATAGTGAAGTATTTATTTAGGAACTGTTCAACCCTACCATTAGATGCAAAACAGATCACAACACAAACATCACAGAGCTCCAACTTTCGCTAAATTTCAGCGGGAGATTTATAACATATGTTGAAGTTTCCAAGAAATTCTACATAACTTAAAATTGCCACCTTAACTTAGTATAAGTTAATTTTGAATTTAGAATCCCTGCAGTTTCCATCTACTAACTATGAAAATCAGCTTTTAGCCACCAGGGAGGTGAGGTGGGGTGTGCTGCTGCAGTGGGAGAAGCAGAAGAACATTATACTTATTGGCATGCTTTTTTAAAAAAAAAAAGTCCTCATAAATTATATGTCTACCATTTAAAATCACGCCTGCCAGGCAACAGGCTTCTCTAAATAAATGAATACATCGTACCCACATAAGAGATGAGAGTACAGGTCACACCACAAGTCAGCTATGTGTCCTTTTTAATAGCTAAAAACATCATTATAATCAATGCTCTCCTTCCAGCATAGGCCCTCTCCACTTTCTAACAGTCCAGTTTAAAGACCTTCTCAACTTAAACTTTATATTTGAATAGCACGGGGGTTTATTTTCCTTTTAGGAAGTGAGGCCAACTCTAAATATAAGAACTCCCTTACACTGTTTGCTGACCATTAGTCAGCACTTCCCTGTGACCCATCCCTTTCCTCCACTCCCTTTCAATTCCAAGCCATTATCAACTTCCAGCTTTTCTCTTTTTTTCCCCGCAAAATTCACAAACCGTTTTAGAAATTCCCTTGATGGTGAAGAAGGTTTTTCCAATCAGTATTAATTTACTCTGAAGCCCTGAACAAACTGAGGTCTTTTAATGTCTTCTGTAAAATAGGCTTTCTGTAGCCAGAAGTCTTCTTATCACCACTCTGCAGGGCTACTGTTGCCCACCAAGCAGGCGCACAAAATAGCTTTAAACCCTTCAACTCAAATGAAATTTTAAGTGCAAGCTCTGAAGGAAGGTTGTTTAGGTTTGACTGTTTGCTTGGGTTTGACTTATTCCGTAGCTAACATATCAAATACCCAAGACAATATTTATTTATTTCCTAACCCGTGATCTCAGAAATGCCAATACGGACTATCACAGATCAGTAATTTCAACAGCTGAGCCACATGATACAATTTTCTTGATTTTTAAGCAGTAAATTAGAGAACACAGTTAATGGAACAATATTCATCTTGATTCCAAGTCAACTTCTCACAAAGCAAGCTTTTCTAGAGGCTACCCGATATACACCTGCTGGGACAAGCCACGTGAACTGCGAATGAGCACACGGTTACGATACGAGTCCATCACAGGGATTCGCTGTCACTAAAACTTCAAAACATATCCATTCCTGCCCTTTAAACTCGGCAATTTAGATTGTGATCTTCAAATCAGAAGATGTAAACCACTCCCTGCAGGGAAAAAAAAAAAAAAGAAAAAAAAAGAATAAAAAACAAAGAGTATATATGGAGGAAAATGAAACCCCCGATATATTTTTAATTAATATTCCTTCACAGACATTCACAATTAGGCTGTTAATTAAAACCGAACGCTGCGCTAATATAATCCCTTTGGTGTGCCCTGCTCCAGCAATTTTCAATGTTCTCATAAAATATCTGATCTGTATTTAGCAATCTGAATCAATTGCTTCTAGCCACCACATACTGAAAGCCTTTTAAAACAGATGTCATTTTTTCACATCAATTCTGTATTCAGAATTACGGAAGAAGGCAACAAACCACCCTGCTCCTCAGCTCCCAGTTTCTTTGTTTTGAACTGAGGGGTTTGAATAAACCAAAAAAGTTAACATGCACTGGGCTAATGCTTTCTGAGTTGTGCTTTAACACTTCATAGTGCCAGGTACTTATCCAGCAGCTTCCTTTCAGAATTTCTCTCTCAAAGTTCAGTAGCAAACATGCACTGTTATTGTCACCTTCAAAATTTATTCTGCAATCAGTTTCTATCACTATACAGGTCATAATTTTAAACTTGATCTCAAAACTTTTTAAAATCAAAATGAACATTAAAAAGAAATAAATCGATTTCTAGGTACCGTAACTCTAGTTCTATAAATCGGTACATTACACCTTCTAGTCATTTTTCTCCAATATCTTGTTATCCTTAAAAGTATTTTCAAAAATCTACTTCTTCAGGAAATTGTTACAAAATATGTTCAAATGAGAACTGAAAAAACTGTTAGAGATCTGACATCACAATGTTTTTCTTTACAGCAAACCTACTTGCATTCTCACATTTTCACAAGACGAACAAAATGTAACAGCATAACAAGGGCAAGAAATATGCTGCAGAAGACGGATATTTTATCCATACTGAATATGTTATATAAATATATATATTGGTATTATGTAAATTATATTATATATGGATTTATATAAGAATATATATAGATATTTTATATATAATACCCAGACTGGGTATTTTATCCAGTATGAAACAAAAAGTGGACAAGGCTCCAGAGTTGAGTGACTCTATTTCAGAGTCCCCCAATACTTTGTGCTCTGGTTCTCCTCATCTCTGACTTGACTGTTTATACCCTGAGCTCTTCAGGACTGCAACCTTGCTTGACTAACTAAATGGACCTTGACTGCAGCACTCCTGTAATCCAGCCGTCTGTCTGGTAAGCACCCAGCCTGCTTCAGGGGACAGCTGCCCGCACAGTAGCATTCGCGCAGCCAACATGACCTGCGGTGCTGGAGCCTGCACAGAGCGCGATGGAAGCTGCTGTTGTCAACACATGCGAGAGGAGGAGGAAGAGGAGGAGCAGGAGGGCCTGGAGGCACACTCCTCCAGCACACAGAGCAAGCCAGGAACTGCTCTTTGCTGGTTTTGTTTAGTTCGTTTAGGTTTTGGCTATTTGCTTGGGTTTGGCTCATTCAGTAGCTAGAGTATACAAAATTCCAGGTGCAATCAATGAGGGAAGTAGTAGGCAGATGTTGGATTTTGTCCCTCTGTTTAGTTATTTAAAAGAGACCATATCACACTATCAGTACACACAAGACAAATTAATCTGCTGATGGAGGCACTTCACTGTGATTTACTTGGAAATTCCTCGGTCATGAGGGACTTCAAGCAAATCAATTTCCTGGATATCTTCATCAGATGTTAAGTATCTTATCTGAAAATCACTGTATATGTTGGAGTAAAAGATGGCCTGTCGCTAAAAGATGCTGAAGAAGACTTTGCACAAAAATAAATCACATCCACGGAAAATTAATTTCCTTCCTACCCAGAACTGTGCAAGGTTCTAATAAACTTTTTAAGTACTAAAAACCTGAAGTTATTTTGTATGACAACAGAAATCATTTCAATTTGTGTACTTTGATAAAATTGAAGGGCACTATGCTCCAAAACAATACAGATCTAAAGGCATGGTTTACTGTGGAGCTGATTATTTATTTTCGGTCCTGTAAGAGAGAAGAAAATCACTGTGAACCACTTCAGCACAGTACTTGGGGTGATCAGTTAGGGAGTGGCAGAGAAAAGGATGAAACATCAAAAGGAAAGTGAGCAGTGGAAGTTTAAAAGAAGAAACACAACTTGCAGAGGAATCTGGCAATCTGGTAATATCAACATCTCTTAAGAAGCCAAGCTTCATCACGAGAAGCTGAAGTAGTCAAGGAAGGAGGTTGAAATCTGCAATTTTACAGACCACAGGAAGAATTCTTGCCGAGAATGAATTCTTGCCGAGAATGAATGTATCATTTTAGTTAATCAGACAAAAATATATTGATCTGGGAGATTAAACTGGGAGGCAGAGTCTGACTGAATGGAAGAACTGAGTAAGAAATTCTGAATCCTCTCCCACTCTCAGGCAGAGGAAGAATACAGAGCACTTCAGCTCAGGTGGAAGAAGTATCTCAATTTGTTACGCAGAAAGCTATCACAGAGAAGGAACACAACTTCCCAGAAAGACTGGGAGCAGTAACAGAGACAAGAAACTGTAAGAGACGGATACAGCTGCATTTGAAGGGCAGCAGCTGAAGTAAAAAGAACATGATGCAGGAGAAGCTAAAAGCCGATACAAAATTTTCCCAATATTAGAACAGATTTTGTTTGATTTTTAAATCTGTGCAAGCCAAAATAAAACTTTAGATACTTGCAAAGCAAACCCACTGTTCTTTCTGTTAAGGAAATGCATTGTAGGCATCAACTGAGAAATAGGACAATATCAAAAGCTGCAAAGCGGTAAGTTTTACAGTAAAAAATGTATGTCAGATGCATACAAGAAACAGCTACTTCCCAATGCTGGAATTATTTTTAGAAGTGTTGTGCAATTTCTTCTTCTTTTTTTAAAAATCTTGCCCCCCAAAAACACAAAAGGAAAAGTTCCCTCGGTCTCCCATTGCAAATTATCAGATAAAACACTCACTCCACTGTAACTGGTAACAACAACGATTTTCCCTTAGTTTTGAACAGAAGGATTTTCTAAAACTAGACAACAAATAACCCGAGACCCTATAGAAGTGTGCATGTATTCAGTGCAGAGAAAGCCAGCACTGACTTGGCAGTTTTGCACACAAAGCTGCCCATTTGCTCCTTGCTCTCCTTGTTTTTGCTTTGCTGATCAAAGGAGTTGCCAAGTTTTTTCTTTACCATTACAAGGCAGGAAAAATGGCTCTCCTTGGAGAGGCCCCTTGTGAAGGTCACAAAGGTTAGCTCCACAAGTCCTGGAGCCTGCACTGATGCTGGAGCGATTGGCTGGCTTCCCTGCCGTTACCCTGCATTTCCCCTCCTTCACAATAGTGTGCTGGTTATGGAAACTAACTATGAAAGAACGTGGTGGGGGAGGAAAGAATTTCTATGGAGACACAGTCAAAAACACTCAGAAGTTCTTCTTGTTTGATTAGCCTGAAAATTCAGCATTCTAAACCATTTGATTTCTTTCTAAAAAATGCCAAATAAAAATTTCAGCATGCACTCTCTCATTAACAAGAATATGAAAGCGGTAAAAAAAACAGTTGGCTTTTTCTTAGAATACAAACAAATGCATACAGGTCTGGAAAAAGTTATTTCTTAAGATGTTTACTTGCCCCACCCCTGGACTTAATCAACTGGAACCCACAGGTCACATCTCTTAATGAAGACTGAAAAGAAGCCAACTAATCAGGATTCGGATTTGTAACACCTTCCAGCTCCTAAGCAGTATCACAGCATAGACATTTTTAAAATGTTACAGAATATATAAAAGTTTATCTATAGGCATCAGACCAATTACTTTTAGGTCCTAAAGTTAAGTAATAAAGGTATTTGGAACACCCAGCAAAACAATAATTACGTTTCAGACAGTTGATTAAATGCACTCCTCATTTCCTATAAAATCAAACTTACCAATCCACAAGCAGCCACAACTATTTACATTTTCTCGAACATAAAAAAAACTTATCCTGTACTGCATACACTGAAAGCTCTAGCCACTTTGAAGCATGTACTCCTAGGAAACAGATTCAACGTTGGTCTAAGCAGGGTACAGTAGCATAAATTCTGTATATTGAAGAAGTTGCTCCTTAAGGCTTCACATTTTGGGGACACAATCTCATATCGCTTGATGAATAAAACTCTGATTCTCAGCATTGCTCAAAAAACTTTCTTACCACCCTGGAAGTCAAACCAGGCTCTTTCCTCTCCATAGAGCTGTAGGGGTCAAGTTCTGCCTCCAGTGCCATCACCCGTATGTTTGGACAGGTGAAGTCAATTAAAACTCAGCCATCAGCATGTTTGATACTGAACCCACCTCTGCAGCTGTTTTGAGTTCATTATGTTACCAGGAGTCAAAAGTACTTCCAGAAGTAGTCAACTTGTACAGCTCCACTAACTAGGTATTTCAATCTGTTTAAGTACTCTCAAGATTTAACAATATCCAGTAACACAGAGGCTCATACTATAGCTTTTTCTTCACAGGAAGAATGAACAGGTTTCCTACTTCCCACCCAGTCACCTCTGTTCACAAAACCCCTAGGAAAACAAACTCTCCGTGTCAGGAAACAGTAATAAATGAATGTCGATGCCAGAATCCTAAGGAAATTAAGCTAAAAACAGTAAAATACATCATTAAAGAAGTATTACAGTTCATATGAAAGTATAAAAGTGTAGGTGGTATTTTGACCCAGCTACTTTGATCTATTCACCAGTAAAAATATGTAAGGAAAAGTACAGACACCTTAACGGTTCTCCAGAACTACTTCACCTACAGGTTCAGATTCAAATGCAGAAGCATCAGAAGAGCAGGGAGAAATCCGTGCAACAGCCATACTATAACAACAAGCAAAAGGTGTATATATAGGAAAGCCCTGCACCTGTTCATGATTAATATTTACTGGATAAACTTTTTTAAAAGCACAAAACCACAATACCAAACTCCTCTTTTGCACAAGAGTTTTTATGACCAACGTTTGCCTCTTCTTTTTTTAGCTGGTGTAGTAAGTGACAGCACTTCTGCCTAAAAACCTTACCAAGCTTCTCAGGCCTCTCTGGGGGTGGCTCCAAAGGTCAGCACACCTAACCCGTAGCAAACCCCAGCCCTCCTCAGCTCCCACACAAATGCTGGGTGCACAATGTGCTGGCCAGCAGAAGAAACATTTACAACTCCAGCCAGTCGCTTACCTTTCCAACTTGCCATGAGAGCAAAACCCAAGAGGAGAAAGGATGGAGTAAAGAGTCAGTAACATGGCATTTTGCTAGCAGGCACATCTTTGACCACCTCGGTATAGGACAGAAATTCTTATCCTTCTGGCTGCTGTTGCTATGTAGGCAAAAAGCCTCCAATGTTCTATGCTGTGCCAAGGTTAAGACGCTTCTCCTGGCTCTGCCTTTGTTACTCAGATGATAAAAAGCAAATGGCAAAAAAAAATTTCCTTTTGCCATCACCACACTAGGGGGCTCTGCTGATGTAATCACATTTTCAGAGAGGTCCGTCCTTCCTGACCTCCCCAACCCACTCCTACATAAGGAATCAAATTCAGTATCTGGAAAAGTTGGAGCAACATCACCTTATCACAGCTCCTGTATCCTCACAGACACTACAGCTAAGAGAAAGGGAAAAAAATAAACAACAAAGAAATTCTTAAAATATCCAAGAGTATCAAAACCGACAGAAGACTTTAATAAATGAACAAAAACCCCTCCAGAAGCAGCAAGACCAAGACCCCACACAAACCTATAACATGGAAGAGGGCTAAAGGTTATGACCATGGTCCCTAAGTTTTTATGTTAAAGGTTCAGACTGCTGTAATTCTTTAATGATGACACAACTGGGCCAAGGAACAGACACACTGCAACCAGCCTCTTCCTTGTGCTGTATGTAATGCAGGAGGAACTTCCAGGCAGCTTTAGAAAGCAATCTCCTTCAAAACGACGTTTTAAGAAATTGCTGAGTAATTCCCTGATTATAAAACTCAAAAAGTCCATCAAGTGAATGCATTACCAAAGTGCCCTACATCAACCCTGACATCCAGAGCTACTGCCTTTTTTTGGGCAAGTTAAAATTACAGGAAAAATACTAAAACAGTCTGAACACCTGTCTTCCTGGAAATCTGAATGGAAAAGTTTTACATATGGCATAAAGCTTAAGCATTTCAATAGGTACCTCAGGCTGTCTTTAGTTTTATGATTTATGATGTAACCAACACGTCAATAAACTCATAATTTCTAAATTAACAAAAAACTACAGAAATTGATCACACAGAACATGACAGGAGAATAATGATACACAGGAAAAAAAAAAGGATGCAGATCAAAATCAGCTAGTTTCACATTTTCTATTCCAGCAATATGGATGGCTCAACCCATGAAATATCACATCTGACCTCCAAAGTTAGGTTTCTAGTTTAATATGATGGGCTTTATTTTTTGTATTTAGGCTATCAATACCAGTAAGCCTAACATTATGTGTTTAAAAGTGGCCAGTATTTCTTGGAAAACTCAGCTTTGACATCATATAAAATTGCATCTCCTAGATTTCTATACCAGAACAATGGAATCAAAGTTATTTTAACACATTTAATTGTTCACATCAGATGTCAAGTATATCCACGGAAGTAAACCTGATCAACTAAAAACAGAATTGCAAAATGCTTTGTTCTATGTTATATGAAAATACAGAGGCTTTCCAACAGAGAGGAGAAGCAGGAAAAACAACCTAACAAAACCACATATCCCAAAATGCTTGTTAGGAGGTAGCTTAGGTGCTTGGGAGTAAGCAGCCCCAATACATGCATACATTAATTATAAACGCGCTACATTTTATGTACATTATAAAACATACACAAAATAGGAAGTAAGAGAATGAGCTTAGGAGTAATTAAACACAATTTTAGTTTTTAAATTTTATTTATTAACAGTATAATATACATTTTCTTCCTGCACCCCAACAGACTGCCTTGCACACCACTTGGGATGCCGGCACCCCACAGTGGAGGCCACTGACTCACGCTTTCTAAAAAGTAAATATCATCCTTCTGAAATGCATTCCATTTTAGAACCTGCAATATGATTTCCCCTAAAGTAGTGAAAAATACAATTAAATTGTTCTTTAATTAAATTATGCTGGTTTACCACACTGCTTTTGTGTTTGCTGTACAACTGCTGGGAAAGCTGATGAGAGCCGTTCTTTAAATCAAGGCTAAAAACATACCCTGTTATTTTTTAACAGGGATCATGTTTGTTACATTCCTCCAAAAGTTACTGAAACTTCCTCCAGAGGTGTCGGGATGAGACAAGGCAAAGTTGGCAGCATTTAACACCGCAAAATACTGTTTTAAAAGAGATGATATGGTTTTATCTTTCCAGCTGGGCAATCCATTTAGCCACATTACAAATAGTACCTGAAATTAGGAGCCTCACATTGAAAGCTACTGGAACTTCTCTTGCCTTTCTACAGTCACACCAAATGCAAAGAGAAACGTGCCCCAGAGGTCATGCTGAAGGAGATCCAGTCCTAATAATTCCCCACCAAATAAAACAGGATTGGGGGGGGGCGGAGGGGCGGAAAGGAGGAAAAAAAAGGAGGGAAAACTTTGTTCTAGTCCAAAGCCAAGCCCAAATCCAGAAGACAAAACAAAATGCGAGCCAGCAACAATGCCAGGCCTGACACAGAAGGCACGAGCTATTGCAAAGACGAGATTTCCCCCATTCGCTGCTGGCTGCAGAGAAGGAACCCTTCAGTTTGCCACAATTTTAACATCAGCTCACATCTAAAAGGACAACCAGGTAGTCATTGATCACCTTGTGAAAACTACCACCTCAGAGGATGCTGACTTTAGCTCTAATAAGAAAATAAAGCTATGGCAGTCTATACAGGTAATTATTTCTTCTAAATGTTACTACTTTCCGCTCGATCACACGATTAGGTGTTCAGAATGTATCTGAGCTAATGAGAAGTGGGCCAGGTTGGAGACTGGAGATTCAGCACTACTCTTAAAGATTTTTGAGTCATCAGGCCACAAGGTTCCAACTCCACATATGGATAAACAGCAAAAAACCACGTGCCCAGGAAACTGAAAAAGACAACCCTTTGAGGCACTTAGCTCTAATTTAATCCAATGCTCCCCAAGCACATGGTAGGAGCACCCCAAGACAGCCATCAGAAAGACTCAAATTCTTCATCAGTCCTTTTGACTGAAAAAAAACCCTGGTAATGTGGCAGGGAAAATCATGGCCCACTTACTAAGCCTACATTTGTTATGTGAGAGCGCTATTTATAATGTCACATGCTGGAACTTGTTCCCAAGCTAGCTAAACCTACATGCTTAATTGACTCAATAGACAATGCTGCATTGTCAAGACTAATCTTTTCCTACAGGCTACAGTTTCTAAACTGTGAAAGCTTTTATACATTTTAATTTTCTTAGCAGTTCCAAAATAGGAAAATTTCAAAACACACACGCATATATATGCACACACAGTATGTATCTGGATAGCTACTATATAGACAACCACTAGGATTCTCATATCCATATGCAAACTGAGTCACCAGAAAGCCCAAGTATCTTAAAGAACATGGGAGCCACCAGGTTCTTTAAGTTCCTATTTCAGACATTCAAGACAGAAGGGACTAAGAAAAAAGCCTGGAAAAAAAGGCAGATTCCTGTCACCAGTATACACCATGCGATGCATGGACCAGCAGCTCTCACATCACACTAGATTTTGACTAAGCCACCTTATTAATAGTATTTGTTTCAAGCTACTTGCAAGGAGTATGGTTTCTGGGAAGAAAAAAAAAAAAAAAGAGACTTCTAACTAGTTTAAATTCTGAGAAGTTTTATGCTAAGAACTAACTTAAAGATTACCCTGAATGCTGCAGACAGATTGCCAACTCCTGCAGACTGTGTTTATTCGTATTGATGAAAAATGCTTTCAGGAAAAACAGTACATTCAGTGGAAAAAAAGAAAAAGAGAGCGATCAGAAGATATGAAGTGTTGCACAAGTAAACAAGACACATCAACTAAGTCAACAGTGAAATGGAACTTCAGTTTTTCAACATCTGTATACCAACTATCAAAGTAACTGTTGAGTTTTACGAATTGAAGTGATCCAATTACTACTTATTTAGAAGAGCACACTGTTTCAATCTTTTCTGTAACCATCTCCAAAAAGCTGAAGTTCAGTATCTTAGAATCCACAAAGTAATTGTTTTTGATATTCCTCCTGCTTCCCCCAAAATAGATTAAAAGAAACACCTTAGAAAACAATGTATTAAATCTCAAAAGCTGTTATGCAGCTTTATGAAAAAAAATAACAAGAAAAAATAATTAGGCTACACATTCTCAAACCATTGCCTGAGGTAAGCAACCAGCAGGACCGATCTCCTTCTAATTCCATCAAGCAACTCTGATAAGGGCACTTGAGTTCTTTAAGAAGCTGAAAGTCAATCATAATCAGCTGGTCTAAATGCCTATAAACCACACAAACACATCAGTTGCCAAAAATACAGAGATTAGAAGTCAAGCTAAGCATTAAAGACATCCATGTACAAATGCACATATATTCTTCCATACAGACTGGCTGTTGATAATAAATTTATGTTTCAAATTTTTGTAGTTAAAATAATAAAGATCGTACTTGAACTCACTCTTTTTGTTGCTAGTATCTTGACAAGATAGCACTCAACAACAAAAACTGTCTTCCCCTTTTAAATGGCAGTGCCTCACTGTAAAGACAACCTTCAGAAGGATGTATTCAAGTACATGCAACATTTCTCGAATACAGCAGTCACGAATTGCTGAGCAAGCTGCATCCAGCATATCACTGATAAAACCTGTTTCAGTCTGCCATATCTTGTGCTTCATTAACTCCAGCTGAAAACAACCTTCTGAAACAAAGGAGGATTAAATTAACAACCATCATGTCTTTCCTTTATAATGCACCTCCTAATTTTCCCATAGCAAGCAGCCGTCAGATTTATACTGCAGGAGGATAAAACAGCTTTGCAAAAACAATGTGTTCCTCCCTTTAATAACACGCTGAAGGGCATCTGGTCACATTTGTTTCACTTTTCCCTGAGCTTCACAAAAACATCGTTATTCAACCTAACTACAAAAATTAAAAGAAGTTGTAGACAGAAAAGTGCTAAATTACTTAAAGCATAAAAATGGACTCCAGAAAGCCAAGCCATGTTAGAAAGATGTTCTTTCAATTGCCACAGGGTCTAATGATATTTTGACAAGACTGCAATTACGCTTCTGTTACAAGAACAGATCTTGTTCTCCACGTCTTGCCAGGATAATACTGCTTTTAATTAATGCTTTTGTTGTGAAGTGCACCCTTAGGCAGTAATAAGTTTTATAATAATTTCAGTATGTAGCATGTGTTTCCCCACACCATTTATTCAAAATTTCTCATCGTTTGGCCTCATAGATAATGCCCAAGCGCTTACTTCCCAGAATTCTTCAAAACATGGCTAAACACTGTTGTGCTGAGCAAGACGCTGTCAAAACACGTCTTTGTGTGATTGTTTTCCTCTGCTTCCCTTAAGAAGAAAGGAACATTACGTGCCTATCGCACTGGCACAACTACAAGAGAACCAAATTCCCTTTTAAACATCAGTCCCGGCTTCGCTTTCAGGAGTCGGCACACGCATCTTTCTTTCCTCTTTTCCAACAGTTCATACGTGCTTTTAGTGTATCATCTTTAACACAGAGTTACAACCATTGCCAAAGTGTCATAAGGCGCTGATCTTCAATTACGTTTACTGATCGCTAAACCTGGGTAAAACCAAAACAAAACAAAAACCACACACAAGTACAGCTCTTATTCTTCTAAGCCACTGCATAACCCACCTCTCAAATTTGAAAAGTTGCGTTAAAGGAACTTACAAACGAGACCTTCAGCAAACAAACAGGCAATTACCAAAGCCGCAGAAATCTGGACACGTATTTATCCAAAGCCCAAGACAAGTAAAGTACAGTGTGGGAAAAGTTATGAAAACTCTGTCAAGAAAACAAGGCCTCAAGTTAATCCACTGCCTCTGTCTACCACAAACAGCTGTGAAGTAACTAACTCTTCTTTGGCTTAAATGTTATTAATTAATAAACATGACTGTCTAATTAACTCCACAGGAAGGTGGGAAGTTTCAAACTAATTCTTACATGCCAGTTAAAACTGGCTTTACAATGCGTTTGGATAGATTGCATTAACTCTGAAAAGTAAAGTCAATACACAAGCTGCTGCCTTACACAAGACTGCAGGGACTCACTTTTATCTGCTATGTGTTCTTTGACCATATCCAAGAAAAGAAATTAAAATTGTACGTCTCACTTCCATTGGAGTATTCAAGCTCTCTTTAAAAAAAAAAAAAAATTTACAGTCATGTCTATATTTTAGTAGACTCAGTTTTCGAAACTATTTGACCACTAAAAGCAATAGTAAGTTTTTATCTTCATTAGAAAGGAATTTATGTTAACCAGTATTTCCATTTATTTTCCAGTCCTTTTCACTTCTCTAATAAAAAGACACCAATATTCTGCCTGATCTCTCAATAGAGAAATTCATTTCAGAATCCCATCCTCACTTCACGTAGAAATCTTCCAATTTCTCCTGCATGGTCTTTGCATGACTTCACTGAAAGTAAACACTTAAAAAGAATAAATAGTATCTGGTAAGAATAAATGTACATATTGTCAACAGCAAAATTAATGGATTACATTATCTGGCCTTCATCAAGAAGGTCAAACTAGGTGACAGCCAGGTCTATTGTTTCCAAAGTCTCTTGCTGCTGCTGGAAGGTACATGTGTCTAAAAGGGCACCACATGAATTTTTTTAGCCAGGTTGGACTTGTTTGCACAGACCAAAATCTGATGAACTTGTAAAACCGACAGCAGGTTGAACTCCAGATTCTATGATTTAGATTTGCAAAAGCAACCAGCAGAGGAGTTTCTAAGGCTTGCAACATCAACAGAAAATGAAGTTATTTAGTAAGAACCCTGTTTAAACAGCTCAACAGACATAAGACCACTCACACAGACGCAAACAATGTAATTGTGTTTATGAAATTATTTTTAGAATCAAACCCATCACAACTTTGAGCTTTTGCAATCTTAACTGCCGGTTTCTTCCACTGCGAACTGGCTAAGGGGAAGAAGACAAAGAGTTGTGGTCAATGGGGCGGAGTCTGGTTGGAGACCTGTATCCAGTGGAGTGCCTCAAGGGTCGGTACTGGGACCAGTATTATTCAATATATTCATCGATGACTTGGATGAGGGACTAGAGAGTACTATCAGCAAGTTTGCTGATGACACCAAGCTGGGAGGAGTGGCTGACACTCCAGAAGGCTGTGCTGCCATTCAGCGAGACCTGGACAGGCTGGAGGGTTGGACGGGGAAAAATTTAATGAAATATAACAAGGGTAAATGTAGGGTCTTGCATCTGGGTAGGAACAACCCCAGGTTCCAGTATAAGTTGGGGAATGACTTATTAGAGAGCAGCACAGGGGAAAGGGACCTGGGAGTCTTGGTGGACAGCAGGATGACCATGAGCCAGCACTGTGCCCTTGTGGCCAAGAAGGCCAATGGCATCCTGGGGTGTATTAGAAGGGGGGTGGTTAGTAGGTCGAGAGAGGTTCTCCTTCCCCTCTACTCTGCCATGGTGAGACCCCATCTGGAATACTGTGTCCAGTTCTGGGCCCCTCAGTTCAAGAAAGACAGGGAACTGCTGGAGAGAGTCCAGCACAGGGCAACTAGGATGATTAAGGGAGTGGAGCATCTCCCTTATGAGAAAAGACTGAAGGAGCTGGGGCTCTTTAGTTTGGAGAAGAGGAGGCTGAGGGGTGACCTCATTAATGTTTACAAATATATCAAGGGTGAGTGTCACGAGGATGGAGCCAGGCTCTTCTCGGTGACAACCACTGATAGGACAAGGGGTAATGGGCTGAAACTGGAACATAAGAGGTTCCGCTTAAACTCGAGAAGAAACTTCTTCTCAGTGAGGGTGACGGAGCCCTGGAACAGGCTGCCCAGAGAGGCTGTGGAGTCTCCTTCTCTGGAGACATTCAAGACCTGCCTGGACACGTTCCTGTGTGGCATAGTCTAGGCGTTCCTGCTCTGGCAGGGGGATTGGACTTGATGATCTTTCGAGGTCCCTTCCAATCCCTAACATTCTATGATTCTATGATTCTACGATATTCGCGCAGCAAGTAACTACTGATGGACTTAATCAGAGAGGCCAAAGCCAAACCAAAAATAAAGATGTTAAATACACGGGCTTTCCTTGTAAGACGTGGCTGAATTGCCACAATCAACAGAAATCCACTGGTTGCCTTTGAACATCATGCTATAAGCACTGATTAAAGAAATCATCCTTTTGACCCTTCCCCTTTTAAAAGGAAGCCTTACTCCGTTTCCAGTAGGTTCAAGCATAACCTTAAATGAACACAGATACATCAAGCAGAAGCAGATTGAATAAAGTGTTAAAATACTAGAATTGTGGTAATCAACACTATTAATATCATATCATTCACTACAGCAGAAAGTATTCAGTCTATAAAAGAACCTGTAAATAGGCTTCAATTAACTGTACAATCACAACCATGTATGTTGATACAGAGCAGTATTAAAAAAAGAAATCAAAGTCATTAATTCTTACTGTTTCTCTCCAATTGTTACTGGGATATGACAATGTCATACCTAGTGCTATGGAAAAATAGTTCATAACTTTGAGTATAAAAAAATTCATAATTCACAACTGAGACTTCTTCCCTTTCTTTATGATTTTTGTCACACTAACTTGCATGAAGTTACTCTGCAAAGACTTTGAAAAACCACATGAAATAACTTCAAATACAAAAATTTCCAGAATCAGAACTACAACCTTTAGATTTCCAGGCACAGCTGATAATTTCTACTTTGAAAGAACAGGAATTTCATGTTATACAAAGTCCTTGACTGGATTTACACAAAATATCTACATCTAACATTCCAAAGATGTGTCATTCACTGAAATTCTATATTGAATAGAGATTTTTAATGGCATTATTTCTTAAAGCATGTTTGTGTGTTATAATTCTGACTTTATTAAAATCAAATTGTATTCTTTCTGATTTATGTATCCAATTGTATGCATGTGGGCAAATAAAAGGTTCATAGATGAGCTGAATACATCTTTCTGTAATGAATACATATGCTGCAACTATTTGCTGTATCACCATATAGTAAGGAAGTTATACAAAGCATTCAAACTTTAGCTTTACACAGTGCAGCAGTTAAATCAAGCTGGTCAGCTGGAAGAACAAGTAATAGATCAAAAAGAAGCTGTTTGTAGCAAGGAACACAATTTTTTATTCTGGTGTTTGAGATAAATCATAACTGCAGTAACTATTTACATAAAGAACAGAGAAGAGATTTTTTAAAAGCATCGAACTTTGTAAAGTTTACAAAATACTAGTTTCTTCATACTTCTAAATGTCTATTAGAATATCTGAAGACGAACAATAATACAGGCTTCAATGGTTTGTTAGCATCGGTTCCTCCAAGAATAAACCATGCCAAATTCCTTTGCTAACAGATCTGCACCTACATGTTTCTTCTTTTCCTGTTTCTCTGCATCAACTCCTGTTGGTCAGACACTCAGTATCACCATCCTGCTTTCCCTATGGCAAACAAACCAGCCACCTACATTTCCTGAGCAAAAACCACTGTCTACATCTCGTCTTAGGCTTCTATACCAAGCCTAACTTGACTATAAGAAAGAAAACAGTTGTGTCACTGAAAAGGATAATACGCCATATTGCATAGGGATGCAATTATCACTTCAGACTGTCATTTCTGCTTAAAACAAATCTAAATCATCACCTGGTTTACTGCTTTTGTGGAACAAGTTTGCTTCAACACAAGGAAGAAATGAAGACATGCCAATTCTGCATTAATTTTCAGTTCTTTTCTATTCTAGTCTCCCTGCAAGACCTCCCTCACATTACCTGCTGTATTAACTTGTACCTTGCTCTACTCTTAATTTTGCTGAAGTTGTGCTTCAAGAACTTGCAAGCTGTTCAACAACAAAAAAACCCAAAACATGGTGTGAATAAAGCTATAAACAAAATTATGTGATTACCCTGTTCTTAATAAAGCTTATTCTACTGATGTAGCAGATCAGAACATTGGGTTTGCCTGTACAGGTGTACTTACAGAACTTCTGAGGGCAGCCAAGTGCTTATTCTGGTTTTACCTGGACCAGTAACCGCCAGACTCACAACAGACCTAAAACTTTAGAGTTGTGCAACCTAAGTACACTAGTTTCAGTGTTAAACATCTCACCTAAAAATAGAACAACTCAGAATATGCAGCAATACCCCACTTCAGATCTAAGCCATTCTGCTGTTAGAGAAGTGGGGCCTTTTCCCTCCATTTTGTTTTTAGCATGGTTTGACCGAATCACTGAGTACGGTCACATGCCAACGAGGCATCACGGTGAGAGTCTCTCATAGATGGCCCAAGCTAGACAAAGAAGAAAACAAAACATTCTGTAAGCAGCTGGGAGAAGCCACACAATTGACAGCCTGTGTTCTCATGCAGGACTTCAACTTCCCAGCTGTCTGATGGAAACACAACACAGCAGAGAAGAACAGTCCAGGAGGTTCCCCGAGGGTGTAAGAGAACTTCCTCACACTGCAGGTGAGGGAGCCAAGTACAGAATGTGTCTGTTGGACCTGTTAGTTGTGAACAGAGAGGGACATGTGGGTAATGTGATCATTGGGAGGATGCCTGGGGCACAGCGATCCCGAAATGAAAGCTTCTGATTCTCGGGGAAGTAAGGAGGAGGATCAGCAGAACCACTCCCTTGGACTTCCAGAAGGAAGACTTGGGCCTGTTCAGGAGCCTGGCTTACAAAGGCCCTTGGGACAAGTCCTGAAGAGCAAAGCAGTCCAGGAAGGCTAGATATTCTTCAAGAAGAAAATCTAAAAGCATAGGAGCAGGCCATCCCCATGTGTCGAGAGCTGGTGGGGAATAAGACCAGCCTGGCAGAGGGAATGCAGGAAAAGCAGAGTTCATGAGCTTTGGAAGCAGAGGCAGGCAACTCAGCAGAACTACAAGGATATCGCATGGTTAGACAGGGAGAAAATTAGAGGGGTCAAAGCCCAGCTAGAACCTTATCTGACTACTGCTGTAAAACATAATACAAAGTGTTTCTATAAATATAATCGGCCACAAAAGACAGGCTAAGGAGAGTCTCCATCCTTTACTGTATGAGTGCCATCGCGCAACATGTGTGGGATAAGCAGGTAATCAGGCCCAGCCAGCACAGGTCTACGAAAGGCAGGTCCTGCTTGACGAACCTCATCTGCTATGACAAGGTGACCCACCTAGTGGATGAGGGAAAGGCTGTGGATGTTGTCTACTTGGACTTGAGTAAAGCCTTTGAAACTGTTTCCTACAGCATCCGCCTGGAGAAGCTGTCTCCTCAGAGCTTGGGCAGGCATACTTGTCACGGGGTGAAAAACTGGTTGGATGGTCAGGCCCAAAGACTGGTGGTGAGTGGAGTGGAGGCCATTTGGCCGCTGGTGACAAGTGGTGTTCCCAAGGGCTCAGTATTTGGACCAGTTCTCTTTAATATCTTTATCAATGATCTGGACAGGGAGATTGAGTGCACCCTCAGGAAGTTCGCAGACAACGCCAACTTGGGTGGGAAGACTGATTACTGGAGGGTCAGAAGGCTCCTCAGAAGGATCTGGACAGGCTGGACCAATAGACCAAGTCAAATAACACCAAGTTCAACAACGCTAAGTACTGGGTCCTACACTTGGGTCACAACCCCACACAAGACTACAGGGTTGGGGAAGAGTGGCTGGAGAGCTGCCTGGCAGAAAAGGACATGGGGGTGTTGGTCAACAGCCGGCTGAACACGAGCCAGCAGTGTGTCCAGGCGGCCAAGAAGACCAACAGCATCCTGGCCTGTATCATAAAGAGCGCGGCGTGATTGTCCCCCTGTACTCAACACTGGTAAGGCTACACCTCAAATCCTGTGTTCAGTTTTGGGCCCCTCATGACAAGAAAAACATTGAGGTGCCTGAGCATGTCCAAAGAAGGGCAACAAAGCTGGTGAAGGGGCTGGACAACAAGTCTTCCGAGGGGCAGCTGACATAACTGGGATTGTTTAGTCTGGAGAAAAGAAGGCTGAGGGGAGGCCTTATCTCTACAAGTACCTTAAAGGAGGTTGCAGCAAGGTGGGGGTCAGTCTGTTCAACCAAGTAACCAGTGACAGGACAAGAAGAAATGGTCTCAAGTTGAGATAGGGGAGGTTTAGATTCCATATTAGGAAAAACTTCTTCACTGAAAGGGTTGTCAAACACTGGAAGAAGCTGCCCAGGGAAGTGCTCAAGTCACGACCCCTGGAGTTATTTAGAAGATGTGTAGATGTGGTGCTTGGTAACATAGTTTAGTGGTGGCCTTGGCAGTGCTAGGTGAACTGTTGGACTCAATAATCTTAAAGGTCTTTTCCAACAGTTCTCTGATTCTACGACTAAAAGTCACTTGTAGGTCAGTCGTTAGTTGAGCTCTGTGCATTTTTCTTGTAGTAACTTTTGATATTCAAATGTACAAAATTTACCCTGTTAATAAATTAAAATTAATATTCTAATTCCTCATTAAAAGTTACCTACAAAAAGATGATGTTTTTGTACAGTTTTAAACCCTCTTAAAGGCCTGAACAGGCTGAAACTCTCTGGAGTGCCTGTAGGCTTAAAAATTAAACATACACGCAGTGACAAAAAAAGCCAAGCTGTCTTCCAACACTCTTCCCCAAACCCACAGTTTTACATATCTTACAGTTTAGCTAGAGGTTTTTCACTCTGATAAATTATAAAGGGGCAAAAAAAAAAAAGGTCAAATCTATATGAAACCAATTTTTTTTATTTTGTAACAGCTTTATTAACATTTTATTCATGGTAGCGTAACACATCATACAGCTTAACTCTGTGCCCAAAATAGCTTTTTTTAACTAACAAAACAAAACTCCAAAACCACAAACAAAAAGATCTAACCACAAAACCACCACATTCACACACCTTGCTGACTTGTGCTGAATTTAGTTCACACATCACACACGTAACTGCAGCAAAACCAAGTTTACACATATTAGAATAAAATCAAACTCAGGCCTTGGAGTATCAGCTACACAACACATACTAGACCATAGCCAAGTAGTATACTATCCTTATCCAGCATTAAAGCATTTATTTTTCCTGGTTTTTTTTTAATTGACAGTTTTCAGTAACTATGACATGTATTGGTGGGATGGGAGGAACCATCATGTCACCCTGGTTCAGTTTCTGTGGTACAGGAAGGTGGTAACTCTACACAGATGTCTGTATTAAGGCTTCTTCAACTTCAGTTTACAAGCCAGACAAACACCAATGCTTTTTGAATTATTTCTTCCATATGGTTCATTAAGAACTGCTTTTCCCGATTATTTTATGAGCTATTTTAAGTTTGTATTAAGCTACATATTAATGCACAATTTACCAAAAAAAGCAAAAAGACAACACCTCAACAATCACTACCATCCAAAAAAACCCATCAAAACCAAAGATTTGTTACTCCAACTTACTTGTACTTGTAGAATCATAAAATCCTAGAATGCTTTGGGTTGGAATGGACCTTTAGAGGTCATCTGGTCCAAACTCCCTGCAGTGAGCAGGGACAGCTTCAACTAGATCAGGTTGCTCAGAGCCCCGTCCAATCTGACCTTGAATGTCTCCAGAGACGCACCCTCCCCCCACCTCTCTGGGCAACCTGTTCCAGTGTTTCACCACTCTCACTGTAAAAAGTTCCTTCCTTGTATCCAGTCCAGACCTACTCTTTTAGTTGAAAACCATTACCCCTTGGTCTGTTCCAACAGATACATATTTCTTAAAGGTTCCCTTTAAGTACTGAAAGGCTGCAATAAGGTCTCCTCAGAGCCTTCTCTTCTCCATGCTGAACAGCCCCAACACTCTCACCCTGTCCTCATAAGCGGAGTGTTCCATTCCTATGA
Source organism: Trogon surrucura (assembly GCA_020746105.1). Taxonomy (NCBI): domain Eukaryota; kingdom Metazoa; phylum Chordata; class Aves; order Trogoniformes; family Trogonidae; genus Trogon; species Trogon surrucura. The sequence goes on along the minus strand of CM036617.1, from coordinate 15,903,216 downwards.
CCATTTTTGTCACCCTTCTCTGTACCTGCTTGAGCAGGTCCAAGTCCTTCCTATGCTCAGGGGTCCAGAGTTGGACACAGCACTGCAGGTGGGGTCTCACCACAGCAGAGCAGAAGGTAAGAATCAATTCCTTGACCTGCTGACCACACTTCTTTTTGATGCAGTCTAGGATGTGTCTGGCTTGAGTGGACATCTGCTGGCTTGTGTCCAGCTTTTCATCCACCAGTACCCCCAAGTCTTTCTCCACAGGGCTGCTCTCAAGCCCTTCACCCCTCATTGTGTATTGATACCAGGGGGTTGCACTGATCCAGGGGCAGGACTTTACACTTGCCCTTGTTGAACCACATTAAGTTCACAGCGGCTCACTTCTCCAGCTTGTTCAGGTCCCTCTGCATGACATGCTGCTCCTCTGGCACGTCAACTGCACCACTCAGCTCAGCATCATCTGCAAACTTGCCGAGGGTGCACTCAATCCCACTGTCTATGTCATTGATGAAGATATTGAAGAGCACTGGTACCAGTATAGATCCCTGAGGCAAGCCACACAGGAACGCATCCAGGTGAGTTTTGAAAGTCTCCAGAGAAGGAGACTCCACAACCTCCCTGGGCAGCCTGTTCCAGTGCTCCGTCACCCTCTCAGTAGAGAAGTTTCTCCTCATGTTGAACTGGAACTTCCTATGTTCTAACATAAACCCATTATTTCTCGTTCTATTACTGGGCACCACTGAAAAGAGATTGTCTCCTTCCTCTTCACGCCCACCCCTCAGATATTTATATACGTTAATAAGGTCCCCCTCTCAGCCGTCTCCTTTCAAGGCTAAACAGCCCCAGTTCTCTCAGTCTCTCTTCATAGGAGAGATGTTCAAGTCCCTTAATCATCCTCATAGCTCTCCGTTGGACTCTCTCCAGTAGGTCCTTGTCTCTCTTGAATTGGGGAGCCCAAAACTGAACACAATATTCCAGGTGTGGCCTCACCAGGCCAGAGTAGAGGGGGAGAAGAACCTCCCTAGACCTGCTGGACACACTTTTCTTAATGCACCCCAGGATCCCATTTGCCCTCTTGGCCATAAGGGCACATTGCTGTCCCATGGACAACTTACTGTCCACTAGCACTCCAAGGTCTTTCTTTATGGGGCTGCTTTTTAGCAGGACATCCCCTAATGTGTACTGGTGCCTGGTGTTATTCCTCCCCAGATGCAGGACTCTACACTTGTCCTTATTGAACTTCATGAGGTTCCCCTTTGCCCAGCTCTTCAGCCTGTCCAGATCTTTTTGGGTGGCAGCACAGCCTTCCTGTGTGTCAGCCACCCCTCCCAGTTTCGTATCATCAGCAAACTTGCTGAAATAGATGATATCCGCTGTTCTTCCCTTGTCCACTGATGCAGTCACTCCATCATAGAAGACCACTAGGTTGGCCAGGCAGGACTTGCCCTTGTCGAAGCCATGCTGGCTGTCTTGAATCACCTCCTTGTCCTCCATGTACCTTAGAAGAGCTTCTAGGAGGAGCTGTTCCATGGATTTCCCAGGCACAGAGGTGAGGTTGACAGGTCAGTAGTTCCCAGGGTCCTCCTTCCTACCCTTTTCCAAAAATCGGTGTAATGTTTCCCTTCTTCCAGTCACCAGTGACATTCCTTGACTGCCATGACTTTTCAAATATCATGGAGAGTAGCTTGGTAACTACATCACCCAATTCCCCCAGGACTCTGGGATGCATCTCATCAGGTCCCATAAATTTACATATCTTCAAGTCCCTCAGGAGGTCACAAACATGATCTCTGCTCCCCAAGTGCCCATCTCGCAGTCCACCTACTCAAGAGGTGTGGGAAGAGAGGTTGCACTGAAGCAAACAAGCTCTTAAACACCTCAGCCTCCTCATTGTCTGTTGCTACCAGGTTGTCACTCCTGCTCATCAAGGGGTACACTTGCACAGAGTTTCCTCTTCCAGTTGACATACCTGTAGAAGCATTTCTTATTATTCTTTGCATCCCTTGCCAAGTTCAGCTCCAGCCTCACTTTAAGCCCATCCTACACAACCAGGCAGTGTCCCTCTAATCCTCCCAGCACACCTTTCCCTGCTTCCACCGCCTATGCAGTTCCTTCTTGCCCTTCAGTTTGACCAGCAGTCTCCACCCAGCCATGCCAGTCTCTCGCCTTCCCTGCCAGATTTCTCACACATGGGGATGCAGAGCTCTTGTACTTTCTGGAAAGTGTCCTTACAGATCTGCCACATATTCCTAGCAGAAAAGAGTTTATGTTCAAGACACTGAAATGGACCATCTTACACCATGTTACAGATTACTCCAATCAGTAAAATCTGTGCTTCTATAAAGAGCGGGGGAAACAGAAAAAGATGTTGATAGAATATCTACAGGAGCTCAAACAAACTTTTGTGTTTTGATTCGGGGGTTGTGGGTTTTGTTTTTGAGACTTAAGCTAATTTTCTTGAGGGTCGTAGTCAATCAGCTCTCTGATTTTGACATTAAGAATAGCCAGCTTTGTTGAGCATTGCCATAGATGCTAAAATAATTGAAAAACCAAAGGCATCTCTTTTCTAGAGGGTCTTCATAGAATTTGGGATCCAAGCAAAGAAAGAATAAATGTTACCAGCTCACTCTTGGAATGATTTCGTCGAATATTCACAATGAATTTGTTTGCAACTAGAAAAAGAAGAACATTCCTCAGAAACTTACATCAAAAATCAAAAAGTAACATTTCAATAAAGCTTTTTAAAAATATTTACATCTTCTCTCCCATAAACATAGTTTTATAATTTAACTCAATCAAATAATATTCTGATCAACTGTCTAAGTCACAGGGTAAGAGAGACTAAAAACAGACTTAAGTTAAATCTAATATATATTTACTACAGACAATACAAATGGATCAAATCCTGTCTGAAGCTGCCCAGGGTAGAGCAATGTAGAACTCATTTCTTCCTCCACAGCAAATGGTAACAATATGATTTCTACATTGCAAAAAGAGTATTGACAGTAATTCTAAAAAATTAACTAAAAAAAACACCAAAAACCCAAACACACAAACAAAAAAAAAACCAACCCCACACAACTAACAAGTCCCTCCTCTAAACCCACAAACACATTCAGTACATCCCAAAGAGTAAATAAAAACTGTTTTACTAGCTCTGAAATTGCATTAAATCTTCCAGGAAATTATCACTATAAATGTGGATGGATAGATAGATAAATATTTTTTAAAAAAAATAAAAAAGCATAATTTACTACACTTTTGTAGAAGCCACCAACGCTGTACAAATCATTTTAAAAGCTCCAAGAACATAAAATTTATTACTATACTGAATTTTAGATTGATAACACTAAAATCTATCAGCAATACTTTACAGAGTAGTGGCTTGTTTTGACTAAAAAGTAAAACTGGATTCCTACAGTAGATGGAATGACTCTACATGCATCTCTCTAGTGGCAGCACTGATATAAGGCTTAATTTATTCTCATGCAACATCTATCTCTACTTACTCCTCTAGGCAGTCACACCACAAACTAGATCAGAGAATGGATCTAGTTCAAAAAAATTTCTTCACAGAAAGAAATTGGTACATGGCTCATGCCACAACTACACAAATAACTATGCTAGTACAGTAACAGCTACGAAACTGCCTCAAAGTCTAGAAGCAAAGCTTGCCTTCACTCTTCAAACTCCATCTATCCTAAGAACATCTTTAACCTCATGACATTCTGCTGTCTTCCCAGCAGTTTCCTTACTCCCATCCCACGTGCCATGGCAAGCTCTCCAACTGACTTGCAGAGAAAAATTAATAGCAATAAGAACAAAACAGACCCAGTACCATTGCTGATGAAACAACCCTACCTGTGCATAAATGTAGCTACCTTGCATTATAGGCTAACTACTGGAAGGAGCTGTAAAGTTAGAGTTGCAAGACCTTTTTTTCAAAATCAAACTAGATTAAAAATAAAAGACATACTTTCCCAGTGGGAATGTGGTTTTCTGTGGTCTATCTAGTTCTCTCTTTTCTGTTCTATCTATCTTGTTTAGAAATCCATAATTACAGAACACCAAGATTACAAATATGGGGGATGATTTCATAGCCAAGCAGCAATTTCTTCTATTTTAAACAGGACTCCCTGCTATTACGACTTAGCACACAGCATATAGATCATTTAAGAAGCCCCGTAGCACGCTGGCTGAAACATGATTACTGTATTACACATCCAGTAACCTGCCAGAGCTTCAAGCAAATTAAAAGGAATTGCATAAATGAGATCACAACACTAAAGCAATCACCAAGACAACTGACACATGTCAGTCAGGCATTCTAGGAAAACAAGTCCCCGTACGAACTGATGAACACCTACAAGACTGTACAGCACGGCACAGGCATTTGGACAACTTGTACGATGTAAGAGGGATGTGGGATGCCACCACACGACTATCTTACGTACATTAAACAGACTGAGAAGGTTTCTTAATCCTACCTAAAACATGACCTTTTTTTCTTTTCTTTTCTTTTTTTCCCCAAACTACAGCCCATTTAAAAGGCGTTTAGAGGCAAGTTGTCCATCAGGAGCTATCCTGGATGTTTTGCTCTGCTGCACAGACCATTTTCTGAAGGAGCACATTAACAGTAGAGAGTCAAGTCGTGGGATCTCAATCCTCAGAGGTTTTCCAGACTGCCTGAACAGTCACTTCTGGCCTGATTTAGCTTTACAACATTTGTGCTTTCAGGAGAAGGTTGGATGGACGACCAATCTTCACTAAATACTAGGCTGGCTAGATAATAATAAAGACAGTAACAGCTGTCTTTGTGAACTTCAAACAAAAAGCGAAAAAACCCCATGCAACACACATGTCTAGATCACCTGGTAAATGTATGGCTTTTCAAATCTTCCAGTCAACTTAAGATCCTAACAATCCTGAAGCCCCAATCCAGAGTTAATCAAGTGCCACTGCTGGGAGAAGAAAGCTTTCATCTAAACTACTGAAGACTTTTTTTAGATTCAGACAATTGTCCCTTATTATCCAATTATTTCCTGATTGCCACATCTGAAACAACATATTCAATATCACAAAATCAGCTACAGTTGATGATCTTAAACTCACAGATTTGGAGAGCCAAATACTTGTCTTTTGGTAACTGAACTGTCATTATATGTAGACATACTGCACAACACAGAAAAATATGGTGTAAGCATCTGGTAACTACGAGGATACCAGGAAGTAAGGTATGGTATTGACAGAAGCTATTTTGTAACTAAACTTAAAAGTAGAATACAAAATTGCAGTTCTAAAACAAGGTTGACATCAACGTTCTTTCAGAATTGCTGAGAAACAAAACCTCTCTCTTTTGCATCAAAGGTAGGTCTCTGATAAAGTTGTACAACGGGTCTATAGACCAGGATCTATGCAAGAAAATGGAGCAGCAGCATCAAAAAGTTTCCCAATGACACAGATTTACTCTTGGTCAACTGCTCACTGCAAAGAACTGAAAAAATAATTAAAACTACATAGAGTGAAAGGACAAGCAGCTGAATCAAATTGATGGGGTTTTATATTATAGTTTTAGATGAAAGGTTCAGAATGGTGGGTGTTGTAAAATATATTTAACTTTTCATTTGAAAAATCACAACAACTGGAAAAGGCTTACAGAAGGGCTGCAGGGCTCACTGAAGAGAGCTTCTACCCCAGGACGACCCTGCAGTTTAGCTCTTTAAAAAGAGTCCTAATTTCCAGAGGAAAAGACACCAGACTTGAGCAGAAAAAACACGCATCAACTGTTCATTGTCACTTTCAAAATGAGAACCGGGCACCACTGAATAAAGCTGATGGGAGCGAACCTTAAAAGAGAACGAAGGCGTTTCTTCATGTAGTAGACAGACAACCAGCGAGACTCCTTGCCAAAAGCACATGGCAGATGCTCAAAGTTTCTATGGCTTCCAAGAGAGGCAGCACAAGTCTTGGAGGACAGTTGGAAGCTGCGAGAGTTCTCAGAGAGCATCACATACGCTTGCCCTGTTTTTAGTCTTTCCAAGAAATTTGCTCAAGACCACTACTGGCAACAAGATACTGACCTGGACAGGCACTTGGTCTGAATCAATGTGGACAGTTTAAAGAGACACTGCTACCAAGCTCTCTTGCAAGATCAAAGCTGGCAGGGCTCAGCAGTTGCCAGGTTTTAAAACTAAGCATCTTATCAAGAAGAGCAGATGAAGACTTGGGGAGAACAATACAGCTACTTCTACTGCCTCCCTACTGCCAGGATTTCAATTTTTCATCTTCACTTTAACCACACTTCATCTTCTGAATTTCTTCCTTCATCCAATCATCCTAAGTATACCTTAGATGTATTACACAAGAAGATACCTTTACGAAACAACACGCTACCATTTGATTCTGCAGTTCAGCCTTGCTTTGCCCAACAAAAAGCCAAATATTGACTCCGTAGGACCCACAGGAGGAGTAACGGCCAGGAAATTCTCAGCTGATCTAAAACGCTGAGCAGGAGCTAAACAGCCTATCAGCTTTGACAGGTAAGTGTTTTTATTTTAGCAGAAATATTGCCTAGAACAGTACACAAGTGAGAAGCTACTAGTCCTAGAAGCTAGATGAGAAGCTACTAGTCCTAATGAAATGCAGATGAAAAGACTGTTTTATAAGGCACCATGTGACAGCACCAGTTGCTACTGCACTGCAGTCTGTATATCCCTGTTTAATAAAACTTCTTTTTGAACTCAGTTTAACAAATTGCTTACAAGGATTTGCATCTTTTTCATCTGTTTTGCAAGCTGCAGAAAAATAAATGATTTTTAGCTGGAGGTCAAGAACTGAACAGCATCCTACGCAATAAAAGAACGTGTGCATGTACTTCTTTTATAGAAGACTTATCTTGCAGTTTGACTACACTAAGAGAGAAAAAGTATATGCATATCTACCTACATATGGTAGGTGAGGCTGGAATATTTTAATCAACAGTGGGTATGTAACTGAATGGTTAGTATTCTAAGATCTTGTAACTTCCTGTCCAAACTGCAAGTAAGGGCAATAATGATCAAATATATTTGTAGAAATTTAATAGATGCCGGTTATTTCAGCTAGTTATGCAGTAAAAGCATCACACGTTAGCAAAACTGTAGTCTGCTTATATCTTTCATATAAAGAATTTTACAAAGTTGTAGGTAAATTATGTGCAGATCCTGGCAAAGCAAGCAGCACCAGCACCAGAATCTCCTGCATTTCAAATAAATTCTATACAAACGAGCTTGCTCTGTATGCACAAAGCAAGAGTTCAATGGCTTCTTGTGAGGATAAAAGACTTCTTCCCATAAATTTATTTACATAAAATTTATCCACTACAAAAGCCAGCAATTTTCACTTTATTGCAACTCCCTCAACTATTTGGAAAGTTAGCTGTTACCTTGGCTTTAAAAGCACTTAAAATCCTCCCCCTTTGGTTTCACACACAGAGCAAACATTTGAGGCAAAACTTGGCACAGGCCAGAGTCTACACTCCTACTCCAACAGGGCTGCAGAGTGGAGGAATCAATTAAAGTTCACATGCAATCTCCAAGTTGCTCACCATCACAGCAAAAACAGGATTCAAATTGTAGCCCTGAGCAAAAGCCACACAAATAGTTGCACCAGAAAAGAAAAAAAAAGAAAGAAAAAAAGTCTCCCTCCTGCTTCCCCGCCCTATTCCAATGCAACCTTAGAACCAGAATTTGGAAAATGGGTACCACAACTATGAAACCGAATTAAGATTCATTTTTCCTGGAGACATTACCATGTACAACCGAGATTTAATTCATTAAGAAAACAATGAACTGTCCAAGTCCTCAACAAATCTCTATAATGCAGAGCTGATCATGTCAAGACTCCATCTAACAGCAAAATAAAAAATGGGCACAAATTTGAATTCAAACTACTTTTTAAAAGAATGTAATTAAGACTTCCTTTGACCTTGTTAATAGGGATGCTAAAATGTTAATTCTTAACTAACTGTTTATGCTCAAGTCTGTTTCACATTTTCTCTTCCTTATGCCCAGTCAGTGACTAAATTATCAGGAAATTGTGAAATATCCAATAGATTTTTCCAGTTATTAGTCATTACAGTAAAATAAAAAAAAATAAAGCCAACCAACCAAAAAAAAAAAAAGACAAAAGACCCCACAAGGATACAGATTATAAGCATTCTCCTAATTCTGCAAATCTGAAAGTTCCTGTTCACTGTTATCTAGAAATTATGTGGTCTTAATATGTTACGTTTGCTTTAGAATTGTTTCAGAATAAATTTCCTGTAAAAAGTGAAAACCTGAAAGACACGTTATGAAAGGGAACACTTACTTCAATCTAAATGTTAAACTCACTGGGTGGAAGAGGTTCAGCTACATACAAGTAAAAATTAAGTGTGCATGTGTTAGGGACAGAAGGTAGGAAAATGAAACAGCTCTACACTGATGACAATGTATGTCTAATTATGCCAACAGCAGTGTAACAAAAAGCTCTCAAAAATCTAACCACACACACTAGAACAGAGGCAGTTTCAGCTTAGTCAGGCTCATTCATACAAAGTCCAGTAACCATGAAATGTGCTATTAACTGTTTTCACTGAAGACTGGAACTATTTAAAACTCTTTATTATTGAACAAAAATAATTCATCCTGACCCAGAGACCAGCACCAAAGTCAATAGACACCTAAACTCCAATTAAAGAACAGCACTACTTTGTTTTCTACAAGCATATTTTTCATGCATACAGAAAAAGGCCTATAATGTTGGGGATAGAATATCCTTCCAAGTACTTTCACCTTCTCTTGCGAAAAACCTTTTATACATCAGATTACACCTTTTTAAGCCTATTTCATTTCACATCCTTATGTCGTGCAAAGTTGGTTAGTCTGACAAGGACAGAGGTTTAATAAATAAAATAAAAATCACCGCTCAATTATGTGTCCACTGGATATTTAGGTCTAACAAATGTATTAGCTATATCAGCAGCATAGTTCAGAAATCTGAAAGAAATTTCTCTTTTACTTTACTGGCTTTATTTCTCACTATTCTAAAGAGATTATATAAATGTTGGAATTATCTAATCCAACCTCCCTGTCATGGGCACGGACGCCTCTCACCTAGATCAGGCAACACATGAGGACTGAACGGGAATTGAACCCGCAACCTTTGGTGTTTCAGCACCACGCTCAACCGAGTGAGGTAAACCGGCCCTCAACTTGCCAACAAACCTTTTCAAACACTAAAAAAAAATTGAAAAGTAAGATGCTATGAGGAAAATATACAAGTTGCATTTATTTCCTTTACCCAAAGGATAGTATTTTGCCTGTAGAACCTATGCTTGTTTGCTTTCAGATAATTTTTTATTATATCATAAATGTCCAATTTTACAACATATCCGGAAAAGGCAAAACGTTGACTTAGCATTTCAGTTACAACAGGTAATCAGAAAGAGAAAGGCATCTAAAAAGCAGTAACACTATTTAAATAAACTTGCGTAGCGCAGACAGACTTCCAACGAAACTCTCCATAAAACAGAATCCGTTGAAGATAAACTAGCAGCAGTAAATGACCTTTACTTGACTTTCCTATAAAACAGGTCAGAAAAGAAAAAAAAAAAAAAGTCTTCACAACCTCAGTGTAATAATCAATAACTAAACCACTAACACTGATCTAAGTTACCAAAGAGCACGTCAGAGACTTAGCAAAAGGGACCTGGTCTTTCACTTATGACACAGCAAAGTCTCATTAGTGAAATTAAAGCAAAGTCCAAGACTGTTCTCCAGGCGGCTTCGTTTCCGCAGCAACTGGCAGGACTGGCAGGCAGCACACTGGTAAAAGTCTTACTTTACAAGGCAACTTTGTATTATTAGCTTGACTTAACCAGCAATTTAGGAAACCTAGCTTTGTTTGCCTGAAACACAGCCTGAAGTAACTTAGTTAAAAGACAAATAAAACAGAGCGGAGCCAATCCCAGAAAACAGACTCCAAGCAGTGCTTGAGGAGGCCACGGAACAGCGACACAGCTTGGTCACGCCTTTCAAAAACTCCTGGTCTCCAAAAAAACCTCCAGTATGATTTGCCAAAAACCTGCTCTTAGGTACTATCTTCATAATAAACACATGTTTCCCCCATGCTCCAGATTCCTACTTCAATGCTTAACAAAAAATATAGTTTATCAGGTAAATTTCCTGGTACAGCCTTACATTAAAAGGAGGTTTAGCAAGCTGCGAGAGTACGTCCTGCCATAACACTGGCACCTATCTGTTAGCATTCCAACAGCCAGCCCAGCCTGCCCCCAAGAATTCTGTTTCACATGATGCTGACCTCCAGGCTGCCAAATTTCCCCCACAGACAATTCCTGTCTTTCTCTTGGGTCAACTCTTGGTGTCCTCACCATGTCCTAGGGGCACCTGCCAGAGGACTCCCAGAAATCTCCTGGCAGTTTCCTGCACTCAGCTAAGTGAAATTTTCTTTAGACTTTACAAGAGAAACAGAGTCATTTAAATATTAGGGTTTACATAATCATGCACAGCTTGTTAGGGGGAAGAAAAAAAGAAAATAAGAGAAGGAAGGGGAAAAAAGGAGGAGGGGGGAAAAAAAGAAAACCTCACACCTTAAGAGAGGGGAAAAAAAGGAAGGAAAAAAAGGAAAAATGAAAAAAGAAAAAAAATAAAAATCTCACACCTTAAAAGCAGGAGCAATGTTTACACAAACAGTGAAAGACAGCAAGTTCCACCTTTACTGAGTTTTACTGCACATGTATGTTTGGATTGTACAAACAATAAATGCAAATATGTGGAATTTATAAAAATATAGGGACACAAAGTTAATAGGAGAACTGGGTAGCTCTCGGTTTCAAAAGGTTAAACTAAATGTAATTACATCATCTGAATTTGTTCCCAACTATGAAGATAAACACATGCAGTGGTCTGGCCACATATAAAAAGAAGAGAAACATCTCTGCTTTTGGCTGGCAGCTCTCTATGGCTGTTTACCTCATTTTTGCTTTTTTTTTTTCTTTGGTTGTCTGTACGGGGAGGTGTCTCATCTTAATCAAGAGTCTGAAAGGAATTGCTTGTAGTTAATATCAGAGTATTTTTAACAGTTACTCTTGTATCTCAACCCCAAGTAGTACATCTCATTCTCCTGATGCTTAAGCCTGATACATGAACATGTGTCGTTGGGAGAGAACTAGGAACTCCGCTTTAATTTTATGTGTGACCCAGGTTAGGTCCTATAGTTAAATATTTCAGCATTCTCAGTACTAATGAGTTACTTTCTCCAAGAGTCTTACTTTAAAAACGGGTAAGTTGAGTGAAAAATCAACTTTGCTTGCCCTGTGTCAGCTTTTAAAAATTTGCAGCTGTTGTGCCACAACTGAAGAGGGAAACTGAGCAAACTATAAGTGGAGGGTTTATACTTAGAATTTTAAAGCTACTGATTTTTTTTTTTAATTCCATAAGATGCAAGATAAGAGAGTAAGAGATGAATCTTGTAAAAGTAGACATGATTTTACCCACCTGCCACTGATTCGTTCAATTGCATTTACCCATTAGAAGTATATTTCGCAAAAAACTGGTGGGGTAGGGCCTGTCTTACTTTCACGGGAACTTTCAAATTAGCATCCTCTTATTATTTTACTGCTTCCTATTGAGTAGGAATTTCCATGATGTGACTGACGGGTTACAGATTACCCTGTGCTACAAACCAGATGACTACTAAAAAAAACACAACTATAATTCTTTGCCATCTTCAATATACAGAAGAAAGGCAAAACAATAAGAGAGTCCAGAAGACACTTGTCTTGATTTATATCAAATTCTTGTTTATCTTTAGAAGAGGTCAAGACCCGAGAAAAGAGAAGTGGTTCCACAGCAGTGTAATTGCTCCCACAGAGCTTGATGCTACTACTTTCAATCAAATATAACCTGACAAAATCTTTAATAAGCAGCATTGCAGAAGCACAATTTAAACATGAGACTCTGATTAAACCTGTATCAGTAGCCTCCTCTTATTACTGATCAGAGAGACTCTAAGATAAAAGACTAATTAAAGATCTCCGTCACAATTGCAGCTTTCAACATAACGCAAAGTTTTCAGACCACAGTAAGATGAAACTTATCACAAATTTGACTCAGGAGATCGGAAAACATTCCTATAAAACAGTATTGGGCATTTAAAGCATAAAAACTACACCAGTGTTCTCAATAGCTAAAGCAGAAGTAATTCTGACCCGTTCCATGAAGGAAATTGAAAGGTTTAACTATGTATGTTTGCTACTTGAAACAATCAGTTTTATGAACACAATTAATATAACCTCGTTTTTCAGAGTATGTCATTGCCTTCTGTCTCTATTTTCTGTATATTCAGTCCCCATTTAGATCGGTAAGAATTGTATTCACATTATATTTTCTACAGCTGCTGCATGCTCCCCTAAAGTTCTCAGTAGGTTTAATCCAGTTTACAGAAAAATTTCGACTGGCAACAAATCAGACACTACGAAGCACAAAGATTATTTTTATGAGACACATTGAAAGCCAAACCCATGGGGGAAAGAAAGGTACAGATCAACAGCCAATTTAAAAATAAATAAATAAATGAAAATACTCAGAGAATGTAATTATCAACTTATAACTAACTGCCATAGAACCTATGTTCTTCCTCACTTCTATTTTCTTCTGACAATCATAAATGCCATTTTGTTCATAAACGAGAGGAAAATACATTAGTAAAAACCATAGAGTATGTTTATTGATTTACCTGAAATCACATTTATTAAACTGGTTTTGGAATAGTCTTACAAAAATCACTTTGTGTGACAGTGTATTGAATGCACAAATATAATCTGCAACAAAACACACAAAAACCCAAACAGCAAATGCCACTGCTTTCACCGATGCCCACCAAGGTGGCTGCAAGTTCTCTGAACTCAAGAGGGCTCAACATGTACTTTCATCCTCCTCCTCCCAGTTCAGTCTTTGTGCTAACACAAATAAAGCAGGTTTGTTTTCACTCTCCCTCCACCCTTTTAAAGATAGGAAAATCTTTAGCACAACTGTAAATTCAAAATAGTTTGTATCACTGTTCTTTCGCAGGACTCCTCAAGTAAGAGGTAGAAAGAAACATACACGCTTAGTAGTACCCTGACTGTCTTCCAAGACAAAAAAAAATGATATATCTTAAGTTGCCAAAACCATATCACATCTTGTTTTACTTTAAAAGTGTTTTAACTAGTATTTCTTTCTTCCAGCTCCGTTCTGAAACTGACAGTGCCCACTTCCCCCTGTACAAACTTTGTGGCCTTTTTTCTTTGGTAGATCATCGATCCTACAAATACTTTCATAACCATTCAGAAATTATCAATATTAAAATGAAATTAATTTGACATATTACAAATCAAGTTTAGCTACGAGAAAAATCTTTTAACTGCTTTTTACTATTAAAGGCACTAAAAAAGCTGACAAACTCATAAAAATCAGCGGTTGCAGTTTTGGCTTCCAACACCACAGCTCTTTTAACAACAAACTAGCCTGACCTACAGAACCATAAACACAACTTACATTAACTGATGATTCTGATTATGCATTTCCTCAGTAAATGAAAGTACTCAATAAAATATGCAAGTAGTGACATTAGTTTTTCCAATAAACATCTTTTGCCCTGAAAGACTAGGATTACTTTTGTGGGGTGGGGAGGAGAGGAGAGGAAAGGAAGAGGGAAGCAGATCATATTGGTGATAGTGGGTGGTTCCAGTCAGGGCAAAAATAGGACATGAAAGAAGCATTGTTGGATATTTTTCATATGTGACATGAGAAAAGAAAAAAAGAAAAAAAAAAGGAAAAAATAACAAAGCAGAGCAACAAACTTCCCTGTTATCTTAAAACAATTTGGTTTCATAACATCCAAAGCCATACTTTTGTATAGAGCACACAAGAAATGTGTAACAGCAATCTATTTTTAAGGTTTCTGCCAGATGGGTAAACACCTCAAACACACCCACAGATACTAATGAAAACCACCTTGGCCTCCTTCAGGAAGTCATTCAACACTTCAGAGAAAAAAAATAGGAAGTTGTTGATAAACTGCTCGCAAGAACTACTTCCTGTAGGAAAAATAATTGTAAGACTTGTTTGCTGGACAATCAGTTAACTTTTCCTCACACTACAAAATGAGACTAGGTACTACACAAGTTTAGCAAGAGCCAAAAGCATAACACTAAGTTGAAATGATAAAAGAGGAATTCTAAAAATCGAACAAAACTCATTTTTTTTCTTTCTGCAAGTTGCTGCCCATTACTTCCATGGCATATTATCTTTTGCCTAGAGAGTGATCCCCTATCTTTCTCTGCAGTTCACCGAAATGTCAACGAGCAGCTGGCTAGCAGGAAGTGGTTAAGGCGCAATGCCGTTGACATCACCGCCCAAACCCAGCCTTTTTTACTGTCTGTTTCAGAATGGGCAAAAGCGTCCTGCACGGCAATGCCAAGATGACTCAGACATGACCACTTATTAACCAGGCCAGTCTTAGCTTACCAGCTCTATTTAAGCAGCAGTTTCAGGGAAAAAAATGGTATTAGTTTTAACAGCTGTAGAGTAAGCATGTCTTAACCCACTGGCCAAAATCACCTGCGTTTTCACTAACAGAAAATTATACTCGGGAGTCCTACACGAACACTAATGAGTGGAATTCTGGTAAATCGTCTGTTGGGCATTCATACGTAAAGGGCCTGTTTATCTCGATGACTGACTGACAAGAGTACTTCTGGTTCAGACCCTACACTATCACTCTCACCCTCTTTCAATATGTATGGATGTGGTGTGTATATAAAACACCTGGCCATATCACTCTGTCTATATATACAGACAAGTATTTTCTCTCCCATGCACTTTTTTCTTTTTTTTGCACAAACTACTGTGGTGGCAGTGTTTGACCCATTGATTAGTGGAAGTCACTATATCCCACACTGTACTCAGTATGGTCCTTAATTTCATATTATTGATTTTGCACTGTAGTACATTACAATAGCTTCAACCATAAGATTTACTGACATCTGGAAAAAAAAAATCTAATACTGCTACCTATTCTGCAAAGATCTTTGTAGAGTCTAATTACCAGACTGTTCATAGAGTGGCTACAGAACAGAGCAAATGGAAACAAAGAGCAAAACAGCCAAAAAAATCCACCAAAAAAGCCGAATACCTGAAAGAGGCACCGAAAATCTGCATTTGGTAGAAGGAACCACATTAAGTGTATTTAGCATCAGGAGCCCTGATACTCATGCTTCAAGCAAATGTTTAAGGTACAATCAGACAAGATGCAAGTTTTAACAGGCTTACAGGTACGAGAAAGAACCTATCACTCAGCACTGAAAAAAGCTTCTGAAATACAAACTTGCTACTCAGAAATAATTCTTACGTTTCTTTGGGTTTCCTAAACATACAAGCAAGCATTTTGCTAGTACTTGGAACCTTTTTTTACAAATCTTCATGAACTCCAATGAAGCTGGCGGATCTAATCTGTAGATAGCATTAATCAACCTTTCAGGAACAACAAATGTTCTTCAAATGTGAACAGAGCCTTCAGAACTGTCCTCATTAGACTCTCCCATACCACAGCATCACCCAAGGAAAGCCAAAAGAAAACAGCCCATTAAGCTGTTTAAAATCTCCCAAGGTCAGCATGTGACCCAGCAGGGAGAGGTTCAAAAAGTACAGCCTTTATTTTTCTTCCTAACAACCTGGTTTGTTTCCACTCCTTTCCCCTTCAAGACACATCCTTCACAGCGAGCAGCTCTTTCAATCATTTACTTTGGATGTCTGCTTGAGAACAAACCATCTTGCTCATGCAGATGAGTTTGCCAGACTTGTGTGTACTTTCCAGTCTCAGGCTCTTTATTGTTCTTGCTGAAACCTGACCCTTTGAAATGGATACCACGACACCAAGCAAGGACAAAAAAAAACTTGCAGGAAAAAAAGGGAAAAGATTTTTTGGTGGTAATAACGAAACTGCAGAAAAGCCTTTCAAGAACAAATCCTTCACTCCGATTTCACCTGAATAAGCATAATTTTAAAAAAAAATCAATTATAAGAGCATGAAAATATTCTGCATCTCGAACCATTCTGTAAAACTGACAGCATTATCAAAAACATTTGTGACAGTAAAACTTAAAAATCTATTTTTCACACTTCATAAGCTGGTCTTTAAGAGCTCTCACTAGCACAGTCAAAACAAAGTTTGCTTTTCCTTTCAAAACTCAGTCTGTGCTTTCCTCAAGGTCCAGTGCGCTACAGTTCTCAAATAGCGTAAACTCACACAGTCCAAAAATTCTGTATGTGCCCACTGAAGACCTCACATTCTAGAACACAACGATTTGTTAAACTCTACCAAAGAAAATATAACATCCTCAAGATCTATAGCTAATGCTCATTTTCACATTGTTAATAGAGAACAACTGTTTTCAAAAAGTAATTTTCAGGCTTAAATAATGCCAGACTACTGCAGTGATCTCTTTTCAGTTTAAAAAAGGTAATGCTAATTTCTCTGTTTGGAAACATCATCACTATAGGAACAAGAAATAGATTTAAGATGTTCTACAAGTTCCATTTTCATTGCAGACAAAGTAAATTTGATTTTGAAGCTACAAACTCAACCACTTGAATCAAACGCACCTATTAATGGCAATGTTTTATTTTAGCAGGAAAGGCAGGGATAAATATATTTTTCTTGGCTGACATAAGTTTCACATAAATTACATTGTTTTACATTACTAAGTTTCACATTACTGTGCTGCCCCTCCCCTCTCCCAGACCTGAAAATAACATATAATGGGTTAGAGACTTGCAGTTAAACAAAATGCTCAAAATATAGACAAAACATTTGAGGGCTAATCTTGTGTCCTGGTGAGCACACTTACAGAAAGAAGGACAAGCTCCTGCTGTTTTAGAAAACTATGCAGAATAAAAGAAAATGCTCCCCGATGGACTAGATGTCAGATGGCTGGCATGTGTAACCTCTCTTCAGGTATAGAAAAGGTGATACTAATTTCACTGTGTGAAAAACCTACAGCTGTAGGAACAAGAAACAACGTTACAAGTTCTGCAATTTCCCTCTCACTGCGGGAATGTAGACGAGTTGAATAGTTACAGACCCAAACCTGCAATCAAACTCATATTAATTTCCTCTATGAGTAGAGAGTAGGTAAAAATGTTTTGACTGGGTACGTACACAATTGCCCTCATTCAAAAAATGAGACATTCTCACTACAATGGTTTCTAAAGTTACTGCATATTTTTACATCTGTATCACAAAAAAAAATGAGGCAAAATGAGGCAAAATGACCTGCATGAAAACTCTGACAAGATTCAGCAAATCCAAAAGCCACAGTGTTTAAAAATCACTACGCACATTTTGCTGATTTTTAGTATACAATATAATGGATAAAATTCCTGAGCTAAGATTAAGATAGGACAAATATTCAGAGTACCATACAGTTTTCAGAAATAGCAGAGTTGATACGGGAGAGATACAGGGTGGTAGAATTTCCCACCTAAAATCAGGGGTGTGTTTTTAAAAATATGTACTTTAAACACAATGAAATTTACTAAAACTGAAAGACTGGGGAAAAACAAACAAACAAACAACACAATCAAACACCAGAGATACAACTAACTGAAAACAAGTTTTACTTACTTAAGGAAGTATCTCTGCCCAGACGGCGTCTTAGCCATCTCCCAGCCTGGTGGCAAAGGTACATCATCGGGGATCTCAAACGAAGACTGGCGGAGATGCTGAGAAGATGGAGCTCCAGGTCCAGTCACTACTCCAGAGGGTGTAAGCGTCCCTGGCGAAACAGCTCCCAGCTGCAGTGATGCTGGAGAGGAATGAGCTCGGACATGCTGTGGGGTCAGGGCTCCTGCTGTCCCTGCATCAGTGCTGGCCTGCCAGGAATGAAATTATTCCCGTTAAGATTCTTGTATTTCAGCAGAAATGCAGCTGTCCAAAGACATTTCACTTTAAATGAACTTTTCAGAAGAAAACAGTAAGCTAATCATTCTAAAGTTCTACTCATTTTCCAGTTGTTGCTGTTCAAGAGAACCTCCAAGTTAGCACCACAAAAGCCCTCGTGTAAGTCAAGAAACATTGACTATATGTGCTAAGTGCCTTTAGTTTTATTCTGAAAACTACAGATTCTACTCTCTGGTGTAGGGTTAAGAAAAAACACATGCCCACAGTCAGCAGACCTCATACAGCATGTTGCAGGGTTCCTTACTGGACTGCACCCACCCCTTACCATCACACCCACCTTCTGCCAGTGAAGTTAATTTCCCATTCTCCTTTTGAAATGGGGGCGGTGGAGTGCAAGGAAGCCCACACATATATCCTCTGCAAGGGGTTAAAAGATTACACAAGAAGAAAAGCAACAAAGAAATGCCACCCAACAGCAGGGTGTTCCAACAGAGGAAGACTTCTGAATCCAGCCATAAAAAAAACCCAAAAACACTATACAGCAAGACTGAACAGAAAATTTCCTAATCCACACACAAACTGCACTTTTTAAGGGTATTGGGAGCTTGTAGTCTGCCCATGTCTTATTCAAAGCAAAGCTTCAACAAACTGTTTACCCAGTCAGTCAATCAGAAGTGACTCACAAAACCATTCAGAGTTACCAGTCCTAAGTACACAGCACTCCCTTGCCAGTAGTAAATACGTATCCACCATGAAACAGAAAAAGCAGCTCTGAAAACTGGATTAAAGAAATATTGACTTATTTTTTATATATTTATTTACCAATTAATTGATTTTGTAGGTACTCCAGAACAACATGGGCACCTATAATAAGACGCACATATCAGCCCTTGCCACACCTCTCTACACAAGGTATTGCACCATCCGTGAGGCCCCACTTAGATACTCTCACAGAGACTGACAATTCTGTTACATCTCTATGTAAGCACATGTGAAGTTTCATATATTAAACTGGAAATGAATTAGCTTCGATTTTCATTTAAAACCAAATGCACAAGTGGCCAATCAGCTCAATGTGAGGCATTTCAATTCTTGAGAAACAGGGAGAATTACAGAAACTTAAAGAGCTTTTGTGTTGAATAGAATATTTTTGTGGCACAACTAAATAAAAAGGAAAATTAAAACAGTCTTATTTTAAAAGGACAGTCCACAATGAAGCAAATGATTCTCTGGCTTTAGCCAGATTACAAGTTTATGATTTAGGAACCACCAACTGGTATAAGCAACAGTGACCCAACTAACTATATATTACAGACGAGGAGTAACATACACAAGCAAGATCTTGCTAAGCTTAAAAGTACAGGCTGCATGAACGTCACACACATTAGGAGCACTTCAAATGGGACAGCTCTTTAACCACAGTTACTGTATTGAACAGGACACAGCACCGAGTGTTAGCTGAATGCATACCAGTTCACATTTGTGCACAATGGAACTGCGATACGATTTGTAAAACTTCAAAAAACTATACCCAATAACCTTACTCCTCGCTGGATTTCAGTATGCTATTAAAGGTCTGCAAGTCAGAAGCAAGCAACACTACAGAAGCAACCCAGCCCCACCCCTATTTTCTTCTCAGTCTTGCAATATGAAGAAGGCCAGACTGATTTTTCGAGTATTCGGAAAATGAATTAACTCCTAGGCTGCGAGAGTACGTGCCAAAGTTCAGACTGGAGTGAACTTCTGAAGCCAAGCTATAAATCCTTCAAAACAGAAGTTTAATAATGGAAATGTTGACAGACCCTTAACAACAAGAGTACCAGACACAAGTTTCACTCCTACTGGCTACACACAGATAAAGTGACAATACCCAATAATAAAACCCATTTTATAGCTTAGCAACGAAGTTCATTACTTCATAAAACACTCGAGTAGGCACAGCCTCCTTCCAAAAAGTTGGTAAAAGCAGCCTGAACATTAACTTTGAGCCGTATTCGCACCAACACTTGGGTCTTGGCACAAAAGTCACTCGGCTTTAAAGACCAAACGCTCCCGGAGGCCCCGGCAGCCCCGGCCCCGCGATGTCCCGTTTCAGGCCGCCGCTGCCCCGGGGGCCGGCGGGGAGCTCGGCGGACCCTCGACGCCGTCAGACCTGAAGGGCGGCTCGGGAATTAACCTCTGAAGGGTTTGTGAGGGGTGTGTGTGGGGGGGGTTTAATCCTACCCAACTCAGCGCGGTGATGAAATGGTGGAAAAGCTACATCCATATTGTTTAACATGGGGGGTGTGTGTGTGTGTAAGGCTGGCACAGCCCCGTCGTCCCCCTCCGCAGCCGGGCAGTCGCACGACGCAGGAGGATCAGACCTCAAGGCGAAATCCAAGCGAGACATTTTCACGTAAGTTTTAGGGATTTTTGCCCACGCACACGCACCCACCGCCGCCTTCCCGGCGAGGCCGAGAACGCTGCCGCGGGTCCGGCCAAGGAGCGGATGCGGAGCCCGAGGCCCCGACGCAGCCCAGAGCGGGCCGGGGGCAGCCGCGCGGCGCCGGCTCCCCTCAGCGCCCCGAGGCGCGGGAGGCGAGGGGCCGCACGGCGCCCCCGTCCCTGGGAAGAACAAATACAAGAGAGCGGAGGAGGAGGAGGAGGAGGAGGAGAGGATCCCCCGCGAGGCGGGGGAGGGAGAAAGGCAGCGAGAACCGCGGCAGCCCCGGCCGGGCGCCCCCCGCCCCGCTCAGCCCCGCGGAGGGCGGATTCCCGCCCCGGTCCCCTCCCCCACACGCCTGCCCCGGAGGAGCGCGGCGGCGGTGGCGGCGGGGAGGGAGGGAGAGAGAGAGAGCCGAGCGCACGGCCGGGCCGCCCCCCGCCTGCCTCCCCTTCCCTCCCGCCCGCCCGCGGCGCGGCCGCCCCCTCCCCCTCACCTGGCGGGAGTGGGCCTTGGGCTCGGGCGGCTTGAAGAAGGAGTCGGGCAGCTTCCGAAGCCGCATGGGCAGCGTGTGCGGCACGTTGGCGCCCTTGGGGTTCATCACGGCGTTGAAGAGCGCCTCCAAGTCGGTCTCCGAGTCGCCCCGCACATGGACGATCTGGTGTCCCGCCGGCGGGGGCCCCGCGCCCGGGGGCTGCGCCGCGCCAGCCGGGGCCCCCGACACCGCGCCCGGGGGCTGCGGCGGCGCCTGCTGCGCGGCCGGGGGCTGCGCTGCTTGCGGCGGCTGCTGCGGTTGAGGCTGCCCGGGATCCATGGCTCCGTCGGGACCCCCCGGCGCTTCCCTGGCGGGGCTCGGCAGCTCAAAGCCCGGATTCCCAGTCCCGCATGCCCCGCTCCCCGGGCCGCGGCTCGTCCTGCTGTCGCCGGTGCTTCTCGCCCCTCGGCAGTGAAACCGACCCGGCCGCAGCAACTGGCAAAACAACTCTGACCGTGCGGCGCTTCCCCGGCCCAGCCCGGCCGGCGCCTCTGTCCCGGCGGCGGAAACTAACTCACACAACACACCAAACAAAAGTTCGGAGTTACGCCCGCCCGAACCACTCTCCGCCGACGGCTCCGCCCCTTTCTGAGCCCGCCCGCACCGTATCCGAGCAGAGGCAGCCTGTAGCCTCGCGGCCCTCCTGCGCGCGCCCGCCCGCACCGCCTTTCTCTAGGGGGGCGCCCGGCGCGAGGGGTGTCCCCCGGCCCTCCCCACCGCGCGCGGCCCGCGGTCACCTCACCCCCGAGCTCGCCCGTCACCCCTCCCGCAGCCGGCGCGCCAGCCCGCACCCCTCCCGGATGCCGCCCGCCCGCCCGCGGCTGCTAAGGAGCGGGGCCGCCAACCAGAACTTTTTTTTCCTTCCCGAACTTCTGTCCCAACTTCCAGGCGGCCGCTCCGCGAGGGGGTGGGGAGAGGCGGCCGCTCCCCTCCCCCGCCGGCAGAGGAGCTGCCGCCGCCGGACGGGGGCTGCGCACCCCCCCGCCGCGTCCCGCCAGGGGGGACTCGGAGCGGGATCCCTCCTCTTGCCCGGCTCTGTCCACCCCGTCCCGCAGCCGGGGCGGTGGGACCCGGCCCGCCGCGGGGTGAGGAGGCGGCCGGGCTGGGCCTGACGGCCCTCGGCCCCCGCCTCACCTGACGGCTGCGGCCTGCGGGGGGGGGTTACGGCGCGGGGCTGGGGGTGAGGGGCAGCGGAGGGAGGGGGGAAGAGGGGAAGGATGGGGGCCTGGGGGGAAGTTGGTGCGGGCCGGGCCGGGCCGCCTGACGCACTTTATCCCGATTCCGCAGAGGTTTCACTGTCCCTGGAGCCTCCCCGTGAATTCATGCGTGGTGGATCTGAAAAGCTGCTTCATGAAGAGACTGCTACAGAAATACCTTTTAATAGATGAAACAGGTGAGGGAAGGGGGAGACAAAACTGCCGAGAAAACATCTTCAGGAAGCACGACTTCTAAATACAGTAAAAACTTCTGTCACAAAACTGCACAGTAACATCTACGTGAACGTGTAGCCATCCAGAGTGTGGAATGAAGGAGCACAGCCTTCCTCAGAAGAAAACAAGGCAATTTCTACTGGAATTCATGCAGAGAGAAGGTTACTTCCATTATGAAACTGAGGAACAGCCAGGTTTATAACTAGTTAGTAAATAAGCTCCCACCAAAGCAGTGATACAGAGTGTGCACATGTCGCTTGCAGGGATCCACAATCAAGTAGGCAAAAGTCTGCTCGTGGCTTTGGCTTGAAGGGTAGCACAGGCCGCTGTCATCCTGAGAGGAAGTTTTAAAAAAAATGAAAAAGTATTAGGGACAACATGGATAGGCATGAGAGAATTCACAAATGTTGAATCAGTTTGTTCCATTTGGAACAGTTTAGTTCATGGAAAAATGGGAAAAATACACCATAGTTTACTTAAGCAGCATTATGACTTCATGAGGATCCTGACACTACAAAATGCACAGTAGCTCCACCTGAATAGTTCCAATAACCTCGAGATAAATGTAATATTAATGTAAAATGTGAAATTAAACATATAAGCATGTGTTTACACAATTAGAGCCTAAAATACATATGATTATAATGGTCCAATCATTTCCTTTGAAAGAGAAAAAAATTTGTGGACTTTCTATATAAAGCTGTTCTATCGGTAATTCTTTTTCACTTAACATTTGCTAATGCATCTGTTCAGTTTCAAATATTTGCATTTAAGGAAAACCCTCATTACAGCTCTTATTAACAACTTTGAACTGTTATTGAAAACATTTTGTATGCCAGCCCTCAGAAAGGGTTTGAAGGGAATCCAAGCACCTAGCTCCAAAGTCCTTATTCCAAGTAAACATCTTCAGCTGACAACCAGCAGAAGAACTGGGCTCTTCAATTTAACATCTTACATCTCCCCACACCAGTAAAAGTTTCAGTATTGACAGGGCTTGACACATGCTTCAAATCCAGAAACTAAATGGGGGGGGGATTTTTGAAGCATTGATTTATTTATTTTTTATTCATTCAGTCTGGTGATGGAACATCTAAAAGATCAAAAATATGTAGCTGATACCTCCTTTCTTTTAAAACATGTAACAGTTTCCTTCTGCTCCCCAACACCTTTATTCAACAGTTGAAGAGATGCAAGTTCTGTTCCACTTTTTTTGCCTGAGGGAGGTTCCTGTGTTACATATATTATCCAGTTTCTCCAGGTTCCTGGACAACTCCAGATTAGAGCCACATCTCATATTTTTTTGTTGAAGCTGTCTTCCTTTGCACAAAATAATCCATCATTTTTTGGATCAAGGAGACATGAGAAATGTAGCCTCACACAGTGGTTAAGGCAGTTAGCTTAGAAGCAAAGGTCTGGGTTCCAATTTCTTCTCCAAGGACCACTGGTAAATTTTGTCAAGTAGTTCTTACTGGCATCCCATTTTCTCTCCTCATTATTTCAAAAAGGCTGAAGCCCCTAGTATATGCTCTGGTGTCTTCTTTTGGGGAATTATTCAAGACTATAAATCTTAAGAACCACCATAAAAGCATTAAGACAGGTGGAGATTTGATAATGTTTATGAACTTCACAGCATTTTCCGATGGTAGTCAAATGGCACAAGCTAAAAATAGCATTCTGGTTTTAAGCAGTGCAGGATACAAGTTTTATATCTCTAATTCTAAGATTCTCAGCTCTCTTGAGGTATTTTTTCAGGATACGTGTAAAAACTACTGGATCCTCAGTTATAGTAAGGAGAGCAAGCTTTAAGATTTTTAAGTACTCAGCATCACAGTGCCTTTGGAGTCTGATCCAAAAATAACCTAAGCTCGTGCACAAAACCAAAATAAGAGCAAGAGAAGACCAGTATCAAGATGTCATTGCTAGTTCAACTTTTTTCCCATTGCTACTGAAGATCCCATTCCTGCAATCTTCATGGAATCAACTAATGGCAGTTGAGATTTTGACTAAAGGCATGTCAAGGGTTAGGGCTGGGCCGGCCACTAAATGCTGGCAGAGCTCTTTAACCCCCTCTGCCTCCCTGTAAACTGGAAGGAAAAGGGAATGAGGCAGAGAGACTTCGGGGTTAGAAAACTAAAACAGCTTTAATGAAACCATAATGAAATAATAAAAAGAACTATATACAAATATATATATATCTGATATCGAACCCGACTTCCCCCAATAGCAATCACCACTGGTGCTGCAGAGCAGGCTCAGCAGCAGAGGGGAGCTGGACACAGGAGCTGGATTCAGGAACTCAGGATTGAGATCAAAGGCAGAAGATTGGATGGAGCCCTCCCTGGACACCAGCCATTGAAGAAAGAGGCAAAAGAGAGCTAAAAGGCTCATGATCCCTCAGTTTTATGCTAAATATGACATACATGGAATGGAATACTCTTGTTGGTCACCTGTCCTGTCTATTATCCCCTGGAGGTGCAACCTTTTACTTCCTTGTGACCCCTCTTACTACCCGGCAGCCCCAGCGTGGCACACAAGAGCCAGCAGTTGCCTTGGTCACTACAGGAGTAAGTATCAGCAAGAGTCTTTCTGCATCCCAGTCCCAGGGAGTAACTGAAACATCAGGTGTTATCACTGCTGGTAGCACACACTGTCTGCAAAAACATGCTGCTGACTTCAGAACATGCAGCCTTTTAGAAGAGACTGAGCTGGAAAGTAAAAAATCACTGAACACAATTGGTTCTCTAGCTCAAACCAGGACAAGGCACTAAAAATTTGTTCAACAATTCAAGAACAAAACTGCATTAAGTTCTGGTGATGAAGCATTTCAAGAAGTTCCAGAATATAGCAAACCTGGTATCAGGAATATAATCTAATTAAATGAAAAGCGTTCTTACTTTTTTTTTTTTTTTTTTTGAGTAAAAGCAGTTGTGAAAATCTTAAAATACTTGAGCCTAAAGGCTCCAGAAATTACACAGACTTACTCTGTTTCTTAGAGCAGCAGGATGCATGTACACAAATTAAGAATCATACCACTTCCACCCGCAGTGTGGACTTCAGCTCAGACATGCAGGGCATGTAATGATTGATTTACTGATGTAAATAGAATCATTCTATTTTTTCTTTGTAGGAACACAGATAATCAGCTGATTATTTAAGAGTACATATGCATAGCATAATGTATAGCGTAGAGAAATAAAGACACTGCAAAAACAGTTAATTAAACATCATTTAAGCAACCATTTTTTTAAATACTCTCTTTTCATAAAGCTATGGATTACACTGATTTCTAGCACTGCCATAGTTCAGGTTCAAGTACAGAAAGCTCTAAAATACCAGCTAGCATCCACATGCTTCAGCTGTAACAACATTTCATTACACATAGCCCCAAAGCTCTCAATGGTATTTGCAGTTCAGCAAAGTACTTGGTCACAAGATTGAAAATTATTTCTCTTGTGATGCCTCGGTCCATCAAGTTTTGATGCTAAACAGATCTACAGACATCTATAACTACACCTTAATACCTTGAAATATTTACCTTTCCAATAGTGTGCTTTTTTAGATATTGTTCCAAAACAAGGGCCGCCTTAGCCATGGTTTAAAAAGGGTTGGTATCAGGATGCTGTAACATAAGGTTCTTAATTCCTGTTTCCATTTGTACTTATGCAGATACACAAGTCCATTCACTAATCCAGTTTGCAAAAATGTGTGTTCTAGCTTCTCAGCTCTTCTTCAAGTCACTTTTACCAGAACAGCTTTTTTTTTTAAAAAAAATTATTCTTATTAATAATTATTATTAAGAGGGTATCTTTCAGATACAAACCAAGAAAATATGGCTTTAAAATTGTCAGCTCAACTTTAAGATTAGAATAACACACTCTGCGGTTATTTACGAAATAAACTCAGGACCTGTATCTACTGCAGAAACGTAATTATTTCGTTGAGAGAAACATTTCATAACAAACACAAAGATATTTGTGGTCCAGTAGTTGCCCTTCCTGTCATTTCCAAGTAGAGTTTAAAGAGTTTTGATCCACAGAGCCATCAAACAATCTAGATTTACCCATTTAGGACCTTCTCTATTCTGAGAGAAAATTCTTCAGCATGTTCTTTAGCGGAAACCTGATTTTCAGAATTCTCTTTCACCCCACAATTTTTCAGAATGTGCAGTAAAGCCCAATTTTCCCCCAAATCTACAGCAAGGATAGCATGCTCTGTCTGTCCATCCACTTCTCTGTCTTCAAAAATTTCTGGAGTTTCTTTTCTTCTTCTTTTAATACTGATGCTATTTAATGTATGGCAAAGACAGTTAGGGGAGCTCTTAAATATCATGCATCTACCTAAACATAGGAATCTGCAAAGTTCACATCAATCCTGCTGATTCAGAGATGGGGAGGAAAAAGTAATAACAGAAGCACATCAAGTTATCAGGGTTTTGCTTTTTTTATTTTGTTGTTATTACAGTCTGCAGCCTAGCAGAAAGGTAGATTTTGTTACACCCTTAAAGTGCTTATTTTCGAGAAGCCCTTCAAAAGCCTTTTATGAATCACAGGTAGTACTTAAACGATGATGACCCAGGGCTGAACAACTGGGCTACTGGCAACTTGCAGGGAAGTTTGGGCAGTCTGAAATGACATCAGCTAGTTATTTTGAAAGTGGGCACATTATCTGACATTTAATTATTACATATTCTGGTTACTCAAGAAGAATTTGGAGTAGTTCATCCTACTGTAACAAATGACAGATATGCTGAATCTAGAAAACATGCAGCCAGTTCTCAAACTTATCTTGATGGTAAATGCATGATTTTGCAAGAGAAACAGATAGGAATGAGACTTGACAAGGGAGGGGGAAGGAGGTGAGCAGGCTGTCACCACCCCAGCCTCTTTGTGTACTAAACTCGTTTGCAGTCTTTACAGAAACAGATGCAACACAAGCTGTTTGGAAAGCTCTCGCACCACTTCTAAAAACAGAACTACACAAAATCAGGAGTGGATTCTTAATCCTTACTGCTGTCTCAAGAAGAGCTAAAACCAGAATTGCTCAGACCTAAAGATATGTTTTGTTCTTCAGCTAATTTCTGGATGACTATTAGGACTTCAAATGTAATCCAGTAAACTTATTTTTAGCGAGCTATGAAATAAAACTTCAGTCGGTGGTTATTGATGAAGAGTTAGTAAAGTGGACGAGAAAGCACGGTGAGATCAGGGAAAGAGTTCATGAATAAAATACTACAACTGTGGAAAAGTAACCCTTTGAAGTGGAGTATTATGCTTTCTTTGTGTAACTGTCAGTTCATTATTTTCCTGCTATGCATGCCACTTTCAGTAAAACAAAACCCAAAATTTTTGTAACAAGGAAATTATTAATACTTACATATGCAGACACTCTGAAGACTGTAGAAATAACATGTATTTCTTTTGTTTCAGGATTCTTTTGAACACTGAAATAGAGGGGAATAATACATACTTAATATGTACAGTAAGCACCGATTATTAGAATCCTTCATTTAATAAATACATTTTTAACATATGCACTGTGTTCTCACTCAGATTTGATCAAGTTCAAATTAATAGTTGACATTCAACTCATGTCACATTGACCATGAAAAGGTATGTTGCCCATTGTTAGACAACATGGATGTAACAACATTTTACTGAAAACTTTTGAACCTATCCAGTCATCTGAGTTTGTTTCACTGTTTTCAGCTACTAAATTACAGCACTATTACCCAGGCCTAGATGACTTCAATATAAAGTTCATATTTTAGTAGCTATGAAAAGTTACTCAGCTGAACATTTTGTAAAAACATTTTTACATATTCTTTAAGGAAAAAAACCTGCAAAGTGAACTGTACCTTAATGCAGACTATAGGAAGTGGCAGCAGTACTGGTGAAGGAATGCAGACTTTAGCTGATTTTTAATTAATATATAATTATAGTTTAGGTCCATTTTTCCTTCTTTGGAATGTTGTATATATAGACAGCTATGCAACTTAGGATGCTATTACTCCTGAATTTTTGTCTTTCTAGACTGTTGTGAAGACTGCCATTTCTTCCATCAAAATTACTAATATCACTAAGATAGTATTGCAAAGCATCCAGACATCTCAACATACTCTAAATTTAAATATTTTTCCTCAGGTCTGCTTCAAGTGCTGCTTACATTTCCTTATAAATTAGATCGTGTAACTTCTATTTATTTATCTAATTTGACAGATTCCTATTTACATTAACTCACTGTGGAGCAGTTGAGCTTTAGAAATTCCATACTTAATACAGTTCCAAGAAACGCACAGCTCAAACCCTGTCTGGTCACAAAGAGGTTCAGTTCCTGGGAAAAGTCCCAACAGAGCCAAGTTACCGGAGGATGCGTGTTAAACCCGACGCTGCTGTATGCCACACCAGCTCCAAGCTGACTGTGACAGCAGTC
This sequence comes from Trogon surrucura, assembly GCA_020746105.1. Taxonomy (NCBI): domain Eukaryota; kingdom Metazoa; phylum Chordata; class Aves; order Trogoniformes; family Trogonidae; genus Trogon; species Trogon surrucura. Next base: position 15,874,433 of record CM036617.1, on the reverse strand, counting down.
CCCTATTACCACTGCTTTTGCAAAGCTTCTTTTTATAAGAATCAACCAACATCATCTTTGTTGATTCAATCTCTCAAACCAATAAAAGAAATTGGCCTGCCGATTAACTGATTTCATCTGTAGAGTAATGACACAGTCACAAATGAATTAAGCCTATACTGTGAAGTTGATCTTTCCTGTGGTGAGTCAGTAACGAGGCTTTCTCAGATATTTTTTGTTGCAGCTGACATGTTGATATACTCAACGATGGATTAAGACCACATTGCTGAAACGGGCACTGGCCCCAGTTGTTTGCCTTACCGCCCCCCTAGAGATTACTGCCTTCCCAGCAGGGACAGCCCAACTGGTTCATGACTCAGCTTCTGAACCACTGCAGTTTACAGACCAGCAAATTAAGGTAAACTAACATGGGTATCAGTTTATGCTAACGTACCGGGCTGTAAACTGCCGCAGTTCAGAAACTCTTTAACCATCTCTGCTGAAAGAGTGACAACTTTCAGAACAAAGTATAGAGGATTAGTGGGGTTAGCACTTTCATATTTCATGTATCAGCACCCTCAAAAGCTACAGTTGAATATTTAATATTTAAATATCTAAATAATACTTAAATACTGAAGTTACTTTGACTTTATATTCTCGTGTCTGGAAACAGTGCTTTCAATTTCTGGTTACTTAATTTTTGTTATATATCTTTAGGATACCAAAGTAAGGGGTGACAGAGAATAGGTCTTCCTATTTACTCCACTGCTTTGAGAAAATATCCCCTTGTGGTTAGTTTCCTGTTTTTCAGAGTGAGTGTTTATTTGTAGTACATTGGTTAATTTTTAAGGCAAAATAATATATCTGCCAAAATTGGATGAGATTCTTCCCTTGCTGATTTGAAAGAAACCAGGAGATTGCCTTTGACAAGCTCATTTGCTCTTTCTTTTTTTTTCCCCTAAAAGATTTTGGAAAAAAAAACTACCTTGTTTTCTTAAGAGGATAGTATTTCCTTAAAAACAGACTAAATACCCCTTCATTCTTTCAATTTAACTTCTAAACTATTCACTGAATATGGCAGTTCTTCATTGTTTTAATGTGCATCTGTTCTATTATGAAGAGCAAACTTCCTCTTTATCTCTCAATTCACTTCAAGCTCTATTTACACTCTAACCTTACTGGCAATATTTTATTAGGCTTTCCAAACATTAAAAGAATAACTCAATGCTTTCACATGAATTAATTTGTTATAGGGGAAAGGTCATAGAGATGGCACAGAAGGAAGGAGAAAAACGACTACAAGGTACTACAGCAGCTATCACCATGGAGAGACACTGTCAGAAAAATCGGAAGTTAAGTACAGAAGGCAAGATCTATCAACAAAGATTCACAGATTATATTTTAATAAACAAGTTTTTTGTCATGTAAATGTATTCTTTAAACTAAAAATATTAAAACAAGGATTTTGAAATTATTTAGTTACACAGGACATGACACAATGCTAAAATTTTGGGTAGATTCAACTGGTCACAGACTAATTACTGCTAGTTTAGGATTAGACAAAGCTGTGCATTAATTCATTAGGAAGCAATTATTACTCTTTTCACAAAGGAGAAAATGTCTGCTGTTCAATAATTGTATTTTCAGTCCCTGGCTGTGCTTGTAAAATAGAGCGAGCTGTGAATTTAGAAATACTATTGCCGTCATAGAATCGTAGAATGGCTTAGGTTGGAAGGGATTTAGAGTCTAATCTAACTTCTCTGCCATGGGCAGGGACGCCTCTCAACTAGACCAGGTTGCTCAAGGCCTCATCCAACCTGGTCTTGAACGTCTCGAGGGAGGGGGCATCCACAGCCTCTCTGAGCAATCTGTTCCAGAGTCTTGCCGCCCTCGTACTGAAGAATTTCTTCCTCAGATCCAATCTAAACCTATTCTCCTTCAATTTAAATCCATTTCCCCTTGTCCTATCGCTGGACACTTGCAAAAAGTCCCTCTCCAGCCTTCTTGTAAGAGTGTCCAGTTCACTCATAATACAGTTCACTCATAATAAAGCAATATACATGAAAATGCTTTCGTAAAATGAAATCTCAAACCTTTTGACACAATTTTGAATGTTAGTGCCTTGCAGTTAGAACTCAGGAAAGGCAAGAAGACAGTCTGTAAGAAAGAGAAGTGGGAAAAGCTCATAATAGATCTCCTACTCCCCGCTCCTAAGACACTTTTGTAGAACTTCTCATGCCAAGGCTCTTTTTTATAAGAAAAACCATTCCAGGACCAAACAGTGGTGATTTATACCTCTGATAGATGAAGTTCATCTGCGAGGGCTAATTTTCTCAATACAAAAAAGCTAGAAGCTAGTAATTATTGTCTTATCCATTTGAGGGCTTATTCTGAGCCCTCAAGACATAAAAAATAAAGCTCAAGAAGAGTACACTTCGCAGAATTCTTTAATACTACAGAAAGTTTTTAGCATTACTTTACAAAGAATAGCAAGCATCCAATGTGACTGCAATCTAAGATTAAAAGAAACCAAACGCAGAAGAGCATTCTAGAAAAGAAGAATTTAAAGAATAAGTAGGTATTCGAGAGGAATTTGAAGGTGAACTCTGGTAAACAGATTTTTTGAGACCATTACTCTCATTAGCAATTGTTTACTGAAAATAAGAGACCCTAAGAAAGTAATTTTCATTGCTTTATTTTCTGGTGTGATTTGTGCAAAAATGAAGTAAGTAACAGTGCATGGCATGAAGTTAGAAATAAGTTTCCCTCTTCAGAGGTGCACTGCTTACCCTTTCACTGGCTTTTTCTCTTTTAAGATGCTGCTACCAAAACACCAACATCATTTTGGATGAACTGGGGTCAGGGGGGAAATGAGACAAAGCAGGAGACAACTGTGATTGTGAAGGAGCAGGGAAAGTCTGAGATGTCCAGATCAAAAGTTTTTCTCATGAGACTGACAGAGAACTTAATATTCAAGAATAAAGATGAAAGATCTAGTTAAATTGTGAGTTTCTTTTTTAGCTGCTACTCAGTGCTAACACTAGCTCCACTGGCAGTGAAAAACCAGTAAACATTTACAGGCACAGAAATGGGGAGACACACAGTAGATAAATATTGAAGATGAGTTATGTCACATGAACTCAGTAGAGGTGCTTCAGAACTTTGGAGGATAGAAAGCAAGCTGCCAGCTGGGGAAAAAAAAAAAACAAATCAAACAACCAAAAAGCCCACCAACAAAAACCCCCCACACACCCCCAGAAACGAGAGGGATGGATCTTGAAAGGTTTTCTTCTGCTATTGTATAAAGGACAGAAGTAGCACACTAGAAAAACATCGTAACAATATACAAAGGGCCTGTAGAGAAGAGGTTGAGGGTATAGAAAAAGCAAACATTGGAAGCAGGATGAAATTGTGGGGAAGATTTTGGCAGGTGCTTTTTTTTTTTTTTTTAAGTAACAAGATCTGTTTGACTTCTTTAACAAATTTTAAAGAGGGAAAAAAGAGAAAAAAGTTTAAGGAGAAAAGAAGGTAAAGAACAGGAGTCACTTAGAACAAAACTTCAACATGTTTAGGAGAAAAAGATTCAACAGCGAAGGGAAACAATAAAGTGAAGGACCTGATTGGATTTGCACTTTGCCACAGCTTGATTCAACAATACAAGAGCAGAAACAGATGCAGTCAATGTAGACTTAACTAGGGCCAAAGAACAGAGTAACAAACGGCTTGTTTCAAGTGCAGAGTGAACAATTTCAAAAGAAAAGGGACCTTAGAGCTGAAGCACTGATGGATCCTTTTAGGGGATATTCTGTATTTCTGATATGAAAATATCACAACTAATCACACTGATGAGAAAGTTTTAGTGACTAATCACAGTATTCAAATCAATACGTTCAGCTATCTAAATTCATTATTTCTAAAAAATCTGAGAACTGCTTAGTTTCCTTTGGTGGATTCTCTAAAAGTACTTTAAAAATTTATTTTAGATGACCCTGGGAAACAGAATGTCACTAAATCAACTTGCACCCTGAATAGTACTGACCAGCAGAAAATCTGAAAGCTGATTAGAAGTTATTAAAGATTCGTAATCCTCTTTGGTTAAGTATTCCAAAAAAATCCAAAAAAACCCAGACAAATACTTTACTTCGTTGTTTGGATACAGTAATCTGTACACAAGTGGTACAGAAGTAAAGAAATATTCAGGTGAATATTCAGAATCACTGGGTTTAATCCTTTCACTGTATCTTAGGTTAGACATACAAATTTTACTCTGAAGTTTATACAAAGACATTTTAAGAACTGACTTAATGACAAATATAATGACAAACAATCTTATGTGCTTTCTTTTTCCTAATATGCTTGTGTATAATCCCAAAATAGGAGATGAAATAACAACTGATCATCACACCATTCCAAATGGATCTGAGAAAGAAGAAAAATATCGATTCCCACTTGAAGCAATTTGAAGCCTTTGTAGTGTCCACTGTAGTGCATTATTTAGTATCCACACTATCAGAGTTGTTGTACTGTTTCTCATTTCAGAACTCTGCAGTTGTTTTCCATTGTTCAGGTTAATATTGTTCTTCATACTATCCCACAAATACAAGTGACAAAGTATAATATAAGATTTTAGTAATATCACTGACAATCGTCATTTTCCTATTAGCCTAGCTATGAACGAGCCAGGAAATTAGAAATTTTGTGTATCAGAGAAGTCAGCATATGGATATAACAAAACAAAACTTTGCCTATTTTTTTTCCTGAATTTGAGCCTCTCACCAATCACCTCTAATCTCAATCTAAAAAAAAAACCCACAAAAAAACCCCACTATAAAATTCCAAACAATTCCATACACCATACCTGGCAAAAAAACCCCATTTGTTAACCTGTGTCACGTTAACAGGCAGATTCTCTCACCCTTAGCTTTATGCTGCAAGAAGTGTATTTGTAGAATTAAGAGTGCCAAAATCCAACTGTATTTTAAAAATATAATAATCAGCTGGAATAAAATACAGACAAAACTAAAAAATTCAACTGAAGTTATTTCAATTTTTAAATCCTAAACCAAAAGCAGCTTGAAAATAGTCCAAGACTATACATCCAAGACTTAATGGTGGCTATGTTATCAGTGACAGTAGGAATGCAGCCTCGTTCCAGTGCCATGCCATGTTTTCAGCAGACAAATACAGAAACAAAAATCTTTAAAAAGGGAGTGAATTATAAAACATTAATGTCCCTACATGCAATATAAAAAAAGTTTGTATGTGGGAGAGATCTCATTAAAATTGCATATATTTTTCCACTGAACTATCACCAGTTACACAGCGTTTTGAGAGTTGAAGACAAGTAAGTTTGCAGATTGATTAAAAAACAGTCCCATTTTTGAAGGAGTAATGTACAATAAATTTACACAAATCAATGCAGAGTATCTATGCACAGCACATATACGTACGTTTGTATAAAACAGAAGACATTTACCTCACCAAGTCTTTATATAAAGCTTTTGTTGTTTCTAAGTATGGGTCAACTACATCTTCAAACTGGCAAAGAGCTCCTCCAATGCAAAGATGCTTAAAAAGACAGAACAGAAATTCCTTGCGATCCGACGGACTAAATAAGTCATAATGGTCTGAGTCTTCTAGAAGTAAGACCTTGTGCAACAGGGAAGTAACAGAGAAGTTAATTAGATGAGAATTTGTTATCTGAGGTGAAGTTTATAAAACTGCAATAGTTTTGGTGTATGTCGCATTGAGTCCATGTCCATATAAAATGTATGAACTAGGGATGGAAACAAATAAGGACTTCTCTCTAAATCCTTTTTCCAATAACGCAATTACATTCCAAATTTATAGAAAAAATAAAAGCAGAATCACTACGAGATTTGTGCCTAGAAGACGTAATGGAAGATTTTTCAGGAAGTCTTGTTATTCACTGGTTAATTGCTCATCATGCTAATGAAACAATAATCTGAAAATAATCCAGCTATATTTGGTATGTTGATCACTGCCAATTTGTTAGTCTTTGGTAATTTTACCTACATTTGCTTTTTTAACTCTACATTTACACTGTTAGCTCACATTTGTAAAAGAATCCCAAGGATCTCCCAGAAGAGATCATGCGCACTCATGTAATTCTTTATTGCAGCCTCTAGTGAGCCTTTATCTGTAGCTTGGATTCCGCAGACGCGCTATCCAGCTGCCTCCACACTCCTCACCTGCCTTTTGCTGCAATGTTATGTGAACGCAGAGGACCTGCTGGGTTAGTCCCACCACTGCGCACTGTAAGGGTGGACAGGAACTGTAACTCAGTGTGGTTACAAGGTGTTTGAGTCACATCAGCCAACAGGTGCCAACCTGGGCAAACTGGCTAAAGGTAGGCACGAGTTTACCCCTCTCTGGCCCTCTTTGTAACATCATTACACAACCTGAGGGAAAAGGGGTCAGGGCAGCAACCGCTGTTGATGGCTACCTGATCAAGTATCCCTTCTTGGCTGTAGCAAGAGAAGACAGATGGCTGGTAAGAAAGAAACATGGAGTTTTGCAGTTGAAGGCCAATCACTGATGCCAGACGATAGACAGTTTGCTGCCCTCTGCAGTCTGCTGTCCTAGGCCACTGACCAATTGAATCTGAAGATTTAATGTCGTTCCTGGAAGATTTGGACTCTTTCTGCCATCTTAGGTCTTAAGAGTAGGAATCACATTTGTTTGAAACAAATGTGAATCCTTCCACTTGCAAAAGCAGAAGCACTCATCCTTTCCAAGGGAAGGGAAATGTAAAGAGACTGAAACTCCAGCGATTTCTTAATTGAAATGTTGCCTCTAATTTTCCTACATCCAATATACTTAATTTTCAAAAAACATTTCACACATACCCAACTTATAAATAAATGCATTGTATTTTGAACTGCTAGGCTAAAAACCACATCTGAAATTCAAACATGAGCTTGAGTTCTCTCCTTTTCCCAGAACTTTACAAGACAGACCAGTATTTCAGGCCACATCCTGTAACCAGTGTCACTGGTTCAAATACATTGCCTTCAAAGGATTTGCCAAGTGCAAATGACTGCAACTCTATAATTATTAGGTACTTATGTTGATTATATATATAAGGAAGAGCAAAATCCAGTTCTCCCACACTATGCTTTGCTAATGCTAAACAAACATAAGTAGAAAAAAAAATGGTTTAGTTTATGAAGTCGAAAGAAACACAATGAAGACATATGTTGATTAAGAAAGTGCCACTGTTAGAGAGATTATTTTTCAGAATAATCTGCTCTCTAACACCTCCACTGGAGTATGACAAACAGATTTTACCTTGCAGGCCTGTTCAGGAATTATAATCAGTCCTTTTCCAGTTTTACAATGAAAAATAATTTCCTTTTTCATAGTTTCCTCTCCTTTGTTTCAGTGAAATTACATGAAGATTACTCTCCTTAAAAACACTTTCATGTATGATACGGTCAGCAATCCTGGCCAGGAGTGCTTCAGGATGTAGCTATTGAGTACCTTCAACTTCATAAACTACCTGGAAGGCTGGGTATCACGGGACCTTTCCACTGGCACCCCTTGTTATCCCCTCCTAGTCAAATGAGTAGCTGTGTTCCTGCCTCTCCCCCACACACGAGCACTGACTACTTGAGACAAGGGTAGGCAGAAGTTTCTTCCTTTTTCTCCCACCTAGAAAGGGAAGAGGGCACACCTGGAAAAGAGCCATTGCTTTCACACATTCGGGCGCTGCAGTGCCCTCCGTCATTTCTATCACATAGCTACCAATGCCTGTTTTTACCATGGAAAGTGTCTATTGTCAGGGAAAAATACCAAAAAATATGTCCTTATGGTACCTAACAGAGTCTGAAAAATTATAAAAAATCATTCGTTGCTTACTGACCTTCCTTAATTCATCAGAGATGAGAATATCATCGTAATAGTCATCATAACATTTCACAATATCTCCAGTTTCTCTAACAACTCCTTCAGAGTACAGCCGATCAAAAAATGACATGGAAATCTGTGTACAGGGCACCACTGTAGCTTCAACTTTTGTCACTTTGGAACCTGGAATATATAAGGAAGCTTCACTCCAAGTTGCTTGCAATATATAAGATAGGAGAATTTGCCTGTACTAATGGCTTTACAGTAATTCATAATTTGATACAACATGGAAATAATTAACTTCTCTCAATGGTTATCATACAGATCACGTAAGTCTGACTCAGTCACACAGTCCTCAAAAACACAAAGCAAACTAATAAAGAAACAAGTGTAAAGAAAACGTTAAGATTCATCTGAATGCTACCTTCCCTTAAGGCCTATGGGTCTGCTCCCCCTATTGGTAATATCAACCAAAACAAGTCACAGATGACACCGTGGGAATTCAACATCACATCTGATCACACCTTTAGAAAATCATATTCCACATCTTAAGACTTAAAAGAATCTGAGGACAAACAGCAAATTTGATGTGATGGAGTACAGAAGTCAATAGCTGCTAATATTACCACAAAATAAAAACCAAAATGAACAACAGCCCTGACAAACTTTTGGGTCGTTAAGTATTATATCTGAAATTTTTGAAAAGTTATTTTGTAGCTGCTGTAAGCTTTACTGACCAGCTATTTCAGAAGATGAAGAAGGTACTACCAGCACTTCCCATATAAATCTGGAATATTAACTCTGTAATCACTACATGCAGAGTACATTTTTCTATATTTTTTGTTTTCTGTGTTTACAAGTCATTCAAGGCTTGATCCTGTTGCTCACAGACATCTAGTGCCATCTGAGATGCCCTGCAGTATTTTCCTTAATGAGGTACCGGTCCATAAGGGCATGTAACTTCCCTACGTACAGTCTTACATCTACAAAACTGTACACATGGCGTTGGGTAACTTATGGCATCTCAAATAGCATCAAGCTCCATGGTTAAGCTCTGGACTCAGTTCAGTTCCATCTGCTCTCTACAGACCAGATGTTAGAACATATTCTCTACTCACCTCCAAGTCCCCCTGAACGCCCTCCAAAATGCTTCTGAACAGGAGAGGGGAGGAGAGCATGAGTGAGCCGGAGCACAAGTGAGCACGAGCACGAGTGAGCATGCAACACAACATAATATTCACAGCATTCCAGCATTCCATAAGTTTACTTTTATTTTTTCTCCTCTATAGGTTCCCTCCATGGGAGACCACAATCATCAACATCACGAGATCAATAGGCTTTTGACCATACAATAAAAACCAAAATTAAGTGGTGTCCTGACAAACTGACCTAAAGGATCACTAAAGGTTAATATTTAGGAAATGTCCAGGTTTCACTCTAGATGACAGTATTCCAGGAACAGAAGCATGCCAAGAAGGGATGCAGGAACTATCATGGTTCCAAGAGGACCTATTGTTTCACTCCAATCCTAATTGTTACAAGCATAGCATAACCCAAAACTTCTCTTGCCCCACACTTCCAGAAAGTCCTTGGAATTTTTCCCATATGTTACTGCATGGAGATTATTTAATCATAGGTTAAGTAGGACTGGCATTTTGGTATCCAAGCCCAGGTAAATTCTACTACCCAAACATTAAGAAAAAGATTAAAAGTTACAAGTTGATGGCTTGAAAATGTGTGAAAATGTCTACTTAAGCTAAAAATAATGGCACAAAAATTTATAATTATTTTATTGGTCTAATATGATGTAAAGAAAATCAGCTATAGAGAAAAGCTCAGCATTTAATTGCTTGGCTTCACATCTACAGATATGGTTATAAAAAAGGGTACTTTCTTTGAAAGAAAAAAGGTTTGGGACATTCTCCTACCTGTCCCTATAGTGACTATAAAAAAAAAGATAATCTAATTGTGCAACCACAGGCAAAAAAAAAGCAACAAACTGATTTAAAAAATTTACTTATTTATGCTTCTTCCCACCTCCTCGCCTTCAGACTTCTCTAACTTCTAATTCTCCATCTTCTTTCATAAGGACAGAATTTTAATTTCCTAAGAGATTTAACAGGAGCTAAATCAGCCTCTAACATAGAAATTATTTTGTAAAGACCTATGAATCAAAAACCAAGTCAAGACTAATAAAAATCAGATGTTAACTTGAGAAAAAAGAGACATCTTAGATTTTCCCAGTTACTGAGTTCAAAGTATAAGAAATTGAGCTATTTATAGGCCTTACATTGTTAGGATTTTATTGGGGGAGGGGGAGGAGACACACTTTGCTCTGAAACAAGATTTTATGAAAACTTCTATCAGGGTAAAATAAATCAAGAGTTTTGTAATCTATTCAGTAGTTCAGAAAACCAAACTATAAATGGAAAAATTTAAATATACTGGAATCTCTTATTCTCCATTTGAGAGGTGAGATTTGAAATTGGAGATTCAGAATTTCCTGGAAAAGAGTGACCAGTTTTAATAACACTATAAAAGTCAGTAATAAAATAGGAAGAAGAAATGCCTTGACAACTCTTCAAGTGGAAAACAAAGAGCTGAGAAATATTGAAGCAGATTAAGCTTTTTATAACAGCTAGCTCTGCAATATCGATAACGTGCTGCCAGTATACTTCTAAATGAACACACTGCTTTTCTAATATGGGGTAAACAAATCCCAGATTAGGTATATTTAGAATTCCTCCAAAGCTAAAGAAAGATTTTTACCTCAGGGAAAGTTCTTGCAACTTCCTATTTACAGAACAGTCTATGCAGAACTTGCACAATGCAAGTTTAGTGTTCTGTACTGAAAAGATGGTTGATGATTCATAAGTTCAAATGACATCTGAACGATAACCTGCAATGGTAAACTAAAAAATCACTGATATAAGACTACCTTAGATTTTAGAACCCCATTCCAAAGACGGCAATTGTTAGAGCTTCAAGTACATAAAGCAACTCAAGAATTTTTCTTAGGCAAATACTGAATTCGTATTTACACAAAAAGACAGTAATCCTATCCCTTTGAAGATAACTTTTCAAGTGGTAATTGAGCTTAAGCAGACACAGTTCAGCCTCCCCAAGAGTGCTGACAGGTGCAAGGCCAGCGATGTGTCCAAGGAAAAGCTACTATTCCGTTTTCATTGCAGCTATTTAAAAATACAAGACTCAAAACATGAGTTGGTATGCATCAAATTTGCTCCTTTTGCTGCTTCTATTTTAGAAATACGAGGGTAACAGATGAAGGGGGGAGCTTAAAGCACATGGCAGGACTATCAGGTACTCTGTCATCCAGTCAGGAAGACGGGGAAAAACATCCTCACTACAACAGGCAAAAAAGTGTGGTGTGAAAAGAGGTAACTAAGTATTTGCCTGATCAGATGGAGCAGACTAGAGAATATCCTTGGGTATTGTTTCCCTTAAATGTTATATTTCAAGTAATAGTAAAGCTGGAGTCCTTGCGACAATGCCCTGTTGTGGGCTTCTACCAGGAATGCCAACACGTGGGGCAGCTGAGAGATACGGGGTGTATTCTGCAGGGACCTCCTTTTGATCTAACAGATGGAGGCTGAGGGTATTATGGTCTGATAATATTAAGGTAAGGATGAAAAGCAGGCAAGAGAAATAAGAAGTGAGATTAGACACAGGCAAAAAAACCCCTAAAGTAGTAAAGAACTTTTAGAAACCGATTTTAGGAAAAGGGGACAGCAAAGTAAGAGAGAAGAGGTAGAGATAAATATGGAAGTTGAACACACCCAGTGAATTAGAAAGAAAAATAAATTCTTAGTGAGAAGATAAAAGGGGACCACAGCCTGGAAAAAGATAAAAGTACTACAAAAACAAATACTCTTGTAAAGTAATATTATACTGATGTTTTATATAATGCTGACATCTTTCTGTGGGTCCAAAATACTTTCTGTCCAAGTCCATGGCAGGGAGGAGAAAGGAGTTTTCTAAAAACCTATCAGAACTCCACTTATATTACGCATCCAAAATATCTCCCCTCTGCAAAAGAAAATGCACAAAGTTTTTGTTTGCAAGAGAACGCATACAGTATTTGCATCAATCCAGATTACATAATTTTCTTCAGATTTTCAAAAAAGCAACATAAGACCATTTCCACTATTTTCTTTCAAGAAGAGGAACTTATTTTTAAAAGAGTTACTCCGCAGTGATAAGTAAACGGTATATCTGGGTTAATATACCAGCATGTCTCAAGAAGAAAATACTAGATGATTTTTCACCTCCTCCCACTCAAAGTTAATTCCTACTATATTTTCAAAAAATGCACACAAAGACTTTATAGAAAAATGTGCCAACATTCCTCACCAAAAATAGTCAAAGAATGGGAAGATGAAATTTTAAGAGCTAATGGGGTATACCAGCTGTTCAGGATTTAGAAAGGGAACCCTTCCAGTCCTCAGAATGAAATGCATTACTTCTGTGCTGAGGAAGATTGAGCAGAATCAGGAGTTAAACTGGGATATTTGGCAAGTGACCCTCTGCTCTTAACACGAGGTATGTAACCTGCTGACCTTCAGTACAGGGGCTGGCAAGTCATAGGCTAGACAGCCTAAAAAAAAATCCTAGTCTAAAGCAGGAAAGGGTTTACCCACATTTTGAAATATATTTATTTTCTTTCTGCTTGCCAGAGTGAAAAAGAGGTACCTGAAGGGGACTTGAGATTTTTTTTACCTATTTCAATTGTTTTAACAGCTGGATACAGGTTTTGGAAAATGGGTTTTGCTGACAAAAAGGTGGCAATGTCTAGTGTCACTGTATATAGTGGAAAAAACCTATGCCAGTTCCAGAGAGCTGAAATGGAAAAGCTAGAAAATTCCCAAAGCTCCATTAAATATTTACACACACTGAAGTATGTGCAGGCAAACCAAAAGAACTGAGGACTTCCCACTACCCCCTTTCAAAATATTCCTGTGGAGGAAAATCCTTTTGGTGATACCGGAGTTCACATTATGAGTTAGATCCCATTACATGATCACATGCAATTTCCATGAAAATTTGGGTGCTATTTACATAATCAAAAATACAATTTCATAGTGGTGCCGTAAAGTTACGCGCTCCTCGCTTCTGGCCTTCCTCCTTTAGTGCCTCATCTCCATCCACAGACATAATCAAGTGTTAAAAGCAGTTAATGACAGTGCAACAAAGTAGAGGTCAACCTTATGCCATGACTGGAACTAGAGCAACCTGTCACGGGGCTCTATCTGTGCCACAGACAGACCAACTTTTGTTGTCTTCTGCTCTCTCAACTTAAATTTGTAACAGAGCGATAATCCCAGATCTGTCCTAAATAAGGTGGTTGCATCTATAGAAGAGCATCTTTCTCCAAATATTATGCAAATAAGGTAGTACTGTAATTCCACAATGAATGCAGCTGATTATGTCTGGATACAGGATCAGGTCCACTGGATGTCACAGACTTTAAAAATACATCTAGGAGTTTGGTTTATGGATCGATGCAGGGTTCAAGGGAAAAAAAGGTGTAAAACCTGACAGTTTAGTAACAAACCAGATAAGAAATTATTATTATTTAATAAAATAAGTCATTTTGTAAGATATTTCAACCAAGTGACGATACACTTCCATGAGCTTTCACTATTACAAAATGATAAATTAGAGGGAGGTGGTTACAACACAAAGCTTTTTATTTAAGATTAATTTATTCTAAATTTACCCAATGTAGTCCATTGTCCTGAAGCTGAGAGCAACTTTAAACTGGAGTTGACATTTCGATCATTAAAAAATGCCTACAATATTCAAATAAGAAAATACAAGTTAATGAAATTAATTATAAAATCATAATTTATAATGCACTGGATACTTTCAAAGCAAATTCTAAGGATCCAATTAGTAAGCAGATTCTGTATGGTCTTTCAGTTTGGATTCCAAATACCATACCATGAAATACATGGGTTTGTGTCTTTTATGTATTCAATATATCTTCAGTACATATTTATATACGCAGTATTAAGGTTTTTGCCTTAGCACACTTTTAGTCCAAGAACACACAAAAAGGTTGTATGAAATCACTGAAGGTACAGAAAACGGAAGAAGAGATGAAATGTTTCTATCCCTGCATGCACTGTTGTTGAAGTCAAAAATTAAATGCTATATATGATTGTAAAACCTATATTTTGTAAATAAATTTGAAGCTTGGAGAAGCATAGAGACACACAAAACTCCTTAAACAGATAGAGAAGAAATCCAGAAGTTATTCAAGGGATGGGGATGTTCCACAGTAAGATATGAATTACTCAGTCTTATTTATTTATAGTTTTTAAAAAGGCAACATTCACAGTAATGTTGGTAGCTGACAAGTTTAAATGATAGATAAGCCAATTAAGAAAACTGACACTTATGTATATGCATACAAGCAGAGTGAATAACCATTGAAGAAGCTGCCAAGAAAACTGTGGATTTTTCAGTCTCTGCATCACCAGATCTCTTTACTACCTCTCTGGGATACAGAGAGATAAGATTAAATAATGCAGTGGTCATATTGCTCTCAATTAGTTCACAGCTATTCAGAGTTCATAATTTCATAGTGATATTTTCACATTTTTAATTCGAAAGAGACAAGCATTAAGAAGGCAAATGCATAGTTTGTAAACTTCAATAACTTGAAATGTTTATCGATGGGAGATGAAATACGAGCATATTTCTGTGTGAATTTCTTTAAAATACAAAGAAGCTGAATTCTTTATCCAGGATACCAATATAAGGCAGACATACAACAAATCAAAGTGGTATTTTTAAAACAACACATCTAAAAACCACACTGTTCTAAAAGCTACATATTATTATGTTTTGTCTGCAAACAGATGAACGGATTTGACTTTGCAGACAACAAAAGTGGAGGCCGCAGAATTAGCAAGAGACTTGGGTCTCAAAAGGCTGAGCGCCTAAAATTCCAGTATAAAGCAATAGCATCCAATAAATTTTAACGTCTTGTATTTTCAGATACATGGTGCATATGCACGTGTAACTGCACAATGTATCTACTGTGACAAAGCGATAACAGCTCTAAGCAAGGGTACCAACTGCACGTATACTGTTTAAAGTGGACTTCCCAACATTACACGCGGTGGCCGAGAGCAGCATGCAGTTCAGATTCCCGTTCTTGGGAATCCTGAGTGACTAAATTGTTCCCTCTTAAAACAGAGTAACACTGCTGCAGACTGCAATATTTGTGCTGGGAAGTATAATTAACCCCCAAAGTGCAAGACTTGAGCACCGCACCTACATCACCTGCTCCCAAGGAGACAGAGCGCAGCAGGCAAAGAGCACGCTCCCGCTGCTACGCTGTCTGCCGTTAACAAGTTTTCCAATAATTTCATAGGAAAAAAAAGTCAAAATATAAAGGACTTGGAAGTACCATAACAAATTCATCCTTTTGATAGGGCTTAAACTGCTGGTCAAAGCTGAACACTTGTGCTGCGATCCTGCCTCCCATGGACCTGAAATGTAAAAAAAATGATGAAGTATTCTGTAGGCCTACTAGGTAGTAATTCGCTCTGGCTACGTAAAGTCCTATTCTGACCACTCGTCATACTTTTTCCTGCTCTCTCCCATTGTCCCTCACAGCTGCCTCCCAGCCCTCCTCGGCGGGGCGAGGGGAGCACAACCGCTGCTCCGGCGGCAGCGGGGCAACGCCGCGCCGCGGCAACGGCTTCGCTAACTCTCGAAGACAAGGATAAACGCCTCGTCCCTCAGAACTAACATTTTACGTGCCAGAAAAACACCGAGGAGACTTCCCGTCGAAGAGCGGGGGAGCCGCGGACCCGCCACCCGCTCAGAGAGGGAGCCCCCGGGGCGCGGCCCCGGCCCTGGGCACCGCGCGCGCTTTCCCCTCAGCGCGCCCCGCCGCCCGCACCGGGGGAGGCTTCTCCCCACCCCCCCCCCCCCCCCCCCACCATTTGAGGAGTCTTTCTCGGACGTCCCTGTCCTCCAGGGAGGGGAAGGCTTTCTGCGGCAGGGAGCGGAAAGCGAAACCCGCCGCACCGCGCCGCTCCCCAGCCGACATCTTCCCCGTGCGGCGGCGGCTGCTCGCCGGTCGCCAGGGCAACGGCGGCGCGCGGGAGCGGCTCGGCCGGCGCGTTCCCGCCGCTGGGCTCGGCCCCGCGCACGAGCCTCAGCCCCGTGTGGGCCCGGGAGCGCGACTGCGCCCCTTGTGACGGGATTTGTTTTATTTTACCTCTGAAATCCCCTCTTTAAACATCTTTAAACATCAGTCCTGCCCCCGCCGCCCACGGCTTCTGTCTATAGAAGAACGGGAAAGCTCAGGCTTGCCAAAGGACAGCCTAGCAGGCTGGTGCGCAAAGGCAGGGACTGTCGGCGCTGGCTTGATGGACAACATCCCAATAACATCGCCCCAAAACGAATTAGGAAAAGCACAAAATTATGAATTATCGAGGTTTAATGAATCAGGGATGGTTCTTGCTTCCCAGGCTGTTGGGCCGTTTAGGAATACCAAGGCTGTGCTTCAACCTCTTCCAATGGAAATTTTAAGGAAAGCACGTCGTTACTTACAGAAATTATTTTTTGAAGGCCAGTAAAGCAAGAGACACCTTGTAAAATTTGGGGGATTTCCTTCCCTTTGTAGGGAAAGCAGTGAGAATTTAAGGCTGCCGCACATCTCGCGCTGTATCCTTCAGCAATTCACCCCTCTCCAAAACCAGCCTTCACCCGCTGCAAATGTCATTGTCCCATTAATCTGCTGCTCAGGCTAAACAGTAGCCCCGTTTCTAAGAATTTAAGCAGTGGTTTTGTTTGTTCCTAATTCAAAAAATAATAAAAATTAAGTTGAATCACATTTGAGAAAGGTGCAGTGTGGCTTGATGTCAGGGAGCAAACCTGAAACTGCCGAGACGTGCGCTCCGTTGTCTCTTTGGCCTCTAAAAGACATCCTACAGATTTAACGTGTGACACGTGTCAGTGAAACAGGCTTGTACCAAAGGAATGCAGAAGAAGTAGACCATAGAATCACAGAATGATTTAGGATGGAAGAGACCTTTAAGGGTCGTTTAGTCCAAACTGCCCCCCGCCCCCCCCCCCGCAGTGATCGGGGACATCTTTACCTAGATCAGGTTGCCGGTTAAGAAACCCTGTTTTGACATAGTTTTGGTAACATTCATTGCTCACTATATACTCACTAAATTTTGTAAAAGAGTGCTTACACCAGTGGGCTGCAGTTCAGCAGACCAAGTTACTGTGTAGAAGCTATGTGACCTTTAAGGAGCTACTCCCCTGTATCTTCCCATTCTGTTTTCCCACATGCTTCCATTTCTTTTTTTTTCCAAAAATTTTTCTTACACTTAAACAACAGTTGAAATAAAGCTACGCTATACTTCGAGATGTTTAAGTGGTAGAGGCAGTTCAAGAGGGGATAAAGAAAAAGCGTGCCTTTATTCTCAGTATTTAAATACAATCTGAAGAGGAGGCACCTAAAACAAATTGTTACAACCTTACTCTCAACACATCTCCACCTACTCCAGCACTACCTCATCTGTTAAATTCCTCTTACCACTAATATTACTAGCCAGAGATTAAATAGCCAAAGTGAAAGAACTGGTTTGGGCAGGGAGTGATGCATAGCAACAACAACCAAACACATAATTTCTCAGTTTTGAGTTTTGCAGACTCAGATACTGGATTAAAAAAAAAACAAAAAACAGAATGAAACTTTAGGTCTTTGGGGGCAAAAAAATTCCTGCTGACTTTAGTGAGGATTTTCTCTGATTAAAGTCTTGAATCAACAGGCATATGCTTAAATCCCACTCAAGTCTAGAGTGTTTAAATGCTTTGATGAATCAGGAGTAAGGAAATGAGTGAGGACTTCAGGACTGGCTCAGAAGGATCGGGATAGGAAGTTCTAAACTATGTAATTAATTTCTTTAATGTTGTGCCATCTACCTATCATAGTTCTATAATTCAACATTTCCAGTTTTAAGCAGTTTACAATAATAAAAGTTAAACTGGACTTTCAGTTTAAGCACTGACCTTGTTATCCTCTGGTGTCATCCACAACAAACTTAAGTAGAAAGTCAGAGAAACTACTCTTTTTAAACACAAGCTTTAACTTCTTTTTTTTTGAAGTTAAGTATTTTGTGGCCTCACAAAAGATATTCAGAGAGTGGAAAACGTATTTTTCTACTGCAGAATGAAGTCGTGTAAGTATATGTTATTAAGCAACAGTAGTCCCTCACTTTTGGCCAGATGAATTTTCAGCATTGTTCATTTTTCACATTTTTGTCTGTATGTGATTTTGAAGAGTTTTACAGTCTTGAATAAACCGTGGGCCTTAAGTGCAAAGCAAACAAACCAGCCTTTCCATGGCAGACAAAAATCAAATTACAGAGGACTAGCCCTGTTGCACCTTTGCAAAGTGCATCAGTCTTTAAGGCAAAGGTCGGCTGGTTGCGGAGCAGCAGCCCATGCCAGGCGGGAGGATACTGAAGAACCTGAACAGCGGCTCCTCCCTACCTCCTGCAGAAGTCTTCGGCATCGCTAAGGGACAGTTAAGCCACACGGAAAAAAGTAATTATCAGTATACATCAGTGAAATAAATTAGTCTTTCCAGTGTTAAAATATGTTCAGAAAAGTCTGATGGAGAGTAAATTAAAGTTCAGATTCTGTATCTTGTCTGTAATGAGGATTAGAACCCCCCAGAACAGAAAGCACCGTGCACTATGGTGAAGCTCAGCTCCTGGAAAAGATTTGCAGGGCATCAATGTCCAATTCCAGGCACTTGCACCAATAAGACTCCAGGTTCAAGTCTGTGAGAGAGACAAAAGTGAATTAGAAGGCAATTAAAAATATCTCTAAATTAAAAAATAGGAAATAATGTGTTATATCTGAATTCCCCCTTTTCTCCATCCCCATCCCAAATGTTGTCCTTCAGTAACCCAAGGCTGCAAGGCAGGAGTCCCTGTCTGCTCCGGAGCCAAGCTCTGAATCCTCAGGTGAAGGCAGACACCAACACCTCTGCTTGCAGAGAACTGCCAGAAGCTTTTTTAAAAATACATCCAAAGAGCTGATGATGGCCATCTTCATACCATGCACCTAAAGAGCCCTCACCCAGGAAGAGGGAAATGTGGATTTTAGCCTCTTTCAGCATGAGGAGGCTCATAGCTTTTACATCTAAAGTGCCTCAACTACTAGAGCTGGCGTCATGTCCCCTGAGTTAACCTGCCACTGTCCTAGCAAGCTCATTTCTGGATCACAGTGTCAGGGCCCTGCAGAGACTCAGCAACCACTTTTCCCCAGTGATGCAGCTGCCTGCACTCCAGGCCAGCTCTGCCGTAACCTTGGGTCAGATGGCTGGAAGAAGTACTGGGAGGCACCTCGGTAGGAGCCTCATCCTCTTGGCTTGGGACCTGTATTTCAGCCCCACATGTTGACTTTACTTCTTGCTGGAGCTGCGTGGACAGAATGCCCGTGCCAGGCTGTGAACGCCACCCATCCCGAGCCTGACCTCAGTCTCAGCGTGTCTGATTGCTGCAGACTGGGTTGGTGATCTGGGCTTGTGGTTGAATGTGGCCGCTGTCATCAGACCCGTTTTGCTGTTCTTGTCAGGGTGCTGCAGGACGGGGCCACGCTGGGGAGGGCACTGCCCTGTCACGCTCAGCTCCCAGCTCACTCCTTCTTACAGAGCATCTCCTGGCTGCTGCCTGACATATAGTATGTGGTAAAAAGATGGTTGTGTCTATGCCAGATTTGTCTATACTGCCTCTTTTAGTTTAAACGTGATATATCTGAGTGACTGTTCCATTAATAACCTCTGCTTCCAAAGGACATGTGATATATTGCTTTATATGTGTGCTACGGCCTGTTACGAGGCTTCATTAAAAAAGCGATGCCAGAATAGATAATTTACAAGTTGCATCATAAAAAGTGCTTAGAAATAACCTGCAAAGAAAGTATGTGAGGGTAAATGCCAAAAGTTAGTTTAGGCATCAAAGAACTGCAATGTCTAAATTTTCTTCGGTCCTCAAAAAAGTAACATGAGATGCTGGAGATGCATAGTGAGAATTACAATGAGGCCCAGGAAACTCAACCTGGTGTGTATGATACCTTCCAGGCCTATCTAAGAGGGAAACAAAGAGTATTCATGCACTTAGGTCTCATTTCTCTTATATAATTTATGCACTCTTCTGGAGATTCACTGCCTTAAAGCTCTCCTTTGAAGGCTGGTGTCTAAACACCCTTTCTCTGGATCAAATGTGGATTGCTGTTTCTTTTAAACCCAGCAGAAGAGTGAAGGGTTCCTGAGCTGCTCTTCCTCTTCTTAGGCAATACGAGTTGTTCATATATGCAAGTAGCAACTGAGATGCCCAATTTCAAATTTACCTTACACTTTGAGAGTTTGGTGCTATACCTCCTGTCTTCTAGGACCACAAACCAAAACCTCACAGCTTATTGACATAGTTTTCATGCTCAATTTACATACAAAAGCTTACAAGGCATCTGGGTAGTTGTATCTCAGAAACTGTTTCGCTATATAGAAAATAATGTTTTACTATAGTAGTTGGAGAACGTAAACATGAATTTGTCTCTATAATTTCTTGATTAGGGCCTTTAGAAGAGAGGGGACAATTCTGGAGCCTGTTCAAGTGCCAAAGACTGTTTACTACTCTTATCCAGTGATTGAGTGATTCACAGAATCACAGAATGTTAGAGGTTGGAAGGGACCTCAAAGATCATCTAGTCCAACCCCCCTGCCAGAGCAGGATCACCTACAGTAGGTCACACAGGAACGCGTCCAGGCAGGTTTTGAATGTCTCCAGAGAAGGAGACTCCACAACCTCCCTGGGCAGCCTGTTCCAGTGCTCTGTCACCCTCACAGTGAAAAAGTTTTTTCTAATATTTATATGGAACCTCCTATGTTCCAGCTTGCACCCATTGCCCCTTGTCCTGTCAATGGACGCAGCCATGCTAATACGCAGCCTGGCTAATATGAAATATTGACATAATCTTGGATTTAGGCATGCAATTTTTTCAGCAATCCTATTTTAAATGCTTTTTACTGATTCTGGTTAACTAGTTTTCTTTCCTTATTGTCTGCAGACAATTGTGTAGCTGTACTGCAAGGTGTTCTGTAAGTTACCCAGCACAATATATATGTAAAAAACCTTAAATTTTCCCTATAGACATGATGTTGTCTTCATTGTTTATTTGATGCTCACATCTGGTGTGCTGAAAATAAATTCCTTTAAAGTGTAACAGTTCATCTCCCTTCTAGGTGCATGAGTACAGCAGTACCCTGCTATAGGATGGGCTGGTTTCCTCTGGACAGTGATCAGAGTATTTGTAGGAGTGACTAAAAGTCTAGATGCTGGAGGCTTGATTCAGTTACTCGAACTTGGTGTCTGCTACCATTTAGGATTCTTCAAGGGACTGGAATATCATCACAGGACTGTGAGATATGACATGTGCTCCTCCAGACTAATGGCTGGAGGTCAGGTGAGCATTTCAGATGGCACTGAACTTAGAGGTGAGAGCTGAGGCCAAGGTGTGTATCTCAGCTGCAGAGACCTAATTTTAAGTGTCTACTAGTAGACGTTTACAGGTCAGCTAAGCTCCCATTATCATCAGGGGAGATCGAGATCTCATTTTAGTTGCATAGAGAGGCATTTCAGATGCCCAAGATACCTTTCAAATTGCCCCAGATACCCCTTTTCTGATTTTCTGTAATGGCAGCTAGAGACTGAATCTACTCTAAGTAATTTATATCTGCCAGCTCCATAAAGGCAATACTCTGCTCTGTCTGAGATGACATTAGGTGGCCATGGGCAGGCATTTAAATTGAGTCCCAAGTCAGTACTGTCCTTAGAGTCAACAGATTTATTCATCTGATGAGATGTCTACCATAACATGAGAGCAAAACCACGGTAAACTCCATAGTTGAACTCTACTGAATGTATGTTTCCATGGATACTTCAAGTACATGTTACATGTATACATCCACCCATCAGGCACATGAAGCTAGGATTCAGGGATGCATTCTAGCTGTGGAGGTGCTGGCCAAGTGGTTGAAAAAGCAGACCTGTCCCTTCTATTGTCAACTGATCTACTACCCCTCTTAGCTCTGTACAACTTATTCTCCACCTATACTCTTGAAAAAGCATCTAATACTCTTACCTTGCCCACCAGTATTTTGTACATCCCAGTTTAGCCCCACTCCCCCGTACCTATGAGCAAATTATGGCTGTCTCCAGGATCCCAGTTCCTGGGCACCTTCCCTCCCTCCCACCTTTGGCATGTTGTACCCAACCCGGGTCACTTTGTCCCTGCTCCTGCCATGACCTTTGGGGTTCTTTGCATCCTGTGCTACACTCTGTAATGCAGTCATCGAATCGTAGGATGCGTTGGGTTGGAAGGGACCTTCAGAGAACAGATAGTCCAAACTTCTTGCAGTGAGCAAGAGCAGCTTCAACTAGATCAAGTTGCTCAGAGCCCCATCCAGCCTGACCTTGAATATTTCCAGGAATGGGGCCTCCACTACCTCTCTGGGCAACCTGTGCCAGTGTTTCACCAGCCTCATTGTAGAAAAACTTTTCCCTTATATCCAGTCTAGATCTACCTTGTCACAACAGGCCTTACTAAAAAGGTTGCCCCTGTCTTTCTTACAGATTCTCTTTACATACTGAAAGGCTGCAATAAGGTCTCCCTGGAACCTTCTCTTTCCTTCTTATCAAATAGGATTTTATAGGGTTCCCAATTTTGGGTTATCAGATATGAAATTCAGTTATTACTGAGGGCTTTATGAGAAGTGATACTGCATTTGAGGTGTTTATAAAAGGTTTCAGTTAGGAAAAAGGAAAGCTTCATTTCAGAAGGAAACTGTATGGATATCCAGCATGGTATGTTTATCAAAAACATTGTTAGGGTGACTTTGGAGAAATGTGCCTTTGTTGAAGTTAGCAAGCAACAAGCAAAGGCTTTCCTACAGTGTTGATTTTACACTGAGAGGCATACATCAGTGACAAATCTCTATGGAGCTTGACATGATTGGTTTGAAATTAGGGTATTTAGAACCCACAGAGACCCCGATTTCTCTCCTGCAGTACATGTGAGCTGAAGGTTTACAAACCTGTCCCATGTATGCAAGCTACCCATCAATATACTTTGCTTTGAAAAAATTGCCTAGTGAAAAATCAGAGTGGTCTCAACTGCTGTAAAATCAAAGGCTGTGAAGGGTTAAGCCCAACTGCATTTTTTTCCTCATGTGGGTGGGGTTAAGGCAAGGAGGGAAGCTATAAACATGTAAGATTTGGAATGTAGCACTGTTGCTTAACAAGACCTCTGTCTTTGACATTAAATTCAGTCTTTTTTTCAGGGCTGGCAGGCAAAGCAAGTTCTCTTGCTCTCTTTAAACCTGGGTAACAGGTCATGTGACTTTTGCTTTCATAAAAATAGCCTTTATTGCAAAATCCAGTTTCCTTTGTCTGCTATTTATACTGTTTAAACAAAGTTTATGAAGCGTTATAAAATAAGGTACTCAAATGTTGTCTTTCATTCAGTCTGACAAGCATCCTTCATTGCATAATAATGAATCTTAACCTAGGCCATCTGACAGACTGGCAATCGAAACCCTGAACCAGTCTGGGAGGGTGGAGAAACTGCTCTGGTTTTAGGTTTGTTTACCAAAATTGAGAGGTCTTTGCTGAACTGCAATATTTGTTCTCTGACCTTTATAAAAAGCCTTATGTTTGAGGTTTTTTTATAAACCACTCAGTCCAAATTCCTGTGCACATTTTTTCTTGCTATTGTTTTCAGTTGTGTAAGGAAATCTACTCTATTCTATTCTTCCTAGAAAGGGGAGGAAAAGATGAGCTCTGCTGTGAATTGCTTCTTCTGGGCTTTGGAGAACAGAAGTCAGTTCTCACTGTAACCACAAAGCTTCTGCTTCAATTTAAGCAAGTAGTTTAACACTAGACCCACGAAGGACATAGAAGGTAGTGTTGCTGGGCTGAGATGGGCATTAAGATCTAGATTCTCAGTTATATGTTTGGGCTACCACTTCAAAATGTGAATAGTTATAGAGATTTCCCCCAAAAGCCCCACTCTAATCAAAAAGATGCCTAAACTAGCCAAGAGTAAACAGTATCTGACAAGAGGAGAAATTTCATAGGAATTATGAGAATTGAAGCATGTCCTTGGATTGAAGTTTCTCTGATTTCAGGTGAGTACTTCAGCCACTAATTCTAGCATCATTTTTATGCTCTGAAGTCCAGCAAGTGTTACGCTTCCATGCAAAGAGTGACAGTTCCAACAACGAGACTGACAAAGATCTGTCCCATACTGCCCTCTGATCTGGCAGATATGAAAGGCGACACATGAATACACATGTCCCCTATAGGTAAAATCCAGCTCTACCCACACAGATGAAAGGGTAACACAGCCGCTGGCTCTCTTGTTTTGTGCAGGATTCTGTCTACCAGGATTGTGCTGGGAATGCTTACGGAATTGGGTTTGGTAGACACATAAAAAAAAGGAAATCTGTGCTTTGAATCCTGATGCTGTTTTGGTGTAGGACAAATGTCCTACAAAGTCAAGATTAAGGTTGTTGTAGACTTGTCCACAAAAATAAAGAAAATACCAAAAAAAGGGGTTTTTGGGAAAAATATTGTCTTCTTTTCTTTGAAATTTTGCAGTTGGCTGTTTCACTGTTTTGCACAGCAGCCAACAGACTGTCAGCCAAGACATTTATTTCTGAAGGTAATGCCAGTATGTCATGTCATGGAAGCGGCAGAGTGAGAGAGATGTTTCATGCAATTTGACCTGTTCAAAGTGAGGTTACGATTCTGCCAGAGAGCTGTTGATAATGGGTTCCTCACAAAACATCAGGTGCTACGACTGTCCTTGTTCACCTCTGCAAATTCAACTCTAGGAGAGACAAACATGTCTAGAGACCTAGGGGTAATAAGTACCTGGAAGAGGATTGGCACCCATGTAAATGTCTGAAGTAAAAGGTTCTTGTTACTCAACCTAAGAGACATGCTGTGACAATCACGACTAATTGAAGAGTGAGGGTAGCCTGTCAATCTGTTTTGGGTGCATTAAGGCTGTACAGCCAGAAGTCAACAAATACAGGGTCAATTTAGGAAACACTGATGTCAAAACAAAACCTTCCCCCCCTTTGAACAAAACCTTGACATTTCTGGATTTCCTACAGAAGAAATGTGAAATAGTTATTTTGAGTTCCAAGAATTCTGTGGTGAATTCTCACCTGTTGGTGAATCTGGGGCTTTCTGTCTGTATTGGAGAAGTCTACAGGGCTTCTTGTAGTCAGGAAAAGTCTCACAGGGCACAGCTGGAAGTCTGAAACTTGGGTTCCACAACTTATGATGGATGTCAACAAGTGTCCAGGGTCCTTCCTCAGTGCCAGGGCAATGCCCACATTAGAGTCAGAAATTTTAAGCTCTGGGAGCAACAACATATAGCCTAGATACCCAGGTCTGTCTGCACAATAGATCTGTCTTAAATTAACAGGCCAGGGAAGACCAAGCTCCTGATTATCCTACCACATAGTTTTTCTGGTGACAGGAAACCAGAAGGGTTTTTATTTAGAGAGCTGCATGAGTTTTGGTGAAATTGATTTTGACTCATACAAATTGAGATTATCCAATGAAAGCCTGCTTATCCGAAACCTCCAGTTACATAACAGAATAAAATAACATATTCGAGAAAGTGATTGCTGCGTTATCTTTGCAAACTCCTCCTCCTGGATCAGTTGGTGTTTTTCTTCTCTATTTTCCATTCTAAGCTGCTGTGAGATGTTCTGTGTCGTGTTAAATGGTGATCTCTGGACAGTGGTATGCCTCAGAATCCATGGTGAGGGAAGCAATTCCTCTCCCCAGATGCAGTTCCAAGACTGCAAGGACAGCGCAGAGGGAGCTCTTGTTTATGGGAATGAGGTGTGTGGCCTAAGTCTGGGAGGAAACCAAATCAGAGAGCTCACCACTTTGTCTACAGATGACAATAGATAAGAAAATATGTGCACCAGTTTGCTTCTGTAATTTATCTGGGGAGAATAAATTTGCACCTGCAAAACAACTTAAGAAGAAGCCTGCTTGCAGAGCCATGGTGAGTGTAGCAGGATAGTACATTTCACAGATGTGAAGAATTCTTCTGGAATCTGCCTGTGTCTTTCCCACCACTTGTTTCCATCTCCTTTCAGTGCTCAGGTCTTAGAAATAATGCGGTGTAGTTACAACATCAGCATCAGTCCCGTCTTCCCTTTGCCTCCATTCTGAAAGAATCAGTATAAGAGAGATGAGCCTCCTCTTAGCCTTCCAAATGAGAGCCTGCGACTCAGTTACTAAAGCAATACTGTCCTGAGGAGCAAACGACAAAATCTAGCGTACAGCTCAGGTAAGAGTGTCGCTTGTTTGTTCTTCTGCATGGTGTCATTTGAATAAAAGGATATCCAAATGCTTTCTTAAGGTGTTCCTGAGTATATATACCTTTTACTTGGAATAACAAGAAGCCAAATTGAGCCACAAACTATGAAAACTGTTGGAAACCAGTCAGTTCTATCCCCTGCAAAAGAGACTGGATTGTCCTTCCTGTTCAGCTGACGTGATGAAGAGTGAGTACTCTGCTTTGATCCCTTGGCAATGAGTCTGAAAGAGAAGCAGCAACATTTCACTTTTTATTTTAATACTTCCTGCGTTTCATAGAACAGGATAGAATCATAGACATGTTTCAATCTCTAAGTTAAAATTCTCGTTTTTTAAATTAAAATTCTCGTTGCAGAAGCTTGAGCTAAGAAGTGATTGTAAAAAGTTTCAACTTACAAAGTTCAAAATCAGAAGTCCTGACAGAAGGATATGGGGTCTTTTTCTTCTGAAGGATGCACAATTGAAAGAGCCTGGTCTGGCTCCCAGAGAGAACAGTGGGATCATTGCCAATTTCTCTAAATTTGCAGTTGTCTTCCTAATCATGTTGTAGTTCAGCTGAGGAATATTTAGACTAGAGTGGTAAATGTTCGGGTATTAAGACCCTTTTAGAAAAAAAAAGAAAAAGGATCAGGGAAGCAACATTTAGAGAAATTATTTGTGTAACAGACCAAGAGTTTCTTGACGAAATAGAGACTAGTTGTGCCAGATGTGTGCCTGCAATAAAAGAATTTGGAATCTGAAGGAGAGGTGTGAAGGGTTTTCAAGCCTGTACCCAAGACACAACAAAGAGGGAAAGGATCAGATGTTTTTAATAAACCCATAATTTCCTTCAGAGCTTGCAAAATTATCAGAATGGTACACAACCTGATGCTTTATAATGCTATCTGGAGATCTTCATGCATTTCAGAAAATATTTCATTTTCTAGAGACCTTATAAGTATTTCCTTATTCCATAGGCACAAAGAGATGCAAAGACTTTTCCAAAAGTCTGTTATTATTGTTCTTATGCTTGAATTGGCTGTAAGGTGATTTTTTTTAACTTGAAAGGTAAATTTGATCTAATTTATAAACAAGTTTTGCTACTGTGTTTTTTTTGTTTGGTTTTGGTCATGTAGGTTTTTTTTTTTAGGTTGCTTTTAATTTATTTATTTATTTTTCTGTCTTTGCTAGCCATTTGTCTTTTTCATTTTAAGTCCCTGAAAATATTTCAGGTGCTATTCCCACTACAGTTACTAAGTTCTGCCTTTTATTTCAACAGCAGAAGGACTGGAGTAATATGTATTATTCGTATCTGAATATCTCAAAATGCAAATATATCACTCTTGGTGGTTAATTAGGTTTTAAATCTTAACATATATTTTTAAAGACCATACTTTAGATTTAAAACACACACTGAGAGTTAATAAAGGAACAGCAAAGTATTCAAGGAATAAACAAGGTGTCTAAGGATGCAATTTTTTATACCTACATATTTGTATTCTCTCCTTTGTCATGAATTAGATTGATGATGCCAAGTATCCTGAGAAATGTAATTCTTGCAAATCATCTGGCTCTAAACTAAATTTGATTAAACTGGAAGCACTGGATATCATATTAGGTATGTAAGGTGGCCCCTGCATAGAAGTATTCAGATACTGACAGAAAAACTTCAAACTCATTGTCATTTCTGTCCCTAAGGAGAGTGAGAACATGGTCGGAGTTACCTTACCCCCATTCGTTATGCAGTTAGCAAGCAACTTCAAGGTGACAAGCTCTACCTCTTCCCCTCTGAGGAAAAATAAACATAAAATTAAAGTGAATGCCCTTCCTAGGATACTGCTTATTTTGAACGTCTTCCTTATTCCAGGCTTTTAATTTATCAACATCAACATGTTGACTGTGTCCTAGCGAAGCATTCCTAGTGAACCTGAACAGACAGATTTCTTGAACTCCATCCTATCATTGGACAAAAGCCCTTGCTAGACAATGCAACAGCTTGATTTGTGGAAAAGGCAATGTTAGGAGCCTTAAATTGGCATTAAATCAGAATTGTTTGCTCCTTTTCATGCCATTGAACATACAGACATTTTGGCTGGGTTTATACTGCTGAGTTGATTCAAGCTTTGAGGCTGAATACAGCGACTGGCCTGTGTCCACACTCCACAAGGTCAGCTCCCTTTACAACTGACTTCTCTTAGTGACAACTGAAGTGTCCCAAAACAGTGTCAGAGGGACCACTAAGAGTTAAGCAGTGTGGCAATGACTGTGAATGCCAGAGCTGATTTCCTGGCCCTCTTTAGTTTAGCACTATAGATCACAGAATCATAGAAACACACAAACATAGAATCATAGACTCATAGATTCACAGAATGCATTGGGCTGGGAGGGACGTTTAAAGGTCATCTAGACCAACCCCCTGCAGTGAGCAGGGACATCTTTAACTAGATCAGGTTATTCAGAGCCCGATCAAGCCTGGCCTTGAATGTCTTCAGGGATGGGGCTTCCACCACTTCACTGGGCAACCTGTTCCAGTATTTCACTACCCTTATTGTAAAGAACTTTATAAACCAATATCCAGTTGCTGTGAAAACTTAAAAATAAGCAGTCAGAGTGGCACTGTTGAAGAATCCATTAGATGTATGAGTCTGTAGGAGTACGTGTCACAACCTAGGAAGAAGGCTTCTCCCTAGGATTCTCAGTAATATTTGTGCCTGGAGAGGCATAGCAGAGACCTGCTTCTCCAGATGATGGTCACAGCAATTGTGGATCACAACGAACTCTGCTGCAGCCACGCTCACAAGGATCACAGGTACATTGCTATAGGCTGGGCAGTGACGCCTGCCTGCACCTAAAGGCTGGTTACCCCTCCTTGCATGTATGTACACACAAACACCTATGGGAGACAAAACTCGTATGCATACACATAGATACACAGATAGGTGTATGAAATAGAACAGGCACTACTCTCCAGCTTGTATAAAACCAGCTTGTGCCATGGCGCCCAGCATAATTTTAAATTGCTGCTAAGAAATCTTCCCAACAACGGAGCCATTGATTTGAGGATGGTCCTTTTAAGATGTTGCCCTGTGCTGCTGTTGGGAAGCTGCTACACAGGCTGCCAGATACGTCTTTTTGTTGTGTAACACCAACGGTGGCTTAGGACATGAGGCCATCTGAAATACTGGTTAGTCTGGCAGAAGCCAAATCCGACATGAGTCATACTGTGTCTTCATGCAGTGTGGGGGTGGGACACTGGCACACACCAGCTCTCGGTCTCTGCCTAGTTTTTCCCAGAAACAGCTGAGTTTGCTCCCGAGTGGAGCTTGAGGGTGAAATGACACTTAGACAGCATGGCCATTCAGGAGATAAGACTTGGGCACAAAAATGTAGAAGGTACCAAAAAGATAGTGTAGATGTACTCTTTGCTTATTAAATTTTGAATAGCATCTTTCCTATGTGTTAAATCTTCCACCTAGAGAAACTCAAACCTTTGTAGTAGAGTTGTTCAGGGTGGATGGGAAAAATTATTTGGGTGACATTGAAAATTCTGCCTTGAGAGACTGAGTATAGAGACTAGGAAGGTGTAATATCAAAACTACACTCCAGTTTGATAATGAGCATGCCACTGCAATATAAGATTTTCCCTTGGTATGCTCACAACGTGAAATTATATTGAAAATACAACCACTTGCCCATTACTGATGGCCAAATTATCTTTGTTGAAGTTAAACCATCCCCTAGGGACAGAGTGGTATGAACTGGCTGCCTGATGGAACCTGTAACCCACATTCACATCGCAGTAAGTCTGAGCCAATATATTTTATTAGACCCTTAAACCACCTCTGTAGCTACACTGGCAACATGTGGCAGTGCAGGGGATGGGTTTAGGTGCTGACCTGCTAATGGCCTGTACAGTTGGACTGGTGGCATAGTCCCTGGCATGGTATGGCCTGTGCCAGGTTGCACTTCCCCAGACAATGTCCAAGCCCAGCTCAGGGCCTGGCACAGTCCTGAGATGCTTCCCAAATGCAATCGTGGAATCATGAAATCGTGGAATGGTTTGGGTTGGAAGGGACTCTAAAGAATGATATGAACAAAGCCACCTGCTCCAAGTGGAAAGAGAGTTCAGCTGTGTGGTTGCAAGCTGCAACAGGCCACTTGCTTTTGAGTTGGCTCTGGTCCGTTTTATGGGCACAGCTTTCAGCTTACACCCTGTCCCTCCATGGTGGCCAGGCAGCAAGGGGTAGGGGCACAGACCTCGTTGGGACAGGCGTGATGCAGGGTGACCCAGGGGGTGACTTGGAGACCCATGCTCAGTACACGGCAAACGCAGCGGCCGTGGACTTGGGCTCCGCTGCAGCTACAGATTTATGGCATGTTAAACCTCCGGCTGCTCAGCTGCCAAAGGAAATATGAGCGGCCGCAGTAGTTACATGCTTTATAGGAAATGAATAAGCACAAAAGGGTCATCTGAGACGCCACACGCTAATGCATGAGTGCTGTCTTATTAAGGACAAAAGAGATCTAAGGAACTGGCAGAGATGTGAAACCTAGTGCTCCTGGTTTTTAAAATACCTTAATAATAACTCCATGTTCCTTAACTCTTCAGTTTTTACTTCCCCAGAAAAAAAAAAAAAAGCAAGAGTAACTCTTAGACTCATTGAGTTTAACATATCATGTGTTTAATAGTACCAGAACGATCTTAAAATGCTGTGTTAATTATGGGCCAGATGCTGTGTGCAGTGCCAGGCTAAACTGATAGGGCTGTTCAGGGCTGTGCCGCAAAGTTGTGTGTTTGCAGTCAGCTCTTAGGGGAACATGGCTGGCAGCTGCGTACCACTGAAAGCAAATTTTGACCCAGGCAGACAGGGAACATCTGTATGGTTTTAAGAATTATTTTATTTTTTGAAGTCTTTTCCACATGACTTTTGACAAGGATTTACATTTTGGTGTTCAGGAACTGAGCTAAGTGTGTCCATTGGATTCACCTTGATCATCTGCCACGTGCTGTGTACACTCATTGCTCTTTCTGGGTGCTGTTCAAATGCCATGTTTGTACTTGGTTTATAAGTCATACCTGAGATTTTAAAATCTTTCAAAAATTGTGGACACACAGTTCCTTTAAAATCAATGGGAACTTTGAACTTCGTGCCTTCAGGTGTCACTAAAAGCTTCTGAACCTGCCTTGGACTATTATAACATTGAACAAAAAATATTCATCTCCTCCTATATTTTGTATATTCCTAGCTCCATGCAGCAAGTCACAGAACTCAAGCTTTTTTCTTGGCTTGCCATTTTGTAGAAGTCACAAATACAAAAATGCATATGTATTGACATTATTAGCAACATATAATAGCATACATATACAATATAGTATATCTACTGTAATACTTATTATATATATATTTTATATAATAGTATAAAAATGTTGCAAAAGAGCTTTTAAACATTTTATAAATTTGTGAGTAACAGAACCTGAGCTATTAGTGTGCTGAGTTACTAGAGATCTCTGACTCTCCAAATGGCATCTCATCTGTTGTACCTGATTTGTTCTAGAATAGAATCAAACCATGCAGAACAACTTAGAACTGATCTCTAAGTTTCTGTTTGTACTGGATGAAGAATGGAGATGAGTGACTCTCAGAATAATTTTAGCTTTGTTTTCTGTACGTTATTCAGGCAAAGTTTGCCTTGATGATGCTCTCATCATTTGGGTTGCTATAATGCAAAACTATGCAATTATATTACTACAGAATGTCTCAAACAAAATGTACCCCATAGCATTTTCAGAAATCAGGTGAGAGAAAAGATGAGACTGAGTCTGCTATAAATGCCAATAAAAAAGTAACACAAATCTAGGAGCAGCATGCTCTCTCCCACTAGTGTGCATGAAGGACAGTTGCACTGGACCTTACGTGATGAATAAATGTATTTATTTAGACCACAGCTGTGCTGGAGGCAGTTCAGTAGATCTGGCTGTTGAAATTACCACATGTGCCCAAAGAGCTTTCGGCAAGCTCCTCACCTTGCTGCAGGGTCTCCTGGGAATTATGCTGCCCACAGTTCACTTTGCAGCTCCTCCTCCTTTTTCCTCTTCTCCTTCCCTACCCACAGAATCTTGGATGCAGAAGTCTCTGCCTCTGGCCCCGCAACCGTTCTTCTTAGGTACTGATCTGGCAATGGATTTAAAGACAACAACAGAGGAGAAAAATAGAGAGAATAGACCTAAATTGTAAAGAAAATAAGCTTATTCTAACTGCAGTCAGAAATCCTTGAGATATTAACCACCATCTATGTGTCTGTGGAGCCACTGTCTTGATGTGAAGTGCCAGGTGCAGTTTTCTTGTAGCAGTGACGAAGAGGAGGCTGAGGGGTGACCTCATTAATGTTTATAAATATGTAAAGGGGGAGTGTCAGGAGGACAGAGCCAGGCTCTTCTCAGGGGTGTCCAGTGATGGGACAAGGGGCAACAGGTGCAAGCTGGAGCAGAGGATGTTCCACAAAATCATTAGGGAAAACTTTTTCACAGTGAGGGTGACAGAGCACTGGCACAGGCTGCCCAGGGAGATTGTGGGGTCTTCTTCCCTGGAGACATTCAAAACCCACCTGGACGTGTTCCTGTGCGGTCTGCTGTAGGTGATCCTGTTCTGGTAAGGGGGCTGGACTAGATGATCTTTCGAGGTCCCTTCCAAGCCCTGACATTCTGTGATTCTGTGATTCTGTGAAATAGTTTCTGTGCGGTGTTTATTAGAGCATCATCTCCTCTCCTTTTGTCTCACACACTTATGGCCAGAAAGGCCATAAAACATCTATCAGGTCCCTGAAAAGAGAGGAAGGTGGGTGGGTATTGTGAATAAACAGGATCTTTCTCTATCTATTTTCTGTCCAATTCCTTCTTCTTTGAATGTCCCCTGTCTAACAGCACTGAGGGACAGCCTGGCAAACAGGACTGTTGTCAGTGGTTTTATTTCCAGTTCTGTCCATGAGGAGTCTTGTGAGTCAGAGCCCTGAGGTGCCTCAGATCCCAGCCCTGGGTGTTAACTAACATGTTTTGGGCTGTGAAGTAGAGCCAAACCATGGGGATGCAAATGTCCAGAAACTGGGAGGATGGACAGTTGAAGTCTGTGACTCCCTAAGTGGCCCAACATTGGGCTGTGGTTGGACTTGATGATCTTAAGGGTCTTTTACAACTCAAATGATTCTAACGTGAGTTATTAGAGCTTGTGAGCAAGGGGCCCAATAAGGGTTCAGTGGCACTGAGATTGGACCATACAGTTGGACCATGGCAAAGAAAGACTCAGGAGACAGCTCTTTGTTTGTTAGAGAAGGATGTAACCTCAGTAAGGTTGGAGAAGTCTTTTGTATTCCTGATCTAATTCATTGAGATAATGAGACGGCACAATTGCTGTGACTATTGGTGTGTACGTACGTGTTAGAGTCATTAGAAGCCAGGAATAGTTATTTAGTTCTCTGAAGGATATTAACCTCTGGGAAGATTCAGAATGACATATGCATATCTAAATGGATAAATAAGATCAGGACCCAGTCCGGTATCTAATCCATACCCAAAGTTTCATTCCCACCCATGCAGAGGAATGTTGCTACCTTGGGTTAGCAGACTGGCTGGGCATCAGCCCTAGGTCTAAGGCATTTGAAAACCCAAATTTACATGTCCTTGTATATATGTGCTCTGAAAAATGAGATACCCTTACAGTACCCCTAAAAGATGCAGATAATGTAAAGCACACATCAGAGCAAGGTCGGGGTGGAGGAGGTGGCCCTGGTTGCCTTTTGTGTAGGGATCTAATGGTCAGAGCAGTCCCTCAGACTTGTTTGCCATAACAATATGCTCTTACCAATTGGAGCCTTTCTGTCACGTTTACCTTTTTGAAATCGAAGTGTGTGCATCTAATAATGTGGCTTTTATCATTTTGATGGAGTGCACAAATATGAAATACAATGTAAGAAAACACATTGCAGAGCCTGATTCCAAACCTGACGCCAGAAGATTTTGCGTGGTGTTTCTGTCCGTGACCTCAGCCCGGCTTTTCCTGCTCTGGGGCTGGGTCCTCAGAAACATGAAAAGTGCAGTTTTCAGAAGGGAGGCTGGGTGATCCTGCTGTAAGTACTTCAGTAGGAAGGTGTGAATGGCACTGAGAGCTCTCCAACAAGGTAAACACAGAAGACAACTGAAAATGGGTTTTGTTTTTGTTTTTGTTGCAAAGATTTAACACAGGATCCATAGCTTTAAGCACTGACTTGCCAGTTCGTTAGACTTTGACAGAGCTTGAATAGAACAAACTATGGATTGTCTCTTCTAGCTCTTCATACTAAAGGAAGTGTAAAATGCTAGAAATTAATTACACTTTGATAGGAAACTTGTAAAGGAGAACTTCTTTGACGGAAGATAAGATTTATGGGAAGTGTGGCTATTGTGGGAGATAAAGAATAGTTAATACATTTGGGAGGAAAAAAGGAGGAGAAGTGCACATTTTCCTGTCACTTAACGCCAAACCTTCAGCTAAAGGGAAAAAGGTACAGATGAAGCAGAAGACTGCCAAAGTTAGTTGAAGCTTGTCATTCACATATTGCCTAGAAAATGTCATCCATTACTATCCTAATTATTCCATATCTGGCCTGTCTGGCATTCAGTGACAAATCATTAACAAGATAGAAAAGCTACTATTGCAGTACAGTCTGAACTTCTGGAAAAGGCTTGCAAAACAATGAATAGCACAGGAAAAGTGAGCAAGATGTTTCTATTTCCCCAGGCTCACCAGAGAGCAAAGGTACATTATACGAAGCTGAGACAACCTGAATGTATTTCAAAATCTGTGTAAAAAAAAATGGAGGTTAAAAATACTGCACAGCTCTGCTCTAACAGTGAGGCCAGGAGCTGACTGAGAGGATGTTGTGTTACTCCTTCTAATCTCTGCTGGGAGTTCAGGCAGAGGAGACCAGAAGGAAGGTCTAGGTACAGTCTGCAGTAGGATGCAAGGATGAACTCTGCTGCTAATTCTATGATGTTCAAAGACTCAGCTGTTGTGTCTTTACTGGGGAGAAACTGGATGTTCACAACACCCGCATTCCTCCGTGCCATTGCACTGCTTGATGCTACTGTCTTTCTACGTACAATTTGGCTGAGCTATGTTCTTTGCAACAGCAGATGCTACTTAGCAGCGGTCTCCCATGATGTGGAGCTGGTTTCCATCTGAAGATTTTCCTGGTGTTGTTTCTACTGTCCTGTCTCCTCACCTACACTCAGCTGTTTAATATATGTAAACTGGCCACCGAATTTGGGGTTGGGTGGCCTCATGTGACATGTGCATCAGCTGTCTGGGAGAACATAGCTTATGGGAGTTTTACTACAGCACTGAATATTTAACAGGATTGTGAATTATAGGCTAATTGAGCTGTGTCCTTATTTATACCAGCAAGAGCAAAAAAAAAAAGTCAGTGCAGGTGAAATTGGGAAGTCACATGCCTTGATAATGATAAAGCATTTCACAGGGGTATGAAAAAGTGGTGATGACAGCTGGGTGGCACTTAGTTACTTTGAAGCCAGATGCCTCCTGTATTCCAGATACACTGTCCTTTAATCTCCCAAGAGCCGTGCTGGATTTTGCTGTGCTCTGTGTGACTTCATCTCTTGTCATGACACTCTGAGACAGCCTCCTGCTGAGGTGGCAGAATTGGTCTGCGGGTTTCAGAGCTGCGTTGTTGACACATGCGGCTGGGCCAGTCTATTTTCTAGTGCGGTGAGACTGGAAAAGGACTTCCATTTTCTTTTTACTGGTGATCAGGCTAAATTGCCTGGCAGCATTATTGAAACATTAATTAATGTGCTGTGCATCCTCTTCTGCATGCACAATGACTACTCAACTGTTAGCAAAGAGTGAGTTCCAGGCCATGTCTTTAAGACCTTTCATTTGGCACAGAGGCTCTGGGGGTGGCAGGAGGGAAAGCAGCTCTTGGGATATTATTGTTATTCCACCTACTGATGGTTCTTCTGCACTGGAAAAACATTCCTTTGGTGATTATGTATGATTTGCAAGTAACAAGCTACCTTCAAGTGACTCAACCGTGAAAAAACATAAATATGTGAAAAGGCATTTTAAGCCGTGTCTCCACAAATCTTTGCATGTAATAAGCTTGAGTGTGATGTTTGATCCAGTAATCATTCTGAGACTTATTAAGGCCAGAAACATAAGCCATAGTAAGTGCAGATTGAGACCACTCTGTGTTTGACTAGCTATTTTCCTGAGAACTTTCTGACCTAAGTGTGTGACAGAAGCTTTCTTTTTTAAATAACTTTATGAATGTTTGCTGGCATGGCAGACCAAAAGAATGAGATACAATAGCCTCTTGGTATAAATCTCTGTTAATGAGATCAGGACTAGGAACCTCATTGTTCAACTCACATTCTGTCTGAACGCAATCTGCTTCTCAAATTATAAATCAGGGGCAAGACACTGTACCATTGTGTAACCCTACACCCCGGCTCTGGAATGTTTCCTAGTCACAAGAGGATTGTCATCATTTCATTTACGAGAGAACTATCAAACAGGCTTGGGCCATATTTGGGCTACAGCCCCCCCACCCCCAAATGAAGACAGATTTCCCTCCCCCCACCTTTGCAAGGATATTTTTATAGCAACAACACAGAAGCGTTCATTATAGTGTGTCTCATCCTGAAATCCAAAAACAAAAGAAAAAATTCATAGTGTCTGTCATTCTCAGAAGCAGTGCTAATTACTAAGAATTTGCTTATATATGCCCTATATATCTCCATCCCTCTAGAAAACAAACACATGTATGTGTAACAAGATCATTGAATTGGAAGATTTAGTTGGGTCTTCAAAAGCGTTTTGTGTGTGCAAAGCCTCTGCCATCCCACAAGACCTTACAGCACGTTCTGCTTCAGGAAGCAGACCCCTCCTGACGATCTCAGGCAGCCAGAGAGCGGTCAGTGGTTTTGAGAGGTCTGAAGGACATAATTACTCGCACATTTTCATCCAGCTTTCTAACAATCCAATAAAAAGGGGAAAGACTTACAATAGTTATTACCGGCTTAGGAGCTGTCTAGGAAATCTCAGGCTCACCTTTTAGCTCCACCAAATGTAAGTCATTTTACACTTAACCTAAACATACAATCTTTCTGGTCAGCCAAGCCACCTTCTGTTTCTGGTAGGGCTCAGTCTACAAGAAGGCTCTCCAGGAAGGGAAAGAGGTTCACTCTTAGCAACCTGTGGTCTGTCTCCCTATTTCTGTCTGCTGTTAAGAGCAATATCATGAAAGGTAAGTGTAAATACTCATCCTCGCCCCCCATGCCAGCTAGCTGAAACCTCCCTCTGCTGTTCTCAACTACTAAGAAAATCTTCCTTCATCCT
Organism: Trogon surrucura; assembly: GCA_020746105.1. Classification (NCBI taxonomy): domain Eukaryota; kingdom Metazoa; phylum Chordata; class Aves; order Trogoniformes; family Trogonidae; genus Trogon; species Trogon surrucura. Next base: position 15,836,749 of record CM036617.1, on the reverse strand, counting down.
CTTCCCCTTCCCCTTCTTCTTCCCATTCCCCCCTCCCTCTCCCTGTCCCTTTTTCCCTTTCCTTCTCCTTTCTCCTTTCTCTTTTTCTGCCACTCTGCAAACCATGAACTATTGGATACAGATTAAATAAAAGTGTTGAACAACTTCCTTCTCAAAACAAATACAAAATTAATATATACAATAATAGAGACTTTATTTGTGATTTGTGTCACCCACAGCCACTTCTGTCACCTGGATCATTGCCACCATTGTTACTGGCTCAGGATTTATATTCAATATTGAGGGAATCTTGTGGCTATGATTTGAAATACAATTCCAAAAAACATTGTGGAGTCATCTCTAGTTATATGGGGTCAAATTCACTCGGGGTAAATTCTCTCTTATAAAAGCAGTAGTGTTTGAGCAGGAATCATTGTGAGCCAGACTATTACGAATATTATGACGAGTATGATTAAAGGATATGGAACCTCCTGTCTCCTTGCTGATCAAGCAGATTTGAGTGTTTCAGTGTATTCGATGACAAACGAGTCTGATTATTCCCACACACCAACAGCCATGTTTTAAATGTCACTCCTTGTATTCACCCTGCCCATATTTTGCTGATTTGTTTTCTAATGTGCACTGTCATACCCATTTTGTCTGCACAATTTGACAGCATCAGTCAGCATGAGCTTTGCCACAGATTCTGCCACACGACTCAAGAATTGTCTACTTAATACTGTCCTAATACAGGCAAATGTGTGTTTCAAGGGTGTCCTTTAGTCTCAAATATATTGAGGTACCCTCAGTCCTAACAGCCTGTGGTTGTACAGAATGGCAGTGCTCACTGCTGCAACTTTACACAAACATTGGCTGCCTCCACACACTGTTGTTAAGTGAAGATTTACTTCTGTCCCTTTTCGCTGCAAAACATAGTGTTTAAAACATTGGAAACATGGAGCAGTTGTCAATGGTGGCTCTGCAATGGCCTTCAACCCTTCACAACACTGTAGTTCCACTGTCCTGTGGGTCTTGTAGCTACAAAAATTACTTTTTCCCCATGAAAGCAAATTGGCCAGGAACTTTGGCTGGAGGAGGAACGTCTCTGGCCTCTCCCAGTCCATCTCTTCCCTCCCATTACCACTGCAGTTCTTGCTACCAACAAGACCTTATCAACCAACACAGGCAAGGACTCAGTTGCCTGGTGCCCCTGACTGGCTGAGAGCTCCAGATGAGGGTGGAGAATCAGTCTCATTTGGAAACCCTGGGCTGCTGTGGCAGCTCCAGCTGCAGCTCGGCCAGTCCCTCTCTCTGCCTGTCCCTGCCAGCACAGAGGACATGGTGTGGTAGTCCCCATGTGGCTGCAGCTTCACCCGTCCCTCACATCCACAGCACCTTCATGCCTGTCACCGCTGCCTCCAGTGCGAGGAGCAGGCAGGAGCCCTTCTTGCCCTGATGAGGAGGCCTCAGGTCCATTTGGCTTTTTGCTGCCCTAAAACCTACCTGTGAGTGCTGGAGTGAGGGGTGGTTATTGGCTGAGGTGTCCTCCCAGATGCAGAGTTAGATAATATTCTTCCTGGCATCAGAGGCTGCTGCAAAGGAGATGGGGAAGTGGACACTCACACCCTGCAAACCCCTGATGGGGTGTAAAGATTGTGCTAACATCAGCCCCTTTCTTCTAACCTCTCTTGGCCATGGTTGTCAATGACACCCTGGGTGACTCTGCCTCACTGCCATTCGCAACCCATCTGGCACTTTTTCCGTGGCTGCTGCCTTTGTATTAGCTGATGGGCTGAAGACGATGCTGCATCTGCATCGCTCTTGTAGCTTTTCCTGAGTAAAGTTGGGACTGGTTTATTATTACATGCCATGGAAGGCTACCATGGAAGAGCTGTGGAGCTGCCATCTCCTGCTGAAATCTTGCCTTTATCTGGCCTTGGAGCCTTGCTTGCTTGCAGGCCGTGGACTGGTAGTGTTCAGCACAATCAAGGTTTCACGGGCATTGCAGTGATATAAGTAAAATACTGTGCCACAGCTAAATTTCCCTTAGAGATCCGTGATTTATGGACAGGCCAATCTACTTCATGTTGCAGCTCAAGGAGCAAATTATACTAAGAGGGAAGCTGAGTGTAAAGCAGCATATTTCCAATAAATGTGAATTCTACCTGTGAATTTCCATGAAAGGTGAATTTCAATGTGAATTTCTGTGAAAAGTGGAAGTGTCATCTTATTAATGAAAAACTAATTTTGTGCTCTGGCTCCCCTATACAGCTTCATGTGACCTGTTGGCCTTTTGCCTTTTGCTTATTTTTTGTCACATGGGGAAGGATAAGTATTGAGGGCACATGGTTATTTTTGGGACCATTTGTATGTCATTCACTGTAAAAACACTGAGGTGTACTTGCACCTGAAACCATTCCTACGGGTGTTCAATCAAGTGGAAAACACGGCACATGGGTGTGCATTTAAAGAAGATTTGTGAGTGTTTTGTGTTTAGGCTTGTACTGGAAACTATAACCTGGTTTTCTTGTTTTCTTTTCATACTGAAGTATTACTGCAGAAAAAACATGGACTGATTTTTTTAAAAAGCAGCAAAAATGCTAGGCAGAGGGAAGAGTTTTTGAAAGAAATCTAAGGTACACAGATTTTAGTATGTTCATGTCTAAAACAAGCTTGTCGATGTTAACACAGTCAATTTTCTTCATACTTGAAAAGTAAAATTAAGCCTTTCATTTATTTTTAAAAAAACCCCACATTTCTATGTGATGAACAGAAAAGCCTAAAAACATCGACCTGAAAAATAATCATCAACTAATGGGAACAAAAGACCTTGTTGGCTCTTCAGAGATGCTCAGAATCCAGGAGCTGCCTCTGGGTCCCCTCTAGCAGCGCACATTCCTGATGCCCAAGAGTTCCCACTGTTCAGCCACCTAACCAAACACTCCTGCAGTATTGTCAAAAGAGCCAAAGCGATCTAGGAAGCAGAGTCATTATATCTGAGTTGAAGTCTGTAACCCTAAATAAAAAAAAAAAAAAAAGTAAAATTTGAAACTATTTTCTGAGAAATGTAAATGCAGGCACCTGTTTTTGAAAAAAAAAATAAATCTGTCCACGTAATTGCGGAAGCTGACTCATGGGCTTTGCTTTTGCCACCTAAACTGATTAACAGGAGAAGACACTTGGTTAAGCTGGGCTCTGGCTTCCTGACTAGCAGAGTTATTTTTGATCCACAGCCTCTGGTATTTGGATTATTTGCTTTCCCCTCTCTTAATCTCTGTGGGGAAACTTTCTCTCACTATTTAAATATTAAATCCTCGCCATACTGGAATGTTGCAGTGTACTGCTTACAAACAGAGATGTAAGGGCTTGGTATTTTCAGTGCGAAGCAATTTTGAGTTTCAACTCAGAAGGCCTTTGTTCATTTGCTCTGAGAACACATGCATGTCTTTGCTGAGAATTTGACGTGTATTTGAGCACCAAAGGTCCAATAACTACTGACACGCATCAGAATCCTTTAGCCATGTGGACTGCAGCAATAGTTTCCATTTTCTGGCAGCAGTGTCAAGACAAAGGGCAACAGTGATCATAAGACAACAAGGTTCTGCAATTTTGATGTTTAAATACAGTTTATGGCTCCTTTAAAGCCTGTCAGGGGGTAGCGGTCAATGGCTCGATGTCCACATGGAGATGGGTGACAAGTGGTGGCCCTGAGGGGTCCGTACTGGAACCAGTGCTGTTTAGTATCTTCATCTGTGATATAGACAGTGGGATCGAGTGCACCCTCAAGAACTTTGCAGACAACACTGAGCTAAGTGGTGCAGCTGACATGCCAGAGGGACGGGATGTCCTCCAGAGGGACCTGGACAAATTGTAGAAGTTGGCCTGAGTGAACTTAAGGCCAAGTGCAAGGTCCTGCACCTGGGTTAGGGCAATCCTCATTATCAATACAGGCTGGGGCATGATGTGCTAAAGAGCAGCCCTGCAGGGAGGGACTTGGGAGTGTTGGTGGATGAAAAGCTGGACATGAGCCAACAATGTGCACTTGTAGCCCAGAAGGCCGATGGCATCCTGGGCTGCATCAAAAGAAGTGTGGCCAGCAGGTCGAGAGAGGTGATTCTGCCTCTCTCCTCCGCTCTGGTGAGACCCCACCTGGAGTACTGCATCCAGCTGTGGAGCCCTGAGCACAAGAAGGAGTTGGATCTGTTCAGCGTGGAGAAGAGAAGGCTCTGGGGACACCTTATAGCAGCCTTCCAGTACCTGAAGTGGACAACAGGAAAGCTGGGGAGGGACTGTTCACAAGGGTGCGTAGCGATAGGACAAGGGGCAATGGTTTTAAACTAGAGCAGGGTAGATTTAGACTAGATGTTAGAAAAAAGTTCTTTACAATGAGGGTGGTGAAACACTGGCACAGGTTGCCCAGGAAGGTGGTGGAGGCCTCATCCCTGGAGACATTCAAGGTCAGGCTGGATGGGGCTTTGAGCAACCTGATCTAGTTAAAGATGTCCCTGCTCACTGCAGGGAGGTTGGACTAGATGACCTCTGAAGGTCCCTTCCAGCCCAACACATTCTATGATTGTATGAGTCTATGATTCTATGAGTCTATGATTCTATGATTTATGAACTTAAAATTGAGGGATCAGTGTATTATCTGCCAGTCCAAGATCGCCAAAACCAACATAGCCACTTGCAAAGACAACTGCAAGTGCATCTAGCTCTGCAGAAAGACACTCAGGCATATTCTTAGACTATATATGCTCTTATGCAGAAAATACTAACACTTGGCTCCATCTGCATATCTTAAATGCAGGAACAGAGTCCTCATCTCAAAGTCTCTGGTCCCCACTTCGCTTCCTTTTATGTAGAGATTTTGTAATATGGATTACAAAGGTAAAGCCAATCAGGAAACCCAAATCCCAGCTTTGGCCGATGAGCTAGCTGGGTGCTTACGGTTTTGCATTTCTAGAATAGCTGTTTCAGCTTAAAGCTGACATTGATGTAGAGAGGGTTCCTTACGTGTTTTACTGAAGGCGCATCTGTATATCATTAGTTGTACATTTCCTTCCAAAGCACCTTTCTTTCTAATTTCCTGACAGTTCTGGCCTGAGGTTCTTTACATGAGGAGCTGAGGAAGAGTTCCTCTTTAAGCACAAGTGTTGATAAAATATGTTGGAAAAGTCTGAAGAACGGGAATCTCCAACAAATTCAGCAAGACCTGCCGGAGCACATGCTAGGAAAAGAGTGATGTTGGAAGCACAGTCAGTTTTAGAGACATCAGCTGCAGCTACTGAGTAAGAGCAGTAATTTGCAATACAGCCACCAATATAAAGATATAAGGTGAAAATCTGTGTGTTATCTACTGATAATAAGATCATTTTTACAACACATATTTTATAATTGTAATAGAACCTATTCGCAAATCTTAAAAAAATTAGAAGTTAGGGAAGTAGTTTACACATAATCTGAAGTAGTAAAATATGTGTTTTCCTTTCACTTTAATTATGGGTACAGGAGATTTACACAAACAATACAAAAACTAAAAATGTGAAGCATTTTAATTCTTTTAATTTTATAATAAAGTGCGTAATAAAATAGACTAAATTATCCTAAAAATGCTTACCGGAAAATTGAAGTTAGTTATTTGAGTTACTGCTTTCATCTTTATTAGTTGTTAATTTTACAGTGTCAGCCAGCACACACACTACATATAAAGTACAAGCAGCTGCAATATCCTGCAGCAGATAAAGTCAGTATCTTCTGTGCAATTGCAACCGATTGCTAGCTGAGGCACTCTGGTATCGCTGTGAGGCTGTTGTGGTGTTCGCCAAAGGGGAGGACATACATTGCTCAGCAGTCTATAATAAAATGGAGAGTAATGAGAAATACATGTATATAAACAGAAACGTGATTACGTATAACACGACATTCAAGAATCATAATTTGATGATCTGTTTTGTTACATAAACAACAGTGCACCTTAATCTGGATTTAGAGGTTGATGTTACACGGTTTAGAGGTTGATGTTACACGGCACAATGTCATTGTGTGAATTCCTGAGTGAATATCCATACTTTATTTGGATGCTCTGAAATTAGGAGAGCTGAAGCAGGTTGTTCTCTTGCCGAAGTAAAAATTTAAAAGTCCCATCGCTTCTCATAGCAGAAGATTTGATGAAACCTCAGTCTGCACCCAGGAACTTGTATGACAGTTGTTCACTGTTATTATCAAGAAGAATCCCCAGCCAGTGCCCGAGATCTGAATGTATATCTACAGCTCGACACCTGTTTAAATGCTGAAGTATGTATTTGTAGGGAAAGAAGAGTCTTAAATGTCCATCAGAGAACTTACAGTTATAGAGACTGGACAGCCTGAGTAACATCTACTGTTTATATCTTATTAATGAAAAAAGGAACCTTGTAGATGAAGAATTAGTGGGAGACAGCTTTGTCACAAGCTAGCCAGTCAAGAAGTCTGGATACTGAAAGCCAAGAAAATCCATTGGTGGGGGGAATGGGTTTTGTTTTGGGTTTTTGTTGTTTTTTTGTTTGTTTATTTATTTGTTTATTTATTTGTTTGCTTTTTAACAAGTAGAACAGGCTATGAAGAAAGCCTCATAAAAGATAAAAGCTCAAAAATGCTTTAATGAAATACAGATCCAATAAAGGTAGCTCTGCTACACCAGTTGTTGAAAAATATAAAATTTAAAAGTTGTTTAGCTTTAAAGAATTAAATTTATAAGACAGGAGGCAGAAGAGAGAAACCTGAGGTTCCAAGTCACACCTACAACTAGGATTCACATGAAGAGAGGTAATGATGTGCTCTGTGTTCTTTTCGTAGTTCCACTTCAAAACCAGGCAATCATTTTGAGTTTAGAAGCCTGGACATTTGCTCGGGGTTTTCCAGTCTCAAACTCAGTAAGTGACAGAAGCCACAAAAACATTTTTTCATAACAGTTTATGCAGTAAAGTATATGAAGAATGTGAAAGCATGTCAAGTATGTGAAGTACACAGTCATCTGTCTATATTTTCTCCTCAGTATAAATATATATTAAAGAAGACGATCGATGATACAGAATTATAAATACTAACTCCTGCATTATAAACTGCACGTTGGAATGTAAATTTTGTACTTTGGACACTCATCTGCCTATTCAGCTCTTTATATTCCAGCTATCGTGACTATTTTGTTTCAAACTGACAAGATCTAGAATGTATGAAACAAAGCAATTACTGAAGAAAGGCAATACTCATCACTTATAGAACGCAGCATTATCTGCAGGCCAAAGTAAGAATTAATTTTGTTACTATTTATTTTATGCACTGCCATGCATTATTCCCTCTTTCCTCTCTAGGTTATTAAGAATTACAAATTAATTATGAGCTATACATAGTTGAAATGCAACCTGCTAAATTATTATTTCTTAAAAGTTCTTAGAACTTTCTGGACTTTGCAAGTGTCTTCAGATTCCAAAAGGAAAATGAAGCCAGAGGATAAGGTAGTCTGGTATAAACTGTTAAAGCCTGTTTACAGTACTATAAAATTCCTATGTGTATTTTTTTTTTTTTACGTAAACAGAAATCTGAAAATCTGACAAGCCAGTTGAACAGATTGATGTGAATATTTTCAATTACATTTTCACTGTAAAATAAGCCATAAGGTCAGTTAGTAGGAGTTAAAGTTGAACGTATTTAAATTAAATACTTACTAAAGGGGTATTTATCTGCAGAACATTTGAAGCACATGGGTTTCTGGTAATGGCTTCCTGAATATCTACAAAAAGCATAAAAGTATACAATAAATTTTATGTAAGCCAAATACTACTATAGAAATGTGATTCACAGTGAAATATTCAATACAAAACTTCCCGATGATTGTGGAAATGCAGTTTCATAGCACTGTTCTTTTTTCCCCTACCAACAGTTGCTGAAGTATATGCCATATCTGTATTTTCAAAATTTGAAGCTAGATATTATTATCTGAACAAAAAATTTAGTGTCAATAAAGAAATCTAAAGCTAGAGAAAAGGGTTCCAGCTACCGTAAGCTGGCAAGAAAAAATTCCGGTCTTAGCTCCATTAGTCACTAACTGTTACACATTTAAAAGACCATAGAATCAAAGAACAGTTTTGGCTGGAAGAGACCTCCAAGATCATTGAGTCCAACCTTTTCCTAGCCCTATCAACACCCCTAAACTATCCCTCAGCACAACATCTACCTGTCTCTTAAACACCTCCAGGGATGGCGACTCAACCACCTCCCTGGGCAGCCCGTTCCAAGGCCTGACAACCCTCTCAGTAAAGACATTCTTCCTAATATCCAACCTGAACCTCCCCTGGTGCAACTTAAGGCCATTTTCCCCTGTCCTGTCACTCACCACTAGGGAGAACAAACCAACCCCCGCCTTTCTGCAACCTCCCTTCAGGTAGTTGTAGAGAGCGATGAGGTCTCCCCTCAATCTCCTTTTTTCCAGCCTAAACAGCCCCAGATCCCTCAGCCTTTCCTTGTAAGACTTATGTTCTAAGCCCTTTACCACCTTGGTAGCCCACCTCTGTGCCCTCTCCAGCACCTCAGTGTCCCTCTTGTAGTGAGGGGCCCAAAACTGGATGCAGTACTCAAGATGCGGCCTCACCAAAGCAGAGTAGAGGGGCACGATCACCTCCCTGCTCCTGCTGGCAACACCATTGCTGATGCAGGCCAGGATGCCATTGGTCTTCTTGGCCACCTGGGCACCCTGCTGGCTCATGCTCAGCCGGCTGTCCATCAACACCCCCAGGTCCCTCTGCCTGGCAGCTCTCCAGCCACTCCTCCCCAAGCCTCTAGCGCTGCCGGGGGCTGTTGTGGCCGAAGTGCAGGACTCAGCATTTGGACTTATTGAAACGCATGGAATTTGCCTTGGCCCAGTGATCCAGCCTGTCCAGATCCCTCTGTAGAGCCTCCCTACCCTCAAGCAGATCGATGCTTCCACCCAGCTTGGTGTCATCTGCAGACTTACTGAGGGTGCACTCCATCCCCTCGGCCAAATCACTGATAAAAATGTTAAACAGGAGTGACCCCAGTTCTGAGCCCTGGGGGACACCACTCGTGACCAGCCACGAACTGGATTTAACTCCATTGACCACAACTCTTTGGACTTGGCCATCTAACCAGTTTTTCACCCAGCAAAGCGGATGCCCATCCAAGCCAAGAGCAGTCAATTTCTCTACGAGGTTGCTGTGGGCAACTGTGTCCAATGCCTTACTAAAGTCAAGGTAGCTGACATCCACAGCCTTTCCTTCATCCAACCAGCGGGTCACCCTGTCATAGAAGGAGATGAGGTTTGTTAAACAGGACCTGCCCTTCACAAACCCGTGCTGACTGGGCCTGATCACCTGCTTGTCCTGCATGTATTGCATAATGAAACTCAGGATGATCTGCTCCACCAGCTTCCCTGGAACTGAAGTCAAGCTAACAGGCCTGTAGTTTCCTTGATCATCCTGCTGTTCCTTCTAATAGATGGATGTCATATTGGCTGACTTCCAGTCAGCTAGGATGTCCCCAGTCTGCCAGGACTGCTGATAAATGATGGACAGTGGTTTGGTGAAAACCCCTGCCAGTTCTCTCAGGACTCTAGGATGTATCCCATCTGGCCCCATGGATTTGTTATTAATATATTTATAGAAGCTTTTCTTGCTATCCTTTACTTTCAAAGCCAGATTAATTTCTAGCTGGGCTTTGGACCTTCTAATTATCTCCCTGCATAACCTAACATTATCCTTGTACTCATTGTGAGTGGCCTGTCCCTTCTTCCAGAGGCCATAAACTCTCCTTTCTTCCTTGATTTTCAGCCAAATATCCCTATTTAGCCAGGGTGGTCTTCTATGCTGCCAGCTTGTTTTACGGCACATGGGGATGGCCTGCTCCTGTGCCTTTAAGATTTCCTCCTTAAAGAGTGTCCAGCCTTACTGGACTCCTATACCCTTCAAAACTGACTCCCAAGGGATTCTATCAAGTAACCTCCCAAACAAATCAAAGTCTGCCCTTCTGAAGCCCCAAGTGACAGTTTTGCTGTCTGCCTTCCTTAAATTTCTAAGAATTGAGAACTTAATAATTTAATGGTCATGGTTCCCCAGATGTCCTCCCACTGCCACATCCGAGATGGACAGTGGCTTGGTGAGCACTCCTGGCAGCTCTCTCAGTACTCTAGGATGAACCCCTTCTAGCCCCATAGGTTTTTGCACATTAATGTGAATTTTTATGAAAGACCTGTATGATCACAGGTAGGCCAAAGCAAATACTAACCATCAGATACAGCAGCAAGAGGTCCAAGAAATAATTTTGTTCTGCGTGTATGTTAGTTATAACACGATGACGAAAGCACTAGCTAACTAATCACTAGAGAGAAAAAATATCAAGAGGAAGTACAGACTTTTTCCCCACATTCTTCAGCAAAATGAAGCTGTGATTGGAAAGCTCAGCATAAAAACACCAGCATAAAGTAGGTAAGAAATCAGCCTGGCATAGAGAAAGAACAGGTTACAGAACATCTATCTAATTTTGACACTTTTTTTTAGTAGTTGCGCAAGTGATAGTCACTCAATTTCTTGATGCAAATGGTGAATGAGCCGACCAGGAGAGGAGCACTGCTGGACCTTGTGTTCACCAACAAGGAAGGTCTGGTTGAAGCAGTGAAGGTTGAGGGCAATCTTGGCTGCAGCGACCATGAGACGATAGAGTTCAGGATCTTGTGCGGTAGGAACAGAATACCAAACAGGATCGCAACTCTGGACTTCAGAAGGGCCAACTTTGGCCTCTTCAAGCAATTGCTAGGGGATACCCCATGGGACAGGGAACTGGAAGCTAAAGGGGCCCAAGAGAGTTGGTTGGCATTCAAAGACCACTTCTTCGAGGCTCAGGATCAGTGCATCCCATCAGGCAGGAAATCAAGAAAGAGATCCAGGAGACCTGCATGGTTAATCAGGGATCTGCTGGGCAGACTCAGGTGGAAGGGGAGGGTGTATAAATTGTGGAAGGAAGGGCTGGCCCCTTGGGTGGAGTACAGGACAGCTGTCAGGGAGTGTAGGGAGGCAATCAGAAACGCTGAGGCCTCCTTGGAATTAAAACTTGCAAAGGAGGTCAAGGACAACAGAAAGGGCTTCTTCAAATACAGTGCTGACAAAACTAACACTAGAGGCAATGTAGGTCCTCTGTTGAATGAGGTGGGTGTCCTGGAGACAGAGGACAGAAAGAAGGCAGAGTTGCTGAATGCCTTCTTTGCCTCTGTCTACACTGTTGGAGACCGTCCTCAGGAGCCTCAGTCCCCTGAGGCCCCAGAGGAAGTCAAGATAAAGGAACAGGTGAAGTGCCTGAAGACCAGAGGAAACCGAATGTCACTTGCAGTCTATAAGAAGGGCTGGAAGGATGACCTGGGTAACTACAGACCGGTCAGCCTCACCTCCATCCCTGGAAAGGTGATGGAACATCTTATCCTTGACGCTGTCTCTAGGCATATCAAGGATAAGAAGGTTATTAGGAGCAGTCAGCATGGCTTTGCCAAGGGGAAGTCATGTCTGACCAACCTGATAGCCTTTTACGAAGACATAACCAGGTGGATGGATGGTGGCCATGCAGTGGACGTGGTCTACCTGGACATCAGCAAGGCCTTTGACACCGTCTCCCACAGCATCCTCATAGGTAAACTGAGGAAGTGTGGTCTGGATGACCAAGTAGTGAGGTGGGTCACTAACTGGCTGAAGGGAAGAAGCCAGAGAGTTGTGGTCAATGGGGCAGAGTCTAGTTCGATGCCTGTGTCTAGTGGGGTCCTTCAGGGGTCAGCGCTGGGGACAGTGCTTTTCAATATATTCATTAACGACCTGGATGTGGGATTAAAGAGCGCTGTCAGCAAGTTTGCTGATGACACAAAACTAAGGAGGAGTGGTTGACACACCAGAAGGCTGTGCTGCCATTCAGAGAGACCTGGACAGGCTGGAGGGCTGAGCGGGGAGAAATCTCATGCAGTTCAACAAGGGCAAGTGTAGAGTTTTGCACTTGGGAAAGAATAACCCCATGTGCCAGTATAGGTTGGGGACTGCCCTGCTGGAGAGCAGCGCAGGGGAAAGGGACCTGGGGGTTCTAGTGGACAGCAGGATGACCATGAGCCAGCAATGTGCCCTCGTGGCCAAGAAGGCCAATGGCATCCTGGGGTGTATTAGAAGGGGAGTAGCAAGTAGGTCAAGAGAGGTCCTCCTGCCCCTCTACTCTGCCCTGGTGAGGCCACATCTGGAATATTGTGTCCAGTTCTGGGCCCCTCAGCTCAAGAGAGACAAGGAACTCCTTGAGAGAGTCCAGCACAGAGCCACAAAGATGATGAAGGGAGTGGAGCATCTCCCTTATGAGGAAAGGCTGAAGGAGCTGGGTCTCTTTAGCCTGGAGAAGAGGAGGCTGAGGGGTGACCTCCTTCATGTTTATAAATATGTCAAGGGGGAATGTCAGGAGGACGGAGCCAGGCTCTTTTCAGGGATGTCCACTGACAGGACAAGGGGCAATGGGTTCAAGCTGGAACATAGGAGGTTCCGTAAAAATATGAGGAAAAACTTTTTCACAGTGAGGGTGACAGAGCACTGGCACAGGCTGCCCAGGGAGGTTGTGGAGTCTCCTTCTCTGGAGACATTCAAAACCCGCCTGGACACATTCCTGTGCGACCTACTGTAGGTGATCCTGCTCTGGCAGGGGGTTGGACTAGATGATCTTCTGAGGTCCCTTCCAACCCCTGACATTCTGTGATTCTGTGATTCTGTAAACATTCAGATCTGGTTGCAGCAATCTCAGAACTCAGAATTTGTGATGTTTAAGAATTCACAGAGAAGAGGAACATTCTAAAAGACTAGAAGAAAAAAAATGAAAATCCATTCATTATAAAGGGTTACATTTGCAAGAATAGAGGATATATAATATAAAGGGTAACTATTTGCAAAAATAATTGCCAAAGTCAAAATGTAAAAGCACTGGAACACATTCCCAAGTGAGGCTGATACATCTTTTACATCTTTAAAGAAGAATTTTGACAAAAATCAGTTAGGAACAACAGCTACCATTGGGCTGTGCCAGTTTCTGAATGTGTCCTCCAGTCACATTTTGAATTATTTTTTTGACCAAGGCAAAGTCACCATTATTTTAAATGAATTTCATTGATTTCAAAAAGGTCTCACAATCTTGATCTACTGTTTGCTACATTTAGTAAAGAATAACCATAAGAAGAAAACAGAAGAAAAACATTTCTATCACAGGATTTGTGTTTTTAATCCAAATTAATCCATGGCAACAAAATATAAAGTTATTTAATCACTCAATGTAGAATCCTATTTATTATCAAACTTACGTTGTAGCCTTCGATTGAGACCATCAAGACACTGGAAAATCTTCTGTTCTTCCACTGAAAGTGTGCTCATGCCTGGACACGGAGCCCTGTTAAGCAGTAAGGCCTGTCTGGCTGGTTGCACGTTTTCCAGAGCTGCCAGGATTTCATCCTCGGCAACGGGTGTACTTGCTAGTTTTTCTGCCATAAGAAACTGAACAGTGCTTTCTGAAACTGAAGAGGTTACAAGGGCAACTTCAAATGAGAAGAGCTCATGACATTTAAATATACTGCTTGCTTTCATGACTGTGAAACACAAAATTCACAATAAGAGATCAAAAAGATGGCAAAGTCAAGAAGCATGATATGTAAATAAGGTCATGAATGTGTCTTTCAGTTGGCACCACAGCAAATTCTACCATCTTTGGAAATATGTAAAGGTTAGCAAGCAATACCTGTCCATATCATACAGTTATATATGATACATACACCTATCATACTGTTAAATAGGAAAGAAACGATACTTGAGTATATAACGCATTTATAAAACCATCAATATCATGACACATGATTCCATGAAAAAAAATAGTTCTAGCCAACAAACTACCCTTTCTTACTTAGAAATATTGATGCCAAAAGACACAACCGATGTTACACAGTGGATATATTAGGTCACTACTTTTGTATAACAAAGAATTGAAGTGAGACACGTTACTATACCTTCATCAGACTTGTAGGTGTTATTCATATTTTGTACTGGATCAAATGCAGATTGAACAGGACTCAGCTGGACAGTAAATAACAAATTATATTAAAAATATAATAAGAATATCTTAAGTGTAATTTAAGGCAACTATACTACTTTCTGAACATTTTTTATCTATTATTTCATACTACTAAATGTTTTCAAGTGCAAAAATATTTGTGTATAGTAATACAGTCGTGTATTCCAGTTAATTTTATTCTTTTCATTAGCAGTGATTGCAAGCTGACTAAGCACATTGATTCAAAATTGTGTGACTCTGAACTAACCTTTGATATTGCTGAAATTCCTTCCATTTGAAGAAAGTAGGCTTTTTATTTTTTATAGTATTTACTATTTACCTGTGTGTGATGAGTAGCCTTCCATGTTTTAGAGGCTACACTTTGTCTTCTATGTTCTGAAAAAGCTCTGTGTTTATTTTCATGGTTATCCGAAACCTCCTTTTGTCTTGTAACAGGAACAGCACCTTAAATGACGTGTACAAAAATAAACTGAAATGTGTAAAAACATGATAAAGATAACAGTAGCAGAACTAGTAATGGTGAGTAAATGTCTCTGTCCAAGTTTAGATGTTTACCTTCTGTATGTTTATATCTGATCTCACTAGATGCATTTTCTTATAGTGAAGAGAGAGAAACAGGCACTTCTAAGGCATATTTAATTTCACGTTACCATAGAACTATAAGATGCAGAAGTGAATTGTATGTGGACATTAATAAGCAGGTTAAGTGAAGCCCCACTTTGAATTCCAGATGATAAAGATGGTCTGTACAAAGATATGAAATGGTCTTACCAAAAGGGACAATGAACAGTGAACTATGATACAGCAATATCAAATCATATGCCAAAAAGCAACGTTTTAAAAAAATAAGTTGCGCTTAAAGAACAAACCTAGAGTCTAATTGTCCGACACAATATATGCCTGTTGCTGAGATGCTGTATCTTATGTCTTAATGGATTCAACATTTGCTAAGGTTATGTAGCACCATGCAGAAAACACGTAATTGTTCACACTGTTTATGTGACTTGCAGAATCACACAATGGTAGAGGTGGGAAGACACCTCTCAAGGTCACCTGGTCCAACCCCCCTGCTAAAGCAGGGCCACCTGGAGCTGGTTGCCCAGGACCATGTCCAGATGGCTTCTGAGTATCTCCAAGGAAGAAGACTCCACAAAGCCTCTGGGGAACTTGTGCCAGGGCTCCATCACCCCCACAGGAAAAAGAAAAAAAGTTTCCTGCTGTTCAGAGGGAACCTCATGTGTGTCAGTTTGTGCCCACTGCCTCTGGTCCTGGCACTGGGCGTCACTGAAGAGAGCCTGGCTCTGTCCTCTTTGCACCCTCCTTCCAGGTGTTTGCAGATGTTGATAAACCCCTCTCAAGTCTTCCCTCCCCTGGGATGAACAGTCCCAGCTCCCCCAGCCTTTCCTCCTAGGAGAGATGCTCCAGTGACTTCACCATCTTTGTGACCTTTCATTGAACTGTCTCCAGTCTGTCCACGTCTCTTTTGCACTGAGGAGCCCAGAACTGCACAAGTGTGGCCTCACGTGGTGTGATTCGAAAGCAAAGCCATAGTTTAAAACCTGAGTTCTACAGCTTGGGATTTTGCAGTTAATCTCATAAATTTATACAGCTGTATACTAATTCTGATGACAGTACTGATGTATAGTATTTTCTCTCAGCTAGAAAGGCCTAACCTAGATACTGTAGGTCAAATTTATTTCAGTTTTCACTGGGATAATAACACAGTTTCAAAATTAAAGCATTGAGTTTCAGAATTAAAATTAAGTTCTTAATTAAACTTTTATGTGCAAATAAGGAATCTGCATATCCAAGGAGATATTATATTCTCATTTGTAAACACAGTTACTTGATTTGTAAATGTGGTTACTTGATGTGTACTTGGGAAGAGAAATGACTTATTTACATAGTAAATATTTACATATGTAGTTTAATGTATAGTTCGTGATTAGACCAAGAGGGCTTCTAGTGCTTTTAACAGAATTTTCTTTCTCCAGTTGTTGTTACACTGATTTTTAACAAAGCAGAACTATTATTGTTTGCAGAAAAAGAAAACAATTCATTGGTCCTAGAAGCAACTTTGAAACTGGCAATCTGGCTGCTGCCATCAGTAATAACACGGGACACATTAGCTTTAATAGGTTGCCGTTTAGTTATATGAGAATTACTGTAATGCGACACATGGTGCTGAATAGCACCTGAAAAGAAAAAGAAATGTGACCATGTTATATGAATATGGGGGAAAATTTAAAAAATAAGCAAAAAAGAAACCCCTTGTTATATTAGTAATCACACAATGTTTTCTGAAAAATTAAATCTGACGTTCTATTGATATTCATCAACACTTAATTTAAATGATCTGCAAGACATGCTACATCTATGCCAAGGAAAAGACTCCTTTGAGAAATGTAAGACAAAAATATAGTAAGCAATAGTATCTTTAAGGGAATGAGATAGTGAGCAGCCTACTCCTGTTTAAGCATGCGAATTTGTCGCAGGCTAAATGTTAAACACTTTTCTAAACCATTTCACCAACTGAACACCAAAGAACTTAAAATAATTCCAATATTCAGCTACACTATAATAGGTGTCAGGCAGAAGACTTGAAGCCCGGAGGCCCAACTAAAGGAAGGTCCTCACAGACAACAACTTTATTTATTCACCTTTTTCTCACTTTTATTCTTTCTGGTCACTTGGCTAAGCATGGCAACAGATCAAATCTTCGGCAGTGTCCCCACAGACCTCACTGCGCTCTGTAACAGGGCCACAGCACATACCTACCTGACTGGAGATCAATGCAGCATTCGGTCTCTCAGAGCAAGTGCCTCAGGACAAAGACTATGGTGATGTCTGTGCATTTGCAGGCAATAGCACAAATAATAGCAAGTCATTAAGAGTTATCTAGAGTATTCAAAATAAAGAAGACTTGCAAAACACAAAATCTAAGCAGATACTGAGAGAGGTCCACCCACTCAAATTTTAAAAAGAGATTACTCAGCTCTTCCTCTGACAGAGCTGGAGCAATGTGACGCTGGAGATGGAGCATTTAAAGTTGCAGTGAAGACAGCATTAGCAGTGCCCACCAAACGCTGACCCAGTAAACTTCCTCGATCTGATGTGCAAACAAGGACATCAAGAAGCAAGTATCTATCTCTGCTGGAGGCGAGGTGTGGTAATGCAAGACTTCATTCATTTCCAATGTAAAATCACATAGGTCGACTTATGTAAGTCACACATATCTTCAGCTCATCTGTTTGACTTTGAACTGGAATGGACAAGCAGATAACATTTCGCATTTCCCACCCCTGCTTTAGGCCAAGAATATTCACCTACCTCTGCTCTGACACAACAAAGCTGCTCTGAATCACTCCATGGTTAAAACTATGGATTACAGTAGATAAAACTGGAATTTAGGAGGTTTTTTTAAGTTATGGGAATTACTTATTTTGCTAGAAAGTGTCTTTGAGCTGCATGGCCAATCCTCGGGGTGATCCCAGAGGGGTTTGGAGCAGCTGCTTGAACCTGAAGCAGAGCGTGTGGCTCCAGGAGCTCTGCCTCCAGCTGCAGCCCTCAGTGGGAAGCAAACCAGCACCCACTGCAAATGCTCCCAGCACAAGGATGCCATCGGTGCTAGGCTGAAGAGGAGAAACAAGGCAACTCAGGAAGCATGAAGCCTATTTACAAATGTAATATCCAGGATATTAAAGCTTATTCTCCCCAAATCTCTTATGCATCTTTCCCCTGTCTTACCAATCAACCTCTTCATCATATTGTTCTCAAGGTTAAATTTAATAAAATGCAGGATTGGTGTTCAGATTTCTTAAAACTCTTTATAAATCAGACATATTTTGCAGCACAGCAAAATTTGTCTGGTAGAAGCTCTCTATTTTTAGGTTACTTTTTTTTTTTTGAGCAGTAATTGTATTACTGGGACCAAAACTTTATAATTTTAGGCATTTACAGTGTCAGCATTGAAAAAACATGGTAGATCTACATTTCTTTCACTCTCAGGTGGCAGTGACTGTTGGACAACAAGCTATGACTCCCAGTTACCTTGTAAAACTTGCTCATATAAACTTAGTCACTTCCTCCTATATCATTATTTAGACCACCTGTCACATCTGCTCATTACTCAGGGATATAATCTCAGGGAAAATACTTCCTTTTAATTTAATATTGTAGAGAGCTATTAAAAAATGGGGATCAATGTCTCAGAGGCCTCTGGGCACCACTAGAACAGAAATGACAATGACAAATGGTGAAAACTTGTTAAAACTGACCGTATTGTGGAAAGGATGAAAGGCTGGATGTCTTAACTGAAAACAAATTTGTGATGTAATTGAAAAAGACTTTCATCTGAACATCCCCCCCCCCCCCCCCCCCCCCCAAATCCAGAAACATGACTCTTACCAGTAGCAGAGCCTTTCGGAGCTTGGGCAGTACGCGTTCCTCGCCAGGAGGAACTTGTTTTTCCAGCTGCTGGGATATGGTGGAGATGTAATCCATTTTCCACGTTAACAGGTCTTTTTTCAGCACAGGTTACTGAATGGTCCTGACAGGCACTTGTCTGAACACCACGTACAGAACAAGTATTTTTTGCCCAAGGTTCGTATCTGCCCGTGCTGCAGCCAGGTGTAGGTATCGCAGTGGCCAAGTCGGAACGACAAGTAACACTCCCACTGCTTTCTGTGCAGGTTCGATTTAAAACCCAGTCTGCTAACGTGACGTGCCTTCCATTGAAATCACTCCTGCTGGCAGTGGTAGCTTGAAGACTCGAGGGCACCAGTGGCCGACACCCAGGGCCAGTGTTTTCACCACGTCTGTGTCCCAGCAGAGGTGCAGACGGTGGGTGAGGTGCCAGCAACATCCCTGGAGCTTTCTCACTTTTGTTGGCTTCAGTGGCCGATTGTGGTTGGGTTATAGAGCCTGTTCTCTTCCTGGGCATAAAACCCAACTGGGCTCTTGTTCTTCTAGTTATTTTCACTTTATTTTTGAGTAGATTACCTTCGCTAAATTTAGAATTATTACCACAGAGTGTGTGCTTCCTTTCTTCATGTTTTGATACTATCCAAGCTTTTTTAGCAGAAGAGGATCCAGTAGACATAAATATATTCAGAGAGATGCATTCTTTATTTGATTCTTCAGCATTAACATTTGGTTTTGATATATGAGGGTTTTCTTGATGATTTTTTAGGAACATGGGGTTTGAAGGTTGAGCAAAAATACTCAAATTAGTCTTAGGAGCATTATTTGTAGTTTGAACATATTGCAGCTGTGCAGAAGATATTTCACTGGTGTTTTTTTCATGGCATTTTTCATTTTCTATTATTATCTGGTTAATTTGATCACACCATCTTAGCCTTCTATTGTATTTTTCATTTTCTGCACTTTTCTTTTTTATTTTTGCCAGCTCTACACTGTCTCTAATAGAAGACATGGGTCGAGTTCCAAAACTGATCCCGTGGTTCATAACCACAGCTTTGAAATGGCTGGGTTCATATTTAGAATCCTTCTTTAAGATGCTTACGAATAACTTTGCTTTTTTTCTTTCAAGATTGCTGTTTTTCAGGGATTTGTGCTGTGCAGAAGTGCCAGAACTGAACTCTGTATCAGACACCAGTGACACAGTTTTAACCGTATCTCCCTTTTCTTCCTCTGTATTATTCTGTTGCTTAACATCACACAGAACCGAGGCATTTGGTATGTCCTGAAATAAAGATGATCCTGGATTAATGTAATCACTATCATCAACACATTTAATATTTTCTTTTTTTGTTTCAGTCGTTTTTCCTGAGGTATTTTTTAAAAACCCTGTACTGGTGGTTTTGTCCTTTGGTAATGTATCAGCTGTGCTGGGAATGCCAGTGGAACATCCCTGATCAGGAAATGAGATTATAGATGTTGCAATAGGTTGACTGGGGGTTTGCACAGCTACAGTTCTTTTTTGTGGGGTCACTTTAAAACTCTGATCTTGCATCAGATCCTGAACTCTTTCTCCTGGACTAGAGTCAGGGCTGGCCCAGGCTTTGCTAGGATTGAAAACAGGATGACCAGCAGCTGATGTGCTTGTCATTCCAGAAGTTGGCTTCCTTCTTTCTTCTTTTATATTTTGCAGAAAACTGAATGCATTACTTCCAGAACTTTCTTGCTTGCCAGAGGTAGAGAACCCTGCAGTTTTTTTTCCCGATCTCTGAGAAGCAGAGGAGTCCTCTTCTGAATTGTTTACATGTTCAGCAAGAGTTAAAACATTATGTTCAGCTAAAAGATCAGGAGCAGGTAAGTTGCGGTAGTACTGCGAATCTACATTTCTCAGACAATTATTGAGATGCATATTTTTAGAAGTATTTTGAGGTATATAAAGCAAACCATTATTCCTCGTCTGTGATTTTTCTGGGTTGTACAGGACACAGTCACACTCTGAAGTCAAAGATGATTCATTCTGTGTTGTGCAATTTCCATTTTGTTCTCCAGCCTCAAGACTGTCGAGGCTTGACAGGCTATCTGAATCATCTGATTTCTTGACTTCTTGATGAAAATTCTGAAATATAGGCATAAAACCAGACTGTTACATTTATCAGAAATATTTTTCTGCTGATACTAGCTTTTCATTAATGAGAGCTTAGGCTAAAACACAATCAATATTGAGCCTGGTGTTTTTATGACTTGGGGTCATAAGCACCATGAGTATTTCCATCATGAAAATTTACCTGTGTTCAATTGCAAAAGAAAATTATCTAGTTTAGGTATGAAATCCCAAGGAAGGGGCTGCACAGTTCAACAAATCTAATACTGAAATCTTTTATAAATTCTACAATATGAACAAAATTTGTCTAAACAACATTACTGTTTCTAGACTGCCCTACGACACAGGATGACTCCCTAACACGTAAGGGAGTTTAAAAATGAAGGACAATCTATGAAAAATGCAGATTTGATAGTGGTTTTACCCCAGACCAGAATTTTTCATAATACTAGCCTGAATATTTTTCTTCCAAACTGCGACAAGCAGTGAGGATTTAAGCCCTGCCGTGGCAAACACAGAAAGCATCTCTCAGCTATCACAACCACAGCGATTAACACCTCCCCTCAGTGAAACTCTCTCTTCTCATCTTTCAGAAAGAAAAAAATATCATCTCTTCTATGAGGACAGATCGGGTCTAAGGGCACACGGGAGTCCCATCAATGTCGTGATGCCTACGAACAACTGGCACCATCCAAATCACCATTGGGACAATTTTATGGATGTACTATCCAGGCATTTTCTTCACTATTACTTCTCTATCCAAACCCTGAGATGCCTGACATGGTTGAAAAGACATACTTTTTAAAGTATAAGATGTCAAAATACACATAAACATAAAGCAAAACAAGCATAGCAACTATTTCCATAGTCTTGTACCCTGTCTCTCGTGGAAGCTCAAAAGCTAAGTGATTTTAAACCGTACCTTCAAAAAAATTGTGTGAAAAATTAAGAGTAAGCTGCACTAGATATGCAACACTATGCAATGAAGATTTTTTTTTATTAGTGACTTAAAATGGAAAATGCTTCAAGTAGCAAAATATGTTAATTAACCCAGCTAAGTGATTATATATCCCCTGGCAATTACCACAGAATTAAGATTTTGAAAATTTAGCAAAGAATGAGTAAAATTCATAAGTGAATATGAACATATTTTTACAGTAAACTTTTTTTTACTCCAATAAAATTGTAACACCATAATATTGCATAGTTTATAACTGCAGAAATATTTTCAATTGCAGAATAAGCAGCTTAGTGAGTCCTGAAAGACATTTTATGATTGAATTAAATCTTATCTTGCACTAAACCTTCAGAAGTTGGTGAAGTCTCCCATTATAATTATGATCTGAGATAAACTAAATAGAAGAACAGAGAACCAAGTGTAGTGAAAGGTCCCTTTAAGGAACATTTTTAAACTAAAGCTACACAAACCAGTGTCCTTCTAATAAGAAAGAATAAATAATGCTTTGTTAGTTATTTATTAACCTTTATGTTTGGCTAAATTATATTGTTAACCTCTGCTTGAACTTCTCCAAACAAGGCCAAATTTAAGAACTAACCTTGAAATTTTCAGATGGGAAAAATAACAGTAAAAAGGAATTACAGGTGTCATGCTTAGTTTTTATCTAATTTGGAAACCACCTGCCTAGCTAAACACGTGCTTCTAAAATGACTCAGTTAAAGAGAAAAAAAATTTTTAAGGATTGATTTTAAAAAAAAACTGTTCTGAGAACAGGTTAGCCTTAAACTGGTAAATCTGGAGGGTGCAAGAAAAGTTGCAGATTTTAAAAACTAAGATCAAAAAATTCTACCCAGTTGTGCTCCAGGGGCTTAAAAGAGACTTGATCCTGCATTATATATAATTTTGCTCTCGTTGTAGAACAAAACCTCACGTGAACACAAAATCTGAGTTGAAGCAACCCCAGAAACAGGTTAAGAACTAAAGAATAAAGGAGGATTCCTTATTTAAACACATGCTCACTTTCACTGGGTTCATGGAAATTTAGCTAATTTACATTTATTTTGTTGGATCACACAATTTCATCATTTCACACATTAAAGATGCTTATCATTCCCATTAAAATATGTACATATTTTATTTCCCTTTCTAGTCTACTCTGTAATGAAAATGTCATGTTTTCTTGTAAAAAAGCGTAACAAGAATTACTTCCACAGACCTAAACAAGCATTTAACAATAATTCTTTTTTTTAGTGGTCAGTAGCTACAGGGAAAAAAATCTGGAAATCCCAATGATTCTCTTAATCTGTGAGATAAGGAAACAAAAGTGTTCATGGAATGAACCAGCTTTTTATATTCTGGATTTGCATATTTTTTTCTGTTCTGTAAGTACAATTTACTGTATTACCTGTTACCTGCATTATCTTACGTCCTAATGCATGAAATCTAAATCTAGTCTGGCCACATACTTGGTATTCTAGGAAAGGGAACACTTAAAAGGAGTTAAAGGTGTTGCTTGTATCTCCTAAGACTTGGAAGAGCTGTGTCAAGCAATTCCATTTCAGTAAAGCACTAAAATGAAAACATGAGCCTAAGAAATCTTTCACGATGAAAGAACAACACTGCAACAAGTAAAATTTTAAGAGAACCTGACAACTGAATTTTCTGCCAAAGGACCCTGTCAGAACGCTATTACACGAAAGAGCTGCTATATGCATATTTGACATTTTCTGCAAAAGAAGTGCTGACTGTTCACAATTCTGAGAGGTGAATGGGAACACTCTTTCGAAGACAAATGCTGGAAAAATGCTACTTACCCTGAAAATCCAGGCCCCTCACTTTTCACATGACTTGCTGGTTTTGATAATTTAATAATTTAATAATGACCGATTCTTTGTGTGTTACAGGGGTGTGTATATATAATGTTATCCTTCACATTCCTTGTGAAATAAAAGACAGCAGTGGTCATACACATACAAAGCTACCTCTCAAAGCCAGTGAGGATCCTAAACACTTTTTCTGGCTTTGAGTTTACCAACTATGGAATGGGAAAGTCCGTTAGAAATAGTAAATTAGAAAATTAATAATCTTTCTGTGCAAGTTCGGAAAACATAATGCACATGGCACTACACAGTAGTGGCTTCACAGATCTGGGCAGACCCAAGAAAGCAAATGCCACTGAGAAAGGACTTTGGTGGTTAATTACACAAGAGATCCACCAAACTGTGCCAAACCCACCAGAGAAGATATGGAGGCATAGGATGACCAGAGAAAAGCTTTCTGTTAACACCCCCCTCCATCTTTCCTAGACTAACTCAGAGGCACCCAATTTCACCCCAAGGTTTCTAGGATACAGAAACTTATCTATTTATGAATGTGAGTATTTATTTAAAAGGACCTGATTTGCCTGTTGGGGATATCATCGCACGTTGTTAGAAATACAGGTTCAAGCTTCTTGTGATAAAAAGAACTCAAGTTTCCAATTTTGCAGGCACTCAGGGACTTTGGGAAGCCATACTGGACTGAAGGATTTTTAAAGAAAAGTGATCTGAACATTGAATGTCAAGGTTTCAAGCCTTGACTTCCAGTTTTAATGAAATCCCGAGGGAAATGTACATAACTGTGTAGGAAACGGGTTTTCAGCTAAATGTTTTTCTCTGTTGCTCTCTATTAATTAATTTAGCATCTCGATACTTAGAGTGCTGCTTCTGAGGATCCCTGTTGCAGGTGCCTAACTCTCACAGACTAATCTAGTCATTCAGCTCCAAAGTGGAATCCATAATGCTGTTTTTAAAATACTGTTAAAATCATTAAATGATTAGATGTTGAGGCACTGAGTACCACAATGTCTCTGTTTTGTTCCTAATCCATTAATAAATTTATTTTGAGCAGGCAATATCTAACTTGCAAATTTAAGAGATGGGGTCATGTAAAAATGCATAACTGAAAACTGTCATAAGACAAATAGACATGGAGAAAAATTGCTTGTCCATATGCAATATTAGATCTAGAACTTAACCACTTAACTAATAATAATTTTAATGTTACATATAAAATGCAATGACATAATTTAATAAAGAAATTCATAGTTATTTACAATTTATGTTACACTCCATGTCACATTGGTTATCTAAAACAAGGAGAATGGAGATCAGCTAAAACTGTGATTTTCACTTCTTCGGAATTTGCAGCTTGTAGGAGAAATGGTATTTTCAAAAAATATTTTATAGATGAAGCTATTCCTAGACAATACTTTAGAGACAGAAATGAAAGAGAAACATTTCTCAGAGACTTTTTCCATTTTAAAGCAAAGAAATAATCCTCTCTCACACTGATGCTTAAGGTCTTAATAAAGAGACTCGAAGCCCTGAAGCCCTTTTCAGAAAAGTTTTCCAACAAAGTCTGATTTATGGGGAAGAAGAGAAGAATAACTGATGGAGGAAAGTCTTTAATCATCTAGAAAACTCAGAATCTATCTTCCTCGTTTACGCTTATTCACAAAACTGGCAAGGCATTTGGTTTGACAGATTTGAATAAACAGGAGTTTTAGCATCAGAAAAAAATAATTAATACTACTTGACCAGTACACATCTCCGAAAAGACTCACAGTCTGTGAATGTAATTTTTAAAATAATCCCACCAGATCTCTCTGACTTGCTAAAAAATACTGTAGTTTTTTTGCAGTTTATAAAAAGCATTACTTTTTCTTTTAGCAATGTAAATGCATTGCAAAGATGGAACTTTTTTTTAACATATGCACACTATCTTGTGCACTGCAGAGCAGCAACCAAGGCAGAAGGTGTATTTACATTAGGAAATCCTAAATACAGGTCACATACAGAAATACTTTTAAAATCGTAGAATATTCTGAGTTCAAAGGGACCCACAAGAATCATCAAGTCCAAAGCCTGACCCCACAGGGGACAACCTAAAAGTTAAACCATATATCTAAGAGCATTTTCTAATATTATATATTTACACCTCTCTAGAAATAAGTTTATCTAATGAGACAGTTTCATCTCATTTCCAACATTCACTGCATGCTTCATTAATATTATCACTTATCTTGAAAAAAATATTTAGTGACTGTTACATGTTACCTGTTTTATAAATTCCACTTTTTCAGTCAGGTATTTTTCAAGACATACATTCCCTTAAGAATTTTACAGATACGATTTATAAAAACATGTACAAGATTCCAGCATCTGCCCCTAAACAGCCTACTGGATTCAAACGCTGATTTTATTTTATTTGCCACTGTTTGCAACAGCGTAATTCTTTGTTTGTTACAAGGTCTTTCAGTCTCCTGGGTCCCAATTATTCTCTGTGTATTGCTGTCCTCCAGATTCTGGGTGTTGGGTAGAGTGCTTTTTTTTTGCCCAGCTGGTGAGCCATACTTCCTTAGGGAAATATGACAGTATCAGGCATAAACTGCATAGGGAAGCTCAAGCTACAGAAGTGATGCTGTGTGTTTATAATAATTAATATCGAAAAAAATATTGAAGGAATTGATTAGGTTTCTGTGTACTCAGGCTATCATGAACCTGCTAGGACAGAAACAAAATGCTGCAAGCAAATAGTGTTAAAGTAGTTCTGTTTTGCCTGCTACTTCCCAAGAGGTTTATCACTTTAAAAAAAAAACCCAAAACCCACAACAAAACCCAAAACGCACAGTTCTGCCACCTTCAAAGGGGCAGAATTACTCTGGACAGTGATACTTTAATCTTGATGAGAAAGCAACAGATTTCCCAACATTGTCATTAGATATTAGTACTTAGTATCTCCGATAATACCAAGTTATCATGACAAAAATAACATTCTGGCAGATCAGTATGCACAAACTTCCTGCAGTAAACTAAAGACCAGACACTGGTATCTTTTCCTCAGTTCCTCTCCTTTAGATACATTTATGAGCATTTTACTCTGTTGCAGTAAAACAAATCACTTCAAAAATAGCTATGAAGTATGGCAGAAATAATTTAGTGCATAGCTATATATAAATATTTCATAAATATATATATGGCTATATGTATATCGGTGTGAAAACAAAAGTGAATTCATGCTACTGTGTATGGCAATTCTTCTGAAAAACTCTACGTGTGTAAAGGAGGAACAGGAACATACCAGATGACAGCTCTCAATGTCCTTGTTTCTGTGGTTTGTAAGCTATGCTGTATGTATAACCATCCTAAATTTTCCACAATGTCTAAATTCATGTATTAATCTAGCTCTGAAACAAACTCCTTTGTACTGAAAATGCTGTTTCAGCTTCAACCCTACATTATCACTTGTTCAAACAGGGTTTTGAATTGAGGGAAGGCGCCCTTCAACTGACTGACCATCCAGGCTGCCAGGTATGAAGATTGCAATGTTGTTTCATACCGCACAGGCTTGGAATAAACCACTATTTAGGTAAAAACAAAACCAAACCCTACTCTTGAGGAATACACAATCAAAACAAGTTTGAGTACTTGGATAAAATAATCTAGTCTGGAGATACATTTCACATTTACTTTATATCAAATGTGAATTTCAGACTAGTGAAATAATGTGGAAGATAGTGATATCACAGAATCACAGGATCACAGAATGTCAGGGGTTGGAAGGGACCTCAAAGATCATCTAGTCCAACCCCCCTGCCAGAGCAGGATCACCTACAGTAGATCGCACAGGAACGCGTCCAGGCGGGTTTTGAATCCCTCCAAAGGAGACTCCACAACCTCCCTGGGCAGCCTGTTCCAGTGTTCCGTCACCTTCACTGCGAAAAAGTTTTTTCTAATATTTTTATGGAACCTCCTACGTTCCAGCTTGCACCCCTTGCCCCTTGTCCTATCATTGAACATCCCTGAAAAGAGCCTGGCTCCGTCCTCCTCACACTCCCCACTGACATATTTATAAACATTAATGAGGTCACATTAATGCCTCACCAGGGCAGAGTAGAGGGGCAGGAGGACCTCTCTTGACCAACTTGCTACTCCCCTTCTAATACAGCCCAGGATGCCATTGGCCTTCTTGGCCACGAGGGCACATTGCTGGCTCATGGTCATCCTGCTGTCCACTAGAACCCCCAGGTCCCTTTCCCCTGCACTGCTCTCCAGCAGGGCAGTCCCCAACCTATACTGGCACATGGGGTTATTCTTTCCCAGGTGCAAAATTCTACACTTGCCCTTGTTGAACTGCATGAGATTTCTCCCTGCCCAGCCCTCCAGCCTGTCCAGGTCTCTCTGAATGGCAGCACAGCCTTCTGGTGTGTCAGCCACTCCTCCAAGTTTTGTATCATCAGCAAACTTGCTGAAAACGCTCTCTAATCCCACATCCAGGTCATTGATGAATATATTGAAAAGCACCGGCCCCAGCACTGACCCCTGAGGGACCCCACTAGACACAGGCATCCAACCAGACTCTGCCCCATTGACCACAACTCTCTGGCTTCTTCCCTTCAGCCAGTTAGTGACCCACCTCACTACTTGGTCATCCAGATCACACTTCCTCAGTTTACCTATGAGGATGCTGTGGGAGATGGTGTCAAAGGCCTTGGTGATATCCAGATAGACCACATCCACTGCACGGCCACCATCCATCACCTTTCCAGGGACGGAGGTGAGGCTGACCGGTCTGTAGTTACTCGGGTCATCCTTCCTGCCCTTCTTATAGACTGGAGTGACATTCGCTTTCCTCCAGTCTTCAGGCACTTCACCTGTTCCTTTATCTTGACTTCCTCTGGGGCCTCAGGGGACTGAGGCTCCTTAGGACAGTCTCCAACAGTGTAGACAGAGGCAAAGAAGGCATTCAGCAACTCTGCCTTCTTTCTGTCCTCTGTCTCCAGGGCACCCACCTCATTCACCAGCGGGCCTACATTGCCTCTAGTGTTAGTTTTGTCAGCAATGTATTTGAAGAAGATCTTTCAGTTTTCCTTAAATATGTTGCAATATCGGTTGAAAGCCAGTAAAAACTGAACCATTCCAATCTTGCCAAAAGGAAAATGAGTAGGGAAATCACTCAAGTTTGTCACATAATTTAAGCGATCAGCATAGCTTATGTTAACATTCACAGTTACAAGTAAAAAACGGCCAACATTTCTAGATTTAAGGCGACCACAGAAACCTACTTCAAGTCTTTGAATGGTCTCTTCAAAATCAAGGCTGACCTCAGTTCCAATGTCATTTTATCCCAGCCCTCCCCTTAAGAGCCTGTCTTCCCACAAATTAGCCCTGAGCATTCTACATGTTCTTGACACTCAGAGGACACGCTGTACAGAGGCACTCCTTTTTTCCATGCTGGTCTTTTCCACGCCTCTGAAGAGTTAGACCGATACAATGCACATTGCAGAAGGAACCCTTGTTTAAGTCATTCCATTCATACTACAAATGCACCTGAAAATGAATTTTTCTATCAGTGACCTGAAACATCTCTGCTTCACAGACAGCCCAGCCTCAAAAGCACAGTAACTCAGCTAACAGTCATACTGGTCAACTCACCGATGGACTTTGCCTTACTTCAACGGCTGCACAATATGCTTGGAACAAAAGGGAAGCCAAGGTGAAATCAGTCAGAATGGGATTTTAATTTGGATTTCACAGATTCTACCTGAATAACCTAATTATGGTCACGTAAAGGAGGGAAGAGGAAAACAATACCCATGTCGTAATCAGTATCTATTTTGTCTGTGGATCAGTTCCTACTTCCAAGTACTTTGTTTAAAAGGTGAAACAAGAGAGGTGAAATACTATGTCAATCAAATAGTTTAATTCAAGCATAGTGTATTTTTCTGGAAGAGCATAAAAATATTGTACTGCCCAATACAATTTGGTATGACCACCAAATTAAACAGGTGATGAAAAGAAAAAGTCAAAGGACATCTGAATAATACTATTCCTTCTCACAGTTCATCCATTTTAATGGAAATTTTCTAAATTACTCAGTTCAAGGCAGAAATGGAAAATTTCAACATAAACAGTTAACATTTGGAGAAATTATAAGCATTTGGGAGTAATGTTGTTTGGTAAAAAGCTGCATGCAGCTTCAGATAAAGACTGTGCTATCAGCTCCAACTTAAAGATTGCATTTATGCCTGCAACAAAACCAGGAAAGGACTGTGCAACAAAACCTTTCATTGTGAGTAAAGTTAACAATATTGTTTTTTTCAGAACATACTTACAGACATATAGGAAATAATAATTTGATGTACTGGCTCAGATGTAACTCTGGCACAAAATAAAATCTACTGCTCTCAAGATTTTAAGGAAAATAATTTTGAAAAATAGTAGAAGGGTCACTGAAAACCTTGGCTTATTGGTGAAGCTATACAAATTTTTAGGGATGGAAATCAGGGAACACACCAAATCTACTGATAAGGGTCTACATAGAACTTTATTGCTCTGTAGGAAAGAAAATTTTAGGAACCCTTATAATCCTGCTGGGCCTGTAAAAACAGAAACAAAGAGTGATCAAGGGATCTCAATGGATGGCTAGCCTGCAAAGCATGTGCCCAGGGAGATACTTTGACATTAGTTCCAGAAAGGCAAACACTGTTAAAATGACTTTGGACAACAGAACAGGACTACTGAAGTCTATTCATATCAGTAAAAATATTATAATTATAAATGTTATAAGTAAGATTGATCTAAATACTACTTCACATCACAGGAAGTCACAATGTAGATACACACCAGCACAATCCAAGTATTCAACTTCCAAACCTCAGGCCTTAGAACAATGACAGTAGCTTTCTTGACTGTTTTTTGAATCAGAGTCCAAAGTACGCAAGTTCAAGAAAAAAAAAGTCCAAATGTTTGAAGTATAAATATTTACAATTTGAAACTGTTTATCAGAGGGAAGAAGCTGAGCAACCCCTAGTGGCAGCAGAAAAATACATTCTGGGAAAAACAAAATTTTTTACAGGATCAAAGCATTTTCAAAAATACATTGATTTGTAAACACACATTCCGATATGATATGCAGTGTCCAAAGCTGATGATAACATTTAGAAAAAATTATAAGCAAAAAATTATATTTGAGTCATGGCAGTTTTTCCCTAGGATTCCGTTAGAGTGTGATATTTGTGTTTGATAAAACACACTACTATATAGTGTCTTACAATATATTAAAAATCTTATTACATATTTTTATCAAAGAGATTGCATTTTTTTTTCCTAATTCGAATATGTCCTAATGTAGCTACTGCCAAATTCAGAACTATCATTTAGGGAGGGATTTTCAAACAAATTTTTGGATTTTGTTTGAAGCAGTTAGCTAGAATTTGGTTGTATCAGCTCTCCTCCATACATTGCCAATTGTTCTTTCTTTTTTTTGCAAATAAAAGTGAACGCTAATTGACAAACTTGCCAGTACAAACTGTACTTTCTGTCTTCTCAACTTTTGTAAAATCTACTCCAACTGAGCGAGATTTTCTGTGTTAGTCATCAGCTGTTCAAAATTCTCATGATTGCCCATCAGAACAAAGTAGGTGCAGAGAGATCAATGTGCCTGAAAACATCAACATCAAAGAACTCAAAATATATCTGAGCTGTATAGTCTTTCAGAAGTTCTCCATCCACATGTATTAAAAGGAAAAGCCCTTGCTCTGTTGCCACCAGTAACCCCATGCCTGTAGCCATGACCAGTACAAAGGGACAGTGCTTCACAGAGTCAAGGTCATTTCAGTCAGCCCAAGCCCAGATACCAGTAGGAAATATAGAAATAGAAGAATGAGTCCAAAGTTATGCAGTCTTGTTTCCAAAAAATGTAACATTGAAGACAATATTTCCAAAATCAAAGACAACACTTTCAGACCTAAAAGCACACTTAAAAGTGCAGTTAAAGGAAATCACTTTGGAGCTCAGTTTCTAATGTGTCTTTTGAAACTGATTTTGGGTCCAAAAATTACTTTAGGCAGAAAGTTAACGGGTTTGTTACTGGAACCCATCTGGGTTACTGGAACCTGCATCTACTCCAAGGATGACAAAAATGGTTGTCAGGAGACCTGAAGTCAGTCCCTAAGAAATCACCACACACTGGGAAACAAAACAAGAAACAAAAAAAACCCCCAACTTTTGACCTACCATAATCATACTGCTGTGGCGTTTTGTGCTGAGCTGTAGCCATCAGCAAAGCAGAAACTTAAGTGCCAACTGCAAGCTGCCAAATTAAGTTTGCAGATAGCACAAGACTCCAGCAGTAGACTAATGAGTAGCTTACTTTGGAGCCAAGAAATCTGACATACGACTCGTATCTTCACACAAAGAAGGAAAA
This sequence comes from Trogon surrucura, assembly GCA_020746105.1. NCBI lineage: Eukaryota > Metazoa > Chordata > Aves > Trogoniformes > Trogonidae > Trogon > Trogon surrucura. The sequence goes on along the minus strand of CM036617.1, from coordinate 15,804,932 downwards.
CGTGACGAATATCTTTGAAAAATTTGTGAAAATATTCTTACACACATTTTTAAAGATCTCTTCTTACTGAAAAATACATGTAATTCTACTACAAACAATCTGTTGGTAAGGCATAGTACAGTGTGCCCTTAGATGTTGTCTCCTTGCTAAAGAGTGCTTAATAGACCTTTCCTTTTTCTCACATTCAAGAAACTATTACATTTAAGAAGCATCACATAATAAATCACATGGAAATATCATACCTCCAAGTTGCTGAGATGCTGTTTTTCAAGGAGTTGTTGCATTTCTTTCAGATTTTTCTGGAAGAGAAGTTTGTAACTATCCATGTTTGTTCTGCTCTCTTCCATTGTTTTATCCCAGTCAACCACTCCTGAAATCTGCTTCTTGTGGAAAGAACTGTTTCTAGATGCTGATGAGGATGAAGTGTCATCTGTGGTTCTTGATGCAAGCAAATAACTTATTACTTTGCCTTATTTTTATGCATCGACTCTACACTTTTAAACACGTTCCCTTCAAAAGTATATATATCATCAATAAATGCCTGGTAAGTGCAGGATGGCTATACTATATGTAACTACAGGTGGTGCTCTTAGGACGGTCCAAATCTGTCCAACACTTTCCACTTTAAACCTTCTCTTCTGTTATTTATAAACAGTCAGGCTTTTCTAATTGTATTGTTGGGTGACTGCCTCAGGCTGAATTAATCTGGAAAATGTCAGCCAACAGTTTGGTCATTTACAGAAATGGAACACGGAGGTTTGGGGTTTATTTTTTAAAAAAACCAACCAACAAGGAAAATGGCCTTTATCTTCCCATAAGGTTGGCTTATACAGAAAATAACTATATACTGATGCTGTCAGATATTCCCTTACTTCAAATGGCAAAACAACTTTGCAGTATCTAGAGAGTCCAACTCTATCATAGAATCACAGAACAGTTCAGGTTGGAAAAGACTCCTGAGATCATCGAGTCCAACCATTAACCCTACACTACCAGTTCACCCCTAAGCCATATCACCCAACACCACATCTAAGCGACGCTTAAACACATCCAGGGATGGCGACTCAACCACCTCCCTAGGCAGTCTGTTCCAGTGTCTGACCACTCTTTCCATGAAGAATTTCTTCCTAATGTCCAGCCTAAACCTACCCTGTTGCAACTTGAACCCATTCTCCCTGGTTCTGTCCCTAATTACCTGTGAGAAGAGACCAGCACCAACCTCTCTACAATGTCCTTTCAAGTAATTGTGGAGACCTATTGATTAGGTGTAATGTCAGTAATATGGTACATTAGGGAATTTGTATTTGTTACCTGAAAAAAAAAAATCTTTGCGGTAGCTAGTGTAGCTGGGTATTGTGGTCAGCATGAGCCCAAATTAAGATAGAGGAAACTAAAAGTTTTTACAGGATGAGAATCAGCAAGAGCCATGGGGCTCGTTGACCACCAGGAATTGCCAAAAAGGTGTGAAGTCAAGTGACAAAGGGAATCTGCAGCCAGAGACTAGGAAGGCAGGGAGTGGGTAACGAGGTATGTTCAAGAATGAAAAGCAGACAGAACTGGAGTAAGTCTGGGTACGATCACTAGAAATAGGAACCAAGCTCTGGAGAAGAAGCAAGAACTAGGTAGATAAGAAGAATGACAAAAACAAGAAATGAGTATCTGTAACCAATAATAAAGGCAAGCCTTAAGAAAAAAAAAACCACAACCCACCAGCTCATAGGTAGATCAGACTTTAGCGTGCTGGAAGCACAACTATGACCAGGCTGCCAGCTACGCTTGAGTGCCCATGTGGGGCAGTTTAGTGAAGGACACTGACCATGTCTTTTGCCTCCAGCCTGGTTCAGAAAGCCAAGCTTATGTCTCACTGTTTCTGGATGGAGTATTTGTTATTACAAATGGTGGTAGTAGGAGAATAGATCTTGGAAACAGATTGTCAATACAGACTTTCAGTGAAGTTATCTTTAAAATGGATACACCTTTACCAAAGGGAGGTTTTATTTATCAGGTTGATGAGGCCAAATATTCAAAATGTTACTTTGTCTCAGCAATCACTGGATTTTGAGTAACAAACCAAACCCTACTGTCCATTCAATAGGCAGATGCTTTCCAACATTCCCAGGATGCATTTCTCATATATATTTCCTCAGCAGGATTAACACAATCTGTTAAATATTGCTAAATTGGGTAAAGGTGTTTAGATAAATTTGTGGCAAGAGTGAACTTTTAGTCTATATATAACTGAATATGAAATATTCTATGAATGATGAAAATTATACTTCCAAATAATACCCTTTTCTTTTTTTTTTTTCTTTTTTTTTAAAAAATTGGAATCTGACCTGACGAGAAGATGTACTATGGACATTTTACCCGTTCTCATCTTCAGTGAAGGTGATAGTGAAGATGATGGTTCCTTTCGAGGATGGAGCCAGGCTCTTCTCGGTGACAACCACTGATAGGACAAGGGGTAATGGGCTGAAACTGGAACATAAGAGGTTCCGCTTAAACTCGAGAAGAAACTTCTTCTCAGTGAGGGTGACGGAACACTGGAACAGGCTGCCCAGGGAGGTTGTGGAGTCTCCTTCTCTGGAGACATTCAAGACCTGCCTGGACACGTTCCTGTGTGGCATAGTCTAGGCGTTCCTGCTCTGGCAGGGGGATTGGACTTGATGATCTTTCGAGGTCCCTTCCAATCCCTAACATTCTATGATTCTATGATTCACATGTGGGCAATCTGCAGTGTAGGAACTTCTAAGAATACCTGACTATTTCATGCCACGCAGAGTTATCTTCCTTAGCAGCTGGCACTCCTGCTGAGTAAATGTGAACAGTGCAGCCACACTGCATGTACACAGACCTCATCCTTCCCTACTGCCTATCCAGCAGAGATGCATTATTGGGAAACATATTGTTCCTAGTTGGAGATGGATATGATATGTCTGATACATGTACAGACACTCAATAACCCCTTTCCTTCATTTTTCTTCATTTCTTCAGCTTAAGTTTCCACAGTTTCTCCTTCTGAGCCTTTATCTCTTCCATCCTCTTTCCACATCTAAATTTATATGCCCTGTTAAAAATAATCCTTTTCTTTTTAGTGCATCTGTGTCAAATGGGTAAATCATCTAATGAGACCTTTTATATATTTATTATAACATTTACAATTTTAGAACAATGGAAAACGGAAACTTTTATCCTACTGATCCCATCCATTCCAGGGAGGCCTTATTGCAGCCTTCCAGTACTTCAGGGAGGCCTACAGGAAATCTGGGGAGTGTAGTGATAGGTAATGGTTTCAAACTGAGAGTAGATTTAGATTAGATATTAGGAAGAAATTATTTTCGGGGGGGGGGGGGGGGGGGGGGGGGCATGGTGAGACACCAAACAGGTTGCCCAGAGAAGCTGTGGATGTGGCCTCCCTCGGAGTGCTCAAGGCCAGGCTGGACGGGGTTTTGAACAGCCGGTCTAGTGGGAGGTGTCCCTGCCCAAGGCAAAAGGGTTGGAACTAGACAATCTTTAAGGTCCCTTCCAAACCAAACCATTCAATGATTCTATGATCTATGAACAAGACTATTGTTATTTTGCAGAAGATTTTATGTAAGACTCCAAAAAGGTTGGCTTATTTGCATTGACCTAAACAGAGATACATATTTGGCAGTGTCTAAAAAGGAATTTATTTCTGATGAGTTGGCTGATAGAAAAAAGGGAGAACAACTTCCTGTATTTATTTACAGAACTCAGAAAACTGTGTTCTGTATTCTTTTGAATGGGATATATTCTCGTTATCCAAAAGCTTTTTGTGTCTATTCACCTTTAAAGACTTTGTTACTGTGGACCAGACGGATACACACCTAGTCCCCAAAAAAATCTGAGGGGTTTTTTTTGTTTGTTTACTTGGAGGGGAAGTTTCTTGATATCTATTTGGGTGTTTAAACCATTTGTATTTATAAAAGTTGCTACATTCCAAACTTTTTCAGAGAACATTTTTGATTTGTCATAATTAATTTTCTGTCCCAGTCAAATACAACTAACCAAATACAACTGCTTTTAAACACAAACAGGAAAGCATATCTTGCATAAAGTGCATTTACACACCTAACGTGCACATCCCAATGCCTGTCAGCTAATGAGTTGATCAAAATCTTCCCTTCAGCATTTAACAACTAAACCTTACTGGAAGCAGAATAGCTCTGCTGTAAGCACAGAATACAATCTCCCACTCAGGTGTTTTAGGACTTCTTGTCTTTCTCCAAGACGATGTAATACATCTCCCCTGTTTATTTTTTTTACAATTTTTTAAACATAAGGAATTCTAGAACGTCATAAAATTCGCCTACACCCAATTGGGTCTGCAGGCATGTTTACCTTGAGTATTTAATGCAGTATTGATTTCTTCCTCTAAAAGAGGAGTGTTAATGTTCTCTTTCTGAGGAATGTTAAATTGTAAAGATGATACGAGATTTTTGGTTTGGGTGTTCATAGAAGTGTAAGAAAAGACAGAAATACAGAAGGGGATCTACTACCTCATCTGAGTTAGTTAATAGCTGTGCCAAAAATTTTAGTTAAAGGAATTGTAAGACATTTTAAAAGATTTATAGCTCAGAACTGGTTTTGAAGAACCTTCACCTTTGAGAACCTTCTCAAAATACTTTTCTGCATCAAAGCTTACTTTGCTGTGCTGATTTGCAAAAAATATTTTCGCCCTCTATGAGAATTTTGCACAATTTTTGGAACTGAGTCTGAAAACATACAGAAACTCTGGCTCCCAGACCAAAACTGAAAGGAGCCACCCCACACAACATCTTCTGCAGCAGACCAGAAGACTCTGTGGTGCGTAGCACGCCTTCAGTTTGAGTCTTAGTGCTTAGTGAGGGATTGCGTGAGATGCAGACAAAAATGCATATTTTCTGTTACATGGAAGGAAGACCAATTGTTAGCATTAGAATAAGCAAAGCTTTATTTCATATAAATTTGTCTACCTTGCCCCTATACACAAGCCTTAATTCTTTTTGTCTTATTACATTCTCTTTCACCATCTCCACATGGCTCCTACCCAGCCTCCTGGTTACCAGTTGGGGAAGAGGCAGCACATTTTGGGGCAGGTTCCAAGATATTTGTGTGCTGCCTTACCCCTACTAACTGCCTTGTAACCTGCCAGTAGGTCAGTGTGGAACCAGCTTTTAAATCTTTTTCATGCTGGGGTCACTTGTTTGAATAATTTCTCTCTTTCCCAATTGCCATTTTCAAATTTGAAGAAATATTACAATCTTCGAGATTTTTCTCTCTCTCCCTCACATTTGGTTACTAGGGGAACACAAGCTGTAAAAGAATATGGATGTATAAATGTAATTTCCTTAGGAAATCAGGTTATATAAATGAAAATGGTTCAGAAAAGAGCACACTATCATTATTATAGGTTGGTGAATTTTTAAAATTATACAAATATAATATGGAATGACAGCAATGTTATACTGTAAGAAATGGTCAGTGGTTTGAAGAGTTCCTCAGAGAAAAACGTAACCCCTGAGGCACAAGCAACAGTTTGAAGAAAGATGGAAAATAAAGAAACAAATGATAAAGGTGGGGAGGAAGGGGAACTGAGCTGGTGACTTAAATGAGCCTGAGTGGAATGAGACAAATTATCAGAAACCCCGAGATAGGGTTCAGAAACATCTGCAATTTTTCCCTATAATTTCAACTTCTATTTAGCAGGTAAATTTTTAATTGGTTTTATGGATGCAATCCTCCTTTATTATATCAATCCAGTTAGTAGCTGCGAAACTATATGCATGTTCACCAGCAGACAGCATGAGTATTTAGCTCTAAGAGGTATGAAATATTCTCTCCATTGCCTAGTTTATCATTTGCAAACATGTATTAATCAGCAGTAGATATGTAATCGAACTGAGTATTAACATCACTATGAAGAACACACTGAAGCTCAATAGTGGGGAGACCCATTTTAGACAGAATTCATCTCTATTCTGAACATCTGCACAATTTGCAGCATCAGAAAATAATTAGAGTAATAGTAATAACAAAAGCAACAACAATAAAAATAAACCCCTGAAGTGAAATGTTAAAGAAGTGAAAGCTTAGGAAGGGGATAATCAGGAAGAAGTATCAAATACAGTAGGTAAATAAACTACGCATGAAGAAACATGCAGTGTGTAGCCAAGGTATCTTAGAAAAAGTGCTTGGGTAGAGTGAAAAGTATGCAGTTCAATTTGTATGTGATATAAAATGAAATTGCAGGTGAAATTGTTACCAGGATGCTCAAGATACATATAAAAGATGAGAAACTTAAAGGAATGACAGCTGGAAAGAAGATAAGATCATGAGATGAATATACAAACTAAACTATCCTTGAATGTGAAAAGGAAAAGTCTGGATGAGAGTAAGAAATCATCTAGACAGAATACTTTAGAAGTTATAGAACAGCACGTGGTTTGATAACCATGATAATCTGACCCAGGCTATAACTGAATGTGGGCTGGGTTAGCCCTGACTATTCCTGGAATTCAGCTGAAGGGAAAAGGTTTGTGTCACCTCCTCTGCTGTTTTACCAAATGGACACAAGCAACTCAAGGATGTTTCATAACGTTTCATTGGAATAGTGGACAGAAATGCTTTCTTTGCCATGAGGAAAACAGCCTACAATTTCTTAAAGAGTAATTGTCTGCTGTTTATTGAATACACTAAGCAATTTACTTCCTTTGGTCATCACAATAATCAGAAATGCTTACCTGAAATTTGTTTTGTTTCTGCTGGGCAAGCACAGTCCTGGTGTTAAAACTGATCCTTTAATTTGTTCGAGAGCTTCTTCTAACTGAAAAGCTGCTTTTGTCTGGACTACAGGGATTATAGTAAAAAACACAAGAGAAAAAAAAGTATTTTTAAAACTGGAATATTTTACCATAAATGGTTTGGTTAACTTTCTGAAGTTTGGAAGCCTAAATTCAGACTGTTACTGGTTTAGCATCATTAGACATGTTGGAGCATTTCTAGTGCCTCTGGAACAAAACCTCAGTCTATTGAAATGTTTACAGTAACAGATGTATTAAACAGTTTTGCTGTTTGTTTTTAGACTGCACTGTTGAAAAAGTAGGAGGTTAAAAAATCCAGTGCTAACTCTGTTTTTACATCATGCTTATTCCGCTCATTCACTAAGCCAAAGTTGTGGCTTGCGCATATTTTATAGAGGCCAAATTGTAACTTAATAATCAATTAATGGTGAAAGAAAGAGTCCAGACAGGCACAAGGTGTTCCCTCTTTCAGGTAACTAAAAGTAAGGTAGAAAACAGCAGAGACAGAAGTGTTATAAAGGAAAACCAAGAAAAAAATTGTGATTCATTACATTGCTACACAGTCTGGGCTGTCAGTAGAACTATGAAGAAGCCCTAAACCAGTACTGTTCTATTTTGTTATTTTAATCTGACATTTGATCTTGGAGTCAGAGACGTTACCTCACAGTTGGCGCAACTGCAGTTGGGAGAGTAAATCTGTTAGAGAATACCTAAGTAATATACCATATCTTAAGAGTTTCAGCACTGGAAAGTTGACTGGAAATGAGACTTGGCTGGTGCTGTTAAAAACCCCTGCCAATCTGCACTGCTCCCAAGAAAGCAGGAACTGAGCTAAAGAGATCACCACGTCCCAGCAGTGAGAGAACAGCTTAAAAAGCTGCCTAATTCAGCAAAAGTTATGTAATACATTAACATATGCTAGAACTGCTTTTGCTTAACGATAAACAAAATGCGTGTTCTTGACTATTACATATTCAGGAGTTCAAACAGCAGATTATTACACTATCCCAGTAACTTTTAGTGGCCTTGTAACACCTCACGCCCAGCTGTGAAAACATGGCATTGCAAGCAATAAGCAGACTGCAGTGAAAAAAGTGAGGAAAACCTAGGAAGCCCAAATATCCCAAGGAGGTGATGTACTTACTGTGATTGGCATGCAATGAAATATATCACAATTAAATTTTCAGGAAAAAAAATGTGGGTTTTTTTTTTTAACTCTCTCTACCCAATTTTGTCACATGGATCAGAGCTGAGCTTCTCATCAGTTAAGTTTTGCTTATATGATTTCAATTAATTTCAGTGAAGTAATTGTTTTGTTTGCTTTGACTATATTCTATTAATAGAAAAACACCTGTATTGTGAATAACAGATAAATTTTAATTGACAAACCTATTTGCCTGTGCTGAGCAAAAGGCAGGTGAACACGCTGGAACTTATTGGTTGCTTCCTGAAGTTTCATTTTCCTCTGCTGCAGAACTTGCTCTCTAAGTCTGAGCTCTTTTTCTTCTTCTTGCTTCCGTCTTACTTCAAAGGCTCTGTATTTAAAAAGCAAAAGCACAAGATCCCTATGTTTTCTAATCGCATTTATCAAAATATTAGTAACTTACTTGCTTATCAATTTGCAGTTTTAGTGCAAAAGCTCGTTTGTCCGTTAATTAAATGCTATAAACTGCAGCACAGCTGTTTTTTTACGGTTTGCCTGAACATAAATGGGACAGTAGGTGGTGAAGAAGAGACACCATAATGCTTTTTATTTTTTAGCCTCTAAGAGAGATATGATTCTTTCTTGTACATGACTTAATATGCAGACTCAACCAGGTCTTGTCACCAATGTGACTTTCACCACAGTCTTTACATGACCATGTAAATGTGTCACAGTGAACAGATGCACCGTAAGGTGAACTGCAAACACCCTGTGTGTGTGCCTTCCACCTGCTGCCAGGGAAACAGTAACAGTTTAAAAGTTGTTTTTCAGAAATAACACAAAGGAACTACAGCTTTTACTTAAAAATATGTAAGAGTTAGTGTCAATTCCTAGTTGTTGAGAAGCTTCCTGGAAGACAATCAGATTAGTAGCACGAAAAGAGATAAAACAGTAACGGGAAACTCGAATTGACAAAATTGTTTGTAATATCAAATATGTTAAACATTTCCTTCCACTGGCTGGAAAGCAAAGCAGGCTCTAATCGAAAAGAACCAGCATCACGGAGCCTTCCTTCGGCAGGCACAAGCTTGACGAAGCTACGTGGGATTTTTATTTCTGTTGACAAGATCAACTTTTATTGACAAACTAGCTCCTTGAGTAAAATACACACAGTAAATTCACTAGCACCGTGCCTGCGTAGGCGAGTCATATTTAAACAATAGTTTTAAACTACAACAGGATAGATTTAGACTGGATATAAGGAAAAAAAAAAATGGCGATGAGAGTTATGAAACACTGAAGCGGGTTGTCCAGAGAGGTGGTAGATGCCTCATCCCTAGAAACGTTCTATCCTAAATACAGTAATATTGTAAAAGTAAACTCTTCAGGTTCAACTTCTAAAGCCTGCCACGCAAAGATCACTACAACTGGGAGCTTCCCATCTTTGAAGTGCTCTGTCTGTTAGAAATGTGATTTGACAGGTCACTAATAAAGTATTTCTGATACAGAAATCTGCAATATTTTACATCTTTATCTTAGCTAAAGAAACAGGAAAATCACAACAGAGGAAACACACTTTCTTATTCTCATAAGCACTTTAAACATATTCTTCTTAATCCCCCTAATATTTCCAGAGGCTGCTCAAGAAGGCCTTCAGTTGAACTCTAGTTGTTAAATACAGACGTGGGAAATTCTACAACTTTGCACCTGGAGTAATTCCAGCGTATAACTCCAAAAAGGAAAGAGTAAATTCTAACAGAGCCTTTATGTATTTATTTTTTAAACAATTGAAGTATGACTTAGTCGCACTCTTCTACGTTCCTATTCACTGGCATTAAAAAAAAAAACCACAAAAGGTTTTGTTTCACATCGCTGGAAACGGGCAAGATGCAAGAGGTCTTGTTCACCACTGCTCATCATGATCACTATTTGGTTTGGATTAAGACATGAAGAAGAAAGAAGATCTTATTTTAAATATAGGGAAATGCATCAAAGACATTCAGTGAAGCCTGCATCATTAACTTCCTGACCTCACATAATGTAAATTGTGACACCCAGGTGCATTATGTAAAATAAATAATTTTACAAATGCACATTGACATCTTACAGCAAAACAGTTAAAGCAAATGTTTGTTCATCCACTCTCCTTAAGCCACCAGCTTAGGCTCGTAGCACAGATGTAACATTGGCAAAAGAGTATGGCTTTAAGATGGAGAGTTAGCAGAAGAATTTCCTGACTGGTGTTTTTTTAACCCAGTTTTCTGTCTACTATAAACAAGCCAGCAGTGCAGCATTTTTTGAAAGGGCTGCCAAAATGTTTATAGTGAATTTGGAATACGAAACTTAAAATATTTAGCAGTTTCACATACACAGACTTTATGGGGAAGGTATTTTTATGTTAAAAACAGTCTGACTAGATGGTGGAACTATTTCCTGGATAATTTTATTGCATTATCTTCACAGTGAAGTGATGGATGCTACATTCCCAGGTAGACTAAATGCTTCCTACTGCCTTGGATGAAAATAAAAAAAGGAATATAACAGTGCATATGGAATGTTATGAAATGAACCTTTTGATACTGAGTTGATATTATTCATCTGTTGCCATATGACATTTGCAACCCAGCATACAGTCATTTAAAAATTGATGTAGGAGGGTATTTGTATACTTATTGACTACAGATAAAACAAGAAAATGCTAGAATAGGGCATCACACTCAAAATCCCCTTCACGGGCAAACAGGAAACACACCTTATTTCTTGTAAAAAGATCTGTGGTTGTTGCTTATTTTTTTTTTTTACTTTACGTGAGATACCTACTGGGACCATAGGAACACATATTCATAGAATCAGGGAATTCAATATTCTATGATTTTAGGATTCTATGAATATGTGTTCCTATGGTCCCAGTAGGTCCCAGTAGGTATCTCACATAAAGTAAAAAAAAAAAAAAAAAAAAAAAAAAAAAAAAAGGCAACATTAGCAAGACCATAGGAACACATATCAAATCTATCCCCTCATCTTCTTCGATTGTCCTACGCTGAATGCAAAAGGACAGCCCCAAATTGCTGTAAGGGCTTCAAAAGGACCAACCCTTACAACGCTGTAAGGGCTTGCAGAGGGCAGTCCTCCAAAATGCCCCAAAGGTTCACAGGAGGGCTGCCCACACGATCCACCAGTTGCTCTACTCTACATCTTGTTTACAGGCAAAAAGTAAGCACGCCTTATATAAAGCCAGTGAATCTTAAGAGTCTGATCATTCTTAATCCAGATATAATTGTTAACAAAAACAATAATAGAATATGTCTATATATAAGAAGCCTCAATAATAGGGATAAACCAGTTTGAATTGCTATTCATGGGCTGAGTTTTTACCCCTCTTCCTGATGTTTATGTTTTCATTGCTCTTCTGCATCCCATGGCTGGTAGTTTCATTCTGGTGGTGCTGGGGTATACCATGAGATGTCAGCATCTTGAGTCCCTTCACCAGGAACAAACTGATGTTCACGTTAACGCTTTCTTCTTCCTCACCTCACAAAATCACAGAATCTCAGAATTGTTGAGGTTGGAAAAGACCTCTGAGATCATCAAGTCCAGCCTATGACCCAACACCATCACATCAGCCAGACCACAGCACTAAGTGCCACATCCAGCCTCTCCATAAACACCTCCAGGGACAGTGACTCCACCACTTCCCTGGGCAGTGCATCCCAATGTCTGAGCACCCTCTCTGTGAGGAAGGGCTGCCTGAGATCCAACCTAAACCTCTCCTGACACAGTTTCAGGCTGTGCCCTCTCATCCTGTCACTGGTTGTCCAGGACAAGATCCTGACTCCCACCTGACGACACCCTCCCTTCAGGGAGCTGTAGAGAGTGATAAGGTCCCTCCTGAGTCTCCTCCAGGCTAAACACACCAATCTGCAGCTCCACGGTACCTCCAAATAGTCCACACATGGTGCCTTTTATATATACTACATACTATTCTTTTGTTCTCTTTGTTACCTTTAAAGCCAGTTTTGTCAGATCTAGGTCTGCATTTCTTTAATGGACTTCAGTGAGTTGTTTATAGCTGTGGGGTCTCCAGCGCCAAGCCTGGGCACCATCTCTCACCATCCCCTGCCTGCACTCCTCCACGCCACCTCCTGCACCTCCAGCTCCCAAGGCCCCTGCGCCCGGACCAGGCCTGTATGTCCCTACGCTACGTCATTATGTGAGAGTCATAAATATCCTCTACACAGAAGAACTGCTTGTTCCTGCTATCTGTATAGAAGTATGGTTATCCCATAAAAAAGATAAACAAAGGCGAAATACATTAGCTTCAGACACCTGGTCAGTTAGAGAAATTGCTGTTACAGCGAAAGTAAGCAAAACAAAGCTGCGGGCGGGTCAAGAAAAGTTCAGAGAGCGAGCCTGGCAACATCTGTCCTGAGGCCTTGCCAGCTCAGCACAATCCTGTGGCCCCTGACCAGAAATGGCAATATTGCATCGCGGGTCTACACGGTTAACAGTGACCACTACTTTTCATGGTTTCACTCTCATGCAGAAAGCAATACAAAATTCATAACACTTCGCCCTCTCTGTTTACCAAGTTTATCTCCCATTTCTGGCACTACACTGCTTTTCGTTCTCTGTCAAGAACACTGATGAATAACTCAAAGAGGTTTCTTTAAATAATCAATGATAATCAGCCAGTAGATGGAGCACAAACCTTATGCGTACGTCGAAAACAAAGTATTTTTGAAAAAAAAACAACAGTAACAGGAATAGATTGGAAACTGATATAAATTGGGAAAGCATTTCCTACCTCAGTTACAACAGATGGATTAGCAATTCGGGTTTAAAGGTAATTCAAAACCCTGAACCAAGACAGCTGACTGTAAGGTTTATTTAAAATTACACAGACAATTGCATTTCCAGAATGAACCAACTACCTGCAGCCAGTAACATCACAGTAAAATGGAACGCACATTTTGCATTAAGCAATAACAGCAGGAAGGCTACGGTTCCCAGCAGACCAGCAGCTGGTATTTAGAAAAGTAGTGTCATATATAAACACATATGATAGTCTACTCATTTACATCGTGCTTAGTCAGCAGCTCTTATTTCCAGAATGCTGTTATTTAAACAAAATATCTGTCAACTACTGCTCCAGAGCATATTTAATTCTTAAGCTGATCTTGAACTCACAACTTCACGTATCAGTGGGACAATAAAGGAATTACTTTCTTGATACTGAGGCAACTTGTGTAAAGATAATCAGGCTGTTTTTTCACTGTGTTGAGGTGCTGCTGTTAGCACAAAGCTAAGGACCTCGGTCACTACAAGAGAAGCAAAGAAACTGATGGCATGAGATAGGAATACAGGTCCTTAAGTATTCACTTGGAAAAAGATCTGTGACTTAAATGAGAGAGACTTGGCTTTCCAAAGCTACACTTGCTCTTTCTTGTGCAAGTGATATTTTTGTCTTTCACTAATAAACCGATGAACTGAGCCCATCTGGTCAGCAGTTCATTCCTTTTTATGTTGAAGCTGCTGCATTTTAGAGATATTGACAACAGAACAATACTACACTGTCAGTGAAAATTTCATTACAAGCACATCTAGAAAAAGTTGAAAACAGAAGACCTCAATCTGCAAGCTCTCTGTATATGCAGTTCTCATTAGCTTAAAAACTGCTGGGCACTAGAGGCTATCAGACTTGGCCCGAGCCTTGGTATAATCTTCTTTAAAGAGAGGGTGGTTGTGGTTCTTCAAAAAAGCATACAAAAAAGAAAAAAGGAAAAAGGAAAAAAGAAAAGAGAAAAAAGAGAAAAAGCAAAAAAAGAAAAAAGAAAAAAGAAAAAGAAAAAAGAAAAAAGAAAAAAAGAAAAAAAACACAGAAAAATTTTACTCCACAATGATACAAGACCAAGAATAGAGCAGAAGCTCTGATATATCTTCCCTAGATCTATTTGCTATAAGGAACTCAGTGCTATTACTTTTCAGCATAAGATCCTCACAGACGAGCTGCTGATGTACAGGCCGGATTAGCAGACAGGGAAGTGCATGGCAAACTGGCTGAATGGCTGGGCTGCCAGGGTGGTAATTAGTGGCACAAAGTCTGGATGCCATTTGCCTTCTTGGCCACTTGGGCACACTGCTGGCTCATATTCAGCCAGCTGTTGACCAAAAAATGATCTGGGTGATGTCCTCTCAGCAAGTGGGAGGAATGGTTGATACACCAGTGTCATGCCGGCATCCAGAAAGACCTCAACAGGCTGGAGAAATGGGCGGACAGGAACCTCCTTAAGTTGAGCAAGTGGAAGAGTAAAGTCCTGCACCTGGTTGAAGAACAACCCCAGGCACCAACATATGCTGGGGGACACCCAATTGGAAATCAGCACTAGGCAGCAGATCGAGGGAAATGATCCTTCTCCTCTACTCAGCACTGGTGAGGCCACACCTGGAGAACTGTGTCTAGCCCTGGGCTTTTCAGTACAAGAGAGATGTGGACAGACTGGAGACAGCCCAACAAAAGGCCATAAAGATGATGAAGGCACTGGAGCATCTCTCCTGTGAGGAAAGGCTGTGAGCTGTCTATAAACACTTGAAGGGAGGGTGCAAAACCGACAGATTCAGGGTCTTTTCAGCAGTGCTCAGTGACAGGACCAGTGGCAACGGGCACCAAATGAAACACACAATTCCATCTGAGCATTAGGAAACATATTTTTTTACTGTGAAGATGACTGAGCTCTGGAATAGGTTGCCCAAAGACTTTGTGGAATCTCCTTCCTTGGAGATGATCAGAAGCTGGTCCTGGGCAACCAGCTCTAGGTGGCCCTGCTTGAGCAGGGGAGGTGGACCAGATGGTGGACCCCAAGAGGTCCCTATATAAAGGCTAGAAGTAGAAAATAGACTTAGATACTTCACTCATGTCTACTCTCTGTATTTCTACTCTCCATATGTTGAGAGAAAAAGAAATAAAATTCATTTTTGAAATTATAAACCATCAGTGCCAAGAACAACTCTGGATGCCTGCCTGTAAGCCCCGTCAAGGAGAATTCAGGGTGCTGCCAGGTGAGAATATGAAGCTTAAGGAAGTCACGATACCCTTGAGAAACCATCATCATAGTTAACACCTTTACATGTGCTACAAAGCTGATGGATCTTAGCTAATACACAGATTTGAGACATGACCTGATAGTTAATCAATCACTTTCTACCTGCATAACTGACAGGAAAAAGAATACTCAGTTTCAAGGAACTTGTCATTTCCAAATTAGTTTCCTTCATATATGCAATGACCTTTAATTCTGAATTATATTTCACAGTTTATTAATATTGTATGCACTTACTACCTTTCTAACATTAGACAGCTAAATCCTTTTCAGTTATTAGGGGAAGACTTGTCACCACAGACTTTCATTTGAGTTGCTTATTACGCTTATAGTTATGCCATTCTCATTTATCACAAATGGAAACAATTCCGTTTTATGAATACCATACCTAAATTTTTAAGTGGCTCACCTGAGTGTTTTTTAAGGTTGCAATGAAATACATATGGAAATGTATTTATATACCAACGAGTATTCGTTTAACTACACCAGTCTGTCAAAAATACGCAGGCTGTCTGGTATTTGCTTTTACATTAGAGTATAATATTTCAAGACCAGTAATACAATAAACAGTGTTCATCTGAGATGCGTAGTGTTACAGTGGTACTGTTCCAGGAAACTAAATAGATATTTAATCTTTCAGCTGAGACTCAGTTTAGTATCTGCAAAGGTTGCAGGTTGCGCACTGTTTTTAATCGCTCCCGGGCGATTACACTTCCTCTTCCATTTTTCTTTATATTTCGAAACACATGCTGGCAGCACACACTGTCCAGCTAAAATGGCAGTGTAAACAGTACCTACTGCCTCTCTTATGAGTTATCAACATATTTCAATAACTAAACACTGTACAACAAAAATCATCTAATACAGGAACTAGGGAAGATGAGTGTTAATGAGTTAATACCAGGCAGAGGAACCTGGTCTGAGGCTGGGGGCTTGCAAGGAGGAACCCATCAGCCTCCACAGCACACACAGCTCAGACTCCTGCGTGTGCGAGTACGGTGCCAACGCTGGGGAAAAGCCCTCTATGCCTGTTTAACTACTTACAACGCTTCACCAAAACATCTCAGACTATAGTTTACTTAATCCATCTGTCACGGAGCGTTTCACGACTTTGCATTCTCATGTATGCAGAAAAGACAGAATGTTCAAAGCTCCGTTTAAAATGTCAGCACAGAGTAACTTCATCGCAAATATAATCCTGCGCTAGGAAGGCTCTGTGTTGTGTCCGTCGGGAAGCGGGAGCGCAAAGCTCCACCGCACAGGGGAGGCCTTGCAGCTGTTGTGCCACGCAGGCGGGAAGCGCACACTTCAGGAGGCAGCGACAACTGCCTGCCCGCTGACCCGCACTGCACATCTGAGTGCATTTTTCCCACGTCCACTGAAGCTAATAAAAACCGGAAGAATCCTAGAAATGCAGATCAGAGCCACGAGATGAAAGTGCTGCTTACCTTTACTGTAGAGAATAACAGGTGACTACACCGAGTTTCCAAAAAGTAGCAAGTAAATAAGAATATTGTTCCTTCTACCTTTTATTTGTTCTATAGCAAGAAAACGGATCGGTGAAACTCTTCAGCCTAGATTCCTCTAGAATAAAGCAGTGAGCCTATTTAAGATAACGAACATGCAAATAGCAGAAATACATTGAGCTCTCTTGAGGTTTCTTTCTTACTTTTTGTAAGCAATCTCCCAAAAAAAGGAACCCCAGTCACTTACCTTCTTCTTCTGTTTGTCTCTACCAAATATTTCCGTGCCCTGCTTCGACATATTTTTTGATCTTCTTTCAATGCCCGACGTTCTTCTTCTAAATCGTGTTCAAAATGAAGTGTTAAGGTTCTATCCCTAGTGTTGCATTAAGGACAATGGAAACTCTATCAAGCAGCTCATTAAGAGATATAAAAGCCTGTTTGATTGACTTCATATACCCTTTTGGGAACGAGCAAACTTTACGCATGAGATATGAAATGCTGATGTGCCTTTTGACTAAAATATGCAACAGTTGGCCCCATAATTGTATATTATAATCATAACTAACTTTGTGTTCATCCAGAAGAAATGTGATTGCCTTTTACTGTTTACAGTGATTTTAAGAGAAGTTGTGCATTCATCTTTCATGGTATCAGCAGGAAGAAAATCACACCTTTATTATGTTTATTTGAAGAGTCACCTTTCTGTTCCTATCTAAACCTGTAACGTATGCATACATGTATCACAGAATCACACAGAATCACACCGAATGTCAGGGGTTGGAAGGGACCTCTGAAGATCATCTAGCCCAAGCCCCCTGCCAGAGCACGATCACCTACAGCAGACTGAACACGTCCAGGCAGGTTTTGAAAGTCTCCAGAGAAGGAGACTCCACAACTTCCCCAGGCAGCCTGTGCCAGCACTCTGTCACCCTCACAGTGTATTTCCTTATGTTTAGGTTGCAATCACAGAGAAAATGTTTCAGTAGTAAAAACAACCCAGCCCCCATCTACGGGACTAATTCTTTACACCGAGATTCACTAATGTCGCTGGACACAAGCTCTCTACAGAGCAGCATCCGTCCCACCTCACGCCACTGATGATTTAAGCAGCACCCACAGGCTGAGTTTAGGATTTGTGCCGGTATTTCACACTAAATCCAGAAAATCAGGATCCCAAAGTTAGGATGGAGAATCCAATTCCCAGTGTCAGCATCTCTTAGAAGAGGGCAAAAAGGAAAACTCCGAAGTTGCCCGAAAAAGTTAACTTTTCTACGTCAGTAAGAAAAAAACCCCAACAAACCCCAAACCCAACGTCCGAGTTTTATTTCCAGCCACGCCTGAAGCGATCCCTGACGGCGGGGCAGGGCCAGGGCTCCGCCGCCCCACACGGGCCCCACCGCGGCCCCGACCCCCGCCCCGGCCGCCACCGCCTCCCTGCGGGAGCCCCTTCCCGCCGCGGGTCCGCCCTCACGGCCCGGCCCGCCCCGCCCGCCCGCCCGCTGGGCCTGCGGGAGGATACACGGCACCGTGGCGCGTCCCTGCCGCGCAGCCCCGTTGGTTTTGCTCCCGCGCCGCCCCGCCAGGCTCCATTCCGCGCCCCGCGGCCGCCGCCGCCGCCGCCATACCGGAGCGCGCCCCAGTGAGCGCCGGGCGAGGGGCCGGCCCCCTCCTCTGCGCGGCCCAGGCCGCACCGCTGCCGCCGTAGCAACCGGAGACGCCGCTTCCTTCGCAACGGGGCGGGGCCGCGGCCGAGGGGGCGGTGGCGGTTTGGACGGCGCCGCCTTTACCGGACTTCGGACCGGTCGCGAGGGCCCGGCCCCGGCGGGGAGCGGCGCGGCCGGGGCCGGGCCCAGCCCCGGGGGTGCCCGGAGGAACGCGGCGGGAGCCGGGCGCGGGCATCTCGCTCCGCCGCTGGGCACCCTCCGTGCCCGCCCGGCTCTGCAGGGAGGCTTTGGATCCTCTCTGCGCAGTGATACCTAACGGGATGCAATTCACAGAACCACAGAATGGCCTGGGCTGGAAGGGACTTAGAGATCATCTAATCCAACCCTCCTGCCATGGGCAGGGACGCCTCTCAACTAGACCAGGTTGCTCAAGGCCTCATCCAACCTGGCCTTGAACATCTCCAGGGAGGGGGCAGCCACAGCCTCTCTGGGCAATCTGGTCCAGAGTCTTGCTGCCCTTGTACTGAAGAAAAGCATAAAATTAAAAAGAAAATATAATTAAATGAAGAAATATAATTAAAAATAAAAAAAAAAAACACACCAAAACTGGTATTTGAACAAATAACGTCTGTCATTAGTTTTGCAGGGCAGACGAAACGCCTCCCTGAGCCTTGCATAAAATTCTACAGATAAATATAAAAAAGTATATTTAAAAGTAAAGTTACACAGAGTAAAAATAAATTTGTTCTTAAGACTGCAAAACTTCCTATTTTTTTTTCAGGCAAAGCAGGGTGTGTTGTCTTGGGACGTTGCCATGCCTTGGATAAGCTGTCAGCAAAAGGCTAAATGCTGTGGTGATTTCCTGGCGAGGCGTTTCTTGGCTGTTGTATTGGAGCTTAAACCAATTCTTTTTATTCTCAATGTGCAGCTGTTCTGTGTCTTTGACTAGGAAGGTAAAAATAGTACTTGGCATTTGTAAACTACTTTTCTCCCCAGACACCCCTGTTGCCCCCCCATATTTGTAGCACAACTGGGAAAGTAGGTGTTACGTTCCCTTTTACAGCCAAGACCGCTGATATTCAGATTGCTGAATGTGCTTAATGTTTATAATACCCCAGTTTCCCCAGTTTAGAAGATGACCCTAAAGTGGAAGCCTTTCATCTCTAATTCAGAAAAATTCACCATGTCTTTGCCCAATCTAAACATTTCTGTGCTGCAGGTAGAAGACCGGTTGTCGTTTCATTACCGTGTGCTTTTCAACCCACACACACTTTTAAAATCCCAGTTTGCCTGGGATTTGCATTGTTTCATTTAGGATGCAGTAGAAGGCTTTAACAGTATGGAGAGCTGAGTCACCCAAAGAGAACTGAAGTAAAGCTGGAAAACTGCAGGATTTGAGCCCACATCACACTTAGGAAGATTCAAGCTCGGGGTCAACTCACACTGGCAGAATTTTAGCTTCTTTAGACGTACTGCAAATTTGATTTTACCCAGTGCAACTTGCAACTTCATCTTAGGCACCTTCTGAAATTTAGAATTAAGGGTAATGTTTATATTTTTAACCTTTTCCCTTTTTTGTAGTCCTCCTCTATGGTTATTAGCCAATTCCTCCTGGTGAGTAACCTCTCATCTTTCAGACTGTGGGATGAGGAACGGCTGAGGGATCTGAGGCAGTTTAGGCTGGAGAAGAGGAGAATGAGGGGAGACATCATCGACCTCTACAACTACCTGAAGGGAGGTCCCTGCAGAAAGGCGGGGGTTGGTTTGTTCTCCTTAGTGGCGAGTGACAGGACAAGGGGGAATGGCCTTAAGTCACGCCAGGGCAGGTTCAGGTTGGATATTAGGAAGAATTTCTTTACTGAGAGGGTTGTCAGGCTTTGGAACAGGCTGCCGAGGGAGGTGGTTGAGTCACCATCCCTGGAGGTGTTTAAGAGACGGGTAGATGTTGTGCTGAGGGACGTGGTTTAGTGGTGTTGATAGGGCTAGGAAAAGGTTGGACTCAATGATCTTGGAGGTTTCTTCCAGCCAAAACTGTTCTATGATTCTATGGTCTTTTAAATGTGTAACAGTTAGTGACTAATGGAGCTATGACTGGATTTTTTTGTTGCCAGCTTACATTAGCTGGCATCTTCCAACCAAAACTGTTCTATGATTCTGTGATTTCAGGACAGCAAGCAGCCTGGTCTCAAGTGGTTACAAAATGTGAGGTCCTACTCTGGCAGCTGGTTTGAAAGAAGTTTCATAGATTTTACTGTAGGCTAGGGACTGATATTCTGGTGAAGGATAAAAATCAGCTCTTAAATCTTTGTGGATAGATTCTGAATTTATTACAAATTTATTTAAAGGCTGGAGCACAGCTATGCTGCTGCAGAAACATTTTTCTTTCCTTTCTGTTCCATTGAGGGATTAATCTGCTAATGCCCTTTAGCTTTTCTCCAAGCTGTCTGTTTAACTATGTAAGCAACTGCGCAGGAGGAGGAGTTCAGTCAACGTTCTGATCATTTTAACCATTCCTTCCTGAAATTTGTCACCTCTTCCTGTTTCTATGCATAGGAAGAGAAATAAAAACTGTTTGTTCCCCCTTACTGTCATGTATGAGTAGCCATGAAAATCTTTTCACCGTCTTCCTGAGACTGAACTGTGGATCACAACTTGCATCTGCTTGCGAGAGCATCAAGTGATGTGCTACTTAAATTCTAATAATTCTTATATTGGAAAACTATGATTTCCCATGGGGTACTTCAGAAGAAATTAAAAATTTAATTTTGAGAGATAGTGAAGAGCCAAATTGTTAAAAATTTCATAGGCAGTCAAACGTGCTTCTCTCAGGGAGAGGCTGGGTACAAGTGCCCAGTGCTCTTTAGCTACGAATTTTGAAATAAAACATTAGATTGAAAACTGGACTAAAATCTGGATTTAAAACTATTAACCCCCACTCCCAATTGCTTTCAAATCTCTTTGCAGCAAAAGTTATTCCAGTTTCTGAGAGTCATGGAGATGAACCACAGTATCAAGACAAACTTGGAACGCTGTCTGGCTGTACCAGTGAAGGTGATGTTGAACAGCATATTCTGATGATCCTTTAGAGAGCGCATCCCCCAGTGGTGTGTTAGAAGCTGAGGTTTCATTTATTCAGCAGGATCACAGACAATTTAAATTCTCTGATGTCCATCAGGAGTTGAAAATCTGTTGGAGCTTTATGAATTTTCCAGATAATTTGCTTTTTGGTTAAAGTATCAGATCCATTTTTTTAAGATACAAAAGTAGTGTATCTGAGCATGTCAAAACTGTAAGTGCCTTATAGCTTTAATTAAGTTTCTGTGGACTACATTGATTTATCTTGTTTTTCAGGACATCCTCTTGTACTTTCACATTCTTCAGGGATAAAAAACATTGTATTTGAATGATTGTCTCAATACCTGTGTTCCTATAGATGGGCTACCAGTGAGACCAAGAGACTCCTATTGTCTTCCCAGTAAACAATTTTCTATGTAATATGAAGTATTACCTTAGAGTAATGTTTTTCAGTTTTCTGCTTTGAATTTGCTTTTAGGACATAATATAAAATTGCCTCCCCAGCCTTTTCTAGTACACTAGCACAACACCAATATAAACACCTCCACTGTAGTAATAAAAATGTTTGTAAAAGAAGATGAAAACATTGATTAATACTAGTTTGTCTTTCGAGTAGCTCAGACTACTCAATACCAAATATAGATGAATGCTTAAAATTAGCATATGAGAAATCTGTCATGGTTTTATCACAATGAAAATATGCATGTTTGATGTGTCATGTAGAGGTGACAAGCAGTAATTGCTCTCAGGATACAAGCAGTAGTATATAAAATCTACTGCGCAATTGAAACATGGTTTATTAAATCCAGGCATTAAAGGAGTGATGTGTTGGCTGCTCTTTGTGCTGTAGACATTCCCAAAGAGTTAGCTCAGGACTTTCATAGTGTACAATCCTTTCCACGGAAACTTGAAACCCGTCAAAACGTTTGCATTTCTTCAAGTAAAAGATGAACTGCCTTAGCCTAACTTCACTGATTTGTCTTAATATTTTTTTGTTCAATGTAGGAGAGGCTGTCACAAGTAGCTTCAAACCTTGTTCATCTAAGGTAAGATTTGCAATTACTTTGCTTATAAAAGATAATTAATGTAACTGAATGACTTCTCAGAAAAGTGTCAGATGTTTTCAAAGTGTAAATTGCTTTCTGCAGGATAGAGACAAAAATACAGCAGAATCAGGTATTTTCAGACAGAAAAGAAACTGCATTGAAATTGTAAGAATTCAGTATATTAGAACATTTCTGTGTTAATGTCCTTCATCACAGCTCAGTTGTTAGGCCGTATTTTTAATCTCATCTGCATGACTGCAAACACAGAGTAACTTGTTTTTGGCAGAGTCACAGTTTTTGCTTGAATTGCTGAGGTCATACCTAATTGCGTGTTTCATGTTGGCTTTTGTTAAAAATAAATATTGATTAAAAATATTTGCTTGACAGTATTTAATTGAACAGCTGGTGAGTAGCTGTGATAAAGCCCTTTGAACAAACCACAGTTTGAAGTGATCCATTTATAAGTTTCAAGTGATCTATTTATATCTTCTGCAGAATTCTTCTTCCTTTATTTTGTGCTTATTACCAAATTAAAGAAACATATTCTTTTAGTTCTCTAGCATTTATCTCCTGACACAAAATGAAATTACATTAATAATTCAGAAACCTTTTTTTTCCCCCGTAAAATGTCCTTGTTAACAGTTTTATGTAATTTTTATTTTCACTTTTTAAAAGCAAAAGTCAGGAAAACCTGTTCAATGCTTTGCCAGTGTAGTGCCAATACCAGAAAGAGAAACCTGAAGCAGGATAGGAGACAATGACATTGAAGTTATATTCAGGTCTAAATAAATTTTCTTTTTCATTAAAAGCTTTATTTTTCTAAGGATCCTATTTATATTTGAAAATATGGTATATGAACATATTACAGTGTTTTACTGAGATTATGGAATCAACAAACAAAGACTCAAATGAAAACATGTTTCTTAGTCTTTGGAAAATTACACATATTTCAGGAATTACTATTAGCATTTCCTTAAGTGATGAGTCAGAGGCATTCCCTTATTTTATGTCACATGGCACCATGGAAGATTAAATATGAAAATATTATTTTAAAAGAACATGAACAAGTGTAACTACTTTTACCAGTGCTTTTATTGTTCAGACAAAAGTATGCTGGGGAATAGTGCCCCTTTATTCCTTCCTCTATGAGAGTCTCTAAAATATTTTTTTGTAATGCTGAGTTTGTCTGCAAATCTGCTCAGGAATACTTGTGTGCATAGATTAATAACTTGTGCAAATATTTCCATGATCAAAGCAATCAGTTTAGGGACCTTCAAGAGTCAAAGTGTTCTGCTAATATGTGGTAAAATCAAAAGCCTCTTCCTTTCCAGTGAAAACAACTTTGTTAACATTTGAGATGTCTGTTGGGTGTGGTGATTCCTAAAATGTGAGCTTCTTAAATGCAAGACTTGCAAGTTCTTGCCTCCACTTCACAGTGCTCACAGTTAGAATGCTTTACCAGAGACGCTGTTGGTTGTTTTTAAATTTGTAGAGATTATTCTTTACCTCTGAAACTTTCTTTTGTGAGGTATGACTAAGCAGAAGACACCTAATAGGCCTTGGTCTCAGCTCTGTTAATTATCACTTGACAAAGCTTTAAAAAACAGGTTTTGAAGGAAGACCCTTGGAGTAATCTTCATTTTGTCAGGCTGAGCTATTTTATATATGCGTTATGATCAATTTATTTCCCCCTCCATTGTTTGGTACAACAGGGCTCAAGAAATGTTGGAGCTGTGGAGGAGCCGCTCAAGGCAGAAGAGAAAAATAAATCTGCAGATATTTCAAAACAAAAAGAACAATGCCTTATACCATGTGATGTTCAAGCTAAAATTTTACGAGGGGAAAAACATTACATGTGCAGTATGTATTCATAAAGAATACTCGAGCCATGAGCTATGCAATGCCGTGCTACGCGATCCTCTGCTATGCTACGCTATGCTGTGCTAATTTATTTTTTACTCTTCTTAAGCACATGCAACAGCTTTTGACCATGCTGCCCAGGCTGAATACTGTTTGGAAAATGTGCAGTGCTGTGGTTTTGGGGTGCAGTTCATGCAACAATGCGTAATCATGCTCATCTTTATAATCACTGGTGAAAGCAGGCGAATCCCGGCAGTGGCTCAGCCTACTTACAGCTGTGATACCCTCTGAATGTTGGCACATCTCTCCATTAGAGAGGAAGACTAGGGTGCCTGTCCCTCATTTAAACATCCTAGTTAAGCGTGGAGGAGTTAAGTGGGAGTCAGTTAGATAATTAGTTAGATAAAGTGGGAGGAAATCTATACCTCATCTTGCCTTTTACGGCAACTTATGCAGGACATTTTCTATTGCCTTGACAAACTACACAGCAAATGATAAAATTAGCCTCAGAAAAAAATGTCAAAATTCTTGTCTTTCCCATATTCTTTTATAATGAGGCCACAGCTTGAGTAGGATGTTCAGTTTTGGGTGCTGCAGTATAAGACAGACACCGAGGAGCTGGAGCAGGTTCAGAGAAGAGCAATGAAGCTGGTGAGGGGTCTAGAGAACGCGGCTGAGGGCGCTGGGATTGTTTAGTCTGGAGAAGAGGAGGCTGAGAGGAGACCTCATTGCTCTCTACAAATACCTGAAAGGAGGTTGTAGTGAGGTGGGTGTTGATCTCTTCTCCTAGGTTACTGATGAGGAAGTTACAGGAGGAAATGGCCTCCAGTTGCACCAGGGGAGCTTTAGATTAGATATTAGGAAAAATTTCTTCACTGAAAGAGGGGCGAGTCATTGGAACAGGCTGCTCAGGGAAGTGATGGAGTTGCCATCCCTGAAGGTGTTCAAAAAATATGTAGATGACATGGTTTAGTGGTCATGGTAGTGCTGGGTAGACAGTTGGACTAGATGATCTTAGCGGTCTTTTCCAACCTTTAATGATTCTATGATTCTATGAATCTATAATGTATTATCCATTTCCTGGCAGATTTATTTTTTATTATACATTTTTAGCATCAGGGCAAAAAACAGGAGTAGCAGAGTGACTGAGTAAATTTAGAATGGCAGGAAACCTTTTTTATATATATCTATATATCTATATATATATATCTATATATATATTTGTCTTTTATCATTTGCATTTGTATTTCCATGATATCCATGAACTGGTCATTCATATTGCCCAAGGATAAGATGAAATTCTTCAGATCTTAAGAAGAGCTATCACTTCTTAAGATGTTTTCACTGCAGCAAATGAGGCTGAGGTTTTTAATATTTTTGGCTTTAATCTGTGGTTTCTCTACTACTGTAGTTTTACTTTTAGGTACCCTAAGGTTAAACACTTTTCTTATTCCCTTCATTTAATAAATGTGTCATCATTCAGTCAAGAATATTTCTAGATTTATGTAACAAAGTGGATGAACGTGTTTCTTTTAAAGGAAATTTGCAGAACTCTCTGGCTGAATACACAAGAAGTACAAAAAAACTGGTAAGAAACATGATGGATGATCAACAGTCTTCTTTGGATTACCTTTCTAATCAGGTACATTTTTCTTTATCCTAACAATTTTTATTTATTATTTCTCACTACAAGCATTGTCTAACTCAGGAAAACAAAGCATTTACATTGTCCTTAAAACAGTAGCATCAGAGTATCACCATTCCTTGTACCTTGGGTAGGGTGTGAGGTCCATTGGCATGAGGAGTCATAAGCAACTCGGTGGGAGCACGGCAAGTGGGGGACTAGTCCTCCACATTGTTTGCTGTCATGTTTGTGCAGATGATACATTATTATTATAATTATAATTATAATACAATATACAATTATATAATTATAATACAAATTGTATTATCATTAACTCTGATAGTAGTTTACAAACACCGTGCATTACTCAGTACAGATAAAAAGCCTTGATCAAACTGAAGGCCTTTTTTTGAATTAACTCAAATTGTGCCTAAAAATTATTTTGGATGAGAGATGTAAAAAGTCGGACGAAGCCACCTAAAGAAGGTACGAATCACTAATGTAATCACTAATGAAATGTCATGAAGGTTCATCAAAAAAATGACCTTAATTTTATATTTACTAGGAGTCAAAAAAGAACATCCTTAGAATGTAAAATTCCCTACTGCAACCCAATTAAAGATCTTTTATTTGAATTTGCAGGTAAATGAACTCATGAACAGGATTCTTCTTTTGAACACAGAAGTTTTAAGAAAACATTTGGATCCACTTCCTTACAAAGCAGTTCAGTCTCATGGTGAGTATTTTTTGCATTTAGTCTTGACCACTTGCCTTTTTTCCTGTCTCTTGACAATGAATTAATTAAACCAAAGGTAAGCAATTAC
Source organism: Trogon surrucura (assembly GCA_020746105.1). Taxonomy (NCBI): domain Eukaryota; kingdom Metazoa; phylum Chordata; class Aves; order Trogoniformes; family Trogonidae; genus Trogon; species Trogon surrucura. The sequence continues at coordinate 15,778,329 of CM036617.1, read as the reverse complement.
AACATTTACAGTATTTATTCTGTGTTAGTAACATATAAACTCTGGAAAATCTGTGAAATATTTAAGAACGTCTTCATAAAGACTGCTTTAAATCATGTGCATCTGATAAGCCAGGGCATCTTGTTTAGCATCTTGTTCATTTTTATCTATAATACCAAGTATGATCATCACTTCCTAAGCGATCTGATGTCGCAAAATGGCACTTTCTCTTGCAAAGACATAACGCGTGCTCTGCATTTCAATATCCTTCTTCAGATGGGATGGAAGTCGCTTGTAGGCTGGACAGTTAATCTTCTTTGTAGTGTCCATCCCAGCTAAAGGAAACATTACCTCTTACCAGGCCTACTGGCCTTAGAAACTGCTTGTTTGAGTACGGTTAACACAGACCTGACTTAACAGAAGCAAAGGGGCTTTTATGTGTGCATTCAGGTGTAAGGGTTATGACAAGTATAAATACAAATAGCCGCATGAAAAGGCATCCTTTGCCAGATAATACGTCTTTTTCTCAGTACAAATGTTACCCAAATAAAATCTGTAAAATGACCCAGACACGTAGTCTTTAATCATATCAGTTAAGATTAGAAAAATCTTTCGCTATACAATATAAATTATGCTTCTTTCTGAGCTTAATGGAGTTCAGACAAATTTAATTTATAAGGTAAATTAATGACACAATATGATTATAAAATTTGCATGACAAGAACATACTATTTGCAGTCATTCATGTTACCAAGAAAAATAATATTTCTGTGCTTAATCTGTATTTGAGTTTTTTTAAACATATTTTGCTAATGAACTTAATCAAATACTGTGTTCTTTAGGGTTGGATTGCACTCATATTAAAGACACCGTTGGTTCAGTTTCAAAAACTCCAACTGGTCTGTACATTATCCATCCAGAAGGATCAAATTATCCTTTTGAGGTAAATAAATTTATCTCTCAGGTTAGTCATAATTTACACTTAGCATATGTTTAATAGTCTTTTCCTTGACAATTCTCAACAGAAGAGTAAGAAATGTATTAAATCATCCAAATCTGTCTGCCATTACTATAATTTTGCCAAGTTTCTCATTTTCTACAAAGAAATGGAATCTCTGTTATAAGATCCCATCATCATTTTTCATATACAGTGAAAAATGTATCAAAGAGGAAAACCCAGGGTATCTTCCAGCACCCCTTTTGGACACTGAGAAGTACTGTTATTTTCTATTTTAGAGATGGAAAAATGAGGAGCCAAGTGACTGATCCGTTTGTTTCCCTTTGCTTTTTGAATTATCTGCTGGATGACTGGATAGTGTTGCCTTCTCTGAGAGGTGACTCGGCTGACGTCTGTAGCTTGGACTGATACTCTACAGGCATCTAAATATAGGTGCAGATCACAGAATCATAGAATGTGTTGGGCTGGAAGGAACCATTAAAGGTCATCCAGTCAAACCTCCCTGCAGTGAGCAGGGACCATTTTAACTAGATCAGGTTGCTCAGAGCCCCATCCAGCCTGACCTTGAATGTCTCCAGGGATGGAGCCTCCACCACCTCTCTGGGCAACCTGTGCCAGTTTTTCACCACCCTCACTGTAATGAACTTCTTCCTGATATCCAGTGTACATTAGTTTGGACAGTAGGTGCTTAGGTCTTGTCTAAGCATCAGTGTATCTCAGTCTTGAGGCAGGGAGGCATCTAAATAAACTTTTAGTTTTCATATCCAGTTTGCAGGATACACAGTCTTGAGGCAAAGAAAAAAGGATGAAATGCAGCACGAGCTGCAGCACTTGTGCTTCCTGTCACCACCTGCATTTTCTGTAATTGCTCAGAGTTATAGCACTCATCTAGAAGAAGAGAGTTTTGTGTTAATTTCCTCTGGCTCAGAACATGCAGATCCATGCAAACACAAGAATAATTTTTGTCTGTTTGTTTCCATTTCAGGCTGTTACAATTAGGGAAGTCCTATGCATAGTGGAAAGACAGATACAGCACTTTCAAACCTTTTGCAGTACATGCTGAGGTCATTAGCTTTTTGAGAAGAAAATGTGGAGTTTAAGCCAGCTAATAAGTAGAAAAAATTAATATCTAACTTTATAGTCTCCCTTTATATATAACAAAGGAAGGATGGAAACCTTTATCTCTAGACAATTAGAACCTGAAAAAATGCTACCAAAAAGGAGCTCAAATGCGTTAGAAAAAGGCTTCAGAATTATGCTGGGATCTCAGAAACAAAAATGAACTTGGTTTTACAGACCCCTGATAGAAAAACTTGTCATTCTCTCTGTACAATGCAGAGAGCTCAGGGAAAAGATCTGTATCTCAGCGGCAAGTTTGTTCCAGGTAAAGGAAAGGTAAAAACTGGTAGAAGTGGTCACAGAATAACCTTATTTATACTATGAAGAAAATGCTGTCTGTCTCACCCCAGGATGAACCATACTACAAAATGCATCTGTTTCACAATTTCTTCTGAATTGAGAGGGATTCCATTAAGGAACTATTCATACCGTACCCAGATTACTTTTCCTGAGAGATGGTATGACTAACCTACAAGAGAAAAGTGATTTCTCTTCACATACAGCTTTTGGCAAGTAAATCTGAAATGCTAAAGCTCCTTTCACCTCAAAAGTATTTTTGACATTTTTCCACATTTAAAGTTCCTGCCAGGATCTGAGAATGGGTTATATGAGTGGAAAGGTTCCTTAAGGAGAACAAGAAACAAAAAGAATAATCATAATAATTTGATTAAAAGCACAAGGTAACAATAAATAATGATAAGAAATGTCTGCAGTCATGAAATGAGTGTCTCATTTCTTGTCTGGTATATGTTACACAGAACTGAAAAGATGGTGCCAAAAAGTTCTCAGAGAAAAATATCTAAAGTATGTGTGTTCCATAAAGAATGTTATCTTAAGGAAAACTGTTTAATGCAAATTCTTCCATGTGTTGAAGCATAAAAGCAGTAAAAGAGAAAAGATGAACAAAAGTATCAAAGTGTTAAGAAATTAGAATGAATTTTAGGGGGCTAATAGCAAAGAGTTCTGGACATTCTGCAGACCAGCAAACTAAGAAAAGTACAAAGAGGCAAAAAAGTAAGAAACTAAAAAGTAGAAAACAGAGCAAAACCAAAATCAATTTATTTCAATACGGACCTTTTCAGCAATAAGCTGCCCTTCAAATGTAACTGAAACTAAACCAAAATCTTTGGAATCATTTGTTTAAAGATTCCAGATAAATGAAGAAAATCTTTTACACAACTTGATCATTTTCTCATGTTTTCACTCATTTCCAAATGTGAATATAGATTTTAATGCTTAACTCGGGCTAACTGAAACCCAAATTCCAGGGGCTTTAAGAGCATCCAGTTGCAGTGGTAGGGGCATCATCATCTCAGAACATTATTCCCAAATGGACTTTTCTCCGAGAATTCAAATATGAGGCAATTAAAACCAATTTCACTTCTGGAAACTTGAATCATGAACACTTTCTGATTCATTTTACAATAAGTAAATTTGCATTAATGGTATTTCCAAGATGGGACAGACAAACTAAACAGTTGTTTGGAATATTCTTCTTATACACACTAAACATGCAGGGGGAAAAAACATTCAGTAGAAGACCTGCCTGGACACGTTCCTGTGTAGCATAATCTAGGCGTTCCTGCTCTGGCAGGGGGATTGGACTTGATGATCTTTCGAGGTCCCTTCCAATCCCTGACATTCTATGATTCTATGATTCTATGATTTAATTAATTGTACCTGGCACAGTCATGCCCCTCATTCCTTGCATGATATAAGATACAGAACAAGCTGTAAAGTGGATTAACTATTAGAAGGCTCTAAGAAAGAAAATTGCATCATTTCCAGCATATAAAGAAATAAGAAACTACACAGCAATGGCTGGGGTTTTTTTTGTGTATCTGTCTCATATTTTTACTTAACTGCTGTATGTTTTGGTGCCATATCTAACTGGCTGATGATATTTCATGTAGAACCAAATCTGCTCTTTCTGAGAATTGTCAACACTCCCACTGGTTTATATTGGACTGAAGATTGATGTAGTGACCAAGTGGGCTCCTCTTTGTATTTCTGACTCAGAGTGAGAGGAGTAGCCAAGCACGCAATCATCTTCTCAAGACAGCAGATGAGGCAGTGGGATTATTTTTACTGAGTTTTAGGTATTTGCATCTAAATACTCATTTTGGAATCTTCCATGTTTCTTTTTTTAATCCATTTTCACTCTCCTTGGGTGACTGAAATAAGCATGTGATTCTCCAGGGAATAGAGCCCATCATTTTCTTTTATGCATATGACCCTTCATAGAATCATAGAATCATAGAATGTTAGGGATTGGAAGGGACCTCGAAAGATCATCAAGTCCAATCCCCCTGCCAGAGCAGGAATGCCTAGACTATGCCACACAGGAACGTGTCCAGGCAGGTCTTGAATGTCTCCAGAGAAGGAGACTCCACAGCCTCTCTGGGCAGCCTGTTCCAGGGCTCGGTCACCCTCACTGAGAAGAAGTTTCTTCTCGAGTTTAAGCGGAACCTCTTATGTTCCAGTTTCAGCCCATTACCCCTTGTCCTATCAGTGGTTGTCACCGAGAAGAGCCTGGCTCCATCCTCGTGACACTCACCCTTGATATATTTGTAAACATTAATGAGGTCACCCCTCAGCCTCCTCTTCTCCAAACTAAAGAGCCCCAGCTCCTTCAGTCTTTTCTCATAAGGGAGATGCTCCACTCCCTTCATCATCCTAGTTGCCCTGTGCTGGACTCTCTCCAGCAGTTCCCTGTCTTTCTTGAACTGAGGGGCCCAGAACTGGACACAGTATTCCAGATGGGGTCTCACCAGGGCAGAGTAGAGGGGAAGGAGAACCTCTCTCGACCTACTAACCACCCCCCTTCTAATACACCCCAGGATGCCATTGGCCTTCCTGGCCACAAGGGCACAGTGCTGGCTCATGGTCATCCTGCTGTCCACCAAGACTCCCAGGTCCCTTTCCCCTACACTACTCTCTAATAAGTCATTCCCCAACTTATACTGGAACCCGAGGTTGTTCCTACCCAGATGCAAGACCCTACATTTACCCTTGTTGTATTCATTCAGTATTTGTGTTGCAAAGATTGATCAAAGCATCCAATGGCATTGACTTACTTGAAGATCCAAGATTCCCGGGGTTGTATTAGATCACTTCGCAGGTCTGCCCTGTTGCTTTCTTGTCGTTCATAGAGAAGATGTTAAGTCACAGATGTTCTGAGTATGATGTTGATGTGTTCCTGCCAAGGAACAAGTCTTTGGTTTCACAACAAATATCTGGCTGGTACAGATAATGAGGGTGCTCAGATGGCCACATTTTTTTTGAGGGTTAAACTGACTTCCACCTAGACTCTACTTTCAGCGACTCGCTAAGTTTGCAAATCTCTCTCATCTGAAACGTGTTTCATTGTGCAGATTCCCTGTGTGCATCTGCTTAATGTTATGATTTATTGACAGCCAACACTCTATTCTGAACTTCCTTTTGTTATCACAAGTAGCTTAATGGCTCTCCTGATATTAGTCACACTGTGAGACACTTACAAATGAGCCTCTGTTTTTAAACACTAATTAAACACCATATCCCCTAGAGTTACTTTGAACAGCCTAGGTGGTTCAGGGTCTGAATATGCAATTGCACCTTTCTACATCAGAATTCTCAGACTTTCTAATTCCTGTTGGATCTGGTCAAACTCTGACACCAGGGACATACTTGAAAAAGACCCAGAGTGACCTGGATACATTCTATTTAACTCTCTAGCCCTTAGCTGAAATCCCCAGAGAGCAGCCAAGGGTTGAGGGGCCCTTTCTGTAGACAGAGGAGGTGACTAAAATCAGCAGAGTGTAATTTAGATCTTGATTTTGCAGAGCCACGCTATGAATACACATTTCTCTGTTAGGGGGATTACAGGGGAGACAGGGGCAATAAGATTCCTAACTTAGGGACCTCAGCTGTATGTCTGAAGTTAAATGGGCTGAGGAGAAAATGTGCCACGTAAGGTGATATTCCATAGCAGAGGGCAGCTGGACTGCTGCCATTTGACATGCCGCTGGGCACGGACTTTAGCGAAGACTCATAAAGCCCCATAAATCTGAGAGTTGATCTTATGCATTCAGTGGGACTGCTCAGTTGCAGGCGGTTAAATGTTCACCTCGGGATTTCCCTGGATTGGGGCCCCTTCTTATGTAGAGTTTTTTTGCTGCTCCAGCATAAATTCTTACATACTGGGTTATAGCTATCACTTTTCCCATTTCCTCACCTTTATTAAGTGCTCTACATTTCCCAGGCATCACAAGCATAGTGTTTCTGTGAAAGAAGGTATGATGGTGAGGGAGAACATATAAGAAGTTGTGTCTATTTTGCTTTGATGAAATAAAGGTATATCCAGTAACATTTATCAAAGCTCATCTATTATATCTGATATGAGCATACATTTGCATGCAACAGTTTCTGCTAGTTGAGGAAATACCCAAGTTGGGCAGCCCAGAAAGAACATGTAAGAAAATACTGCAGCTTTTTATTTTCTTTCATCTTTTTGTTATTTGAAAGATATGTTGCTTAGCAAAATTATGAATAGTCCACCTTTATTTAATTAAATATTTTCTTTGTAACAGCTGCTTTAAGAATGCTTAATCATATCTATGTCTATTTTAGGTTTTGTGTGACATGGATTTTCAGGGAGGTGGATGGACTGTGATTCAGAAAAGAACTGATGGAATCATTCCATTCCAGAGAACATGGTCCGAATATCTGGATGGGTTTGGTGTCCTTTCTGGTATTAATTTTAAATGCTCTAAAGTGCTTTGGACACAGTGTTTCTGCTGTCTTTATGTGAGCTACATTCCATTAAATTGTGTTGGATTTTTAGTGATATAGAGAGTAAAGTTCTTGTTTCTTGAAGTCTTATTTATACTTAAGAGGTTTTTTTCATCAAATATACTGTGTCATCTTCTCAATAATGGCTATCACCTTACTGGAGTCTTTAGCCACTGCCTATCCTCAGATTCATAAGAGGTGTTTAAAATGTTGTGATATTTTCTTCCTGAAATAACGCAGAAATGTATTTCCTTGGGTTTTTTTTAGTTTTTAAAAAACCCCTCAAACTTAAGTTTAAACACATTTGTGAAATACTTCCTTAAAGTCAATAACACTTCACTACAGGGCATGCGAAGTTAGAAACAAAACAGAAACATTTCAGTTCTGTCATATTACTTTTTTACTCCCACCTTTCACCTAGCAAGCTGAAAACCAGTTGCTTTTTCAGGAGTCTATCTGGGATTGCAATGGAGGCACACACCTTGTCAACTATACAAAAAGGCACAACTCATACATGGCAACCCTTCATGGAAAAAAGTGTGATTTACAGAAGAAGCAAAGCTTGAGAATAGGATTTGAGTTTTGTTGCTAATATTTGTCATTTCTCAGTGTTGTCTTTAGGAACGCTGCTGAAATTGGTTTAATCAAGTGGATCTTTAGCACATGCAGTTTTTGTGGTCTTCTAAGGTATATTGAAGATGAACACTAGAAAGTTATAAGGTGGACTATTTTCTAAAAATGTCTCAGAGTAAAAGATGATGCACATGTGGGAATTCTTTCTATGGATTTCCCAATGAAGTAGAAAGATTACTCTGTACCTTCATTAGCCTTTCACAGCCTATCGTGAAACTATTTAAAGGAATATATGCCTATAATTTGGTTCAGAAAGGAAAACAGAAAGACTAAAAAAATCCATTTTTTCTTTTACACTTTCCATTTCTGAACATTTATTGACTCTATATTATATTTCTGGTTCAGGGGAGTTTTGGCTTGGACTGAGGAAGATTTTTCACATAGTAAATCAAAAAGCCACTAGTTTCAGTCTTTATGTGGATTTGGAATCAGAAAAAGACAAGCATGCTTATGCATCATATGATGGATTTTGGATAGAGGATGAAGCATGTTCTTTTAAGATTCATTTGGGGCGTTATTCAGGAAATGCTGGTAAGAACCTCCTTCTTTAAAGTGTTTACAGAGAGCTGCTCCCTCAATGAGAAAAAATGCATTCAAAAGAGTAATACTTAGTTATAACTTTAAAAATGTTTATTGCTAATACGTTTTTCTCTTGTGCATAATGAACACTTGTGAAAAAAAATGGTTACTGATGTAGTGATTGGTTTTGCCAACATCAGTCTTTGCATAGTAAAATCATTTTATTCTATTGCTTTGAAGTCTTTAATGGAATAATTGAATAAATGCTCCTTTTTAAAAGAAAATAAAGAAACTTCAATGGATTCAAGTCCATAGAATATATATATATATATATATATGATACATAGCTATTTTGCATGTGTTTGTGTATATTTCTCTAACGGTCCAATCCTTTAGATGTCCATTATCTCATCCCAAATTTGCTGATGTTAGTGGGACTCTTCCTGATTTTTTGCTTTGGTTAGCTCAGAAGTGCCCAGACAGCGGCATACGAAGAATAGGGAAAGAAACTAACTGGAACAAATTAGGCCTCCAGTGTATAAGAGTTACTGGCTGATATAGAAACCCAAATTAGTTTACAATTCCACAATTCCCTTATTGTGCCAAACGTGCAAACATTTGTATTAAGTATTGCACCATGTCTTAATGCTTTTTCCATTTTTTTTGCATGTTTACTACTTAGTAAGTGAGAATGTTCCTTATTACCAACGTAATAGTTATGCTCTAAATTTGTTAGTGCTTTACTTGTATTTGTAAGAACCATGATTTCTTTAGTAAGACAACAGAACCAGTAATCACTGACCTTTGTATTTTAACAATTCTGTTTTGTCTCATGACTCACTCTGTGGCTTTGAGCACATCACTGGAAAATCTGAAGCTGACAACCCTTTTCCTTTCTTTCGTCTCTTCTTCCACTGCCTTTGAGGTCAGAAGTCTTTACCTTCATCGCTAGTGTGTGTCACTAAATGAAGCAATATAAAGATGTTTCATCGAATTTCAACTTCTGTACTTCTCAGTATTTTATTATTTTTCTTTCCTGTGTCTTTAACACATTGCCAGCTCATTATTTGGTGCTCTTAAACCACTTCTGAAGAAATCTGTTTTTCTAATAAATTCAGAGGAAAGGTTTGTGAGGTATGCATCAAGTAAGAAATGTTATGTTTCATCTGTTGTGCTTAGGTGATGCATTTAGAGGATATAGAAAAGAAGACAACCAGAATTCGATGCCTTTCAGCACATTTGATGTCGATAACGACGGATGCAGGCCAATGTGCACTATTAAAGAACAGCCTGTAAAGAGCTGCAGTAACTTCAGTGATAACACTGGATGGTGGTTCAGTCGGTGTGGCCTCGCAAATCTTAATGGTGTTCATCGCTACACAGGCAGATTTCTTGCAACTGGGATTCACTGGGATACATGGACAGTGAACAACAAACCAGTCCGAATTAAATCAGTTTCAATGAAAATTCGGAGAACCTATAAGCCGTATTTCCATTAATCTATGAAAACAGAAATATATCTCTTCTTGCAGTTATGTGGGAAAATGTCTCACTGCATCATAAATACCTTTCATTTCCACTTGAACGGTTCGGTCTTAAAACTTTATTAGATATTTCCATAATACAGTTACTCATTTTTATTATGAAATGTCAGCATTTGTAGCGTTCCCACTTGAGTAAGAAGGTCCTAAGAAGAATATAGTTTTCAGAAAATGGATGAAACTTAGTCTTTGTCAGCTTTTGCTCAACTGCCTCTTATGCAATCTCAGAGACAGCAGAAAAAAATATAAAAAGGAATGTAATGCTGCCTTTTGAATGTGTTTTTTCTGTCTCTGTATATCTGAATTGCCAAGACATTACAGGAATTTTTCTCTTAAGAAGTCATATACCTCTCCTTTCCATCATTGTATTACAGGAAAATACCTTTTATTCACCTTAGGTTAATTTTCCAGAATCAGCTCTTCTTTGTATATTCCTTATCAGGCAAGATAACACTGATTTATTTCAACACATACTTAAGGTTCTGTATACTCTCAGGGCCCAACTGTTATACAAGTAAGGTAGATACTCACATACAAGAATTATGGTCTGGTTTGTATTTAATTTTCATAGTCAATGTATTTCATAGTCAGATTTTTACTATTGTCTATTTCACAATTCACTTCAAATGAACACTTCTTTTCAAAGAAAATGTATAACATCTTTGGAATTTTAATTTTTGGATATATGGACCTGAACTTGTCGTTTTCATTCTTATTGGCATTCACTTTGTGAATTATCATGTGGTAATGAACAAAAATAATTTGAGTTCTATAAGTACATTTTAAATTGTGTGAACTGTTTCAATTTCTGCCAGTAAAAATAAAATAGTATCAACAAAAATGTGAGTATTGTCAGTACAGCAGTGCTTCTACAACTTGGCATCTATTCTGTAGCAACTAGGCATAGTATTTGTCATCTCTGCTTCATTTTCATTAGATGACTTGGGGGTACTGGTGGACAAAAACCTGGACATGAGCCACCAAGGCATGCCTGCAGCCCAGAAGACCAATCGCATCCTGGTTTGCATCAAAAGAAGTGAGGCCAGCAGATGGAGGGAGGTGATTCTGCCCCTCTGCTCTGCTCTGGTGAGATCCTACCTGGAGTAGTGTCCACCTCTGCAGTCCTCAAGGCAAGAAGGATATGGACCTGTTGGACTAGGTTCAGAGGAGGGCCACAAAGGTGATCAAGGGCTGGGGCACCTCTCCTGTGAGGACAGACTGAGAGAGAAGAGAAAGCTCTAAGGAGACCTTACAGTGGCCTTCCAGTACCTGAAGGGGACCTACAGGAAAGCCGCAGAGGGACTGCTTACAAGGGCATGCAGCTACAGGACAAGGGGCAATGGTTTTAAACTGATCTAGTTAAAGATGTCCCTGCTCACTGCAGGGGGCTGGACTAGGTAACCTCTAAAGGTCCCTTCCAGCCCAATGCGTTCTATGATTTTATTCTATGAGCTCTGTAGCAACATGTAATACAAAATTGGTTAAAAACTCCATGAGTTTCCTCTTTGCTGTCTCACACTTTGACCAAGCATTACTACACTGAGGAGAAACCATCACCAATTCAGAACCACCATGTTTTAGAACCTCCTGCCCAGCTTCAGAGCAGGTAAGACTGCACTGGGGAAGGAATCTAAGCAAAAAAAAAGGCTGGCAAAAAGCTTTTGGGGGGCTTTTTTTAAGCCGGCTACAGCAACCACACCTGAGGCCGCACCGGCAGCTCCAGGGCGGACACCCGAGATATCGTGGGCGGAGCCACCCTCAGCGGCCCGGCGATTTTAAACACGGTGATCAGCTGTTAACTCTGCCCTCAGGGTATAAGAAGCCTTGGGGAGGGCAGGGACTAGTCCCTGTTCACCGAACAAAAGGGTAAGTCTTTGTTAAAAGGCAAGCACTTAAAAGGCCCGTAAACTATTCCGTGCTTAGCTTTCCGGAGAGTCTTTGTATTGTAGAGCCAACTATGGTTGCCACCAGGTCAATGGTTGTTAGAAAAACTGTGGGCACCCAGACAGAGGCCCCACGTAAGCATGTGGGTGTTCAGGCCTCGGGCTGCAGAGAATGCTGGAGCCTGGCACTGGCCATGGAGGGTAGTGGAAGTGACACTTGTGTCCGATGTGACCAGGTGAGCGATCTGCTCAGCCTGGTGGCTGAACTGAAGGAGGAAGTAGAAAGGCTGAGGAGCATTAGGGAGTCGGAGAGAGAGACAGATCGGTGGAGTCACGTCCTGAATGGCGAGCAGCAAGCTCTGCAAAGACCTGAATATCCCCCCACCTCTGGCCATCAGGCAAAAGGCGGGGACCTAAAGGATAGGGAAGAGTGGAAGCAGGTGCCTGCCAGGAGAGGAAGGAAAATCCCTGCCCGGCCTCCCTCACCTGCCCGGTTGCCCCTGCAAAACAGGTATGGGGCTCTAGACAATGAGAGCCAGGCCAAGGAAGAGTCAGTGGAGGGTTCACCCATAGGGCTGTCTAGGGTGAGTCGCTCGGATACACGCATTAGGACTTCTTCATCTAAGAAAAAAAGGAGGGTAATTGTAATTGGAGACTCTCTCCTGAGGGGAACAGAGGGCCCTGTCTGCCGCCCTGATCCGACCCACAGGGAAGTCTGCTGCCTCCCTGGGGCCCGAGTTAAGGATGTTATCAAGAAGCTTCCTGGTCTGGTCAAACCCACGGACTATTGCCCGCTTTTGGTTATGCAGATCGGTAATGATGAGATAGTAGAGAGACGGCCAGAAGCAATCAAAAGGGACTTTAGGGCACTGGGGCGGATGCTAGAAGGATCAGGCGCACAGGTTGTGTTTGCCTCTATTCCTTCAATTATGAGGGAAAATAGTAGAAGGTTTGACAAAGTGCAGCAGATTAATACTTGGCTAAAGGGGTGGTGCCAGCGGTCTAGCTTTGGATTTTTTAACCATGGGGAGATCTACAGGGCACCTGATCTACTGAAACAAGCTGGGGTTCAAATGACACAAAGAGAAAAAAGGATCCTTGGTCATGAGCTGGCGGGACTCATAGAGCGTTCTTTAAACTAGATATGAAGGGGGATGGGGTTATAGCTGGGATTGCAGCGGGGCAGTGCTCTAGAAATTATGAGGACCGGGTGGCCTCCCATCCCCCTAGGGTGAGATCAGTGTGCTCAGCTTGCTCCCTGAAATGCTTATACACCAATGCACGCAGCATGGGGAATAAGCAGGAGGAGCTAGAAACCTGGGTTCGGGCAGGAGATTATGATCTGGTGGCAATTACAGAGACATGGTGGGACAGCTCACATGACTGGAATGTGGTCATGGGTGGCTATGTCCTTTTCAGGAAAGACAGGCCAGCCAGGCGAGGTGGTGGAGTCGCTCTTTACGTGAAAGAGCAACTACAATGTCTTGAATACCATCCAGGCATGGAGGAGGAGCAAGTTGAGAGTGTATGGGTTAGAATTAAGGGGCAGGCTGGCAGGAGAGATACTGTCGTGGATGTCTATTACAGGCCACCAGATCAGGGTGAGGAAGTTGATGAGGCCTTCTACAGGCAGCTGAGAGCGGTCTCACAATCACAGGCCCTGGTTGTCGTGGGGGATTTTAACTTCCCTGATATTTGCTGGAAGGACAACTCAGCCAGCCAGCCACAGTCCAGGAGGTTCCTCCAGTGCATCGATGATAATTTTCTGATGCAAATGGTGGAGGAGCCGACTAGGAGAGGAGCACTGCTGGACCTCCTCCTCGCTAACAAGGAGGATCTGGTTGAAGCAGTAAAGGTTGAGGGCTGCCTTGGCTGCAGTGACCATGAAATGGTGGAGTTCAGGATCTCATGTAGCAGAAACAAAATAGCAAGCAGAATTGCAACCCTGGACTTTGCCAAGGCAAACTTTGGATTTTTCAAGCAATTACTAGAGAAAATCCCATGGGCAAGGCTGTTTGAAGGTAAAGGGGCCCAAGACAGTTGGTTAGCGTTCAGGGACTGCTTCTACTGTGCTCAAGATCAGAGCATCCCGACACGTAGGAAGTCAAGGAAGGGAGCCAGGAGACCTGCGTGGCTAAACAGGGATCTGCTGGGTAAGCTCAAGGGCAAGAGGAGAATTTACAGCTCTTGGAAGGCAGGGCTGGCCACTTGGGAAGAATATAAGGCTGTTGTCCGAGGGTGTAGGGAGGCAACTAGGAAAGCAAAGGCCTCCCTAGAATTGAACCTGGCGAGAGGGGTCAAGGACAACAGGAAGAGCTTTTTCAAATACGTGGCAGGTAAAACTAACACCAGAGGCAATGTAGGCCCACTGATGAATGAGGTGGGTGCCTTGGTGACAGAAGATACAGAGAAGGCAGAGTTACTGAATGCCTTCTTTGCCTCTGTCTACTCTGCCGGAGGCTGTCCTGAGGAGCCCCGTTCCCCTGAGGCCCCAGAGGAAGTCAGGGCAGTGGAGGAGTTTGCTTTAGTCGATGAGGACTGGGTTAGGGACCAATTAAGCAATCTGGACATCCATAAATCCATGGGTCCAGACGGGATGCATCCACGGGTGCTGAGGGAGCTGGCTGATGTCATTGCTAGACCACTCTCCATCATCTTTGCCAAGTCTTGGGAGACGGGAGAGGTGCCTGAGGACTTGAGGGAAGCAAATGTCACTCCAGTCTTCAAAAAGGGCAAGAAGGAGGACCCGGGTAACTCTAGACCGGTCAGCCTCACCTCCATCCCTGGGAAAGTGATGGAACGACTTATCCTTGGTGCCATCTCAAGGCATACCAGGGATAAGAGGGTCATTAGAGACAGTCAACATGGCTTCACCAAAGGGAAGTCGTGCTTGACTAACCTCATAGCCTTTTATGAGGATATAACAAGGTGGATAGATGATGGCCGAGTGGTGGATGTGGTCTACCTTGACTTCAGTAAAGCATTTGACACAGTCTCCCACAGCATCCTTGCTGCTAAACTGCAGAAGTGTGGTCTAGACTCTCGGGTAGTGAGGTGGACTGTGAACTGGCTGAGGGGAAGAAGCCAAAGAGTTTTGGTCAATGGGGCAGAGTCTGGTTGGAGGCCTGTATCCAGTGGAGTGCCTCAAGGGTCGGTACTGGGACCAGTATTATTCAATATATTCATCGATGACTTGGATGAGGGACTAGAGAGTACTATCAGCAAGTTTGCTGATGACACCAAGCTGGGAGGAGTGGCTGACACACCAGAAGGCTGTGCTGCCATCCAGCGAGACCTGGACAGGCTGGAGCGTTGGGCGGGGAAAAATTTAATGAAATATAACAAGGGTAAATGTAGAGTCTTGCATCTGGGTAGGAACAACCCCAGGTTCCAGTATAAGTTGGGGAATGACTTATTAGAGAGTATTGTAGGGGAAAGGGACCTGGGAGTCTTGGTGGACAGCAGGATGACCATGAGCCAGCACTGTGCCCTTGTGGCCAGGAAGGCCAATGGCATCCTGGGGTGTATTAGAAGGGGGGTGGTTAGTAGGTCGAGAGAGGTTCTCCTTCCCCTCTACTCTGCCCTGGTGAGACCCCATCTGGAATATTGTGTCCAGTTCTGGGCCCCTCAGTTCAAGAAAGACAGGGAACTGCTGGAGAGAGTCCAGCACAGGGCAACTAGGATGATGAAGGGAGTGGAGCATCTCCCTTATGAGAAAAGACTGAAGGAGCTGGGGCTCTTTAGTTTGGAGAAGAGGAGGCTGAGGGGTGACCTCATTAATGTTTACAAATATATCAAGGGTGAGTGTCACGAGGATGGAGCCAGGCTCTTCTCGGTGACAACCACTGATAGGACAAGGGGTAATGGGCTGAAACTGGAACATAAGAGGTTCCGCTTAAACTCGAGAAGAAACTTCTTCTCAGTGAGGGTGACGGAGCCCTGGAACAGGCTGCCCAGAGAGGCTGTGGAGTCTCCTTCTCTGGAGACATTCAAGACCTGCCTGGACACGTTCCTGTGTGGCATAGTCTAGGCATTCCTGCTCTGGCAGGGGGATTGGACTTGATGATCTTTCGAGGTCCCTTCCAATCCCTAACATTCTATGATTCTATGATTCTATGATTCTATGATATGGCTACATATAGGAGGAAACGATGAAGTGAAGCTTTTGATAGGCTATGTTGCAAGGTTAACGGAAAGAGAAAAATTCCTCTCCTCTTCTATGCTTGTCTAGACCTTAACAACCTGACGAGTTTCTAAAAGTAGGTTTCTCTCTGTTAGAGAGAAACTGAGGACTACCCTTATGGTGGGGCCTATGGTAGAAGCATGGTAGGAAGCAGCTTGTGGAAAAATATCACAGGCCCTGCTGAGGCACCGTGAGAGAGAGGGTAGCTCATGCTCTTGGGGAGACTGAATTCTCTGAGCATGGGGGGATATTCACAGAATCACAGAATCACAGAATGTTAGGGATTGCAGTCAGACCTTGTAGACTACAGAATGAGAAGAGTCCGTACACCCTCTTTACCCCTCGCTCTCACTCCAGACTTTTTAGGAACACAATTCCTTATAACAGCAGCACAGTCCTAGCAGACCTGTAAAGGTAGATAGTAAAATGAAAGAGCTTCTACACTAAGATTAACAAGCATTAGAGCAGTATGTGATCGTTTAAGGAGTATCAATTCTGGCTACAAGCCTGGATGTTGACACCCTATCAGGGCTATTATGTCAGAGAGAGGCCCCAGGCTGCAGTACAACAATTCTGCTGGAGAATGCCAGTGGCTAAATGTCACAGAAATTTAATGACTTCGTTGAAAACTTCAAACTTTGGAGGTGGGACTTCTGCTCTGACAACCAGGTTCATGCCTGTGAGCAGAAAGGAAGAGTCTAAGTAGGGAAGCTGGATGCTGAGTGTACAGCTGGAGTCTGCTGACACCCTGAGGCTCCTTTTGGCTGTATTAGAATCCCTGCTTAAAAACAGAGGTGGAAGATGAAGATTGCAGGTCTGTGCTGGCAGATACTAAGACTTTCAATTACTGGATTAAATCTCTCCTTTGTCAGTGCTAATTAGACTGGCTGGCAGTAACAAAGCACAGAGAAGATGGGCCAGAAAACATAACTAAAGTTTGATGGATCATTCTTGCAAACAGACATTGGATCTTAAAGTCAAGTCAAATTGTAAAACTACACAAAAAATCAAGTGAATTCTCAATATAAGTAGTGGCAACATTTGAATATTTACTGTTCCTTAAAAGATAAAAATATTTGAAGAGATTACCTTGAACTCAATACATATGCTTTAATACCATTAAGTACTGCTGTGCTGGCAATGTCCCAGGTAGACAGTGTTCTCTGTGGCTTAGAGTCCCTTCCCTTTGTAGATAAAATGAATTCATTTTGCCCCAGGCTTGACTTGTGTCTTTGTTTTGCTGTGAGAGCTGGATCTGCAGTGTAAAATGCAAACAGAATGAAGTTCAAATTGAAGATAACAGTCAGGTTTTAACTTCTTTAAATTATTCAATTATGAGTTTTCAATATAGTGTTAAGCAAAACATGGGCAAATTTTTCAAATTAGAAACCATACATGAAAATAGAGATTGTTAGGAATTTCTCCTCTTTTATTTGCCACATTATCTACTACTCATGATCACACTTAGTGCTTCTGTGGCACCAAAACAAGTAATTAGATTGTAATTAGTATCATTCAATGATTCTACTTCCTTTGATGGAGTCTAGCACCTGAGTGGCTCTGGATCAGATTTCTGTGAAAAGCTTTTGAGCATGGGAATCTCGCAGTTTTATCATTATTTGAATGTTCTGAAATGTGAGCACTGGTGTAGTCCGATTTTGTTTTAAAATTTAGTGCATGCTTAGAAGAGCAGAGTGATAGAGATTAGTTGGCAGCTTGCCTGATGCAAATCTGAAATACAGCAATGACAACAGAACATTTTCCCTGTGATAAATGGCTACTGTCTTCAAAGGTTTATTCCATTTCCTCTAAGAATAAAACAGCCATGAAAACACATAATTTTTATTTAAACACAGAGAATTTACAAGGACATTAAAATGATCCCAGGGACCTATGTCCCCCATTTACAGCTGATGAATCCTAACCACCACATGTAAGATTTGTGTGGCCACATATTCAGGACTGGTAATCAGCCGGTTATTGCCCCACATGGTCTTGTTTCAACTACATAAAAAGGAACATACAGGGAAACTGATTGTGTTCTGAATAAAAAGCAATTTGGTTAAACTACACTCGGCATTTATTCCAGGAATGATACTCCAGACTACAAGAAGTTGTCTTTAAAGGACATGTAATCTCTGAGATTATGAAATTGCCCTTCATTCTTTGATTTTCTTTTCCCAAAAGTGCGTCTTCAATTTGTGAATTTCAGTTTGGTGAACTCAAATGATGTGACCCAGTTTATGATGCTACAGTAATATAATATAAATAAATGACATGTTTTCCACAGCCTGAGTACTACTGACGTGGCAGCGCAGGGTTCAGTGGATGAGACATCTGGAAATAAGAAAACAGTACAACTAAAGGCATTTTACTTTCCACTTGGAAAGTCTTTAATTTGGCAGTAAAAAACCTCTAAACTACTTAGATTATTAATTTTTTTTTTTTTACTCTACATTCTGGCACGTATTTATAACTTTATAATCAGTCATGTTTCATTAACATGAATAAAATATTCTGGGTTTATTACTGGTCTGTTATACAACATATTTCTGAAATAATACTCTAACACTACATTGTATTGATACTTCAGTACAAAATACATAGCATGTTTATGTCCACTGTACCGTACTCCAAATTGCAGGTAGGAAACTTTGATTCATAGCTGGACTCTAAATCTTAGTTGGTTGCATGCCGCTTTCCGTAAGTCTTCTCAATTATTTAAGGATAACTGGTGTAATGCACAATTAACATGCAACTATTTAAACTACCATCTCAAGAACTCTTGTTGAAATCTAGTGGGTTAAAGCAGAACTAAAGCAGAGTGCACAGATCCATCACCAACATGCAATACAAAGTGATACGAAGCATAAAGCTGTATGAAGAATCTCCAGAGATGGAAGGAGTATCTACTTTTTCCTCCTCCCCATCTGGTACATAAAAAGATTAAACGCTAAAACACAATATGCAGCAACATGGTAAAGTCCCCTTCAGCCTCACTCTAATCTCTGTGGACTTCTTTGAACAGAATCTGAGATGGTTCTAATGGAAATAGTAGGTTGTTGGGATGTAGAGCTCAACAAGAACTCAACATTGTAGTGAGCAGGCAAGAATGGCAGGTGAGATAAGGCTGGGCTATAGTTTAACTTGCACATGACTGCGTTCTGAACACAAGAAAGAAGCAGCAATGGCAACTGATTAAAAATCAAGATCTCCCCACTGCTGCTTGTTTTGAATGTCCAAGCCCACTATTTTCTTCATGAAGGCTGTAACTATCAATTACATGTAGTTCATCATGTAAATGCCCACAGCTTCATCTGGAAACTCCGTTCAGTGACTGGTCTGTGTAGAGCAGATTAGTTTTCCTGCTTACTTGAAAGTGTACAAGCTAAGCCTACAGGCAGTCTAATAAGCATGGGCTCTCATTCTTCCTGACCAAGGTTGCTGGATGATCCAATAAAATAGAGACAGTCCTGACTTGTCCTGATCTTCAGAGCAGATCTTCAGATCCTATTTTGTACAAGTTGTCCAGAAATATCAGTCCTAACAGATACTGTCTTTCATCAGCCACTAGCTTTTAACAGAAAACTAAATAGGTACTAGGAGCTCTTTGTAACCCTTGTGGTCAGATGATCTTTGCTGAGTCTAAGTGACCAGGCTCCATGCAGGCTTATATAAAGCCAGAAGAAAAAGCTTATGTCCTTTAGAATATTTGCATGTGTACGCATGGCATTGCACGTATTTTGATGCTTCACCATGTATTTTCTGGGAACTTTCACCATAGCCCTTATTCATTCTCAGCTGTTCTAGTTACGTTTTTTTCACGGTGGGTTTGTCATACGGGGTTATAAAACAAGGTGAAGTTCACAGAATCATAGGTTACCTCTGGATCTCCTCTAGTCTAGCTCCCTGCTAACAGCACATGTAATTAGATCAGATTGCTCGGAGACTCATCTGTTTGTGTCTTTAACACCTCTGAGTACAAAGATTGCACAGCCTCTCCAGGCAACATGTTCCAGTGTTTGCCCACCCTCATGGTGACCTTTTTTCCCTCACAGTTGCTGGAATTTCCCATGTTCCAACTTGTGTCTGCCGCCATTTGTCCTATCTGACTTCTTGTGTATGTCTGATGTGACCTCTTGCTCTGCTGTGAGTCCTGCTTCAGTCCCACAGACTCTGCTAATAGGTATGGGGGACTAGGGAAGCCTCCGCACAAGCCTTACCAGGCAAAACTGAGGCAAAAAAAGCCACTGAGTACCTTGTCCTTTCTCATGTCCCTGGTCATGATGTCCTCTGGCCCCTTGAGCAATGAGCCCACTTGCTCCTTAGCTTTTCTTTTGTTACCAATGTAATTACAAAATCCTTTCTTAACGCCCTTCGCCTCCTTTGCTAAGTTTCACCTCTGGCAGAGCTTCAGCTTCGCAAACTCTAACATGTGCAGGCAAAATCTTTGTGTTCCTCTCAAGTGGCCGGTCCCTGCTTCCAGCTTCTGGATCCTTCTTTGCATCTGAGCTCAGTCAGGAACTCTGGGTCCACCCATGCTGGCCTCCTGCCATGCCTGCTCAACTTCCCATTCTTTGGAATGGACAAGCACATGCACGCAGTTTGGGGTGTTTTTCTCTCAGAAGAGACTGAGCTGAGAAGTAAAAATTGCTGAACAGAATTGGTTCTGTTTAGCTCAAACCAGGACAATACTAATGCTCTCCAATGGTCATACTATTGTGGTATTTTAATAGCAATTATTACAACAGAGCAGGGATCAGAGCCTAAGGGCATTACTATATTTCATCTGCAGGAACTCTACTTTTCTAAGAATTGATTACTCCCCTTTCTGGAAAAATCTGGCTCTGCATAGTATATACGAAGTCTTTAATTAAAAAGCCCTCCAAGCTCATTGCAGTGCAATTACTTGTTACAAAAGTGGTGACATCATCCTGGTTACAGGACTACAGACCAACAGCAAACAATAACATAATTTTTCTTTGTAAGATCAAGTCTGTAATGCATAAGGAAATACATGTAAAGTCTTCCTGTCAAAATAGTAAATTGAATGGCTTTGCCAGGAATGAAACAGGAAGATAGGATTGTTCTCTTCAAACTCTAAAAAAAATCCTTAGAATTTCTTCACATGATTTTATTTTTCCCTACTTTCAAAGTTGAAAGGTGACTGAAACTGTGATGATGGCAAAAAATAAGCCTTTAGCATACAAAATATTGACCTTGTAGAAGCCAAGTTCTTCAAATACGTACTAAAAATTCAGAGTGGTGACTTTTTTTTCTGAATCTCTGCCCAAACTAAGAACTTAAGGTAGGATGCAATGTCCACAGTGTAGACCCACACGTGCTTGAAATTCAGCTGCTTAGTCACTCAGCCATGACAATGACACTTTTTTGGGGGGGGTAATGTTTCAACTTCTGATAAAATCCATGGAGAGAGATGACAGAATTACAGAATCATTGAGACTGGAAGGGAACTCTTGAGAATATGTACTCAAGTAGAGTCCAGTATCATGTCCTGTTGCATTCTGAGTATCTCCACAGATGGAGACTCCACAAATTTCATAAAGGGATGAGAAGCCTAATTACACATTTCCCACAGACAAAGGTATTCAAGAGTCAGACTGTAACGCAGACACTGGGAGACTAAAGAATACACTTACGTTAGAACGTGTGGGAAAAAAAAGAGAGACAAGAACACTGCCAACGTTGCCAATCTCCCCTGCTTATAGATGCTTTTGAAACTTGAGAAGACTCCCCTGCATAAAAGGGAAAGTTTAAATTTAAGCTGCTTCAGCAGCTATTTCGGAAACAACTGGGCAGAGGTTCTGCACCTCTGTAACAGGCCGTGACAAACTGATTCCAACTCCTGTGATGTCAATGAGATTGATGGGATGAAGAAGGTGAGCATGAATGCTATATGCTAGCATTTTGCTAGTCTGCATCAAGGTATAAATACCGTGAAAAAAACTAACCTAGGTGCCAGGGAAAACTTTGACATGAATTTTGAGAGACTAATTTTCTGTTGACTCTGCAATTTATAAAATCTTCATGTGCAACACAGTCCCAGACAAGTACATTTTGAAAGATAGATAATATCTGCTTTGAACTTGCTAGATGCTGCAACATAGACTATAGGCATAAACCATAAATGTTTAATGACACTCTCTTTCCTTGGCAGGATTATTTTCAGTACTGAAGGCATGCTCCAATTGCAGATAAAAAGATAAAAAAAGACAAAACTTGTTTTCTCTTCAAATTCTTTTTAAATTTAAGAGTCCAGTAAAATCAAAGGTTGAAGTTGCATTGCAATAAAAAAAAACTGAACAGAGTACAAACTCAAGTGACTTGGCTTAATGATTTAAAAGCAACTTTATCTTTGCTTTACTTTTGCTTTATCTTTAAAAGCAACTTTCAGGAGAAAGTTACTAAAGATAAAAGAACAAATAATAGCTTTTCAAACACTACACTACTAAGAAGCCTATGAAAGAGTTCATGGGACCAAGAAATAATCTATATACAAAAGGTGTTCCTGCAACAAGGAAATTTTGATGTGCAGGTCCTTTTCCTTGTGGGCAAAAAGAAAGAATACACTAAGTGAGATAAAATAAGCACACATTCATTACATCTGGAGATAATGTAATAAGAGTTTCTCCAAGATTAAAACAGAGAACAAAATCATTACTTGTTTCACTCAAAACCGTGATCTGACTGGCTTAGGCCTATCACTTAGTCTTTTGTCGCAGAAAAATGATATAGGAAATAGTAATATAGTTCTCTTTTAAGCAGCTGCTCCCACAATATGAATAACAACAGGTAGCAATTTTTAGATTTAGCTTTAGTTAGATTAGTAGGAAACAAGATGATTTGGAAAACATTGCAGATAAGAAGTCACAAAAGAGAGAAATAAAACAATACTTTCCACATCCAAAGTTCAGAAAGCCAGACTTAACATAAATTAACCAAGTTTATTAAACTTTCATACCTCAGGACAGGATAATACTGTGTATAGCTCACGACTTTGTATGGATCAAGATTATTTTGTGTTAGTGATCTAAGTCTGTAAAATCAGGAATCTGCACCAGAGTGGTGCTCCTCCAGCAGTGAACCTGTGCTTATGCAGAGATCTCCATCTGCAAGTGCAGGCTTAACAAATAAACATCTGAGCAGCCAGAATTTTATGCTGGGCCTCATCATCAGAATAATAATAATTAAAAAAAAAGTTTAAATTCTGCCATGCTAAGACCTTTCATGTAGGAGCGTACTCCCTCAGTGCTCCCCATCTCATCAGCGGAAGGCATGCACATCAAGAGCTTGAGCCAGATCTAAAGTGGTCACAGCAAAGGTCAAATTGTCTCCATGGGTTACATGGGGAGCAAAGGAACCCTGCACTTCATACCTCAGCTCTCCTGGAGGCTTCTGGGAGCTCAGCAGGACAAATCAAATCCTGGGGACACAGAGACCTCCAAAAATGCATTAATTTGCCTACACACAGGCATAAGAGCCCTTGGACATGTCCTGGTGCAGGGACTGTTGGCAATGACAGAGAGGAGGTTAGAAATAACTCTGAGAGTGACATCCTGGCAGGGCAGTATGAAACAGGTCTCCATGGGAGAGAAACTGTGCCTCCCCCTCCCCGAGATCTTAGAAGATAACAACTGATGTTATCTGTTCTCTCTTTTCATCTCCACAGTGGTGGTTCTTACCAGAAATGCTGCCACACAGGTATTTGGTGTGACTCGAGATAAGCTTTCAGCTGGCAAATTACTTTGAGCCATACACGCTGCACATACACCAATTCTACTTTTGACTCAGAGACTTTTTAAACGCAGCCACTGCAACCAGGTTTATATCTACTACACCTAGATCTGAAGAACAGGAGGTATTCTACAGCTACAATCAGTGAATCTGTCTGGTGACTTTAGTTTTATTTGGCACCGCTGCCTCTGGAGCATGCCGAAGCCAGCAGAGACAACCCACCGGCATGGGAGAGCTGCTTTGAGGGATTTCTGCTTGAACAGAGAGAGAACAGAAGTTATTTACAAAACGGGTACTGGAAATATGCACACCCATTTCCAGGCTGGGTATTGATCTGCCATGTGTTCTATAAAGACCGGCGGCACTTCGTTTTGCAGCTCATTGTAAAATGAATTAAAATTGAGGAAGGAAAGGCATCTTTGGCTTTCAGAGGGCAAAGGCTTTGCTGACGTGTTCTACATTCATTGTACAGAAGTTCTTACTTTACAACTGCTGTGGAGGCACCCAGAAAAACAGACAGGGCTGCTACAAAAAGTCAAAATTTCTTCTAATCCAAATGCACTCTGGCAGACAAAGTATATTACAGATTTGGATGCAAGCTGGGAATTATCACTACACAACTGGATTTAGGAATTTGTGACTATTCCTCTAGAAATATGACCCAATGTGTGCACACACTCACTCACTAAAAGGCGGCAAACCCCTCACTCAAGCGTACTCAGCAAATCACTCACCCACACGGGCGCAAGGGCTCTCTCGAGGACATATCCCGAAGTCTCGTTCACCAGTAGGGGCTGGTGGGCGCTCTCAATCCGGAGGTTTCCTTGGACAGCGCCCCGATCCGAGGGGAGGGAGGGGTCCCTGACTGCAGACCCGCTGATCTGAGGAGGACCGATTCAAATCTCAAACTGGCTTTCCGGTGGGGCCCCATTTATACCTGAGTCGAGTCTGGCTGTGGGCAATTTCTAATAAGCTCAGGAGCCAGCGCACAAAAGACATGGTAAACAAGGTCACCAGGCCTCAGTGGCCGTCCTTGGAGCAGGTCTCTTGTCAGGTCTTCCGCAGGACCTGGTGTCCTGTCTTTCTCAAGGCCTCTTGTCAGGGAGGATGCACCTGCCACAACAACGAGCTCTAATGCTTCTTATCCAGAATAGTGCAAACGACGTTGTACCGTGCAGTATTGTATAAAAACTCATGTAAAGAAGGGAATAGTCCTTTCACTAACAAAAACGTTTTTGCTCCAAGATTTCAAACGTTAGCTTTGTGTGTGTGCAGAAAACACACATTAGCAAGCATACCCAGGTATGTATTTAGAATCATAGCACTGTCAGGGTTGGAAGGGACCTTAGAGGTCATCTAGTTCCAACCCCCTGCCATGGGCAGGGACATCCCCCACTAGACCAGGTTGCCCAGAGCCCCATCCAGTCTGGCCTTAAAAACTTCCAGGGATGGGGCTTCCACCCCCTCTCTGGGCAACCTGTGCCAGTGTCTCACCACCCTCATGGGGAAGAACTTCTTCCTAACGTCCAATCTGAACCGATCCATCTCTAGCTTTAATCCATTCCCTCTAGTCCTGTCACTGCCCAACATCCTAAAAAGCCCCTCACCAGCTTTCTTGTAGCCCCCTTGAGATACTGGAAGGCCACAATAAGGTCTCCTCGGAGTCTTCTTTTCTGCAGACTGAGCAGCCCCAACTCTCTCAGTCTGTCTTCATAGGAGCCATATTTCTAACGTAATACTCAGTATAAAATTGATTTTCCACGTGGTTTCCTCCATTGCCTCAGCTCTTCCCCAGCCTCACACGGCCTGACAGGCTGGGTTTTTATGTTGGCAGAAGGCTGTCCTTGGCAGATCGTTTGCACCATGCAACAAAAAACCAAGCCCTCACAGAAGCAAATAACCAGGCTCAGCTCCGAAGCCAGCGAAGTTTTGTCACAAGAAACATTCAAAACTTTTGAGTGTTTTTCCAGGTACACTCCATTCTCCTGTCAGCCACGCAGGGCTGCCAAGCGCCCCAACTCCGCTCCGTCTCAAACCCCCGGAACGCGGCGGGAGGGGAGGCCCGACCGGCTGTGACCCGCTCAGTCAAACCGGAGCGACGGCGCCGCCCGCCACAGCCGCCGCCGGCTCTCTCCCACTGCGCGGGTCGGCCTCGGCGGTTTAACTCCCGCGAAACCGGGGATTACCGGCCCCGGCCTGCCCGGGCACCCCGCGGGGTGCGCTCCCTCACGCCCGGCCGGCGCCGCGCTGCCCCAGGCCCTGCTGCCGCCGCGCTGCTGTGGGGAGCGGTGTGCGGCGCGGCCGCCAGGGGGGGACAAAGCGCCGGGCGCGGCGCGGCCGCCTTCTCCTGCCGCGGCTGCCCCCGCGCTGCGCCCTCGGGGGCGGGGCGGGAGCTGGGCCCGCCCCCAGCCCTGGTTCCGCTTTCGAACATACATGTGGCGTTTTTATTTTTCATTTGGTGTCCGCCAGCCGTGACGCGTGGAATACCTGAACGGCGTTAGCGCCGGGGGCGCGGTGCCGGGAGGCGCAGCCCGGGCGCCGGTGTTCGCTTCCCGTGAGAGAACTCTCAGCGCTTCCCGGCGCCGCTGGTTTCGGCACCTCCGGGTTTGTAGTTGCCGTGCGCTGCCGTGCCAGGCTTTAGGCGGGATTTTCTGTTTTATCCTAAGGAAAAGGGCCTCACGGTGATAATATTCGCACTGAATTCTGTGTGACATGAATGGGGACTGACCTGCTGGAGAGCAGCATAGGGGAAAGGGACCTGGGGGTTCTGGTGGACAGCAGGATGACCATGAGCCAGCAATGTGCCCTCGTGGCCAAGAAGGCCAATGGCATCCTGGGGTGTATTAGAAGGGGAGTAGCAAGTAGGTCAAGAGAGGTCCTCCTGCCCCTCTGCTCTGCCCTGGTGAGGCCACATCTGGAATATTGTGTCCAGTTCTGGGCCCCTCAGTTCAAGAAGGACAGGGAGCTGCTTGAGAGAGTCCAGTGCAGAGCCACAAAGATGATGAAGGGAGTGGAGCATCTCCCTGATGAGGAAAGGCTGAAGGAGCTGGGTCTCTTTAGCTTGGAGAAGAGGAGGCTGAGGGGTGACCTCATTAATGTTTATAAATATGTCAAGGGGGAATGTCAGGAGGATGGAGCCAGGCTCTTTTCAGCGGCGTCCACTGACAGGACAAGGGGCAATGGGTGGAAGCTGGAACACAGGAGGTTCCGTAAAAATATGAGGAAAAACTTTCTGACAGTGAGGGTGACCGAGCACTGGCACAGGCTGCCCAGGGAGGTTGTGGAGTCTCCTTCTTTGGAGACATTCAAAACCTGCCTGGACATGTTCCTGTGCGCTCTACTGTAGGTGATCCTGCTCTGGCAGGGGGGGTTGGACTACATGATCTTTGAGGTCCCTTCCAGCCTCTAACATTCTGTGATTCTGTGATTCTGTGATTCTGTGATTAGTGCTTATCATTCTAAAACACTGCACTGGGTTTACCTGGCTAGGTTTTGGTAGTGGGGGGCTACAGGGGTGGCTTCTGTGAGAAGCTGCGAAAATTTCCCCTGTGTCTGATTGAGCCAGTACCAGCTGACTTCAGGACGGACCCACCACTGGCCAAGCCCGAGCCCACCAGCAATGGTGGTAGGACCTCTGGGATAACATATTTAAGAAGGTGGAAAAAAAAAGTTTCTGTGCAATTGCAGCCAGAGAAAGGAGTGAGAATATGTGAGAGAAACAACTCTGCAGACACCAAGGTAGGGAAGAAGAAGGGGGAGGAGGTGCTGCAGGCAGAGATTCCCCTGTAGCCACTGGTGAAGACTGTGGTGGAGACCATCGTGAGGGGGGGCTATCTCCCTTCAGCCTATGGAGGTACCCAGTGCATCAGATGTCCACCTGCAGCCCATGGAGATCCCCATGCCAGAGAAGGTGCATGACCAAAGGAGGCTGTGATGCCGTGGGAAGCCCACACTGGAGCAGGCTCCTGGCAGAACCTGTGGCCCCGTGGAGAGAAGAGTCCATGCTGGAGCAGGTTTGCTGTCAGGACTTATGACCCTGTGGGGAACCCATGCTACACCAGTCTGTTCCTGGAGGACTGCACCCCATGGGAAGGAGACATTTCTTAGAATCATAGAATCATAGAATCAATTGGGTTGGAAAAGACCTCAGAGATCATCAAGTCCAACCCTTGGTCCAACTCCAGTTCGTTTACTAGATCATGGCAAATAGTACAGAGTTACAAATGTGTTCAGCAGGGATCTGTCCTGTAAGAGATGGCACCTCCTGTGCTGCCTTTATGCTCTCCCTGCATTAGAAATGATGGTGTGTGTGAACCCCTCTGCAGTGCCGTAGTCTCTGTGTACAAGTCCACAGCCAGTAAAGTGGAGCCAGCCTCTGGTGTCCTCTGGGCTCTGACAGATGAAGGTGGAGACCTGAGGATGTGCTCATTCCTTGCACTGGGTACGTCTGTATTGGGAGTTTGGGGACACCTGGACGTGTGCACCTTGGTTTTCCTATAGAATCGTGGAATCATAGAATGTTAGGGGTTGGAAGGGACCTCAGAAGATCATCTAGTCCAAACTCCCTGCCAGAGCAGGATCACCTAGAGTAGGTCACACAGGAACACATCCAGGTGGGTTTTGAAAGTCTCCAGAGAAGGAGACTCCACAACCTCCGTGGGCAGCTTGTTCCAGTGTTTTGTCACCCTCACAGTGAAGAAGTTTATGTTCATGTTGAGGTGGAACTTCCTATGTTCTAACTATCTGAGCCCTACGCTCTCCAGGGGATCCTACCTAGACTAGCTGCAGGCTGAGTTAATTATGTCTTTACCAGAATCAGTGTCTGGCATTTTTCTGGAAACTGAAGTCTCAGTTTAGGACCCAAGACTAGTCGATCAAGGCAAAAAGATCTTTAGCTGAAATCTTTAATTAAATTTAGTATCAGACATATTGGTGCAAGGTGTTCCTCTGAGTTGCATTTATAGAGTGTACTTCAGCTTTGTTATAAAGTGAAATCTCTGTTGAATTGAATTAGCTATGATTAAGCTCCTTCACAGAAGTAATTATACAATAAATATAAATTTAGAGGGCTGCATGTTTGTGTTGACTTTGAAAAATGTGTATGGCAAGCCTTGATTTGGTGAGTTTGTGGATAACTTTTAACGTGTTAGTTGGAGAAAGCCTTGGCTTAATTTATTTCTGGGCTGTAATGAAAGAACATTTAAAAGGGTAGGAAAATTCTGCAGTTAATTGAGAGACAATCAAATGTATTTTTATTGACTAGTTGATGCTGTTCATTTTAAAACCTCTGTCTTTTCCTACATCACTACTTATCGAGTTACTGAAGACAGTCATTTTAAGTATGAGTACCCTAATAGGTGTAATGTCATGAACTGCAGATTTAGTCCAATTATTTACAAATTTGCTTTCCTAAATTGCACCAGAAAAGGAAGTGCTCAAATTCTAGATTCAATCTTTTTAGAAGCCACCCTGGATCAAGAAAAGCTTACAAATATGCATCACTACCTCCAGCCAAATATGTATCATTTTTGATGAGAATTATAGGAAAAAATATGTGGAATACAGACTCTTCTTGTAAGAAATTTTCTTAAGTCAAGGGTATGAAAGAGGTATATATGAATCTGCTTTAGGCTTGCTCCACAATGCCTGGCAAAAGTTAGGTACGTGAGTGCGACATCCACGAAATAAAAAAACTTCGGCTAAAGAGGCATGTAAGTTAGCCATGGTGGAAATGCCTTGTGGGCTGGATGTGGCACGGAATGGATCCGGAGAGCAGGTGGGAGGTTTTGTTCAGCAGCTACAGGCTGGCACCAGGGCAGAGAGGGGAAGAGACCTGTGGAGCAACAGAATGATAGTACTGCTCCCTGCCCAAACACATGCTGCAGAATATTTTTTTCGCTGTTTGAATAACCTCAGAGCGGCATCTGGATTTTTTCAGGAGTGCACTGGAGCAGCCTGCACCAGCAGTACTGGGGACTGTGGCTGTGTGTGCAGCTGGGTTCAGCGCAGTGGCAATGAACACCTCTTCCTCTGGCACCCCAAACCTTCATCTACCTTCACACACTGGATTCGGGAGCTGGCTGATGTGTCAGCTCGTGCTTCCCCTGCTCCTGCTGGGGTTTAGCTCCTGTGAGCTCCTGTGGCAGTTCTGAGTTGGGTTGGACACCCAGTGCATGGTGAGCTTGCAGTACCCTGATGGCACAGTATGCAACGGAGAGATTAATTTGAGGCATTTCTTTTCCCAATACTGTGCAAACTGCACTTCTGTCTGCTGTCTGTAGCACACTGTATGCTTCTGCCATGGCTTAAGATCATAGAATCATAGAATTGTAGAATGTGTTGGGCTGGCAGGCCATCTGGTCCAACCCCCCTGCAGCGAGCAGGGCCGTCTTTAACTAGATCAGGTTCCTCAGGGCTGATGTCTTGACAATGTTACTCCTCTGGTGGCAGAAGAGTTGTCTGGAAGCTGTTGCTTACACAACCGTGAAATTGTGTAGCCAGTGCAGAGGAGTTGTTTTTTCAGTCAGGCTCTTGTAACACTTTTAATAACTTCCTCAGACTTGAACCCAAAGTTGTTTCCAGAAGCTCCTATCGACTAATATAACCAACTTCCATTTTCTGATATTTGCTTTCCTGTGATTTAGAAGCAGAGGAGGAGGAATAGGTTATACTCAAACAATTTCTGTACTTACGAGACAGCTTTTGCCCTAGAAGAAGTGGATGGAGTGGATGAAGACATTTTGTCACCAGACGACTTTCTGTCTTCCAAGTATCTGAGTTTTCTGGGACTGCATGTCAGTCAGAGTGACACTGTGGCAGACTCTCCCTTAGGGTACTTTCCTGAGTTTACATTTGCAGAGAGCAGAGATGCTTTTTGACATGGCCTGCCAAAAAGTACAGCGGCAGACATTGGTGACCTGTGTGCTAAAAGAAGTAAGGCAAGAAAGGACAGTACATGCCAGGAAATGCAGTGGGTATTGATCCACGTCCTAGTGAGGTTAAAGGAAAGAACCAAATCTATAAAAAATAAATTCCTTTTGTGAAGCTGTATTAATATGCAGATCTGTGATCAGTTCTGTGATGCGCAAAGGGAAGAGGTTGGCCTCTCAGAAGAAAACCAGAAATAGCTGATGTGACCTTAGAAAACATGAAAACCCCAAATTACAGCCTTTCCTGGAAGCACAATGAAGGGCGAGGGCATATTACCTGCTTTGAGCCGTAGGTTGGAAGACAGATGTTGACAGAGAAAGGAGTGGGGCTTGTGCTTGTCCTTTCACTGAACATGAGAAACATCTGTGAATCAATATTAATCTCTGAGGAAGCATTACAGAAGTATGAGAATTTGAGAATGATTTTGCAGTTATCAACTAGCAGGTTTTACAGCCACTTTTTAGGTAGTCTCTGTTTAATTGACATTTTAGAGTACTAGTTTTTATTTAGCAATATTAAATCATAGCAATGTCGATGCCCCCTAAACACTTATATTTTTGCTTCTGTCTCTGGAAATCAGGTTCGTAGTCTGAACATGAAAGAAAATCTAGTTCATTTGGTGAGATCTCGTTCCTTTAAAGCCATGCAAACATATTTTGCTGTTCTTGTTCTGTATTAATCACATCCATTGTAGAACTGACTATTTTTTTTTTTTGCCTGGGATTAACATCAGGAAAACTCTCATCAAATTCTGTTACACAACCTGCTTGCCTTTTAAAAGCATTGTTATATATATTTGCATATATATATAACATCTATATATATAACATATATAATATATATATAGTTATATATATATTTGCAGACGTTTAGTCCCCTCATATTTCAAAATATATTGAAATTTAATACCTGTAAGTCAAATTTCTCCTCATCAAAACTCTATGTTATGTGGATGCAAATTAATGAATTCTGTTGATTTAAAATGCTTCTACCTGGTAAATGCTGGTTCACCTCTCCAGCTAATAATACTAGAACTTATTTTGCCATTCTCCTGAGATAAACTGTTGAGTTTACCTGCAGCCAGCTGCATTTTCTCCCCATTGCTTATTTGATTCTGTATTGGGAAATTTGAAGGACAGGACTTTCTATGTCTGCATATGTGTTTATTGCATAGCATATGTGTACATTGTATGTATGTGTAATACCACTGTACATGTTCAGCAGATGAAGGAGCAGGTTGCTGACAGCCCTGTGAGCCTGGCACTTCAGCCACCTTTCAGTCAGTCCACCTCGCTGTTGTCCATTTATCTGTGATTCCCCAGCTTGTCTTGAAGGAGGCAGCAATGGGAATAATTGTTCGAAGCCTTGCTGAAGTCAAAATAAACAACATCTGTGGCTCTGCCCTCATTCACTGAGCCAGTCACCTGCTTGTAGAAGGTTACCAACTCAGTCAAGCATGGTTTCCCCTTCATAAATCCCTACCTTTTGGAGAGGTGCCCACCCTTCTTGATTTCTCAGAAAGGGTGTAGGAGCTTCCCCCATCATTTTGTCCTGCCATCATTTCTGTATTTGTATATATACACTTGAGATGGGCCCCTTCAACCCTGTTTTGCCAATTTTGAGGTCTGTCTTGTCCGTGTCAGCCTGCTCCCTTTGCTCACCAGGCCACTTGGTAGGGGTTTGTCACCTTCCTTGTCCCTAGTTTAAAACTCTCATCTCACAGGATACTTCTGAAGACTTGTAATTATGGACAAGTGAAGCAAAGCAATGCAGATCCTTTCTGAAAATCCTATTGGGAAAGAAGAAAAAAAGGAAAAAGTTATGCTTTCTAAATGGAAAAGTAGAGAGCCTTGCAGTGCCCTGAAGCATGTAATCATAGATTGAGAAATGATTTTTTTAGAAAGAAAACTTCAAAAAACATTTTAGCTGAGAGTGGAGTGTGGTTTTTGTAGTTTGTAATAGTCAGGATTATTTTGAAATCAGGTTTGCTTTCTTGTTGCTAGATAGGCAGACCTCAGCTGATCCGTTTGTACCAGGTATATTTGTAAATTGTATAAGGATTTTTTGAAGGGTGTAGTTTGTAGAAAATTTCAAGTTCATTAGATATAAAGAAAACATCAACAAGATTATGTAAATTTTTGAAGGCACTTCTGTGAAATATCCATCCTTTGAGTTCTTTATAGCTATGTGTATAATGAGTTGATTAAATTCTTGAGGTACAAGGATGTTTTCTTTTTTCTGAATTTGCACACCTATGCAATGATTTGCTCCAGAAATACTGAAAGCATTTTAAGGTGTTTGCTTATTAGATAAACTTCTGTATATTTGTCTTAGAGAAATAATACAAATGAAAATCTGTTTTACAGCTAGGGAAACACAAATGAATGAAATTAGTGGAGTTTTTCTGACCAACAGTTTTCTACTGAAAAATGCCATTTTTAGAAGCTGTTGGAAGCTTGTTTGCTATCTCAGTTTCTCTTTATTTGCTAAGTTTTCTGCTAGGTTCTTCAGTTTCTCTTCAGAAGCTTGGCGTGACCTGAGGTCTGGGACCCCACAGGAGGTCTAAAAGTCATTGGAATGCGGAGCAGGAACCCATAGTTATTTGGGAGGTGGCAAAAGCACAGCAGTAACAAGCAGACCCTGCAGCACCTCTTCAGCTCCAAGGAAATTAACTGTACCCCAGGAGCAATTGGCTGAGAGCTGAGACTGAACACAAGCCCTGGTCTCCCTGTGTCCCCATCCCCTGGCAGCACTGGGGCTGGGGGCTCAGGCACCGGTCACTCCTCCGTGCCTTCCCAGTCCCTGCTGCAGAAATAGGTTTCCCCGACAGGATAGTCTGAAACTGTGACTTTGCAGTTGTTTTCCAAATTAATTTGACCCCACGTCTCTCCCATCTCCAGCATTTCCTGTGGAAGAGAATTTGGGGAGGAGAGGATGAACCAGAACAGGGAAAGATTTACTGGAGCTCAGCATGGAGATATCTGGAGGGGAAAAAGAAGGAAAACTGATGGCAATTTGTTGATTCAGACAGGGTCAGGGAACCCTGCTTTCTCACGTATGTCACATTTATCTTTTGCCAAGGACACTGCCTTAAAATGTTTGCACTGACATGAAACTAAATGTGTTCACTAGACACCCAGCACATATCTGTCCCAGGAGGAGCCCTCTGCATCTGTCCTCCCAGTGCTCTGCCAAATGTTGAAACCATCTGATCCACATCAGGAGAATTTTCTTCTGCTTGTAACCAGCTCTGCTTTTTGCCTTTTCTGTCCTGTTAAGTCTTTCTAGTTCATTTCTGATCTCAGCCTAATGCCCAAAGCCAGTCCCTGCTCAAGGGAGAGCGTGGAAATGGTGTCTGAAGAAGGTCGCAGCAGAAATGTTGTGTTTATGGCATTAAGGTTTTTCCTGCCAAGATTATTGACCTGACCTCAGTTCTCAGTACTCAGATACTCTTCTGTATCCTCTCAGAGTGACTAGCCCAGAAATTGGCTACTTCTAGATTACACCCACCTTGGGATTAATGTTACGATAGAGAAGTCCCTGCTCTGAGCTGATGATGATCTCATTTGAAGAGTTAGAAGTCGGACCACCATAAAATGCTTATGAACCTGGGAGTCCAAGGAGAGTGAATTTTTAAAGAACTAATATGGAGAAACAGAAAATTACCTAATGGAGAGGGGCTAGGAATCTGTTTAATGTGTTGGTAGCAAACATACAAAGGACAGGAGAAACAGAAAGACAGCATGAGATGTATTATTTATTTTTATGGTTAAATAGATGCAAGATGTTGTTTTGATTTCTAAAGCGACGTTTTCACAGACCTTCAGAAAAGAGAGAATCAAGTTTTGCCTCTGCCAGCAAAGCTCAGCTAGCAAGGATGCATTGCCATGAAGATGGTTAAGCAATACAGTAGTGTCAGTTATACACACACTGAGTTGAATCATATCCTGTTACAGTTTTCTTAAAGTGTATGATAAGCAAGTTGCCATTTTGAATATTATTTGGGCTGGGAAAATATTTCTCATGAGTTCTCATTTGACTTGGCACAAATGGGAGGGAGTTTCCTGCCACTGTCATTTTCCCCTGAGGGATTATTCTGCCATGTCCACTAGACTTATGGCTGCTGTGAATAAAAGCTTTTATATGTTCACTCATTTACTTGAACAAAACCTGTCATCAAATTGCAGAACCTCCCAGACAGTAAGATCATGTGAACAGAGGATCTTGTTAAACTTCCCAACTAACACTGGTTTGTTGAAATACCAGTGGTAACTTGAAGATACCTGTGCCTTATACAAGTCATTCCTAACTCAAATGAGTAATGCAGCATCTGCAGAAGGATTGGTGAAATTTAAAAGCAGCAGGTCCCTGAAGCAAAGAAGTTAAAAAATGGAATTTAATTTTTACTGCATTTAAAAATTAGTACACAAATACATATAATCCACCTTAGTTTTCAACAGTGCTTTAATAAAAGATTATCTCAATATGGTATGTGTCATTAAGCCACAAAATTGTGAAGTTCATTTCTCACCATTTGACTATTAAATTGTTATAGGAAAAAATAAATGCTTTCAGAACTCCCTTGAACAGAAGCAGGGCTGATGCAAAAAACAGCAATGCCACTGCATGTGCAGGAACTCCAGCAGAGAAAGCTTCTAGTATACTAATAGCAATGTTATAGGACTGGAAAAAGAAGAGGTAGTTTTTAATGTTAAACGTCATTAAACCAAATGTTTTGTGAGGTGTTCCTATGTGTGGAGATGTATGTGTGTGTATGTATATAGGTATGTACTTCTCTATAGAGTTATGCATGAGTACATAGATAAGTATTTTTATTGAGTGATCGAGGAGTGGGAAAGTTATAGAGCAAAGCACTTGAAAATACACATGTGCATGACTAAATATTTTGTGACATGATTGAGTACTCTCTTTGCAGAACTACACTGCCTCATTCTGTGCACAGGATGGACCAACGGAGTTACACTGGCCAGAATTTTGTTTTATATTCATTGTTCAATCTAGGATCTTGTTCTTTATTTACTGTATGCCTTTCTAAAAATAAAACTAATAATTTCCTTGTGGTGTTTCCATGGCAATCATCATGCAGAGTATAAGACTTCCTAACGTTCTACAAAAATACTTCTAGTTGAAGCACTGTTTTTATCCCCATTGCATGTCTTGGGAACTGAGACACATGGAGATGTCTACTAAAATACTTTGCATAATACAACAGAGATAGAAATGCTCAGTGCTTCAGAAAAATAGACCCTGGGGCTGCTTGTCAAGTATCCAGAAAACAAGAAACATGCAGTTCAGTTACATCTCATGGAAATCTTTAGTTATGCGTAATCAAATTGGCATCCAGAGGCAGATTCAGGAATAAATCACTCTTTCACGGCAATCACTGAGCTGATCTCTGAGACCAGCTTTACTTTTCCTCACCCAGCACCTGCAGTGCATGAGATGAGCGCTTAAGGCGTGAGAGGGGTTCTTACTGCACATCCCTGGCCCAGCCTTGGTACCTTCTTCCTCCTGTGAGTT
This sequence comes from Trogon surrucura, assembly GCA_020746105.1. NCBI lineage: Eukaryota > Metazoa > Chordata > Aves > Trogoniformes > Trogonidae > Trogon > Trogon surrucura. Next base: position 15,742,515 of record CM036617.1, on the reverse strand, counting down.
CAGAGAGGGAGTCCTCTCTCTATGGTCTGGATCAGCCAGGAGGAAGGGTTGTTGAACCTGGAGGTGGACAGGGGGAGGACTCAAGTGTTTCTCTTTCTGCTGTGTAAGATTGACAGGGAGTCACAGCTTGAAACCCTATCCATAATTTGGGTGCTTTAATTGTCTTTTGAACTATAGACAACTAGCTCATACTTTGTTTTCTGAGTGGCAGCTGCTTTTCACAGTGATTGGAGAGCTCCAGAATGTAGACTGCACTCTCCAACCTGAGAGGGATCAAGTTTATGCTTTTCACTAGATGCGCTATTAAATTTGATGATGGCAACATTCCATATTTCCTTAAAGCTTCTGTTTCAGCTTGAACTCAGCCACCTAAGAGATTTCTACTGGTTTGACTATCTACTGTGTTTGGCAGTGATAATAATGATTGTGATTCTCCACCTGAGGCTGGCGTATCTGGAAAAGTGGGTGATCACTATTCCCACACACAAAATCCAGAAGTATGGTAAATCAGACAATAGAGAGACAATATCTTAGCAAACCAGACAACCATCTACAGACACTTAGAAAAGGAATGCAGAAGAGGGCTCTTTAACTTAATCTAAACATGAACAATTTCTGTAAACTGCTTCAGCCTCCTGATGACTGTGTGTAACACAGATGGACTGCAAATCCACACACATTCAGTCTAGGAATGCTGCTGCTGACTGGTTGTTTTAATAATGTTCAACAATGTTCAGTTCATTGTCTCTGGAAGCTGTAAAAGGATCCACCTGTGCAGGTCCTTAATCCTGCTCATAGCAGTACATTGATGGAGGGATGCAATTCTTTACCCCATCCCCTCTCTGTGCAGGGTCAGGCACTTTATCATCAAATCAACCCAGATTACTGTAGTCACGAATGAGCATCACTAGACATGGATGACACCATCCAGGAACACTGAAGAATGCATCCAGAGACAGTGGCTGCCCAGATTCTTACAGTTCCAATTTACTTTGGGTCTGAAATCATTACTACCTATAACAGGAGCACAGATCTTTGTCAGCTCCTGGATAATCAGCTCTGTGTGGACCTGGGCATTCAAATAGTTTTGGAAACAAATGGCTACATCATTTGATTACTTTGCTGTTGCTTGCTGCAGAATGGAACAGCATAGATGATAGTCAGTGGGGACAAACAAGATTTAGGTTTTGGCTGCATCCTGTGTGAGTGATTTCACTCAGCCTGGTAACTTATTTAGGGGTGGAGCAGTGGTAAGCATACACGCAAGTGCGATGTTTGTTCAAATGAATTGGCTCAACCGAAAATGAAATATGAGTTCCATGTGTAAGATTCTAAGCCTGCTCTTGTAGGGACAGAATGCCAACTCCCCAGTAAATGCATCAACAGCACGTTTAGACCAACAGAATGTTCAATGAGAGAGCTTTAAGTAAAATTCCTGTGAAAATAACAGTGAGATCCAGCTTTTGCACTGCCCAACATTGTACTGTGAACTAGCTGGACGGTGGCCTGTGCTGAATAGATCTCCTACTGTAATGGTTTGCTAATGTGCACCATGGAAATACACAGGGCTTGATTCTGAACTTTGTTGTTTTTACAGGAATTTAATCCACAGTGCCTAGTGCTGCTGCCATCATCTTTCTATGGCGTGAATAAGAAAAGAGAATTAATAACACTTAGGAGATCTTATGCTTTGCCTACTTATTGTAAGAGGATATTACAAAAGAGGTGCTCTTGGAGCTTAAAAAAACAGGAAGAAAAGGTCAACTCTTGGTGTTCTTAGTGTTACTAGCTAAGCTGCCAAAGATTTACAAAAGATTTACTGGACTTCTGGAAACTGTAGGATATGATTACTGGTAATGTCTTGAGAATATTTTTGTTCTCTGATAAAATTTGATTTTCTCTCCAACAATATCCGTTGTGTTCACTCGGTTGTTTACTTGCTTTTAACTTGTACAAGGTCACCTTCATCAGATTCACGCTCTAAATACTTCTCTTCAGTAATTCTGGTGATCTTACACTTCTATAAATTTTACTTAACCAGTCAACAATATTGGATTGACTGCTATCCTATTTCATCATAATTATGAAAAAATGCATTTACAGATTTGGTCAATGCCTTAATGAGGCCCCATTTCTTGCTAAGCAGTTCCTGAATATACTGAATTAGTACTACAGAGCATTATTCTTTGGTTTCACTTCCTGACAAGACTAGCAGTAGTGTAATTTTGTGGACTGATATCCAGTAAACTGGGTAGTTTCTAACTGCATAAAAATACCTACCCCGAGTTAAAGTGAATTTTTTTATGATTTATGCAAGTATCATGCTTCCTCTTATTTCCACCCAGAACAGTAGCACACATAAGGCTGGAAGCAACACAAAAATAGTGGTTATTAACAGATGTCTTTGATTCGTTCTGAGTGAATGTTGGACAGTCATTCAGTTTTTAAGAAAAAATTGCTCCAGAAGGGCATCTTTACTTTATAGTCACATGTTGTTATTCCTTGAGACTATACTACCTGTGAGTTTAAACTGATTAAATTCTCATGTAACATTGTTTTGACTCTTGAAGAAGAAATGTTTGGAATGTGTATGTGTATCATAGAATCATAGAATGGCCTAGGCTGGAAGGGACCTTAGAGATCATCTAATCCAACCTCCCTGTCACGGGCAGGGACGCCTCTCTACTAGATCAGGCTACTCAAGGCTCTGTCCAACCTGGCCTTGGACACCTCCAGGGAGGGGGCAGCCACAACATCTCTGGGCAATTTATTCCAAAGTCGTGCCACCCTCGTACTGAAGAATTTCTTCCTAAGGTCTAATCTAAATCTATTCTCCTTCAACTGAAACCCATTTCACACTCTTGTAAAAAGTCCCTGCCCAGCCTTCCTGTAGGATCCCTTCAGGTATTGGAAGGCAGCTATTAGGTCCCCCTGAAGTCTTCTCTTCTCAAGACTGAACAATCCCAGCTCCCGCAGCCTGTCCTCATAGCAGAGGTGCTCCAGCCCCTGGGTCATCTTTGTGGCCCTCCTCTGAATGCGCATATATATATGTATACGTATGTATGTATGTATATATGTGTGTGTGTGTGTATGTATATATGTGTACATATGTGTATATATATGTATATATATGTATATATGTGTGTATATATATGTATATGTATATATATGCAAACACACAGAGGCTATACTATAGAGATAAAATATAGCAAGTTGATAGCAGTATTTCCACTGCAAACAGAAAAATAATGAATTTACAACAACAGACACATTAGCACTTGGCATCTAATATTTTTCAAATGCTTTTTGTCTTTCTTTGGTAAAGGCAGGAGATTTTAATGGAGAAGAACAAAACTGAGTGAAACTAAGTCAGTGTTAGTATTGGGAATGCTACTTGTGTTTTATAGGTATTTATAGGGTCCTTCTCATCTGGGTAACCTCTGAATGCCTTGCTGTTTTTAATACATTCTCCCTTACATGTGAAACAGAGGAGTGCTGTTGTCTACGATTTACCAACTGGGAAGTTGAAACACACAAAAAAGCAAACACAGTGATTTAGAAGGCTTAAATTTCTCTTAGATCTCTCATCTTAATACCATCTACTGGATGTCAGCGAATGCCATTAAACCAACAGAGCCAAACAACTAGAAAATTAGTCATGGGGAATTGAAGCTGTTTGACTGTAGCCTTCACCTACCATCTCACAAGAAAATTTTGGTAACAGTAAGGACTCAGGAGTTTTGTTTTCCAGTTTCATTGTCATTCCTTTGTCACTGGATCATCAGACCTAATTTTACTGCAGAGGAGACTCATACAATTTCATTGGATTCAGGTTCCTTACTGATCTTACTTTTAGTTTTGGTTTATATACTTATATTTAAACTGAAAGGTCTTTCCATGAATGCTGGAACTGATACAAAATTGTGCTTGGAGGCTGAGCTCCCGTGTGAGTCCTCAGATTTGTAAGAGGGACTGAGCCTGCAGCCATTCCCTCAACAGAGGAAAACGAAAGTTAGACTAAACTCTAAGAAGCCCTAATATATTCAAATAAGTTCCGATTAGAGCTTGTTGTTATAGGAATGAGAATTGTAATACAATTTATCCTTCCTTAAACTTGCCGTGCCTGTGAGATGCTTACTGCAGCTGAATTTCACGGAACTTGACCAATGGGTTTAAAAATTTTCAGAGGACAGAGAGAGAGGAAAGGGGAAGAAGACTGGAAAAATGGCAGAGGTCTAGCAGTTAAATATCATAGACACACAAAGACGAGATGTGCAGCAATAGTGCAGAACAGGATATGTTCCTTAGTAGAACTAATTCTGTATGAGTTGAGAGAGTGACAACATTGTAAAACATGTAGCAGTGCGCTCGTCCAATGTCTGTGGCATTAGTAGGACCATCCTGTGTAAGATACCACAGACTGACGTACTCATTGGTGCTGGCATGGCCTTCTTCCATCCGACTTATCATCACCATTTGACATGCTTTTGACAGAAAACAGGAAAAGCATCTGGTGCTTTGTGTAAAATAAACAGTAGAGAGTAAGAGGCCGCATCTGGAATATTGTGTCCAGTTCTGGGCCCCTCAGTTCAAGAAGGACAAGGAGCTGCTTGAGAGAGTCCAGCGTAGAGCCACAAAGATGGTGAAGGGAATGGAGCATCTCCCTGATGAGGAAAGGCTGAAGGAGCTGGGTCTCTTTAGCTTGGAGAAGAGGAAGCTGAGGGGTGACCTCATTAATGTTTATAAATATGTCAAGGGGGAATGTCAGGAGGATGGAGCCAGGCTCTTTTCAGCGGCGTCCACTGACAGGACAAGGGGCAATGGGTGGAAGCTGGAACACAGGAGGTTCCATAAAAATATGAGGAAAAACTTTTTTACTGTGAGGGTGACCGAGCACTGGAACAGGCTGCCCAGGGAGGGTGTGGAATCTTCTTTGGAGACATTCAAAACCTGCCTGGACATGTTCCTGTGCGCTCTACTGTAGGTGATCCTGCTCTGGCAGGTGGGTTGGACTAGATGATCTTTGAGGTCCCTTCCAACCTCTATCATTCTGTGATTCTGTGATTTAAGAGAATTGCATCACTTGAGAAATATTTTCTGATGACTTTCCAAAAAAGTTCACTCTGTAAAGGCCAGTCAGGAGTCCCGCCCAGCCAGGGCAGGCCTCAGGCAAGTCACAAAAGCGGAGCAGTGGCAGCCTGGGTGGACAGGTCTACCCCGGGGAGGGGGATTAAAACAAAAGCCAAACGAGCCAGATAGGAATTTTTCTTAACAGGATATTAGCCAAATATGAAGGAAGGGGAAAGGACCTGGAACGAAGGAAAGAGAGAGAGAGAGGGCCGGTGCAGGAGGATTGTGAGAAATGTTTCTATGTTTTTACTACACACATTTTTCCTTTTTTCTGGTCACAACGTCTCTCCCTTGTTGGGGCACTGCTGTACCTTAACCACAGCCAAACTTAGGGCAATCATTTAACATCTGTTTAAAGGACTTACTCCCTATTCCCTTTTGCTCTCCTAGGAGCAGTGATCCCTCTCAGGCAAACTGCAGCATTGTTGAACAGACGCCTGTCCCATTTTCCTGTCAGCCTTCAGCTCTGCTGAAACTTTTGACTGGTGTCAGATACCAGTGGATGCATGGGCAGGATGCTGTGGGTGGCTGGTTCATCTGGCCACTAGTATTTTTATAAAATAATCTCTGCTATTGTCTTCATCATCATAAAGACCATATTGCTGAATTCACTACTGAGAAGACAATTTCATAGCAATTTCTCACTTTTCAGGGGTGCTGGTGGCACCATTTATCTCCGTAGCACAGACCTAGTGATGGGAATGCAGCTGATCATTTCTGTCATTTTTTATTGTTGTCATTAACTTCCAGTATATTGAAGTGAGAGAAACTGATCCTGATTTTACACTAGTGCCACATCATTAATTTCAAAGAGACATTGATGTAAGTTTGGTGTGGTTGACTGGCAAGGCAGGATCTTGCTTTCCATTTGTTTGGTAAGAATGTCAGATATGAGAAGTATAAATGACTTTTCAATCAAAATTAAAAAAAAAGTAAGCAGACATTGCTAGGTACCACCCAGAGATCTTGAGCTGTCGTAGCTGACAGTGGATGAAGAAAAGTGAGGCTGGAGTTTAACATATTGGAATAAGATTATGAAACTATGTACTTTCCATTGCAATTAAAAAAAAAAGAATTTACTTTCTTAACATGAGATTTTGTATTGTTGGTAAATTGGAACAATTTTGCTACAGTGATTCATATTGTATGAGTAGATGGTCCTCCTTAGATATGCTTCTTTTCTCATTAAAATAAAAGCATGGGCTTGTGTCACCCACCACAAGCTATTTAAAAAGTTTAAAAATAGTTTTTTAAATAGTTTTCAATCAGTATTTAAGGTCACTGTATTTCAAACAGGAAATGGAGGCATGCTGTGGGAAAAATCTGTGTACATGTTTGAACAATACTGACATAGTGTAAAAATCAAGCACACACAACTAGAATTAGAAGTGAACTCTCGGTGTATGTATGCACCAATGATATAAATCCTGCATCTATTAAGATAATTTAATTGTTATTATGATACTTACGTCTATCTGTTGCTATGATTCTTCTCATTAATTAGCCATTCTCTCAGTAAAGATCATGTGGCTACATGCTATCTCCTGCTGTTATTTATCCACATTCTTCATAAGGTCACTGTGTAGACAATATCCTGATAAACTGCTAGCCCCACTGCCACATGCTCTTCATTCCTTTGGCAAAACCTCTCGATCTGAAATGGCCAGGCCACTGCTCAGAGGGAAAGGAAAGATTCAAGGGGCCAGACACAGACAGAACAAACAAGAGAAAGCTTGGCTCCCAGGTCTGGCAGATAGGGACTCTCCAGAGAGAGCAACATCAGTATTTCGAACCTCAGATGTGTGAAGAAAAGAAATTCTTTGGTTTGTCAGCCATCATTATATCTCTTTTTAAGACTACAAAATCTCTGAGTAAGATTTATATGAGTTTATTATACTGAAATGCAAATCATTTTCTATAGTTGAAGATAGACACTAGATGAAGTCCAAAATATTTCAAAGCAACCTAAAGTCTGATACAACTTCAAGTTGCTTCCACTGTTCCCTGCAGTTAGCAGAACTCAGTATCTAACAAAAAAAATATGTCAATACTTAATATTTTTTTCCACTTTTATGTATCTCTTCCTATTTTTGTGTAAAATAAAATGTAACAGAGAAAACTACCAGAAGCTGAATTTATTTAGTTTCTTGAAGCCCTTTCCCTGCTAGCAACATAGGACATATAAGTAGCACAGGGGCAAGATGTTTTTCATGTTGTTTTAAGGAAATTTTCAGGGACAAAAAATGCACAATGCGCAATTCAGAATCTAAAATCTCCTTGTCATTGTCAATGATTTTTCTAACTTTTGAACCATATGGTAATGCAAAGTTATTCCTGGAAACCAGTAACTTGCAGGAATACATCCAACAGGGCAGCTCATTGTATGGGAGCCAGATACAGATATAAATATATTCTGTTATTTCGTGCTTTACACACAGCACTGGTGGAATTGCTTGGATGAATAGTGATTCTGTAACTTAAATCAGTGTTGATTTATTCATTCTGTACATATTCAGCATTACACAGGAGGTCTTAAATACCGTTTCAGACCCATAGAGGTAGTCCAAGAGTGCACACACAGTGTTTACTGTGCAACTTCTTACATGCGAAGTATATGAGAAAGCTTAATCCTGCATCTCTGCCTGCTTCCCCAAATGCATTACAGCAAGAAGAAACACCAGATTGGCTTTTGTAGCCTGCCTGGCTCACTGGGGCCTGAGAGGGTGAGAAGAAAGCTTATGACTTTATCTTCAGTTAGTGAGAAATGAGCCAGTGTCATTTCCCTGGAAGAGGGATTAATTCCTAGTGGAAAAATTTTAGACTAATGGTAGCACAATGCTTGAACTAGCAAACAAATGAGCAAGCACAATAGCAACCAGTGTCATCATTAATCAGGGATTTAAAGAGCTAAAAAGACTATAAAAATGTTTTAATAGTTTCTTCTGAAGGAAAGTCCTGTGCTCCAAAGTAAATTGTTGCTTTTTGGTAATAAGAGGAGGGAAGTATGTTTGAAAACAATTTGGATTTGTGCAAAAAAGAAAATTGCATCAGCACAAACAGTGGCCATTTCACATGTTGGCTAACATGGTCCTTCCTTCCTGGAGCATGAGTTTGCTGGATGCAGCTGCTACCCCCAAGCCCATTTTCTTATTAGTTTGGATACTGTCGGCACGTCTGCTGAGAGCTTGTACTTTTTAAAGTGAAACGTGTGCTCTGCAAACATTGCCCTTTCTTCTCCAGTAATGGGCACAGGCGTTTAATTCAGAACTATTAATGACCCATTTCTCTACAGAACCACCCACTGCTCCCATGGACACCATAGAAAGCAGCAGGATTGGACCCTGATTGTTCAACCCTGAAAATAAAGCCCAAGCACAGATCATGTGTACCTGTAAAGTAGAAACAGGCTAAGAAGGATTTGATTAATATTAGCCTGCTTTGAACTCAGACATAAACATGCTTATATAGCATACTGATATTCAACATATAAATATTTTTATACAGTGTCCTTAGACTGTATTCTGTGCTCACTGTGCCTTATGCCAGCTGGGGCTTATGCTGCCTGTACAAACCCCAGTGTGGGCTTGTTACCAGTTTGCTGTGAGAGATTGCTGTGTGAACTGGAACTTGGTACCAGGTGCCTCCTAAAGTGTTGTGAAGTTGAAGCACGAGGTAACAGTGAAGGCCTTGAAAATATGGGCACAGGCTGAAAAGAGGGGCGCAAGAATTATGAACAACAGGCTGATGGTCACCTGCTGGTTAAGAACTGGCTGGACTGCTTTTGCTTTAAGACAAGAAGATGCAGTTAAACAGGAAAGAACAGCCAAGTGACACAGTGAGGTACTTGCCACAGCCTGAAAAGTAACCTCACCTGAGCATCACCCAGCCTGTAGTTCAGGAACAGAGATAAAGGGCTCAGAACCATGTAGAGACTGAAAACTAATGTGAAAGATTTTGATTTTGAGGGCAGTGGGAGAGGAGAAAAACAAGGCCTGCGAAGGTGACTAAGACCGTCAAGGACCACAGCCACCAGCGGTGACTATGTGGCTTCAGCTTCGTGACACTGTGTAGCAGTTTGTATTTTAATCAGTGTCAGTCCAGTTTGGTTTCTTCAGTCTCCCGTCACAGCAATCTCTAATTTGTAAATACATACACATATTTTCAGTTACCACAATCGGCAAACAATGGAGACATGTTTTGGCACATATCGTTATCTGTGTAATTCTTGCTGGAAGTGCTAGTAAGTCCTTACTATAATCTGAAACCCTTTAAGATTAGACAAGATGAGTGTGATGAGCTGCCATGTACTCTGTGAAGCGTCAACCAAACTACCTCTGCCATTATTGTTCCAGTTTATGCATTCATTGTAACTATGTTACAAAAGTGAAATTTAGCTTTTCTTTGCTATATTTTGGAACTGAAAAGATATATCCGTTTTACTTATCCATTCCCAGCATTTTTCAAGTTATATGATTTTTATGCTGATCTGTTTGAATCTTATTCTCACTTGTCTTGGATCCTATCTTGCTCTTGGTGGACTGCAATCACAGCTCAGAAAGTTTTTGTAGTGTTTTAAAAACATGGAAACCTAAATGTTCTTTCCCACATATGCACATTACCAGGATTGCCTCTCACTTTCCTTGTTTTCCCTTTGCTTTTGCAGAAGGTGCTAATGGTATTTAGCTGTATTTTGTGATAACATTTCTACTTGCATAATTTTGCAAAGTCTGGGGTACCATAACTAAAGATGTTTTGGTCAGGAACAGCAATAAGTCTGATTTTATTAAAAGTGAGAATTTGCATAAAGAATATGAATGATAAGACTAGTTCTCAGTCAGTCTAGGCTCAATTTCCATACTGCAGATCACCACAGGATGCAGCTGTCTCTCTCTTCCAAGGACTTAAACAGAGAACTTGGCCATTTAGTGTAGTAATCAAGGTATTTAAGTCCCACATTACTACAGCAATTTGCCTCACCTAACTTTAAATATCATGGATTTTGACTCTTACGTCTGAAACAGACACCTGAGCTAGTATTTCTCTTGGGCCACTGAAAAAGAACACTTCAATTTTCAAGGCAGGTCCCAGCAGCTCTGATCATGTACAGCTGCGGATGCATGGAGGCCGAATTCAGTTAGCCCAAGGAAGGTCTCTATGAATACTAAGACCTCTGAATGACTTGATCCACTAAGGCTGCTCTTTACACAAGACACTTTTGACAGTGGTGGTGTCTGTCTTTTATAACACTAGGATCTGGATGCAGGTACAGGAAACCAGCATTACAGATCTAGATGTGCATTCCCAGTTCCCACAAGCCTGCATAGCCAGCCACGTGCAGCTGGAGGGATGGAGAATATCAGTCCAGCCTTTTTCTTCACGTCCTTGAGAAGTCTAATATCCCATTTCAGCCGTCACTCTGTTTATTCATTTGTAAGAATCGAGCCAAGAATATTTTAGCTATTTACAAGGTACTCGTGTTTAAATCCTAAAATAATGTAAACCGACTTTGCGGAAGAATTTTGCTTTCTTTTAATGGATAGATCCCTATGGCTAGATTTTTATTTTTAAATCTTACATTCTTTTATCGATGTAGCTAGTTTATCACATCAGCAAACGGCTATGCTTATTCACATAATGGCTGTGCTTATTGGCACAACTTTGCAGAAATAAAGACAGTACCAATGCCCAGAGTAAACAGTAAAGTCCAAACCACCGTAAATGCCGTGTATTTCCAATTGCTGCAGATTGCCTAAGGTGCTTTGCTGAGGGCCTTCTGCTGCAACCCTACAGTCTGCTTGCCAAGCTCAGCCCTGCACACTTCCACCCAAGCCTCTGGGGCAGTGTTTTCCCTTGCTGTTCTCATATCCTTTCCCTTTCCTTTTACTTGTCCCTTTCCTTTCCCTCTTTCTGCCCCGTTTTGTATTTTTTTCCCCAACAAATAACGTTCACTGCCAGAGTCTGTGTATGCCCTCAGATGCAGATCCCACTAAGAAATATTCATGGATGTGGACTTGTCTCAACTAACCTTTGTGCAACACTGTAATTTTGTTTTTCACTGAAGGGTACTTGTACTACACATATAGGTACTTGCACACACATAAACATGCACACATACTTTATCCCTTGATTAGCTTATTCTTATTAATGCTTCTCATTTTACCTTCTATAAGAGATTTTTCCCAAAATATCTTTTTAGGACTGACTGTACGCAGGACTGCCAGCAACTGGAACCCTGAAACAGCCATTTTATTGCTGATGACCTCGCTCCACTTTCCCAAATTGTAAGTAGAGTTTAATTACGCAATCACCCCCAGGATCCTTCCTTGAAGAGTATTGTAAAGTCTATGCATTTACATAACATTGCCTGGGAAGAGAAGATGTCTTGTTAGGAAACACTTAAGGCTGGCAGTATTTTCTCAGCCTGAGGAAGAACACTGAAGATCTTAGGGAAAAGACCTGAGCTCAAGGAACAAAACATATCAGAAATCTCTGTGAAAGAGAAATATCCTCTAGGCCTCTGTTTTCTTTCTGTGATGCTTGTAATATTTTTTCCTTGGTAAGCAATATGAAAAAAGTCAATGGAATTCCAAAGAATCCTATGGTTTCAATCCATTCAGATTATTTCCAGGATGTAATGCTCTGAATCCTACAACTTCAAGGCAGACAATTCCTACAACATCTGCATTATGGAAAAGGAGGCTGTAGAGTACATGGTCAGCCAAGATTCAGCCAAATCATTAGTCAACAAGGATGGGAAACTGAAATCACTGTACAGTTTAAGCTACAACATTTTTGACTAAGGAATTGCAACAAAATCCTTTCTTGACAGGAGGTGTAATGCATAAAGACAAGCTCCCAGTCTTTAACATTCCTCCAAACAGGGGACCAGAAGAGTATAAGCTCCTACTAAATTCGTTGGTGGTGTAAAATGCTCAGCTTATTTTCCTAACAGTATTAAGTATTTTAGAGACATCCTCTGTCTTTCAGAGATACCTATTGAATTGAACAACTGACATACAGTGTCTCGAAATTATATTTTCCAAGTAGATAAGGGAGGAAGAAAAATGAGCTGATTAAGCTGCAGGAATAAGAGGAGCTTTCCAGATGATGGATATGATGGAATTCCTTATGATTTTTTGGATAAATAGATGTCTTACCATTGGTTTGTACCTCTCAAGCACACCGGCACACTGAGTCTTGCCTTTGAAAGTGTAAAAGTTGACAGGAGTTAGGATTTTCCCAGTTTTGCTAGTGCTGTGCTTTAATCGTACCACCTTTTCATACTTCCCAGCTATAAATTTTTTCCTAAAATTCTGTGATGCTTATGTGTTAATCTGAGTGCTTTGCGATCTTCAGCTAAGGAGTATGTAGGTTGTTATTTTATTACTGTTATTAAGCCAACACCGTTAGAAATTACTTTCTCCATATTTTACAACTCTTTTGAAGCATGCTACACGAAAAGCTGCCTTAGTATCCTGAGAATCAAATGGTGAACATAAAGCAGGAAAAATGTAGAAGTGGAAATATGCAGAGACATAAAATTTTATTTAGCCTCTGGTTTTCTATACTCCCATATTTCATATGCAACATTTTGTTGTAAATAATTGGCAATGAAAATTAAGAAATTCGTACACAGAAGAAGTAATTTGTATCTGCCAAGTACTAAAAAAATATAAAACAAGAGCCTGTGTACCTTAAAGAGCTGCTCTGAGTGCTCCATTTTGATGTGTCTCCAGCCATTGACACCATAGCCCTAGGAAACTGGAGAGCACATAACTCTGATGTTTTGTTATTTGAAGAGGATGAGGTTCTCAGTGGTTGCTGAGAACTTGTCTGCACTTCAATTATTTGTCTCACTTGAATTATACAAGCAAATCTAAAATAGTAATCTTCCTGTACCATTTTATGTTGGAACAGCAACACCTACAGGAAGAGAATACAGGGCTGTTGGGAGAGATTGATTCAGTAAACAGCTCCATGGGTTGACAGCACGCCTGTCCTGCTGAACATTACTGCCCCTACAGCTTTTCCTGAGGAGTTGCTCATCTCTGTGCCCTGCACTCTGCTTCAGGAAAAACTCTTTTAAACAGTGTAGCAGAGGGTATGGATTATTCTCACCAAATACACTAGGGAGCATCTACAGGAACCACTTTTCTGAGGGAAGCTGTGGGGACAGTCATCGTCAGTGGGGAAGGTATGACAGGGACCTGGACACAACCAAGCCATTGGTATCACAGCTGGAGCTGGAAAAGTGTTGCCCGCTTTATTCTGCATCAGTATAAAACCTCTGGGATAATCAACCTGCGTTCATTTGGATGGGAACTTTCTGAGGGTGAATTCTTATGGGTGACTGAATTGGATCTGTAACTGAAGGTGGATTGATACAGGGATAACTTGGAGAAACACTGCGAGCTGTGATTCAGTGTTACTGAGTGCTGGACCTGTTCTTAGCTGCTTCAACTGTCAGCCTGACTCTCTAAGGTCAGCGTTACTATTGCTGTGTGTCTCAATGCCCCAAAAGCTAAAAGCTTCCCTCCTGATAAACAATCTTTTCATTTGTCTCCAGTTCCATTTTTAACACCACAGAAGGTCAGTTGACTGCTGCATGAACAGGAGTACTGGAGATTGTGTGCAACAAATCTGTAGCCTTGAATACATTGGCAAAAAGCAAAAGTATTTATTATCAACTTTATTTAAAATAACAAGTCTGGTATAATGCCTCGGCTTTACCAGCTGGTGTTTCCTCTAAGCTAATTTAAAGTACTAAACCTGTTATCAGGAGTTCATTCCAAAGCATTTTGACAGCACTAATGGATATATGCACGAATGTATTTGCTTGATATTTACTGTCAGCACATAAAATGGGGCTCGTAGGGGGTGTGCATGAAATCTCATTGATGCTAATGATGGCTGTAATGCTATGTTGAGTTTTGGGGTCCCCAGCACGTAGTGATTGTCTAGCTGTAAGTAGTATTGTATGGGTTGTGCTTTAGTATTGCTGCCAGCACTAGGTACATTAGCAGGCTATTGTATCTCTTTTGTGTTCGCGCCTTCTATGTTCTCTCATAAGGAGCTGAGTACAATCTCCAATGATGCAAATTAAGCTTACTTACATTAGTTTTGTTGGGAGCAGGCCCCTAATGACTGCATTTTTGTGTGTATGCATCTAGTACATGTTGCTAGGCTTGGAAGTGAAAAGGGGTCTCCAGTGGACAGCTGGAAAATTTCAGTTTTGTGTGAGTACTGCTGATATGAGAACTTCGTGTCAGAGGCCAAAAATAATTCCAGAAGGCCCATGGTCAAAGCCAAGCTGGTGACAGTGTATGGGACTCAGAGCAGAGGGGCATGATTACCCATCTTTTGCTGACTGCTGGATGTGTGCGAGACACAGCCCAAGTGGCTTGTAGCTCAGCAGAGCTCCACTTGCAGTCGTTCCAGTGATGCTGAGTGTGAACCTCGTCACAAGCTGAGCCAGCTCTGTGCCTCTTGGGCTGGAAATGGCTGGAGTATGTCTCCATCAGTGAGAAGAGTTGGAGCTTAGTCCAAGCTCACCCTGCTGCGAGCAGGTTGGAAGCGCAGGATGTGGAGGCACCCACGTGGCTTAGTACAGGCTGGTGCAGACCGGATGTAGTATAGCCACAGTCATGCAGTATTAGCCTAATATTGCAATTGAACTAAACACATATATCAAGAACCAGTAGTAATGCTTGAGAATACCAAACCCATAGCTGGTACTTTGCTGATCAGTTGTCCTGGCAGTTCAGAGGTATCTGCCACAGGCTGCCCTTCTGTCCTTCGTCTTCACCCACTATGCTCTGATATTGTAGCTGGAGTATTCACCTCTCTATGCTTCTGTTTAGAAAGGAGGCATTGTAAAGCTTTTTAAAAAGGTTTTTATTTTAAGGTTCTGGAGAAGCCACAATTATCTGACATCTTGAATTGATCATTTGTAAGTCCCAGTTGACAGTCAGCAGCCAAGATATGCAGGAGAGGGAGCCCTGCATCCTTTCTGCAAGTTGATTTAGTTCGTTTGATGGTGCAGTAGGAAAAGCAAAATCCCTCTTTTTCCAGCAGGCTGAGTCATCAGTGAAGGATTTAATTTCTAAGTGGCAATAGCAAGCAGTGGCCTTTACTGGTAAACACTGCTTGGAAATTGGCTTTCAAAGTAAAGGTAACATGGAAAAGACAATCAAGTAGGACACAGCAAATTGTTTCAAGAACTCACTAGCTGCATGATGATGTTGAACACTATAAGCTTTTGATAACCATTGAGCTGAATTATTTGTGTTGATATCATCTGGCTTCTGCCAAATGGACTGTGTCAGTTCTATAAAGAATATAACCATGGTTTGCAGCATCTAAGGTCAAGCAATCTCTAATAAAATACACTGGGTCGTTTTGACTAGTGCAAATCTATTTTAAAGCCAAAGGCAACTTGTTTTAATAACTTTTGTGAGCTGATTATTATCAGACGTCTGATGCCCACATACGACTAATTTCATGCTGCTGGACTCGGTCTTTGCATTAGTAATGTTGTATTCAGCACCAAGTCTCTCTCCAGTGCAGGAGAGTGAATAACTTTTGAGTGCACCTATGCTAGCATCTTAATTTAGGTTAGAGGTGCACTTCAGAAGTGAATCCC
Source organism: Trogon surrucura (assembly GCA_020746105.1). Taxonomy (NCBI): domain Eukaryota; kingdom Metazoa; phylum Chordata; class Aves; order Trogoniformes; family Trogonidae; genus Trogon; species Trogon surrucura. The sequence continues at coordinate 15,726,743 of CM036617.1, read as the reverse complement.
AGTCTTAACACAATTCATAGTGTGCTTTGGTCTCACAGCACATTCTTTCTGGAGAAACTTGAATTGGGAGTTAGGCCCCAAGACCTCATCCAATGCAGTCTGCCTACTAAGGGGTGTTACATTTGCAGGGCCATGCTAGCTCTCATCTGAAGTTAAACCTCTCAATGTGCATAAGTTGTGCACATTGGGCCCTCAGCACCACTTCTGTTGTACTGCATTGCTTTTTAGTGTAGGAGAAATGTTATAGACAAGTCCGGGAAGACCAACCTGAGAAGTCGCCAGATTGGACCCCCTTGTTTTCTAAAGTTCCTCTCAGACAGGAGTCTAGGTGTGGCTGGATCCAGTCTGAGCACCCAACTGTAAAGAAGAGTTTTGATCCTCGATTCTGGCACAGAACTGATTTATTTCAGCTCTAGCTGGGACCCCACTTGGTTGTTTCCCTGTGCTTTTTATGGCCTCAAAATCTACTACACAAGGTGATCCTATACTTGTCCATGTGACATGATTGGACTTTTTGTACAATTAACTTGTTTAATAGTCCTCTTCCTCTATGATTATTGGAGTAACATTCAAAATTTACTTACTCATGTAAGTAAATTTAGAGCTGAAGGTTAAGAGTAACTCTGAAGAGAAGGACTTGGAAGTGTTGATAGATGAGAAGCTCAACGCAAGCCGGCGGTGTGCTCATGCAGCTTAGAAGGCCACCTGTGTTCTGGGATACATTAAGAGATCAAGAGAGGTGATTCTCCCCCTTTGCTCTGCTCTTGTGAGACCCCACCTCGAATACTGCGTCCAGTTCTGGTGTCCCCACCTTAAGAGGGACATAGATCTGTTGGAGCGCGTTCAGAGGAGGGCCACAAAGATGATCCAGGAGCTGAAGCACCTTTGCTACGAGGACAGGCTGCGGGAGCTGGGATTGTTCAGTCTTGAAAAGAGAAGACTTCAGGGGGATCTAATAGCTGCCTTCCAATACCTGAAGGGAACCTACAGGAAGGCTGGGGAGGGACTTTTTAGAAGAGTGTCCTGTGAAAAGAGAAGGTGAAATGGATTTAAATTGAAGGAGTATGGGTTTACATTGGATCGGAGGAAGAAATTCTTCAGTACAAGGGTGGCAAGACTCTGGAATAAATTGTCCAGAGAAGTTGTGGATGCCTCCTCCCTTGAGGTGTTCAAGGCCAGGCTGGATGAGGCCTTGAGTAACGTGGTCTACTTGAGAGGCGTCCCTGCCCATGACAGGGAGGTTGGATTAGATGATCTCTAAGGTCCATTCCAACCTAGACCATTCTATGATTCCATGATTATATGTAGTTTCCTTGTCCTCCCAATTTACCTGCATCTGGGTCTTGTCTGTTTTCTGTTGGCTTCAGATGGAATGATTTCTCTGTGTCCTTGAAGGTTTTTTCCTTGTGTCCAGTTTATCTTGTTGTGGAGGACTCCCAGTACTTCTCCATTTTGACTAAGCTAAAGTTCAGTTACAGTTTGCAGCCTAAAGCTTCAGCACTTGGGTCAGTCATGGTAAGCAAAATCATTCACATTGAGCAAAGTAAAACAAGTTTCAATCGCACCTAATTTAAGTGATCACGCAATTAGATCTAATATTCTACAAGTAAACTATTTTAATCCCCAACAGGACATCTTAGGAAGGATCCAGTGCATGATGCAACCCCAGAAACAAGAGGGAGGGCAGGAGGGAGCAGTCAACCCTGCTCAGCCCAAGCTGAGCTTGAGGCTGGGAACTTCAGGATGAGAATGCTGGGAACTGCAGGACGAGATTTTTTGGGGGAATAAGTGCCCACATCTTTTTTTTTTTTTTCAAAAACTAGCGAAAGGGTCAGTCTTCATAAAAGAAAGCCAAACAACAGCTGGGTAATGGGCCTTTGCTAGAGCCCATATTTTTCAGCAGCTATGAAATTAGAAAATATGTTTATCTTTCAGAAGGTTTTTAAGGTGGGTGTTGAAAGTTTTTCTTTTTCCATTTTAAAGTCAGATTTCTTGTGTGTATTTTTGTATTAAAGCTCCATGGACAGACCACTCACTTTCCTGTGTGCTGGCATTGCATATTTCTTTTGTCTCTGTAGAGTCATGCAATAGAGGTATCAACAATATTAAACATTAAAATCAGTAATGCAACACATTCAATCATTACACAAATTCATTCTGTACTCTCACTACTAATTTATAACTTTAACATTGCAATCTCATTGCCTGAAAATGTGCTTAAACCTTCATTTTGGTAAAAGCCTGAAAAAACAGTTTGAATAGCTGAGTGACTCATTAAAGAGTAATATAGCTTTTGCTTCCCGTTACCTCGCTCTATATTACATCGAACTTGGAGGGTGTTCCTCCAGGTTTTCTAATTATCTTTTGGAACCTTCATTACAGAAAGTGAAAATAATCTACTAGTTTGTGGCCACTCCCCCAAAAATGTCAAAATACTCTGAAAATGTAAAAGCATCATATTGGCCTTGCAGAATACAGGATTCCCAGAAGGGGATGCAGTTACACGCTGCTTCATATTCTGCTTCTGAAACCGGGTTATTCTACAGTAGCCCATTTACAGGGTTTTTTGAAATTACTTTTTGAAAGATTTGAATAAACTGTTTCAAGACAACAGGAAACATCTTTACAAGTTATAAAATCTTAAAGCAATAACAGACTGGTGTGCTATGGGCTCTTCAGCATTGTTCCAGTCCAGTTTTCTTCTCAGAAACAGCACTTACACATCAGACCATTAAAGACAATATATTTACATCTATATTATATTTCTCTAGCTGGAAAGTGTATAGAACATCTTTTTCTCCTCTTCTTGTCTGAAGAATAGCAAAATTCCCTTTCCAAATAGCTTTTAAAACAAAACTCAAAAGCCAGAACTGAGTTTCTCATACCAGTTTAATCAGCAATTTCACTATATGGAAGAAAACCCAACCCAGTAGCAGTGACATGACAAATACAATGGTTTTTATAGTTATTTTTTTGTAGTTTATATGCAGAGGCAGCACTAAAGTTGGTATAATTTAAAAAATCTGGATAATTTCAATGTGAATTAAACAAAGCTTAAAGAGACTTGTTTTAAGGATTTAGACCAACTTTGTTTTAAACCATTTTCAACTCATTCACTACTGACCAGTTTGACATTGTAAAACATTTAAATTATCTTGAACTTAAATGTGAAAATTCAGACAATGTAAAATAAAGCAAGATGGTTTTTAGTAGGAACCTTAGCAGACTGAAAAGGCTGAGATTTTTACCACTCCGATGTGAACCACAGCCAGCTGTTCTGATTTCAAATGCCATAACGTTGTTACAGCAGCTTCAGATGAGCTACAGTGATTTAGAAAATGCTTGATAAAACTACTTCAATGTAACTGATTCTAACATGGCTTGGAAGGAAGTCTGATTTTAATCTTGTATGTAGTAGCAACTAAAACACCTCCTCAGAAATTGATGGCTACCTTTACAGAAATGTAAATGAAAACAAACCACTTGCATTAAGGGCACACTTTCAAGTAATCTGTTACAAAAAGTAGCATGAAAGAAAATCAGGGCCCTTCAGTTAGTAGAATAATTGTAGAAATGCAGCTTGAATTATGTGAATCAGGTTACATATCAAGAATGAGGCAGAAATTGCCTTGTATTCTGTTAAAAGGGACTAGGAGTAATGGAAGAGTCCATGGTATTCATTTTTTTAGAAGACAGAATCAAGTGTTAACTTCTGAGGTTTTGGAGTGGTTTTCCAGTCACTCTTTGCTTCTTTCATTTAGTATGATTTAAAACATCTTAAGCTTGGTTGACATTTGTGATATAACCAGTATGAAGTTGCGGAGCACTCACTCTATGTAGCTGTTTAGTAAAACTTATGCACTTATATTAAAAACACTATTTGTACATGTGGAAACGTATAACTGTTCCTCAGGGAAAAAATGCATACAGGAGTCTTGTAGTTCTTAGGATCTGTGTGTTAGGTAGAAACCACAGTGCTCATATTGAACATACATCTCAAAAGGAAATTAGTGAGGAGGAGAGCACAGAGATTAAAGTCAACCATACTGATATTGGCATTTTATCTTCTGAGGGCCCTGTGGTCAACAGCAAAACTCCTGTGACTAGGATGTAGCCCAGCAAAAATTAATACTATGCCCATAACTCTAAACAGAACATCCTTGTTTTTTGGGGGCAAGGGGTCTGGCAACATGAAATGTCTTCTTTGTATTAGCGTAAGAGCCATAAAAGCTTCTTATAAACAACTATTTCCTCTGACCCATTTCTCTCTGGCCCATTTTGTGTGTCCGTTCTGGCTGAATCATCAGATCTTTCACTGCTCACAATCTGCAGCTAAATGTGAAGCTGAAGACAGACATGTTGTTCCTACCACTCAATACATGTTTATTTTTATCAAATGCAGGATTTTAATCTGTCAAGTCCCATTTAAGTGGATGAGGTTTCTTTTCCTCTGATTTCATTCCAGCTTCACTTAGGAAGAATAATAGTATATGGTATGATATAACAGATTCTCATGTAACAGAAAATAACTGCTACTGCCTTTCTGAGGAAACATCACCAGTTTGGGAAAAGGTCGGAGAAGGGCTTCTGTCCAATACAAGTCTTGTCTTTACAGAATGTAAAAAGAGCCAGTGAAATATAAACCAGATATCTCTCTGGATACTGCTTAGTGTCACCATCTTGGTTTTAGTAATTTGTATATATTTTGTTAGGTGATGGTTTTCCAGTAAGAAATGTATTGTCTTGGTTGTCCATCTTAGATGCTCCATGAACAGCAAATAGAGAGAGAGAGATAGTAACTCAACTAGTATAATCTTGGTCTCCTGGGTTTCTTAAGATTTTGGGGAGGTGTTTCACTGTGACTGGGATTTAGGCCTTGATGTTTAAGCAGTGTTGACAGGCCTTATCACATGCCCTGTAATTAAACTTGGTTATGTTGCTTAGATTGTTATATCTTAGATGAAGAGATACCTTTCATTTGATCACAGAATAATTTTTATTAAGTATTCATAGATTATTCAGAAAACTGGCTGAATATAAATACAAGTCAAACCAGAAACCTTTAGTAATCAGCTTTGTGCTTTGCCTAGTAGAGAGTTGAGATACTTGCTAAAGCTCCTGAGTTAAAAAGCTGCTGGAGTCACTGGGAATAACTGGTGTGTGGTGTGGTCACGTTGAATTTTCCCAGGCTGTAGGAAATAGGGAGTGGTAGCTTGGAGAAACTTGCTGTGACTCATGGGTTTAGTGACTTAACATGTCACTGCGCATCACGGAGTAGCAATATCTGACTGCAGGCATGCTCTTACCTCCTTGCGAATGTGAGATAATGTGGAATAGCTAACATCTGCTTCATCAGTGTGTATTATCCTGTTTTCCCCAAACTGAGAACATAGACATGGTTCATGACTGTGGCTTAAGTGATGAACAGCAATTTATGATGCTGGAGAAATCTTTCCTGTGTCCCAAGCTTTAGACAGGAGGCAACCAGTGGTGAGAGTCCTTCAAGATCAATGCTCCCTGCCCTTCCTACCATATTTGGGGTCAAAGGGTAGAAATCTGTGTACAGCCTAGGGGAAAGGATTTGCTTTATTCCAGTCTGGACTTTTGCAGAATATGCTAAAATGATATTTAGGTGGCTTTAGAGCAGAGTGCTTTGCTCCATGGCCAAGAGGTTAAAAGTACAAGTGGGAGATGAAGAGACTGTAAAACGTACAAGTATTCCTCTGGAGAAAATTCTGTGTTTGAAACTAGACAAGTATCAGACCTGTTTGATACAGTTCTTCCAAATACAAATGTGGCCTGCATTAAGAAAATTAAGTTAAATTCTGGTTAACAGTTATCATACATCTTATTCCCTGAAAAATGTGGAAAACTCTTATCTGGGTCATTTTTCAAGCTCCATGTAAAGGTAAAAAAGTCAGGAGAACTTGTTGAACTTATACTGGCCTGCTTTAGGAGCAGGTGGAGAACATGTCCTTTGGAAGCAATTTGTTCAAGTGGCTGAATTTCAGGATCACTAGACTTATGCCATAGGCCAGAAAAAAAATAATTTCAAGAGAATCTGACTAAGTCTGTCAATTTTAGAACATGCTTTGATACCAACCTTTTAAATCATTCTATGAACTGGAAATTGTAGGGTTTTGCACAGAAAGGAAATGTACAGTACTCTTGAACAAGAGGATCACAGTAGGTCGTGGAAACAAAGACCATATAACCCAAGGGAGCAATTCCACTCTGACTCACAGTCTCTATTTGTAAACTCCATGTGGCCTGGATGTCAAAACACTTGGCATCTCTGCTCTAAATGATTTGTCATGATTACTTTTAGAGTTCAGAACACTTGTTCATGGCCTCTCTTGAAAATCCACAATAAATATTATCATTGCAGATGAACTTGATGGTCTTTGAAGTTGTTTTGATTCTAAAAATGGTAATAGAGTTTATGTGCAATATTTCAGTTTCCAAAATTAAGACTCTTGTACACTTACGGCACGAAAAATATGTACAAATTCTTTTTTTTTTTTTTTTTTACCTGAGATTCATTACTCAAGAAATACTGTGGAGGGCTGTACTCTGCTAGCACTTTGTATTCCAATGTGATTTTGCACAGGGAATTTCACTCTGAATGGCAGACAAAGTCAAGAGCCTGATTCTGTGTCATTAAACCCTAAAACCTTTGCAGCTAGGCTTAGTAGAAGCAATATCAAAGCTAAACCATAGGTGGTCCTTCAGTGACAAGGACCAGTGGTGTTCCACTGAGAAAGGGAAATCAATACAGACATGGTAGCAACCAGTTTTAGGAGTATGAAAGCTGTGAAATGAGTCTCACAATTTTTTTTTCCTTCTTGAATGAAAAGTAACCTCAAAAGTCATCATAAACTAGTTTGACAGTAGAAGGGATGAGAACTGCAGGAGGGAAAAATGCCATTACCTTTTCGGCAAATAACAAAGCATCTAACATGCAAAAGTAGGTTTTCCCCAAGACCAGCAGAAAGAAAGGTCTAATTCTGGAGAGCAAAACAGTGGGAAGGGTGATTAGAAAAGCCTCAGACAACAGAAGACAGACTCATCTACAGCCGTTTTGTGACTTGTGGTTACCAATATTTCCAGTCCCAAATATTGAACAAGGCTGAGACAGGACCTTACTCATGAGAATGAATTTAAAGTTACACATTGTTCTAAATGTTCACATTCATATGTGAAGTTTGCACTTATCAAGCTTGAATAAGAACCACCTTTACAGTGTCACAGGAGGTTGGCAACTCTACATTTTCTTGACATAGTGAAGTTTTGATTCATTCTTAGTATTTTTTTTTTGCCCAATCTATTTTACCTTAAGGCAGCTTGAATTTCAAATACTATCTCAGATAAAAGTCTGGAGGCTGTGATCTCATTTTGCTAAGTAAATTAAAGTGAAATATTGGTGCTATGACTGTCTAGGTGCATTTTTTGCTTTTTGCTTGTTTTGAACTAACCTACCAGGATTTCTTGTTTCTTCTTGTTCTTAATTTGTTTTAATTCTTAGAGTTCTTTCCTTAGCTTTGTCCTTGTTTAGCTTTGCTTTTTATTATGATTTTCTTGGGTTTCATTAGGAGAAATTAATCTATCATTCTCTCTTGCTTTTAAAGGTGTATCTGTTTTGTTTTGCATGAAAGATGCTGTACAGAGTGAAGCTGCTGTTTTGTACAGTTTACTTGCTGGAAGCACTAGTCAGACTCAGTCTGACCTAAGCCTCCTGTCACACATATTTAAATAGTAAAAAAAAGGCTAGGTTTGGTTTCTAAGGATTTCCACTAAAGAAAGTTAAAACAACTGCAGCTCATGCTCCATTCTAGACATTACATTGCACCTTCTGGGCGCTTCAGAAAGAATAGGTAACATTTGTAAAGGCGTTAAAGAAGATGAAGGTCCTCCTTTATCTGTGGGATGGAAAGCAGAGTTATAGTATCATCTTGAAAAAACAGCTGACAGAGTTAAAAGTGGGAAGGAATGGCATTCTTGAAGAAATGGTCCTCAAATGAGTGCTACTACAACTGAGATTTACTGACATGGTTAAAGCCACACTACTTCTGTTCATGTTACGCTAGGTGCTCATTGCCTACCTCCTAGTCAGCTCACTGTCTCATTCAGAAAAATACTACTTGTTGCTGCTCCTTTGATTGCCTCTGAATACTGTTTCTATCGCTGTTTCTTGTCACTGATTTGCTGTTGCTGTTCCCACTTCACTGAACCCGTATCAGCACTGTGAGATTTCTTCCCCCTCGGGGTACAGCTACATCACATGTGGGTCACAGCACAGATCTGAGCCCTAGCCCATAGCTCTTAGCTTTAAAACCCCAAATACAAGTTTGATGACAGCATTTTGAATGAGATTAATCTCTTGTATGAGTTTCAACAAGACAGAGTCCTGCACTTGGCTCACAACAACCCCAGGCAGAGCTACAGGCTTGGGCAGGAGTGGCTGGAAAGCTGCCCAACAGAAAGGGACCTGGGGTGCTGATTGACATCGGGCTGAACATGAGCCAGCAGTGTGTCCAGGTGGCCAAGAAGACCAACAGCATCCTGGCCTGTATCAGGAATAGTGTGGCCAGCAGGACCAGCAAAGTGATTGTCCACCTGTACTTAGCTCTGGTGAGGCCACACCTTGAGTACTGGTGTTCAGTTTTGGGTGCCTCAGTGTAAGAAAGACATTGAGGTGCTGGAGCGTGTTCAAAGAAGAGCAATAAAGCTGGTGAAGGGTCTCAAGAACAAGTCTTACAAGGAGCAGCTGAGGGAACTGGGGTTGTTTAGCCTGAAGTAAAGACGGTTGAGACCTTATTGCTCTCTACAACTACCTGGAAGGAGGTTGTGGAGCTTTGGGTACTGGTCTCTTCTCCTAAGTAGCGAGTGATAGGACAAGAGGAAGTGACCTTAAATTAGGCCAGGGGAGGTTTAGGCTAGAAAAACTTCCATACTGAAAGGGTTACCAAAGACTGCAACAGACTGCCCGAGGAAGTGGTTGAATTGCCATACCTGGATGTGTTTAAAAGGTGGCTAGATACGGTGCTCAGGGACGTGATTTGGAAGTGAGTGTGGTAGAGTTGGCCCACTCTGAAAGGGTTACCAATGGATAATGGTTGGACTTGATGATCTTAAAGGTCTTTTCCAACCAAAATGATTCTCTGATCTCTCTTACAAAGTCACTATGTCTGAGCTCATCTTGCTTGGTTCTCTCTATAGTTCAATGAACAGTAACTACTTTTAGAGCGTGATTCATCTCATCCTGATAGTGATGCTTAAAGCAGGTCAGGCAAATTTCATTAAATGCATGTTCAATAGGATGGGGTTCCCAAAGTGATTTTCTCAGATGCAGACATCTTTGTTTTGTATGTCTAAATTTAGATGAGAACTGAATCAGGAGCATATTAGAGTGAAGCATCAAATATGAGTATCCTGTTCTGTTTCTAACAGCAGAAGATGACTAGCAAACATAATGAGGATCCTTGCTTAGATGGGCTTTTTGATAGACCCCTTACAGCCATTCCCATGTGTCTAAAGTTACATTTATTGTGTGTATTCAGAAAAGTGTCTGCAGAGGTCTAAATCAAAAGATCAAAGGATGAGCTGTAATTTGCAGTGTGAACACACTGCTGGGGAGGAATGTGTTACACACTTAATCATTTTCTCTTCTGCTGTTTCTTACCTTGTTTTAGACTTTCATTGTGCTGTGACAGCTGTGTCACTGCTTGATGTTAATTCTTCACCTCCAGCATGAAGCAGGATGTCCAATAGTCTCTTAAATAAAATCAGAGATATTATATTAGTCCCACCTTTAAAATGTAGGTTTTTTAACATAAATAACCCATAATGTACATATTATACAAAAAAAAAAGAGAAAAAAAAAGGAAAAAAACCCTACAGAAATGAAGCAAAAATTAGTCATTTCCTCTTCTCTTAAACCCATGAAAATACCAATCAAATGAAAATCAGGCTAAACAAAAAGGTTGATACTAGATGAATTTCATGAAAGGAATAAAATATGTAATGACCTCAGAATTTACTGAAATCACTTTAAATCTTCTTATGAAACTATGATGTTTTTTCTATTTTATTCAAATTGGATTCTATTTCCATCTCATTTTAAAATTCAACATTCAGAAAAATCTAACATATTTTGTCTGCCAGTGAATAGGGTGGAGATAACAAAGAGAATGAGACAGCACTCATATGGCGATGAGTGCTAGAAAGCTATGTCAAAGAAGTCCACTGAGAAAGAATTTAACATCATATATGGTTTCTTTCTCACAAAGCAATAATATTGCAATGACAAAGGCATGATTATAGCCCAAAAGTAGTTTCATCAGCTACACAGAATTGCTGAAGTTGGAAGGCACCTCAGGAGATTGTCTAGTTCAACCACCCTGCTCAGAGCAGGGTCAGCTAGTGAAGGTTGCCCAGGGCCACGTGCAGTTGGGTTTTGAGTATCTCCAAGAAGGGCATCATCAGAGACTCTCTGGGCAATAGCTCAGTGGGTTGAGCATGGTGCTTGAAACACCAAAGGTCACGGGTTCGATTCCCGTTCAGTTTTCATGTGTTGCCTGACCTATAACAGGGAGGTTGGATTAAATGATCTCTGAGGTCCCTTCAAGCCTAGGCCATTCTAAGATTCTATGATTCAATCTATTTCAGTATCTGACTACCCTCACAATGATTTTTTTCCTTCTTAGGTCTAGATGGAATCTCCTGTACTTCAGCTTGTGCCCACTACTTCTTGTCCTGCCACTGGGTGTCATCTGCCTCTGTCTTGTTTATGCCCACCATCACGGAATATCCTGAGCCTTTGCCTCTCCAGGGTGAACAGACCAGCTCTCTCAGTTTCCCCTTGTATGGCAGATGTTTCAAGCCTTTAATCACCTTCATTGCCCTTCACTGGACTCACTCCAGTATGTCCATGTCTCTCTTGTGTTGGGTAGCTGAGCACTGGACACAGCTCTCTCAATGTGTCTCATCAGTGCTGGGCAGAGGGGAAGGATCACCTCCACTGACCTGCTGGCAACACTCTGCCTCATGCAGCCCAGGAGGCTGGTGGCTTTCCATGCTGCAAGGGCCCATCGCTGGCTTATGGCCAACTTCTCCACCAGGACTTCCAGGGTCATTTCTTCAAAGCTGCTTTCCACCCAGTTGACCTCTGGTTGGCCAGAGCTGATTGCCCAACTTCCCAGCTGTGGGGATCTCCGTTTCCCAACCTGATGAGCAGAGGTGCTGCTGGCCCCTCCCCTGGTGCAGCTGGGGTTGAAGCTCATGAGACTGCAGGTCTCAGAGAGGATCCAGCCACTCTTTCCCTCACCACCCTGATGCTGTGCAGGCCTCTGACCTCCTCCCACTGTGAGATTTTCCGGGTGGTTGCAGCCTCTCAGCTGACCTTTCCCGGCAGCAGCAGGCACCCTGCTGCTCCTCAAAGGGTTCCCAGGAGTCCCTTGACAGTCTCCGTACAAGTTCCCAGAAGACATACGGGATCTCAAAGTGGAGCACAGAAACCACTGCACGAACTGTGGTGTTTGCCAGCTGTGCTGTGGGGCTCTGTGGGACTGGAAAAAAGCAGCTGCTGTCATGCAATGTTGTTGGTTTTTTTTTCAGAAAGAAAAGAAAAATTATGAGCATCAAGGAAAAGTAACCACAAACAGAGAAAGACAAATTATTTGTCTGCAGACACTAATGCACACTTCTAAAAATACTTTTAAAGGTCTTATGAGTCCTTGAAATTTCTGAGAGTGTTCGAGAATCTTGATATATGAGTGTATTATTGATTTAAAGACCTCTGAAAACTTTTCTTTTTGAAAATCAAAGATCAGATTAACTCATGCTGTTGCAGGGGCTGTCAATTCTCATAGTTGCTGTGAGAAGCTTCTTAATGGAGTGTTGTGATAAAAGTGAAGTGCTTCGTTCTGCCTTTATCATGTTGACTTTTATAGTATAATTTATTGTGAAAAGCTCTGGTGAGAAGACTCTTTGGTTTATTGAAATGAAAATCCAGATAATATTCAGTATTTCTGAAGTGAACTTTACTAGAAATTTTGCCTCTTGGGAGGTTTTGACATTTTATTTCAGTTTCTGTCAATAGGAAATGTTGAAGAGCTAAATGGCCACAGAGAACAGAAATTGCAGAATCTGTGCCCCTGTGACATACTTTCACAGAATCACAGAATCGCAGAACGTTAGGGGCTGGAAGGGACCTCAAAAGATCATCTAGTCCAATCTCCCTGCCAGAGCAGGAATGCCTAGATTATGCTACATAGGAATGTGTCCAGGCAGGTTTTGAATGTCTCCAGAGAAGGAGACTCCACAACCTTTCAGATAGAGATTATGGTGTTTCTTTCCTCTTCTTCCCACTCTATTAATATTGTATCTCTTATCAAATTACATTTCAGTAGTAAAATTGGTACAGGGCAAGAGATTTCAGTATGTGGTCTAATGAGCTTCATGTAGGAACAAAAAGTCTTGTGCTTTCAGAGTTTGCATACATCTTACGTTTCTGGCTACATCTTTCATGCTTGCCTTGTTTGAGCAGCATCACTGTATAAAGGTTCAGACTTTCCCTGCGGTCTCTTATGAAGACAGAATTGGTTTAGGAAACAGGATGAGTATTGTCATTGAGAAAATAATAGTTTAAATGCTTTGATGTGTAATATATTCAATGTATTCTCCTTTCTGAAGAACAGTTAATTATTGCTTATTAAAAACCACTTAAACAATACAAAATAAAGCATACTTGAGCTTTCTCACCAAAATTCAAATACTAATTTAATACTAATATGGAGTGATTTATCTCATAGGATTAATCCTAGGATTAATAGTATTTTAACATGTGCTGGAATCAGGGACTTGATCCATCTCCTTAGCTGTATACTCAGTTATTTTCCAATTGAGATCATGAAATGTGATCCTACCCAGAATGAAAATAAATTCTTGGTTCCTCCCTCCAGTATGAGACCCTTTGTAACACAATTTTATCTGCATGACGGAGTGTTTCAGATACATCTCTTTTCTGTGAATAACAACAACATTTTACTGGACATCTCTAAGAGACAACTACTGTGTGTCAAGGTCACTGGAATCGTATCTCCTCAGGAGACACGCTTTGAGCATCTGTCACTGACAGCCTCGCAGATGTTAAGTTTATTATGCAGCCCTCATTCTTTGGCACTATCATTTATTGCTCTGTAACCATTGCAAAAAAAATTTAATCCGTTATCATTTCCAGCAGTAGTCAGAAAGTTAAGCCAGAAAGTTAATAATTGAAAAAGCCATTACCAGGTCATCCTACAATTCAGTTAATTCCCAAAGCAGAATCATTGCTACATAGTTCCTCCCCATACCCTTCTTAGTTTGTGGCTGATGACTAAATTTTGTCCCTTGGGTCTCACTTGTCCCCAGCTCTGGTCCTGGTGGGTGTCTGGCTGTTCTGGGAGCCCTCCCTGTCCCATGGATGCCCTGGTGCCTTCCCGGGAGTATCACCTGCCTACATTTATGAATGCAAACTGAAATCCTCTTTTAATTCCCCTCATTGGTAGGAGGGCTGGAACAAAAGCGTCAGGACGTGAATTTGCACTTATCTTTGAAAACAAATGTTGAAATGACAACCTCACAGTATTTTAATAAAAGCTGAAAGCTGATGAACTTATTTACCTTTTTACAAAATTGAACACTTGGAATAAACAAAATTTCAGAGTAAAAAGTTACTAATTTGGGAACGTAAGAGTTAAAACCTCTCACAGATTTAAAAAGCATTTCATCCCTGTTCAGAAGAAAATGCCAAAAACTTAAAATATCTCGCAGGCATACTTGGGTGCTAAAACCTCTGAGGAGTTCCTTTGCTGCTGCCAAACCCAGCAACTTCCACTACAAAGAATGACAGTGCAATGATCTTTAAGTAACTGTGTCTCGTAAACTGAGATCAAGAGTGACATCAGTCATGAAACAACTGCACGATGGGTGATGCCTGATAATTTTTTTCAAGTAATTTGATTCTTCCATTAAGAGCCAGATTTTCAAAGAGGTTCGTAGCTCAGTAGCACCATCTGCAGCTCCAGAAGCTTGAAAAACAATGCCCCTATGGACACTTTCTCCGAAAGTTGTGGAAAAACTCCCTAGTACTGCACCCATGTAAATTGCCAAACACTACAATACTAACCTGGTGGAGAACTAGTTGGTGTCTTAGCTTTTTCATTGCTAGCTTGGAGATATCTTACCCAGCACTGCCCTGGACCATGTATAGAAGACTTCAAATTTTGCATAATGCAGTTTGGCTTTTGTAGAGGACAGAAGTGGAAAAGCAATTATGTAACTCAAGTCTGAAGTACATTAACAGATTGATGTGGGGAAGTTTTCAAAGTATCTTTGTTCTGTGCCTATATTAAACCAAGGCTATTAATAGGGTGGAAATATTTTGGGTAAGTCCCATGAACTTTCACATCAAGCTGAGACTGAAACTTTTTTAAGTCTTGCAAAAACTCTCGTGTACTTTTCTGTGACTTGTTTTGCTTACCTCTGTGCTTCTTGTTTAATAGATAAAACAAGAAAGGGAAGGTTCAAAATGCAACTTGAGGAACTGTTCTCATGGTGCTTCTGACCTACCTGGCAGCCAGAGCCATCAGAAATTGCTAGGGTACTTAGCTTTGCTTTATAGCAGAAAGGGCCAAGCATGTTCCTGATTAGAACTGGTAATTAATGTAACTAATATAGCTCTATTTTAGTTGGTAGCCATTAACAACACATTCAGAAAGATGTGCTGATTGTTTGAAAGCCAGTGAATATTCTAGTAAAAAGTTATTAGTATAAAAGATATCCAGCTAGAAATATCTGAAATGTCAGGGGTTTGACATATGCCAGTGATTCAGTGTTTATGCTTGCATGTATTACTTCAAGCATTCAGCACTCTTAACTTAAACTGAATAGTTTGTTTCCATTGGTTTATTGCATGAGGAACAGTGAGTGCTCTGTTTCAGACATTTCTAGCTGGAACTCTTACAGTTATTAGACTCTTCCACCAATATGCTTGATTATGGATCAGAACTAAAACTAATAAACTACGCTACTAATTCAAGACACCTGTTTGTATCACTGTGAACCATACACTGCTGAGATAGGCTCCGTACCTCTATGTCTGGGGATACGATGGGGTTGTCTATGTGGAGAGTGTTTTGTGCATCGTTATGTTTATAATCGTAAAGTCATAGAATTATAGAATGGCTTAGGTTGGAAAGGACCTTACAGATCATTTAATCTCAACTTCCTTGCCATGGGCAGGGACACCTTTCACTAGGCCATGTTGCTCAAAGCCTCATCCAGCCTGGCCTTGAACACTACCACGGAGGGAGGCATCCACAGCTTCTCTGGGCAACATGTTCTGGTGTTTCACCACCTTCACAGTGAAGAATTTCTTCCTTACATTTAACTTAAATCTACCCTCTTTCAGTTTAAAACCATTTCCCCTCATCCTAACATTACAGTCCCTGACAAGAAGTCCCTCTTCTTTCCTGTAGCAACCTTTAAGTACTGGAAGCCTTCCTCTGGACTCTCTGCAACAAGTCCACATCTTTCATATGCTGAGGAGCCCAAAGCTAAACCAGGTGGGTCTTACAAGAGCAGAGCAGAGGGGCAGAATCACCTCCCTCCACCTGCTGGCCACGCTTCTTTTGCTGCAGCCCAGGATACAATCGACTTTCCGAGCTGCAGGCACACATTGCTGGGTCATATTCAGCTGTTCCTCCACCAACACTCCCAAGTCCTGCTCTCCATTCATTGCTCAGCCTCAATTTGTGTTTGGGATTGCCCTGACTCACGTGCAGGACGTTGCATTTGGCCTTGTTGAATTTCATGAGGTTTGCATGGGGCCACTTCTCTAGTCTATCAAGGTTCCCTCTGGATGGCATCCCTCATCTCTAGAGCAGCAACCATATCACTCAGCTTGGTGCCATCAACAAAGTTGCTGAGGGTGCACTCAAATGGTCATTCAAATTAAGTCATTCAAATCAAAGTGATCTTCTGTAATTCTGATTTAAATTACAATGAGGAACTGACTGCTCAGTACAGGTAATAAGATACAATTTTTTTTTTTTTATGATGATGATGCCCTGTAAAATGCAGAATTACAAGGAATCAAGATATGTATGGTAAAACAGAATTATGAATTCTCAGATAAACAAGAAAATACCATGAAGCTAAGAAAGACCTAAAAACCAGAGCAGCAGAGGAATTAGTTATAAATAGTCTTGATTCAAAAGTCTTAACCTTCTTTCTGTTTTGGAGCATATTTCACTGCAATGTACAATATGCCTTGAAGCATAATTGGCAGGAAACATAGTACAAGGTCATGTAATGCCTGTTTTCAGATATAGTATCCTAGAACTCTGCTCTCAGTTGTGCTATAAATATAATGTTAGCCGTCCCTCCAAGAGGTGATAAAACTCCACATGTAAAACTGCCTCAATTTTTGTACTGTGTGTAGCTTCGGCTGTTGGCATAATCGCCTTTGTGCCCACAGAGAATTCAGATTTCCAGATGCTTTCAAGAGAGTGCCCACAGATCCGACTGGACAGAAATACACAATTTTGTTTGCATCCATGAGCCTGGTTGACTTCCAGGTGTTTTTTTTTCAGGATGATATGAACGCGTGGCAATTGTATTTTGCTTTAGCCTGCTTATTAGTAAATAGGAAACAGGAAATTAATATTGGTTTTGTTAATTAGACTGTCCTTAGCTTAGTACCCAGACAGCAACCCAGATACATAAAGCAACTCCCATATGTTACTAAGTTTCCTGAAATAAGGCTCTGTGCTGCATGAGTCTTGCCTTTGTGACAATTTCCCTGTTTATTATAGTAAAATACTCCTTCCAGAAACGCGTCATGCAGTTTAGAATGGCATGTACTAAGCACAAACCCATACTGATTTTGAAGGATCTGTAACACAGCAATGGTAGCCCCCCTCCCCAATTTCTTTTTTTTTTTTTTTCATATGTAATTACACTGCCATAAACACAAGAGAGGCATTTGTTAAATGAGGCCGTTGTTACCCCAGGCCCAAGTAAAATTCCATGCATTTTGAATTTCATGTGTAAAGCTTGGTTACTGAAGACCCTGTCTTGCTTGGAAATAGGTGTCCATATCAATAAGGCACGTCTTAGAAGTGTAGCGTGTTTGCTTGCTGATGGAGTGTCTTACTGGTCCTGTCAATCACACGTGTTTTGTCTGACAGTCCCTGTAACTATCTATATTACTACTTAGAGCTTTCCTTGATTTCGAATTCAAACTTGAAGATCCATTTTTGCTTTTATGAGTCTATATATATAGTTCTCACATCTGCAGAATCCTCACTAATGATTTGAAACCATTGATGCACGCTGCGACATAAATAGTGTGTCAGTAACAAAGTGGTTTAGGATAGCGGACAAGTTTTGGACGCTGCTTAACTCTGTAAAGAGGAATCATTTAAATTACAAATAACACTAATGTAATGAGGACACTCTAGTCAAACGTCAGCAGCCCAATGAAATGTCTCATTTACAGCCAGGCTGGAAAAAATACCTTGCAGTTAGAAGCAACTCCATATTGGTAGGGAGATAAAAGCTCAAAATACCAGACTTCTAATATTGGTTTGTTCATGTCTCTTGTTCAAAATTTAAAGAGACAAAATTAGAGCATTTTTAAAAATATATCAGGAATGGGTTTCCCAGATGTCCAACCACACGTCCCTGAAAAATCATTGCACTAAGCAGCGGGCAGGTTAAAACCCATTCTGTACTGTTTGGTTCTACCAAGAGGTCCCAGATCCTGGTGGCAGACACAACTCATTTTTCTCTGGTCAGTATATTCATGACTATGTTATGCATTACTACACTGCCTCAGGAAGAAGAAACATTCTCGTGAGGTTGCCCAGAGAGGCTGTGGAGTCTCCTTCTCTGGAGACATTCAAGACCTGCCTGGACACGTTCCAGTGTGGCATAATCTAGGCACTCCTGCTCTGGCAGGGGGATTGGACTTGATGATCTTTCGAGGTCCCTTCCAATCCCTAACATTCTATGATTCTATGATTCTATGATTACTCTGTCATCTCTCTCACCCTACCGTGCAAAACCAGTGCAAGGTTCCAATGTGCATAAATCACACTATATTTGTCCTCCAAACTATTTGCTGACACACACACTGTGCAAGGTCATTAACATTTAGTGGAGCATCAGGGCGCACATGACCTGAATTGAGTTGAAATACATTACATTTTCAGGGAATAGAAAGAGTTGTATGATATTTTGAATCCTTGGGAAGACTACTAAAAAAGCTCACAAGGGAACAAAACCCTTTTGTCAAAGCAGAGTCAGGTATTACTGTTTTGTCAGTCCTTCTAGTATGTTTGCTATTCTGATGTCATAGGCACATTCTTAGTACATAGGTCATGCGAACATGACTTGCAAAGCTGTATTTTTAGCCTGAATGAATACATCTTTTATGAGAGGAAGAGTTTCCTTCACAAAAAGAGCTTGCAAATTATGTGAGACTTAATTTTTTTCCCACAGACTCTTACACATATGTTGCAGACATCAAGAGTAACAAAAGCTTTTAATCTGGCTAGCTAGGACAGCTGCAGGAGTTAAAATGCTGCTCTAAGTTCATTGGTAGATGTCTCTGCTACCAGATGTTCAACTTGTTTGCCCTGATACTCACTGAGAACTGTGCAAATTAAAGAATAATCTGTGATTACATTATGCTCTGTACTCTATTGCACTATAGATTGTAGCAATTCTCTCAAAAAAATGTCCAGCAGTTGAAGAACTAATTATAGCTCAACATATGCTGCATTTGCTCTGTAAACCTTCTTTTCTCATGCAGAAAACGGTTCAGTTAAGTCTGGCTAAGTGGTATTTCTATTGCCTCACTGATTCCACACAAGCCTTAGATCCAGCCTGAGGTTCCCCAGGTCACCGCTGTATATGTGTGAGCATTTTGGCTCACAGATAAAGCAGAGTCAGGACCACAGTTGTGAGAGTGCTTATATTGACTTCACACACTGCACCACCCTTTCTTCTCCATCATCCCACAAAGGAAATATAAACCCCACAAACATGTCACAAAGGAAATATAAATTAGAATTTACTTCAATGCCACTTCCTCTGGTTTTTACTTTCCTTCCCTGTTTTCCTGTTTGGGTGATTTTTTTCCCCTGAAGCTCATGAAGTCCTTCTCTCCAGAAGTGGGCAAAGGTTTTTAAGTGGGAGAAAAGTGATAAGGATGTCTGGCCAAGGTCCAATTTTCTTATAATGTGGTCCTGGTGCCCTCTTGGGTTTCCCAATATTTAACGTGAGGCAACCTGAAAATAAGCCAGTCTCCAAACAGGTTTTCAGCAAATCCTAATGCACTGAGTACATCTACATGTAAATGATAGGTTAGTCCTGACTTAACATGCTGGGTGCCAGTAGTTGAAGCACATTAAAGCACTTGAAAAATGACTAGATTGGAATCAGGGAATTTGGACTATGAGTCTAACACTAATTTTTTTGCTTGGGTGTGAGATCTGCAGACATCCAAGGCAAAACTTCTTCCATTGCCTCTCAGCTCTAGCAGACTGCTGAGAGGACTAAGAGTGTCGGGGCATTTGCGTTAAGATTCCGCTACCTCTGCAAGCCGGGAAAAACTGCTTAAACTGCTGCTAAAAGTTCTACTGAACAGTGGCAACACCTCCTGGGTGAGCTGAAGGGGGAAATCTCTGAGTGCCCTAACAGGCAAGCAAGACTTCAGCAGGTCTGTGAGAAATACTAAGCACTAAGATGGAATGAGCTCGTGAGACAGTATGTTCTTTCATCTGCCGTGCCTCAAATCAGGATCAGGCCTGTAGCTGGATGGCCCTGTGTGTATATTTACATACTCTACAACCACTCTGAAAATCCATTCATATTGCAAAGTTTTGCTCGTAGGCAGAAGGAGGGGAATGACGGCCAAAAGGGTGATCATAAGACGGATAAGGTGCACCAAAGTGCCAGAGGTTCGTCTCCTACAGAGAAATTGTGCAACATTCAGAGCCTTCGTACTCACACATCGCAAATATGAAATCAGATGAAAGGCCGGAGGCTGTCTCCAGGAACAGAGCATTATTAGACAGGCAGGTCTCACACTTGTCTTTTTTTTGTTACAGTTACTGTTTGCAAACAAATGCAGTGGATAAAGAACAGAGTTTCCATTCCTAAAAATTTTCAGCGTCATTTTAGATATGAAATGACAGTGAGAGGGAATCTGATGAAGGACAGAAGATGAGGGGTTATGGCAGTGGGATCCTGTCACTGTGCAGCCCAGGCATTTTCAGGCAATTTGGGTGATTTAAAAAGATTTTTTTTGCTTCTCTCATAGTCCAGGAATTAAAACTTCCAGTGAAATAACTGAGAAAGAATCAGTGGGAGAAGCAAGTTTCATGTTGCACAGAGGGAAGGTGATTTTTGGCAGGAGCAGAGAAACCACATTGATATTAGCACAATGTAGCAGGAGTTTGTCTAATGAGGCTGGATTTGGAAACATGAAGAATTATGTGAAATATTTAAGGCAAGGACAGCTATTTACACAAAATGTTGTGTTAATAGAAGTCTAAACTTGAGATGTGTCCAATGGTTTATTGTGTGTGTAGAAGCTGGCTGTAATGATTGCTTTAAACAAGGACTGAGTAGAGATGGTTGGGGAGAATATCCTTAAAAAAGCAGACTGGATTCATCAGAATTAAATTTTTTATCAACCCTGGCTGTCAGACAAGTCCTTTAGAGTCTACATGGTTGATCAGACTCACACATAACAACAGGAGGATTTAAGATTTTGTTTAGATATTTAAAAAAAGCTAAATCTGCCGTCACAATAATCGCTTCACTCTGAATTTACACAGCAGGGTCTCACATTAGTGAATTCTGCAGGTATGTAAGAGACTTAGTGCTGAAAGGACGAATCCAGGTTTTACAATTTAAATCTTGGAAAACCCTGTTCACTCAAGATTGAACCTGCCATGTTAGACAGACCTGTTTCACTTAGCCTTTATTCATGTCTCACAAATGACAGGGGCTTCAGAAGAAGATATAAACCCACATGCAATTCAGCACACAATGAGAAGTTATACTGGGGAAAGGAAATTATTGTATACAACAGTAACAAGAAAGAGATAAAGGCAACCTCAAAATTTAGGTGGAAAGTTAAATGTTTCAGAATAACCAGTGACCTTCTAGTGATGGAAATTGCAAACCTGTCATGAGTCCCTGAAAGGAAGTTGCTCGGTAAATTTGCACCCTATGGTTTGCATCCCATCAAATTTGCATCTTCTGATGCTATTGCCCTCCTTCCTCTGACGGACAAATCTGGCAGCCAGTACTTACAAATATACATCTCATACTGCAGAAATTGTAAGCAGTCCAGAGGGCAGTGAGTGCAACCTTACATGGGCTAGGACCTGCCAATATTGCATTTGATTGCCTGTACTTCATACAGTGTTTGAATTGTCTAAATATGATGCAATATGGAATGGCAGTGTTAAACAAACTCAAAAGTGGTAAAAAGTGTGAATATTTTTTCTTGTTTTTATTTTCCAGAAGAAACATTTTTTTATATCACAATACTAAGAACAAGTGAAAACAACTTGGAAACACTATAATTCTGTAAATGCAGATCTACTTTTCCGTAACATCACAGAATTTAAATTCAGATTACTGTGAGGATTTTCATAGACCAAATTACCTCTTCAGTGTTAAGTTTGTGAGACTGAGAAATACGAGAGGTTCCACTGACTGCTTTAAATTCTTTACAAGCAGCTTTGCAGGAGAAAAATGTTAAGGCAGTAAGACACAGCTAATTTAATCTCATAATTAAGTGGTGACTGCTTCCATTCTAGATGGCATGATTTTTTATAAGAGTTCCAGTGAAGAATGAGTATGACCTGAGTCTGGGCATTTCACTCAAAGAAGATAAACTTTGCTCTCTAGTGTGTGAATAATACAGTAGACAGCAGAGAGCATTGAATGGAGCTTCTCCTGATTTTCCTTTATAATCACTGTTCTCTACTCATCCTTTAATCAACGCTGAGGCAAAGAGACTTTGTCTTCCTCAGCAAAGTCTGTGTTTTTTGCGTTGGTGTTGCAGAGGAAGATTAGGTTTGGGGGTCTTGAATGTCTCCCTTTATGTCTCCCAATTTCCTTTGCATTTGGAAACTGCTAAGGTATCAAGTAAATTGTTTCTTTCATGGTGGACCTACTCAGTTTTGCCATAATAACCTTCTCTAGTAACAACAGTAGCATCCTTAGAAAAGGATTAGGGGAAGGAAGAAAGAAATGTACAGATAAAGGAGCTCATTGGTTTGCTGTTGCTCAGGCTGTAACAGTATAGACTTATTTTCCCTAGGGTGTAGTTGCACTCATATTTTTTCCAATAGGAAAAGTGTTGAAGAAAACCTATACCTCCCACACAACTACTTCTTGTTTCTGTGCTGTATCACAGTTAATCATGCTCCTCAGCTTTGTTTATATAGCAAGTTGTTGAGTCAAAAAAAAATTGACGTGGTTAAAAAATAAACCTAGCAGCAGAAAAATAGTTTAGTTTCTTTGCTTATTGTTTTTTCACTCTTTTTACCTCGTTGAATTCCATTTTGTTTCCAGGAATTACCCTCTTAGCCTTCACACAGCCTTCTAGAGATATGCCATAGTTACCAAGACGTTTATGACCATCGCATGATTGAATTTTCTCCTGTGGTCTAATTTTGTACAACTCTAGGTTTCCTGTGATATCATTATCAGCAGAAGTGTACTACGAAGTGTGAAACCTGCATTAGTAAGACTGCAGCCAGCAGGCCCGGTGATCTTTCCCCTCTATTCCACATCTGTGAGATACATCTGGAGCTCTGTGTCCAGTTTTGGGCTTCCCAGTAATTACTGTGAGAGACACTGACATATAGTAGTGAGTCCAACAGAGATAACCAAAATGGTCACGGAACTGGAGTGCAAGATATATGAGGAGAGGATGAGACTTGGGCTTGTTCAGCCTGCAAAAGGTAAAGACCTCATTGCTGTTTTCAGCTGATCGCAGTATACAGAGAAAATGGAGCGCGGCTTTTTTGGATGTTCACGGTGATAAGATAGAAGGCAGTGGACGTTGTTTGGAGCATGAGAAATGCCAGTTACATATTGAGATTTATTATTTTTTTACAAAGAGGGTTGTCAAGTGCTGGAACCGTCTCCCAGAGAGGTTGAGCAATCTCCATCCTTGGAGTTGTTCAAGAGTAGCTGGACATGGACTTGAGCAACTGATCTGATTGAATCTGCTTTGAGCAGGGATTTGTACTAGATGAACTCTGGAGGCATCTTCCAATCTAAGTCAGTCTATGACTAGTCTAGCTGGTTGACTTTCAAAGATCATCTCCTCCAGCTCAAAGGCACTGCATTTCTAAAAGGAAGAAGTCTGGTAAAAACACTAGGAAAAGGAACGCCTGGCCAAAATCAAACACAAGAGGGGAATCCACAAAGGGTGGAAACAAGGACTAGTAGCCTGGGATGATTACAAGGAGATTGCTTGTGAAACTAGAAACCAGGTTAGAAAAGCTAAAGCCCTGACGGAATCAGGGCCAGAGATGTTATAAATGGCAGAAAAGTATTCTACAGGTATGCGAAAGAAAAAAGAAAAACAAGAGAGAATGTGAGGTCTCTCCAGAGAGATACAGGTGACCTGGTTACCGAGGATATGGAGAAGGCTGAACTTTTTTGCTTCAGTCTTCACTGATAACCACTTGAGCCACACAACCCAAGTCACAGAGGGCATTGGCTGGGTCTGGGAGAGTAAAGAACCATCCAGGGTAGGAGCAGGTCAGGTCCAGGAACACCTAGAGAACCTGAAGGTGCACAAATCCATGGGACCTGATGACATACACCCATGGGTCCTGAAGGAACTGGCGGCTGAAATTGCTAGACCACTAGCCATCATATTTGAGATGTCATGGCAGCCTGGTAAAGTTCCCACAGATTGGAAAAAGGGAAGCATAACCCTCATCTTTAAAAAGGGAAGCAAAGAACACTCAGGGATCTACAGACCAGTCAACCTCATCTCTGTGCCAGGCAAAATCATGGAACAGATTCTCCTGGTAACAGTATTAAGGCACACGAAAAGTAATGAGATGATTGATGATGGCCAATATGGCTTCACTAAGGGCAGATTGTGCTTGAATAATTTGGTGGCCTTCTATGACAAAGTTACAGCTCTGGCTGATATGGGAAGAGCAACTGACGTCATCTACCTGGACTTGTGCAAGGCATTTGACACAGTCCCACATGACTTCCTAGACTCTAAAATGGATAGACATGGACTTGACAGGTGGACCACTTGGTGGGTAGAGAACTGGCTAGAAGGTTGTACTCAAAGAAGTCCACATGGAGACTAGTGACAAGTGGAGTTTCTCAGGGGTCTGTTCTGGGTCCAGTGCTGTTCAACATCTTTGTCAGCGACATGGACGACGGCATTGAGTGCACCCTCAGCCAGTTTACCAACTACACCAAACTGTGTGGTGCTGTGGACTCACTTGAGGGAAGAGATGCCATCCAGAGGGACCTTGATAGGCTTGAAAAATGGACCAGTGCAAACTGCAGGAGGTTCAACAAGTCAAAGTGCAAGGTCCTGCACCTGGGTCGGGCCAGTCCCAGGCACAAATATAAACTGGGTACAGAGTGGGTTGAGAGTAGCCCTGAAGGGAAGGACTTGGAGGTGTGGATAAATGAGAAGCTCAGCATGAGTCAGCAGAGTGCTCATGCAGCCCAGAAGGCCAGCTGTGTCCTGGGATGTATCAAGAGGAGTGTGGCCAGCAGATCAAGAGAGGTGATTCTCTCCCGTTACTCTGCTCTTGTGAGACTCTACCTTGAATACTGTGTCCAGTTCTGGTGTCCCTACCATAAGAGGGATATGGATCTGTTGAAACGATTTCACATGAAGGCCACAAAGATGATCCAGGGACTGGAGCACCTTTGCTACGAGGACAGGCTGTGGGAGCTGGGATTGTTCAGCTTGGAGGAGAGTCCGGAGGCACCTTATAACCGCCTTCCAATACCTGAAGGGAACCTGCAGGAAGGCTGGGGAGGGACTTTTTAGAAGAGTGTCCAGTGATAGCACAAGGGGAATGGATTTAAATTCAAGGAGAATAGATTTAGGTTGGATCTTAGGAAGAAATTCTTCAGTACGAGCATGGCAAGACTCTGGAATAAATTGCCCAGAGAGTTTGTGGATGCCCCGTACCTGAAGATGTTCAGGGCCACATTGGATGAGGCCTTGAGCAACCTGGTCTAGTTGAGAGGCGTCCCTGCCCATGGCAGGGAAGTTGGATTAAATGATCTCTAAGGTCCCTTCCAGCCTAGGACATTCTATGATTTTATTGAAAAACTATTAAAACAATCCCTAAATGAAAAGTCATTTTGAAAATGAGTTTAAAGGGTGAGACTTGTTCAACTTAAATACAGCTTTCTAAACCTGAGGAGTCTAGTCTAGGCTCTGCCATAGTCTCTGATTACAAAAAGGCATTTCTGTGAAGTGATGAATCTCATCCAGTGTCTAAAACATGTAAGATTAGATACCATTTGGAAGTGCTTGTCTCCATTGCAGCTGAAGAACAAACAAGGCTTAGTTAAGTTAAACTTCTTTTTTAGGGCTTATAAGAGTGCCACCCAATAGTGAGAGGGCCTAAGGACTTTGCCAAACATGGAGAGCAGCTATTTGTGGTTGGGTTTACCGATTTCGCAGAATATAGGAAAAGCTTTTTCAATAACATGAGAAGGATTTTATTTGCATTGCCATAGATAGCTCTCCTGTTGCAGTAGAGGTCATGTGTCTGAAGATATTTGAGATGATATGAAGATTTACAGCCTCTTGGCTATAGGAGAACACAAAAAGTTAATATATTTTTCAGAAATTCTCTCAATATTACCTGGTATTTATGTAGTTTCAATGATTATAAGTATGTGAATCACAAGCTCCAAGTATTATCACCCATACTGACTTATAACCTTCCCATAACACAGCACATATCCACACAAAAATAACAGATCACATAACTTTTGACATCAGAATAGACATTTCACAGAGCTACTTAGATGTTCTTTTTAATTATTACTGCCTGTACTATAAAGGAATATAGTAATATTTTTTACTATTCTTGAAAACAGGACATTGAAGTGGTTGGTATCATGGTGTGCAAAGTGAAGCCACCAAGTGTATTATACAAAAAAAAAGAAGGAAATGTCGAGACTATATGACTGACATTTGGGGAAAATCTCCACATTACTTCTGCAATATGGGTCAGAGTCCTGATTTGCCAAAGTAGGTGATTCAGGCATGCGTTTATCCAAGACAGCATTTGTAACTTAGATGAAAAACAAAAAGAAATTGTGGTTTGTTGTGAATGCTGCTAATCATTTACCCATCAAAACTATTAGTGTTTCAAAGTAACTGGTGTTAGTCAGCTGCTGTTCCTCAGCTAATTGCTGTGTTAATGTACAGGCTATCATGTAGCTTCTGACAGTGTAGAGCAGGAAAAGAGCAGAGCACTGCAAAGCTTTCCAGCCAGCTGCTCTTAGCAATTGCAACACACTCACGCTCACTGCCAGTGGTATACCGAGTCCATCTGCCCATTACCTGCTAAAAGATCATTTAAATGTCTACAAACACTTTTTCTTTTTTTAGTGTTTGCGCAGTCAGTTGCCGATTTATGAAAGGCTGGGTGAGCACCCGTGAAATGGTAAATCAGGTCCCTGTTTACAGAACAAATTGTTCATCGAAACCAGCTTTACCAGGCTCCCTTCTGCTGACCTCCCCTCCTTGCTGTGACAGCCCAGGGTGTCAGCACCAGCTGTCAATCAGATCAGGAACAAATCAAGTTGTGTGGTTTCTTTTCTTAACATATTTTCCAATGTTTTCTTTAAATGATGTCCCAGGCACAGGGTGGGAATGAGAATCCATGAGGGAGAGAGAGATATAGGCTGTCTTATACATTCAGCTCTATTGAACACATTGTAGGCTTGGATGGATGGTGGCCATGCAGTGGGTGTGATCTATCTGGATATCAGTAAAGCATTTGAAACCGTCTCCCACAGCATCCTCATAGGTAAACTGAGGAAGTGTGGTCTGGATGACCAAGTAGTGATCTGGATCACTAATTGGTTGAAGGGAAGAAGCCAGAGAATTGTAGTCAATAGGGCAGAGTCTGGTTGGAGGCCTGTGTCTAGTGGAGTCCTTCAGGGGTCAATAATGGGGACAGTGCTTTTCAATATATTCATCAATGACCTGGACAAGGGATTAGAGAGCACTGTCAGCAAGTTTGCTGATGACATGAGACTGGGAAGAGTGGCTGACACACCAGAAGGCTGTGCTGCCATTCAGAGAGACCTGGACAGGCTGGAGGGCTGGGCGAGGAGAAATCTGATGAAGTTCAACAAGGGCAAGTGTAGAGTTTTGCATGTGGGCAAGAATAACCCCATGTGTCAGTAAAGTTTGGGGACTGCCCTGCTGGAGAGCAGCGCAGGGGAAAGGGACCTGGGGGTTCTAGTGGACAGCAGGATGACCATGAGCCAGCAATGTGCCCTCGTGGCCAAGAAGGCCAATGGCATCCTGGTGTGTATTAGAAGGGGAGTAGCAAGTAGGTCGAGAGAGGTCCTGCTGCCCCTCTACTCTGCCCTGGTGAGACCACATCTCGAATATTGTGTTCAGGTCTGGGCTCCTCAGTTCAAGAGGGACAGGGAGCTGCTTGAGAGAGTCCAGCGCAGAGCCACAAAGATGATGAAGGGAGTGGAACATCTCCCTGATGAGGAAAGGCTGAAGGAGCTGGGTCTCTTTAGCTTGGAGAAGAGGAGGCTGAGGGGTGACTTCATTAATGTTTATAAATATGTCAAGGGGGAGTGTCAGGAGGATGGAGCCAGGCTCTTTTCAGTGATGTCCAATGACAGGACAAGGGGCAATGGGTGCAAGCTGGAACATAGGAGGTTCCACAAAAATATGAGAAAAAAGTTTTTCACAGTGAGGGTGACAGAGCACTGGCACAGGCTGCCCAGGGAGGTTGTGGAGTCTCCTTCTCTGGAGACATTCAAAACCTACCTGGACACATTCCTGTGTGACCTACTGTAGGTGATCCTGCTCTGGCAGGGGGCTGGACTAGATGATCTTTTGAGGTCCCTTCCAACCCCTGACATTCTGTGATTCTGTGATTAAGTCCACAGGCTGAGTGTGGGCTTAATACGTCTGGAAAGATTCATGTGGAAAACAGGGAAAATTAAGTTATCTGGATTAAACTAGCCCAAACTTGTCTCACTATGCAGGTAAGTTATTAACCCTAGGGAAGCACTGGGTTTTGAAACACAGTTAGGAGAGCTGCAATATAATTTTTGGACTTTACCAGTGTAACTGCTAGTTGGATAAGAGATTAAAGTCTCATCTGACTTGGGCAAAAAGACATGGTTTTTACAGTTCCTTGTTCACCTTCCTCGGAAAAACATCACTTTCTTCCAGGCTATTCAGTTCTATATTATGGCATTTTAGCTTAAAGAGGCACCATTAATAAATACAGGTGCATTTCAGAGAAGTTGGAACAAAAAAAAAAAACAGAAAGAAAAAAATTATGTCTAGCTCATAGAAACAGAACTGGATTTGGCTTCATTCTTCCCATTCAGGAATGTGTTTAAGTGCAGAATTAATTTACAAATGAAAACACTGAGTTGGTAGATACAAATATTTTTACTGATATAATGAGCAACCAGAATCCAGAATAGTTCCTTGTATAATTTGTAATTTGACTTCTCTTTGAAAGTGTGCAGAGGAAGCTATTCTTTTTTATCATTTTAGGCTTAGCTATAGGTGCAGGAAATAATTTAGTTTTAATTTGCCATAGAAAATGTGTATTGACAAAATTTTTCACATCAACAGGTTTCAAAAATATTTTTTTTTACCTTTATTCTGGGTGGGAACTAGAGTGCCAAAATCCTGTCTAATTTGAGATGTAGACACCTAAATCAAAGCTGTGGGCATTTCTCCCAGATAGCAACCTAGACTTACAGCTTTCAAATACTGCCTCATCCTGCATGTGCTTACATACTTAACCTGAAAATCCTCTGGGTATCTAGCTTTAGCTCTTCAAACACGCTCCAAAGTTCTTGCTTTAGGAGGATGAGCTCGTATCTCCAGGCTGTATTTCCAGTATAATCCAGGTCTAGGCAGAGAGCCATCTACACTCTGTGCAACTCCTGGAAGAAGAGGCGGTACATGTGGTTTTGCACTATACCTTAGAGGGCAAAGCACTCACCAGCACATTAAACTTTCCCCAGTCTATGATTTCCACTCATTCTCTCATCTCCGAGAAAATGCCCTCATGACAGCACTGCAGGTTTTTGGAGTGGGAATTCTTCCTACACCTCCTTATGGAGCTGAACCTGGGACACTGATGTGAGTCACAGGACTTAGGGAAGAGTAGACACAGGGAGTCTGATTTTAGCCTGGGTTTAGGCACTCCTGAGAGGCTAATACTGTAAGTCTGGAGTTAGTTCCCAAAGGCATTTTTTTTCTGTAATCCACAATTTATCTCTCCATTCAATGTCAGGTCTGAAGCAGGGTAGATGTTATGCTAGAATCTGCTGAAGAACACCTACATGCTCAGCCTCCCAGTCTGAAAGGTTTGAACAAAAAAATCTGATTCTACCAAAATGTCACTTTAGACTTCTATAATTTTTCATCAAGCTCAGGCTTCGTTTTTAAACATGCTTGTGATTGTGATAGTTCTTTAAAGATGAGCTGAAATTTTTTGTTCCATGCTTTTGTCAGCCGAAGTTTACCTTTAATATTGCCGTGGTTCTTTGGCAAGAGTTGAGATGCCACTACTGTGTGAGGTTTAACAGGTCATAAATCTGTGTTTTTCAGAGTTTAAATGTTCTATATAGTGGTGTGCTTAAAGACAGTTTCCTCCTGGTTCATCTCCCCTCTTACTGTGTAAAGTTCTAACTTCTGCCAGCGCTGCAACTAATACTGTGGAAAAAATATTAGGATAGCATTTATAGAAACAAGACTAAAATAACCTCTACTGCAAGGTTTGTTTTCTTTTGCCTATGTTTTCCCATTTTATCCCTTTTTCCCTTTCTTGTCTTCCCTGAACTGCAGAAAATTGCATTAGTAAGAAATCACTCTCCGTACATAACTAGTAGCTCCTGATACTATTTGCCTTTTGTAGCAAATTCTCTAGTATTTTCACTGTTCTTACATATTTTGTTAACCCTGCTTTCACTTCCACAAGAACAAAAAACAACCAGCCAAAGAAAAAAAAAGAAAAAAAAAAAACAAAACCAATTAACCAAACCCACTGTCTGAGAAAAGCACAAGTTAATTATGATCTTATTTTTGGCAGGAGAGAGAAAATATTTTTGAGTAATGTAAAAAATCAAGAAAACCTCAAAGCATCAGAAGCAGCCAACAGTAGCACTCTTCTCTGAGAACATGAATCTGAAGGTTTGGAAATCCTAAGGCTAACAAGGATTTAAAATTCCAGGCTCCCTTTTACCTACTGAGTGCAGTAGGCATTAGGCTAAGTGCTGTGAATGCATTTAAAAAAGAAAAGAGTAATGACTAGCTTTTATGAAGGACCTAAACCAGTTAGGGGTTCCAGAAGACCCTAGTTTTTGGCTAATCGTTGCTATTAGGCAGGCGTCCAGAATCCAGAAACCTAGTTTAGACTGTGCTGATGTGGAATGACAATTCAGGATCCTTAAAGTTTAGCAAGGGGCATCCAGCGAACTTTGGTACTTACAGGATTAGTGAGCCACTAAACAAGGGCAGTTGTGGCCTTTGCACCCAGAAGTTCAGTTAAAGAATTTCATCCAGAGTTCTACAGCCCTTTGGTGTCTGTTCCCCAGTGCCTTTTCTTGGTTCTCTTCTTAGACATTACTCTGAAGACAGGAATCCAAAATACTTCAATCTATGACTGTGCTCTTGCTGTGCTATTAGCACCTGCCCCCTGCTCAGTCCACAGCCACGGCACATTAATCCTGACTTTGAAGATTTTCAGCTTTCTGTAAGACTACTGCAAAGCAGTTTAAAAAATGAGACCTGTTCAGAAGCTGTGATCTGATCCATTTTGGAGTAGCTGTGCCAGGGAGCTACAGGGTAGCCATTATCTTCCACCATTCAAGCAAGAAGAAACAATTACATTAAAAAAACCTGTCAGAAGCCCCAACAACTGGTAATGCCAGGGAGGGAAATTAAGTAGCTGTAGCAGCAATTTAAAGAACAGCAGCTCAGCACAGATTAAAAGAGAATTTAAACCAGCAGGTTTTACCTGTTGCCCAATTTCACGTCCAAGATTTGTGTAGTACTTGCTGCTGAGATTTGTGGATTTGAAGGCTAAACTCTGGAAGAAAAATGCTCATCAAGTTGACTGAAGATATTACTTCACACCTCTGGAGTCAAAGACATGCTCAGCCCTAAACTCTGCAGCCGTGAGTGTCTGACAGTGCCGAGGATGTTTCAGCGTGAACTGCAAGACTGGCACCTTTCTCTCCTTGGTACAAGCTGAAGATGTTGTCAGGGACTGTTGTGTGCTACATCAGCTGGACACTAGAACAAAAAAGACAGATTAGCTTCCATCTATATGGTTGACTGCAGACTGTATCATCCTCTTTAATGTTTACACATAAATAGGATTTATAAAGCACCTCGACTTTGGCCTGTACTGAAATCTGATGAAAGTTCACCACCAGTATAAATGCAGTGCAAAATCAGACTAAAACCAGTTGTAAAACCTCCACAAACTTCAGTGGGAAACCATCTCGGCCAAACAGGGCTGTCACTGAATAATAAGACCTTGTAGACATAACCCCATCTTTCCCCAATATAAATATAAATATAAATAATGTAAGTATTTATATAAATCATATATTGCAAGCCTGAGGCATGTATCTCAGGAGAAGAATTCAGCTTATAATCAGAGATGCAGGAGTAAGCAACAGAAGTTTCTCATATATTTATTGAGATCTATTTGTTAAAATTAATTTTCTTTACAAAACTTTCACAGTGTAAACTGCAGGCCTTCCTCAGTATTGGAGTTTGGAGTGTCTTACTTCTGAGCTACTGCTGCTGCTATAAAATCTGTTAGAAGCTGGACAAATCCTTAGGCTGGACTTGATGATCTCAGAGGTCTTTTCTAGCCTCAATAATTCTGTGATTCTGTAAAACCCAGATCTAACTTGACTAGTCACAAAATGGACAGTCTCTGCCAGGCTCTGGGGCAGATCAGTGTGGCATTTTGTTTGGATGCTTTTTTCCCTCTGTGTCAGATTTAGTATTTACAACTGCCTGGCTTTTCGCTGGACGAGACCAGATTGAGTTTATTGTTTGATTTCTTAATCACACTGACCTTTTGAAATTAATATGATTCTATAGAAAAGGTTAGGAACTACATCTCTTCTTTTTGGGCTGCCACCCATTTGTTTCAAAGGGCTATGTTGTCTTCAAATTATGTGGTAGACACTGATCAGTCATTAGCTGCTAATGAAATGGAAAAAGAACAGGATTTAAATAGTATTTAAGCTAAGCACGAGGGCGATGTAGGGGCTGGGGCTCCCTGGGGTGGCAGGGCAAGGCCTGGCAGCCATGGCTGGTCCTGGTGCCCCAGCCAGGAGCAGGGCAGGCCGGAGGCAAGGGGACAGGGACGAGCTGAGGTTGGGCAGGCACATCAGCCTGCAGGGTGGGGCCTGGGCCGGGGGAGCCATGGGCAGCCCTGGGCAGGACCTGCCTGGCAGCAGAGACATGGCCCTGGCACAGGGGCTTCCCCAGGCCAGGGCCTGGTCTGGCTGCTGCTTCCCCAGATCCCTGGGACATGAGGCCACCCTCACTGTGCGGCTGGAGCCAGCCCTGTCAGGGTCTGGCGCCAAACCTGGAGGGAACTGGGTTTTCCATTTGTGACCATTGCCCCTTGTCCTGTCACTGGGCACGTTCCTGTGTGACCTACTCTAGGTGATCCTGCTCTGGAAGAGGGGTTGGACTAGATGATCTTCGAAGGTCCCCTCCAACCTCTACCATTCTGTCATTCTGTGGGTTTTCTCAAGTTTATCTGTTTGTTTGTTTTTTTCCCACTCCACAGCCATTATATTTCCTCTCATAAGTAAAAGAGGTTACATGAAGATTTTCTGAATCAATTCGTAGATTTCCAGTATTTCAGCCTATCTGTCTCTGGTATTTCATTTTAGAGATAATGGGAAATTTGTATTCCCGAGACTAGATGATGTGAATTTGACCTTCATCTGCAGACAGAGTTGAGTTTCCCTCCTCATTTTTTTTCCCATAATTGTCTTCTGTTGGCTACAATCAATAAACAAAGCTTCAGGCTAAAACAAAGTTTCCAGCAACATAAAAAAGAAGATGACAAGAATATAGAAAACCACTGTTCAAATTATGTTGCTTTATGGATTCTTTTGTTGAATCTCATATGGAATTAAGTCTTTAAGTAAGTTTACTTGAGGTTATTAAAAACTGATTCCTACTAATTTAAATTGCCTATTATTAAATTTTATTTGAACTAATAAAATAATTTCAATCCAGTACTTCCCCAACTGAAGAAAACCTCAGAACTTTATTTTCACAAAATATTGGTGGATATTGCTTGTATTCTTCATTGGACTTATTTAAATTCTTGTCTGAGAATTTACCTCAAAAGTTACCATAAGAGCCTTCTAACATTTCTCTCATGTTCCCAAAGAAAAAGGGCTCCAAATGGATCCCCAGAGAAGTCTTGAATCTCTTGTTTAATAACACAGAGCTGGTGGTCCAGTAAAATCCAGATATCTGTAAAATAATTACATTTCTATTCTAGACTAATGGATTTTTAAAAAGTGCACAAATAGCATCCCTGTCAAACACGTTCTCAGTTAAAACCACTTAGTGATTTAACAACACATGAACAAAACCAAAAATATCAGTGGTTTATACAAGCTATCATTGCTTAGCTTGCCCCTACATATTTTTGGAGTTGGCACTGACAATTTATAGACCAGTCTTTCCTAAATGTTCATAATTCCTGGTTACCAAGTGAGACACGACCGTATATAGTCACTGCCTCTCCTGAATGAGCAGTTGTCATTAAAAACACTGGAAGGTATAAACAAGAAAATAATGTGATCTCTCAAAAATTAATGAATTTGGTCTCTGATAACTGATACATGACTGTAAAATTGTTATGTCATGGGACTACAAAAATCTACACGTACGTCAGTAGAGGTTCTTATTCCACACGATAGTCAATAGTCCTTGATGTCCATCATCGTTGCTTCTCAGGAAGCGCCAGGACTGAAATGTCTAGAGACCCAAATGCATTTCACTAGCTCCTCATAACATGATATCGTTTGCTGCCAGAAGAACTAGTTGAAAAATGAGGAATTTTCCACTCTTTTTAGACAAAAAATGGACAAATCCTGCTACATGTCTTGAGTTGATTTGCTTTCTTCAACAAGATATGAGGGTGAGCCTGGGCCACTCTCAGGAAAATCATGAGCTGCTTAGAGATGCCAGAGTAGCAGTATCTCCCCTGAATCTTTTACTTTGGTTTGGGAAACAAATATAAAGAGAGTTTCAAATCCACTCTCTCTTGAACCCTCTAGGAACTATCAGGCCCGGAAATGGAAGTGTCAAATGTGGCTCTTTCTATCAGCACTATCATGTATCCCCAAGGCTTTCAGACATCTGGCTAAATAAGATGAATCACTGTCATCCATTTAAAAAGTGGAGAAAAAACAACGTGTCAAGGATGGTGTGAGAACCTCTCAAGCAGTTACCTTTGAGCTGAAACTATTATAGGCTCTGTAAAGAATAGCTTGCCTACAGGCAAGGTCACTCATATTCATTTTTATAAATTGCCACCAGTTCCTTGAATCTTACGAACTATGCAATCAAAGGCAAGCAATAAGCTTCAGTGTTGCAACCTTTAATGCTAATATCCACAGCTTTTATGGGATCAGCTCAGTTTTAATTAAAGATTACTGAAATTGATGCAGAGAAAACGTGAATGTGAATCAGTAAGTAAGGTCTTTCAATAAAAAAGTCTAAAGACTAAAAGAGCTGATGGACCTCTATATCTGGTCATCCTCTGTGCCAGGAAAGATGGTGTATCATTGTACTGCATCAGTGAGAATTCCATGGACTCAGTCTCTTTAATCAGGAAACTTCAGGAAATGACTAACCTACTGTATGTTCTCATCAGCTTATTTTGATCTCTTTTTCCTGTTTTTCCATCTTTCTCTTTGTGATTGCTGCTTATGCAGACATGTCTGACCTAGCCTTAAATTTGCTAGTGTATTTTCAGCCACATATAGCTCACCATAGTCCGCAACACCTAGCCAGATGTACTCGAGATGGATTTCTACTTGACCTCCAGATGCCATTCCTGAAGGACTCTGAGCTCTCACAAGTCCTGTGTTATACCAGCCTGCTCTGTAAGACTGTTTCAGAAAATTGTGATATCTCAAACAGCACAGCACTTGTGTTCAGATAACTAAGTTGAGCTCAGATTGTCAAAGTAACCACGACTGAGGAACAGACCTTTTTGCTGCAAATTCATCTGCCCCTGGAAGCTTCTGTTCCTATAAGAAGCTGTCAGTAAAATACTAAGAATAGGTGACACAGGCACCAGGGACGAGTGCGAGTTTGTTGTTAGAATGGTGCTGTATCACCTGCCGCTGCAGCAACCGTTAAGGGTCAAAGCACAGTTATTTAATGGTTACCTAATTTTTGACTGAGCTCAGTTGTCACATTCTTCACACCTAATAAAAGAGAAGTTTCTGAATCATGATTTTTGCAAGCTAACAGCTGAAGTAATATACTCATTCTTGCAAAGCTGTGTAATTTCTAGCAGAGAAAGCTGTGAACTGAGAGGCTCAGCAACGTGCACCCTGAGCATATCTAAAGAGGGTTATACAAGGACACAAATACAACCTCAAGAGCCTGGCTGCCAAAAATCCTAACCTTGGGTAACCCTTGTGAGGATATGCAGAGCAGCCGTGTGGTAGCATTGGCTTTTATTTTTTCTCAGGTTGAATTTTATTTGTACTGCAATCACAGTGTTACTCTTGCAGAACTAGAAGACTTTTTGCTTTACTAAGGCGTGATTGGAGAAAGGACTCAGGTAACAAGCCTCCCATGTAATTATTGCCAGGCACCTGGAAGTGGAAAGGGTGGATGGTGGATTCTTCCTTTCATTTAGAGATTAGCACAGTCTGCCTTAATATTTGTGAGCAGCTGCTATCACTGAAGAGTTTTTAATAATGGACTTAAATGCAATTAATATGTGGTAGCTTTAAAATAAAAATTGAGCAATCAGATGTCAGCTAGTGGCATCATTTGCTAGTTATACAGTGATGCTGATGCTTTAAGGGACAGATAATTATTGTCCTACTCTAGTAATTGCTCATCATCATATAACAGACATTTTCTGTACTTATACAAGGTTAGTCGTGGATCTGTTGAGATATTTACTTTCTTGCAAAGATGCTAGTAAACCTAAGCCATATAATATGGTCTTGTTATTTGTCACAGTATTATCTAGTTATATAAAGAACAGGCTTCCTACTGACTCTAGCCCTAAAAGGCTCTTAAGCACCAGCTTTAGTGGAATTATTGCATGATGTTTTGCTGCTAGGAACTTCAGCAGAAGTGAAAAATGAGAGTGATTGTGTTTGGAGTAATGCTTCTGTTTGCTTTTTAAGTAACTGCTGACATTATGGTTAGGAGCAGAAGTGGTCTAGAGATGACGAATGAACCAAAACCAAGATTTCTCCTCTGCAGCAGACTTAAGGAAGTAATTTTAGCTCAAGGAGCAATTGGACAGCCTGCAGCTGCCAAAAGGGGCAGTCCTACTACTTCCCCCTCTCATGGCTTCCCTTGCTTGGCACTGACACTTGTCAGATCCTGTGACGAGCTGATTCAGCTCCTTAAACTGGCAGAAAATAATTAAATTGTTTCTGCTGGGTTAGTTCTTTGCTGATTTATTGAGCTGAATTGATTCATCCAGATGGTGACCAGAGTGGTTTCAAGGGAGGAGCAGGGATGTGAAATCAGGAGAGCTGAACTGAAAAGCGAAGAGAAAGAAGGGGAAGGAAGGCAGAATTTACCTTTTGGTAATAGCTGTTAGGTATGCTCAACCCTCTTGTGAGACTTCAGACTGAGCAGTGTCTCTGAGACCGTTCCCTTTCCATAATGTGTGAATAATAAGTCTTCTATTTGTCATCCATTCTAATGGAGCAGGAAGTTTAGGCACTAAGATGACAGTACGTGCTACACAAAACAAAATATGATTCATAGAATCATAGAATGGCCTGGGCATAATACAGCTAAAATGTAAAAAGTAGTACAGAAAATAAATTCCGAAAACAAAGTAATATTTTCTTCTCCTTGAATGGGGACAAAGAATTCATTCATGTCTGGCAAATTATACTAAAAATAATATCTTTACAGGAATATGAATGAAGACAGAAAAACTTTAAGATGGAAGCTGAGATATCTTAATGAGCATAACTGCTAGGTAAGAAAATTCATGAAGGGAAGAAAGGGACAGTGGCTGTGAGATCCATTCAACTCCTTCTAAAGTAAGAAAGGAACAACCCTGAAGGTAGCGTGAGCAAGAGAGTTGAAGTTAGGGTGGCTTATAGCCTCAGGAACAGCCTCAAAACCTAAGGCTGATATTGAATTATTTTGTATATAGGAGGAAAGCCCAGCTCCAGCAAGTGAGTATGTGAGCAGGCATAAGGCACAAAAGCCTAAGGCATGTGTCTGTTCAGTGAGAGACAGAATTGGGACGAAACATATTTAGACTTTTTTTCTTTTCTCAATGGTATATTATTCTTGACTTTTAAATCCGTCTTCATCTTCAGCTGATGAACCAAATTGCATTTAATTATAAAGTGTTTCAAGGAAGGGATAAAGAGTATTGCAAATTTCATCCCCACATTTTTTATTTCTGACAATGCAGTGGGCTATATAGTATTTGTAAATACTAGCTGAATGAGGATTTTAAGATTGGGTTTAATAGCTGTATAGTATAAATTTTGCTATATCAGCTTCTTGATATATTTGTTCTTTTGCCCATGTTTTCATTATTTACATCTAAAGTAAGAATAAATAGTATGGAATATATAGAGGCCAGAGTGATAGTACTGAAACTCTCTTGACCTTACTGAAAGAAATAGTCCTTTCTGTATTCTGCAGCTTTCTCTAAGTAAGATAGCTAATGTATTCTGCAAAATGTTCTGTGAGCAAATAACACCTAAATCTCTTCTCAAACAATAACAGATATGTAAGGCCGTATTTTCAATCAAACTTCTCACTTCCATATACAGTTTGGCAAATCAAGAGAGTATGAGAGAAATAAAAAAGAATGTCCTAGACACCTGAACTTAAATGGAAGGAATTTAAACCAAATAAGTCACTTAACTGCCAAAAGCTTTTACGTGTAACTGGAAAATGAGTTAGGTGTGACGGTTCATTCAACTCCTGCTCAGCTTTTGGCTAAGACACAGCTCGTGATAAGGCCTGGTGTGTGTTGCGAGCAGTGGCATTAGGTCAAAACAAGGACATGATAGGCAGAAAGAGCTAAAGGTCATTATGCAGCCACTGTCACCTGCAGCTTGCTGTCTCCTGCAGATCCAGATTTCCAAGCTCAAAGGTATAAACACATCAGCTTACCTAGAAAGTTTTTGAAGCAGACCCAGGAGCAGCTGGATTGCTGAGGCTGTCATGCTTGCTGGTGCTATACAGGGGATGACTGCACTGTGATGGAGGACAAAGGACAAGCACTCTCATCATTGGCCGAGTAACTTGATCATTGTTGTACAAGTTTTGAGTTGAAACCTCATGAATTAAGCAATGAATTAGTTAATTCGCTTGTTAGACTAGTTGTCCAAAAGGTATTGAGCCTTTGTTTGTTAAGTTTATTTTGTTTATTTCCCTAATAAGCTCATAAAATAAATTTCAATTTATAGAGTATGTTGTCTTGTAAATTTGAGATCCAGATGGACTGTGACAGGTAGGCTCCAGGAGGGCTATTTTCAAATGTCACCACACAAAGGAGATTTCATGACTTCTTGGGTCTAGTGTTCAAAGTGCACTGCAGTGATGCTGCTTATCATTACTTCAGCCTGAACTTTTATTGCAAATAATGCTTGAAAATAAAAATGAACTTACTTTCTGGGATTGTGAGCTTTAAAAATATAAAGATCTAGACCTTCTAAAATTTCTTCATGCTTAAAAATGAAAAAGAGGGAAGACACACAGTTCAGTCAAAACTCTGAGTGAACTGAGCAGGGCAATCAGCGTGATGGAACTTCCTATGCAGCCACAGAGTTTTATAAGCCTTTTGGCAGTCTCCAAACCATTGGTGTATATTGCTGACACAACTGCAAACATCTGGGTATTTGCTAAAATTAAAAAAAATACAGCTGTGCTTTTGGCATGTCACTCCAGTAATTACGATGTTTATTTTTTGGTGAAAGAGAGTGAATGACTTAAAATCATAGAATTGTTTTGTTTGAAAAAGACCTTTAAGATTATCAGGTCCAACCATTAACCTAGCAAGGTCAGTTCCACCACTAAACCGTGTCCCTAAGCACGACATTTACATGTCTTTTAAATACCTCCAGCGATGGTGATTCAACTACTTCCCTGGGCAGCCCTTTCCAATGCTTGATGACTCTTTCGATGAAGAAGTTTTTCCTAATGTCCAATCTAAAACTCCCCTGGTGTAACTTGAGGCCATTTCCTCTTGTCCTGTCACTTGTCACTTGGGAAACTGACCCTCACCTCTCTACAATCTCCTTTCAGGTAGTTGTAGAGAGCAATAAGGTCTCCCCTCAGGCTCCTATTCTCCAGGCTAAACAACCCCAGTTCTGTCAGCTGCTCCTCATAGGACTTGTTCTCCAGCCCCTTCACCAGCTTTGTTGCCCTTCTTTGGACATGCTCCAGCACCTCAATGTTTTTCGTGTCATGAGGGGCCCAAAACTGAACATAGGATTCAAGGTGCAACCTCACCAGTGCCAAGTGCAACTGCTGACCAAGATTTCTGAGTGGTATCTTTATGTAGGGAAGCTGTATCCAGTTCCAAACAGTTGGCTGACATACATAGCAATGTACATTGTAGTTATGTTAGTAGCTCTGCTAGCCAGGTGATCCTCAAGATGTCAGGTCTCAGGTCAAGTGTCTGAATTTTGTATATTTGCATATTAGGCATGATTCTCCAGAAGAGAAAACTAGATAGAAAGATACAGGAAAGGAATTCTGTAGCCCTTGCTGCCCTCGATACTGTAATCTCTTTAGGATTTGCACAGAAAGATAATGCACCATTGTAGTAGGATATAGAAAGAGACCTGTTAAGAAATTACATTTATGGGAGATGGAAAGCAGGTGTTAAACTCCGCTCAACTATTTGATGTAGTGAATGCAGATCTCTCATTTTAGAGCATTTTCTTTCTCCCTAACCATGTTTAAAATCAGTTCTCAGCTAAAGTTGTCCCCTTTCTACTGCCTCTCACCTGTTTCTAATTTTGCAGGGCTGATTGGCATTCCCAGTCCCTGGGACAAGAGGTTGAAACCTTCCCTAGGCCAGTTGTGTCCCTAACTGCATGCACAGCTGCAGAGGAGACTTCAGTGACTCAGGTGTGTGTGTCCCTAAAGGAGGTTTTAACAGATGCTAATGGTGCTATGAAGAACTTACTGCAATCTCAATTAATGTGCAATTTGTTTTCTTCAGTAAACTGGCTGAGTTTAGCACCATGAAAAAAGGAGTGTTGAAAATGCCGCCATAATGGCAGTGAAATTTATTTTGCATTGACAGAAAATCATAAACTATTACTAGAAATGTTACTTACTGATTAAACTTCAGTATCTCCAGGCAAACACTTGAAAAACTCAGCTTTCAATCAGCCAAAAGTAAATTATCATAAATAATGGTTAACAGTAAATAAACATAATGATAAAATGGATAATTTAAAACCATTTATGCATGAAAGGTAAACAAATAAAAAAGCAATCATATCTTATAGGATTTGCTCTCAGATTTCAGAATATCTGGAATTGCTCAGTGCTTTCTCATATAATACAAAATATATTTGTGGAGAAAGAGAAGGAGGGATTATGACAGTCTCAGAAAATGAAGTTCTGAAGGTGGAGTCAAGCTTTCTTCTGTTTCTCAGGTAGCGGTATGCACAGCATTGCTGCTAACAACTACAGCTAAAAACCTCAGTCCTTTGAAGTGACCACAACCTGTTTTTGCAATGCTGTTTTGCTTACAATCTTCTTGCTTGGCCTGAGAGCAAACTCATGATGAATAATCTGTGAATTTTTATCCCTGTGAAAGCTCATCCAACCTTGGTGCTAAAGTCTCTACAATTGTTGTACAGAGTTATATAGTTACTACACAACCACTGTAGAAAAGATATCAAAATCAATTTGATAAGGCACAGATAGTCATGCAAAAATCCTTACCAGCTAACAAAATCAGCCAATTTTCGATTGACTATGACCAAGAAAATCCTAAGGTACTTTCATTACTTCATAATTTTCTACTTATAAACTTTTATTTATTCATAAAATGCACTTCAAAGTTCTGGAAATACCTAAATAAAAAGCAATATTCTAAAAGTGCAGTCTGCATATCTGGTATTCTTAAGATAACTTGATTTTCGTCAGCTGAAATCAGCACATAACATCATAGTTTTCTGAAATGCCATCATGGAGGTCAATAACCCAATGGATATTCAATATGCATAATGTGAGTTTCCTTTGCTTTTCACTGAAACAACACTAAATTTAAACACTGGGGTCCTGAGGAAGGACTGAGGTCATTGCAAATTACCCTATTACTTTCTTATTGCTGTCTTGTGGCAGAGACACAGTGAAGTTTTGAATTCAAACAGCCTTAAGTGGCTCTCTAACTTACAAGAGCTTATCCCTAGCTTCCGACAACCAGCAGTGCCCAGACCAGGACCCATGGCAGGGCCTTTGTAAATCAACCCAGTAAATTGCAGGGAGGGAAGACACAAAGAAAAGTTTTCCCCACAGATACAGTTACTGTACATGCAAAAAAAATTACATCATCAATATTTATTGCATATTTGTTTCTGTAGAAATGAAGATGTAGGTCCTGTTATCACTTACTGTGTTGTTCTATGGCCTTCATACTATCAGATTAAACTAGGTGGTGGGGTTAAAATTGTTTGGTTTTTTGATCTCAAATATGCTTCCTTTCTGAAGCTTTGTTGTAAAAGTACTCGTGATTGCTGTTTTACAACATTTTTTTTTTCCCAGTAGGAGGCTGAGATTGGAGACACACAAACATTTTTATTGTCCCAGATTGCTATTAAATGGACATGCAACATATGCTCCAAATAACTACTTTTCTTCCTTTATTTGTTGTGCAGCCACGCCAGGAGCTGTCTACCCCAGAGGACTTTCCCCAGTGGGCAAGTGAGGGCTCCCAGATGGAAGTCCCAGGCAGTGACCACAAGACCTCCTTGGCTGGCCTGGGTAGAATGACATAAAGCCACATGTCCTCAGCTTCCCCTCTCTCTCTGTTCCTAGAAAGGGAAAGTTCAAATTAAAACTATTTTTTAGGGTTCTGTCTCTCATCTTGCATTACAGAGTTTCACAAAATCCCAGCTTTGTTGCAGGTGACCCAAGAAAAGCTTGAGAGCACATGCACTGCCATCTCTGTACTCCCATGACATCTCTACTGCTTAAAAGATACCAGGATGAAGGTGGTGCCCAATGCTCTGGGGTACAGGGCTACTTACCCTACATCCCACAAAGCACTAGATTTCTGCAGGAGGCTAATACCAATCCACGTGGATTTTGGAGGGCACAAGCACTTTCACAGAAAAAAGAGAAAAGAAAAAAAGGAAGCTGAAGTCAGAGGGCATGGGAGAGCCTACGAGCTGTTATCCTAAAGACAACAGCCCCAATCCTTACAGAAGTTTTCATGCTTCCACAAACTTCTCTAGCATTGGGTTCTCTGAAAATACTAGATATAATATCAGTCTATGAGGTAGCAAAAAAAGAAAACCACTATATAGTTGTGCAACAATGAGAATGGTAATTTCCGGTTTACTCCATTCGCTAAGAGAGTACCTGGATCTGGCAGCACTTGTTCATCTAAGCCTGGCACCACCAATGCAGCCTCAAGAAAATCCACATTAAGTATTTGTTTAAGTGGACTAAGACAGAATCTGTATTCTATGAGAATAAACCCCAGTAACATCCTGGTTACGTATACTGGGCAACCTACCCTTTAATATATTAGTTGTGAACCTTTTGCTTCTGGTGACTCTGTGCCAGCTGTGGCAATTCAAAACATAATTGCTAGTGAAGAGGTGAAAAAGGATTAGAGAATGCCCAGGTGCAAGCCATTCAGGGCTGGGAGGCTGTTTTCCAAGCCAGTTTCAGACTAGATGATGTTGGTGGACAACTTTGAATCAAGACTGAAATGGAGTAACCAAAAGAGGGGGTAAACTTCACCAATAAAAGCTGAAGGGAGCTGCTATTATAGGACTTATGTAAACTATATGAGATGGATGAAAGAATGAATCCATCTTTACTGTCTGCCTAGTAATAGTGAAGGCTGAGAAACTGCAGTGTCGAACTCAGTACCAGTTGTTTTTTTTTTTTGATCTTTGGAAGCCAGAAACACATGCTGCTTGAAGTAGTTGGCTGAGAATTAATCATCCACCACTGCAGTAAACAGGAAAAATTCAGCTCCTACTTGACATCTCTGCATATGAAATGGACTATAATTGCAGTGACTAATATTTCTAGCACTGTTGTGCTGGATCCATGCTTTGTGAAGGGGTACTTCAAAGACTCCTAGTGTTAAGAAGTAAGCCTCATTTTGGGCAACATACAGGTACTCATAGAATCATAGAACAGTTCAGGCTGGAAAAGACCCTTGGGATCAACTCATGATGGATGTTTGGTATGAAGGGTGGTTTTCATATTTCTAAAGCCTT
This sequence comes from Trogon surrucura, assembly GCA_020746105.1. Classification (NCBI taxonomy): domain Eukaryota; kingdom Metazoa; phylum Chordata; class Aves; order Trogoniformes; family Trogonidae; genus Trogon; species Trogon surrucura. The sequence continues at coordinate 15,682,712 of CM036617.1, read as the reverse complement.
ATTTACGCCCTTATTTTGTTTCCTGGATTATTTCTTGAGATGGTCTGGAATAAGATTATAGGAAAATCTGGTCATCACACAGGTACTTTTAACAAAAAATTACTGCTGACTCAACAAGCAGGTATGCTTGAAGTTAGAGAGTTTCTGGGGAGAACTGCTGTTCAAGCTGACTTGAAGAGTAAGTTTGAAGATGAACATGTTTAATCATTGAAGACATGGTTTGTTATATTGTGTATAACCCTTCTGTCAGTGTCCTGGGTTTTGCTAACACAGTCAGCACCTGCCTGGAAGCAAAATGAGACAGGTTTGGATTTAAAGGGGTCACTGCTAATATGCTGTTTGTGCCTTCTGACAAAAGGGGAAAAAAGAAAATAAAACTAACATTTTGATGCTAAATGAGCTCATTTTCTTCACAAGTCCTAAAAATTGGCTTAAAATATATTTTTATTAAAGGAAAAAGGAGAAGTCTGAAGAGGTGATCAAGTGAAGTAACTCTGATCTTGTGGCATAATTTGGGCTGTTGGTTGTTGCTGGCATCCCCCCTTTGCTCCACACTGCCTCTTCCTCCTTGCTCTCCTAACCATCCCCAGTCGTCACTGCTGTGCTGCTAACAAGCCTGCTCCTTAGCACCACCAACAAAACACATCTCTCCACTGCAAAAATTTTGAATTCTTTCTTCCGTTTCTCTCCTGAAAGGTCTCCTCACTTTGACGTGCGGTGACAGTCACTGATGCTGTTGTCTGGTGTCTTTGCTCTAATGCAGTGCCCAGCAAGGGAACATTACAGCATTACACTGAGCTCTCACACTGCTGGCACTTGGGTTGCTCTGCAGTCCAGCTGGGTTGCCTTCGTAACAAGAACAGCATGTAAAAATTCATGGGCTTTAGGCCTGTCCATCAATGTCCTTCATTCCTCATCCTTTGGATCCATCAGATAGCAACATAGATCAGCTTCTCCCGAGAGGTCCTCTGCAATCTGAGTTCATTGTTGGGGATTATCTTGCTGTTGAAAATTGTTTATTGATCAACTCCATCGTATGCCATACATAATTGTCATTGATGGTGAGGAATATGTAATTTGTGTCGCATCTGCATCCAGTTATTTATACAGGGGTTAATTAAAAAATATTTTAAAGAAAATACGCCGCTCCAGATTATCCTTAAATATTTCAAGTTTTGCAGAGACAGGATACTTTTTTTTTTTTTGCTTTCTTGGTTGTTTTGAGGAGTGAAAAAAAGAAAGAAGGAGAAGAAATGTGGTCGTGGTAGTGCTGGGCTGACAACTGTCTTGACTAGATGATCCTAGAGGTCTTTTCCAGCCTTAATAATTCTATGATTCTATCAGCCCTTGCCTTTACATCATTAAAAGTGTTAAGTACTGAATATTACTAAGACTGAAAAAAAGGATTGCATGTGCATATGCTTTAAAGTCATTGACTGTACACATGCACATGGAAAAGTTGGGAAGTGGACTTGCATGTGTGTGTATTTAGGTATATATATGGATTACCTCAGGGCGGAAAGGCATGCTTCGAACTCTGCTGTTGAGGACTCAAATCAAACCTGAATCTCGAATAAGGCTGTAGTTGACTTTTTTCCCCACATTGAACTAAATTGTTCCTTGAATGGTCCATAAAGCATGTGCAAGAGGTGCAAAGCAGCATTTCCTGCAGATGTCTGAAGCTCAGACATGATTCTTTCACATAGGAAGTGGAGAGTAATTTTTCTTAAGAAGTGACTTCTGAAAAGCTCCAGAGAAGGACCAGAGGCCTTTTACTCTTTCAGACAGACACCAACTCCAAGGAAACTGTTATCATGTCATGTACCTCATCTGGAAAGAGAGTCCATGTCTGGACAAGCAACACCCAAATTTCTGCAGTAAAGATGAAAGGCAAAAAAAAGCTGTTGGGCCAAGGATTAGGTAACGTGTGTGTGTGTGTCATGGCTTCATTTCTTGCTAAGTAACTATTAGAGCTGCTGCTTCTACACAGTTTGTCCCCAGAAACAAACAGGAAACACATGAACTGCTAGAAAGTAATGGGAATCAGGTTATGGGGATATTATAAACAAAGTGCTACACTTCATGAAGCTGAGAATTGAATTGAGATTTAATGCATCTGGAGACCCGGACAGCCATCACCCTTCTAAGAGCAGCCAGTGGCAGGAGCCAGTGATGATTACACCATCATGTTTTCAAGGGAAGGTTTTTATAAATTGAGGGTTTTTGTTTGGTTGGGGTTTTTTTTCAAATTCTGACTGTGTAAATAATACTAAAATACTTAAATGCATGTATTGTTTTAATGGCACTGGTTTGTTCTCATTTCTATGCTGGCTGCTGAAATGTTTATGCTACGACTAAAGGATGGTTATTTATGCTATATTGGGGAAACAGTTGGACTGCTTCAAACAGGCACCATGGCTGATACTTTGTGCACTAGTAAAACTTAATAGTGAGCAAACTGGTAATTTAAGATGACTGTCATGGCCATCAAAAACCAGACAAACAGTAAAAAACCCAAAGAGTCAGAACCCAAACAAATATTGTTCAGGCATACAGGTTGCTTACAATAAAAAAGGAGGAGCTATAATCAAAATAAATGAAATACAAATTCTTAATTTCAGTCAGAGAAAAGGTGATATTATTTCTCTAAGTGTTTGTCTTTCAATTTTACTCCTGGTATAACTCATTACAGCAGGACTAACTGAACCAGAAAAAGTCAAATAAGCTGAACTGAGAGACCATGGTTTGAACTAAGGCAGTGCTTTATTGCTGCTCCGTAAGGCATTATTGATTCAGTGAATTTTTAGGTGGACTCATGCACATATCCATCCAAACTGGTGGATACCATCAGGTCCTAGAATATTATCTTCACAACACTAAGTTTTTAAAAAAAATTATGATGATTTTTTCTTGTTTATTTTGGATTAAATTCTATAAAAATGTCAAATATTCTGTAAATAATAGAGGAAGAAGGAAAGGAATGGATATTGGTGATGGTGAATTGCTCCATTAACACTGATATAGATATCTTAGATCTGCAACACCTGTCATACACTAAAACACACAAAGAGGTTTAAAATGTGATTTTTAATCTCTGTCACTGTATTCATAGAATGGCCTATTGTCTAATAAATGTGAGAAACATTTTAATGAGACTTCACTGCAGATTGTCTTGTGGCAAATTATTGCCTCCTGTACTCACGGCACAAACTGGTAACAGGATGCCTCAACGTAGAGATGCTTTTTGTGAACAGATGGTTGTTTGGGGACCAGGACCTGTGTGCTAGATGGGAGATGCAAGGGAATGACACATCATCTACTACAACCTCATCAGAGGATCAAAATTAGACGTTTGATGTGTAGTCACAGGAGAGGGGTAACTGCCTTTGCCAAGGATAATCAGAACACCGTTGTTAAATGGTTAGATAGTTTAACTGTTGTTAACTGAGACATTATCACTGGTAGGTGAAGTTCAACTCCCATCTCTAAAGAAATGTAAACAGGATGAACCTGTTCTTCATTTCAGAGGGTGTGCAACCCTGCCACAGTAAACCTTTGAAACAATTCTGTCTATATTTTGTGGAATCAACAGCCTGGAAATTTTTTGCAAGATAATACTTTATATTCAGGACAAATTATTTTAGATGGAAATGAGTCATTCTCCTGCAGTGAAATGCTTTTCTAAAATTGCTAAATAAGAAATAATGGGGTGTCAGTTTTATGGTGATGGAAACAACACTCTGAGAGAAAGACTGGTGAGGGTAAAGGCTCTCTGCTAGCTTTGACATTTCTGAAATGTGGAGAAGATTTACTCACACATTACTCTGAATCTGCAACCAGTGGGTTGCAGCATGAAAGCGAGAAGTTTTGGGGTAGATATGCTTCTGGTGGTGGATGTTTAACAATTATTTTTAACAGCTCTCAGTCATCAGGATAGTGTTGTGGTTGAATAATTAGACTTGTTTTGGATGCCAACAGAAGAGGCAGATGTGCAGGCTCACACCAGGAGATAGAATTAACCCTCCAGAGCCATTGGAATTTGCCAAGAAAATTAAGACACCCTCACCACTCTCTTCAGACTGAAGCTGATGAGGTATGAAGAGGGCTCTGACGCTGTAGGTAAGTAAGACAACATGAAATAAAAGTGGGCCTCAGTAAAAAGGAGCTTAGAGCCAGGATGTATGTGCTGTGCGTGGCCCCAGAATTAGTTTAGCATTTTTTGGGTAGGGAGGCAAGATTGGAAAGGAGAGAAGGTAATGTCAGCAATGGATTATATTATTTGGCCAGGCTTTGCAAATGACAGCAGTGTGCACAGCGTGGACTGGGGGATTGAAGCAGTGCCTTTAATTCAAAAGAATTAGGCCTAGAGGCAAAGGTTATGCTGCAGCAAAAGACAAACGAGCAGCCTGAAAGCACACACAACATTTGCAGACTTTGGATTGGATAAAGAAAGGCGAACAGGCAAAAGTTGTGCCAGAAACAGTGATACTACCACTACAAAGAAGATAAACAACTAAAAGCTGGGCTGCATAGCACTGATCTTACAACAGAGGATGTGATTATACAGGTAAATACTGCCTGGGAAAGAATCTGTTCTGTAACAACACTGGGAAAAAAAGGTAGGTTAGATAAAGGCGAAGCTCTTAGTTTCATCTAAAGCGCAGGCACTGACAGGGCATGAAGATACTAAGGACAATCCAGTAGATGGGACACAAACTTGTACTAAACTGTAAAGCTCAATAACCCAAAGTAAAATCTCTAGGAATGCTACCATTGCACTAAAGCAATATGAGACATTGAGGACGGGATTCAGGCTGCAATTAAAATACTCCAATTAAGAAATCTGTAGATGTTTGCCTATGTAGAAGTTGTATAAGCTCCTACTAGAATCAACAGAGATTTGAAGTTTAAGATTAGTTGTATCTGTCTAGCCCTCTCTGGTGAGACATGGATTGCTTACAGGTCATGTTTCATAGCAGCAAGCCCCAAGTGGATGTCTCCACTACCCAGAGGAGATATACACTGAGCGGGATGTGTTTGCCTAATCATGAATATTTAATGCCACTGTAGGTACAATGGCTGATTTTGCCAAGTCTCCAGTGGCCATACCAGCAAGGTATGGGTTTCTAATGAGTTCTGCATCAATTTGCCAGTCCTTTGTGAAAGTTTTTTTTATATTGTTAGAGCACCTCAAATGGCACTCTGTACCCACGGTTAAGAAAATGAATTCTGCCACTAGTATCTGGTAGAAGTACCGTGGAAAGACCTTTGGACACCACGTGGGTTCTGATTTCCCTAGCTACCTCACAGAAAGAATTCAGGCACTTATAATGACATAATAAAATATTTTATCTCTGTACATCAGCCAACACTGGTATTCTGTTTAAAAAGTTACAGGACAGAGACTTTTAATACTTTTCTCTAACACCTTAAAAAGAGTATGTAAATGTCATGTGCAGATTGTAAAAACTCTGGACTGAAAGTCTGTGTTTTAGTCTTGCCTCAGACAAAAAACTGTGTTAAAAAAAGGGGTCAAGTGTCTTTAATATCTCAGGAGTTGGGTGGCCAGAGCAAAACAGGCTGGAGAGAAAACTTGTAGAAACGACACCCCACCCCCAAAAATAAATTTTAAAAAATAAGCTAGGTTACTCTTCACCCTTCCTGGTGTAGCCTTACTAGAAAACAGAGCAGATGCATGGAGCCCTGCCTGTAAAGGAACATGCTATCCCATTTTATCTCTATCCCATGTTGTCTCGGCGTTTCTCTTTACCCTAATTCCTGTATGTTGGGTGGCACAGAGGGAATGACTGTCTCTCACCTACATCAGGGCTTTGTCCTCCACAGTCAAGTGCATGGGCTGACGCTGTTGCTTGTCAAAACCCTGTACAAAACCCTGGTAATGCCAACTGGGAGATTTCTTCTGTGCTGTGAATGTGCTCTTGCTGGAGTCACAGCAGTACCTTCAATGTTACTCTCCTGATGAATGCAGTTTCATCAGGCACTTAATAATGAGGCAAGCGAAGTTTAACATATTAAAAAAACAATTTAACCTGTGGTAAAAGCAATTTGCATTGCTTATGTAGCATACCTGCAGTTATTTCAATTAAAAATCCAGGTGTTACAAATTATTAGCTTAGAGAATTTTGCACAGTGAACGAATGACATTTGTTCTTAATTAAACAAATCCTTTTAATAAAGAGATAATACTGGCTTGTCAGACTACAGATAAACTTTAATTATAATTTATAAAGTACTAGACATTCTGTTTTAATGTAGCAATTATGAAACAATATCAATAAAAAGGTGGTCTGTGAAAAAAAAGGTTGTCTTGATCCAGAACAAGTGAACACAGACATACACCTTGCTGATGCCAGTGACTGCATAGGAGGCAAAGCACTGGGAACAGAGATGTAACAAGGGAATCTCATGGAGCTTAATTCCACAATATAAAATATTATAAATATTTCCAATCCAGGAAGCTTCAGTTTCAGCTGAGCTACCTGAGTCTCCTCACATTCTTGCCCATGCTGGTTTAAAAAAGATTCTTTTCATCTCAGAGTCAAGTCCCAGTGCAGTAAGTTCACCACCAAGAAATCATAGATTAACACATGTGACACCCATCTACCAGAAGGGCTAGAAAGAGAATCCCAGGAACTGTAGGCCTGTCAGTCTGAGCTCAGTGCTGGGGAAGGTTTTTGAGATCAGGTTAGATCTTGAACTCTTGAATTTGACAAGGTCACCCACTTAGTGGCCAAGGGAAAGGCTGTGGATGTCTACCTGGACTTCAGTAAAACCTCTGACACCTTTTCCCACACCATCCTTCTGGAGAAGCTGGCTGCTCATGTCTTGGGTGGCTGTACTTGTCACTGGGTGAAAAAAACTCGCTGTATGGCTGGGCCCAAAGACTGGTGGTGAATGGGGTTGAATCCAGTTGGGGTTGGACACAAGTGGTGTTCCTCAGGGCTCAGCACTAGGGTCAGTTCTGTTTAATGTCTTTATCAATGATCTGGATGAGGGGATCGAGTGCACCCTCAGTATGTTAGCAAACAACAAGAAGCTGGTTGAGACCGTTGATCTACTGGAGAGTAGGAAGGCTCTACAGAGGCATCTGGACACACTGGATCTATGGTCTGAGGCCAGTTGTATGAGGTTCAACAAGACGAAATGCTGAATCCTGCCCTTGGGTCACAACGATTCCATGCAATGCTGCAGGCTTGGGCAAGAGTAGCTGGAAAGCTGCCTGGTGGAAAAGGACCTGGCGATGTTGGTCAACAGCTGGCTGAACAAAAGCCAGCAGTGTGTCCAGGTGGCCACGAAAGCAAATAGCATCCTGGCCTGTATCAGAAATAGTGTGGCCAGCAGGACCAGGGAAGGGATTGTCCCTTTGTACTTGGTACTGGTGTACCTTGAATCCTGTGTTCAGTTTTGGGTCCCTCACTACAAGAAAGACACTAAGGTCCTGGTGTGTGTTCAGAGAAGGGCAGTGAAGCTGGTGAAGGGTCTAGAGCACAAACCTCATGAGGAGCAGCTGAGAGAAGTGGGGTTGCTTAGCCTGGAGAAAAGGAGGCTGAGGGGAGACATCACTCTAAAGCTACCTGAAAGGAGGTTGTAGTGAGATGGGGGCCGGTCTTGTCTCCCATTCAGCTAGTGATAGGACAAGAGGAAATGGCCTCAAGTTGCCCCAGGGGAGGTTTAGATTGGACCTTATGAAAAATTTCTTCACTGGAAGGGTTGTCAAGCACTGGAACAAGCTGCCCAGGGAAGTGCTGGCGTCACCATCCCTGGAGGTATTTAAAAGACTGTAGATGTGTTGCTCAGGGACGTGATTTAGTGGTGGGCTTGGCGGTGTTAGGTTGTTGGTTGGACTTGATGATCTTAAAGGTCTTTTCTAATTGAAACAATTCTATGATTCCACGTTTTCATTCTCAAAGATGAAGATTATACATTTTTTTTGCGTTACAAGAACTTTACTTTTGGGCAAAGTTAATTCAAATGCTTTAATGGAGGGAGAATGACTTCTACAATATATTTTTTTTTTAAGTATTTTCAGCTCTGTAAGACAGCTGCAGTTCAGATCTAAAATGTTGTTTTCTGCTCTCAAAATGCCAGTCAGATCTTTGCCAATAAGAACAGCCATACTGAGTGAGCCCAGCTGTACATTTGGCCTTTCTACTCTGTTATTCTATTTTGAATTACTTGGACCATAGGGGAGACATTTTTACCTTCTACATATTTCCTATTAATTTTCTGGGTATTTTTAAGGTGCCACTTGCCATCTGTCTAATCCAAGTAACAGCCAGTGTGCTCTGGCACACTCTGGTTACTCTTGTCCCAAGAACCCTGCAGCCTTATGCTATGGCAGTAGAAAATTCTAGTAATATGCAAGGGATTAACTGACAGGTGAATAATAGTCTGCTGTGCAATAATCAGAGAAAAATGGTAATTCAAAAATATTTCCTGCTTAAAATTGAGGTCAGAATTATAAAACTGTTGACATTATTCCCTAAACAACTTTGTATTTGTCCTGATTTAAGACCACATTTACCTTTTTTGTCCAAAGAGGTTTTAGAAGGAACACATAGCCCTGTTCTTTTTACAGCTCTAAGAGGATGAAAAGTAACGCTCCTTCTGAGAAATCTGCATATTACCCTCTGATACTTCATAATTTATTCTAAGCTCCACTATTGCTATTCTTTCCATTAAAGCACCTTTTCTATACCATGACATGTGGGGTTTTTTTGCATTTACTGGGGCAGCACATGAATCTGCCATGTCACTTCAGTCACTCTGAGTTTCTTGAGAGGAAGTCTGGTTATTTTCCATGCTCTTCTCTTTTGACAGCTGAAATGACTAACTCCTAGATAAATCTGGTAATTCAGTCTGTAAACTAGTCTTAGCTACATTTTATTGTAAGTAATGACCAAGATGGGAATGAACTGGATTTGTCAGTTTTAGTGGACTCAGATAGATATGAAATAGTTGTCAAAGTATGTACTTTACAAGACTAGAAAGAGCTTTCATAAACTGGAAGATTTATTATGCTAGAGCACTAACTCTCAATATCGTCACATACTTATTTACACTAGAGAGTATGTTAAGAGACAGCTTTCTGCAGGTCTTAATGATCTTCTGGCTTTAAATAGTTTTAAATAGTTGCTCAAAAATTTGTAATAAAATGCACTTCATGGCAGTGTGTAGAGAATGAGGGCACCTGGTAGTACCCTGTGCCTCAAAATTGTGGGAGAGTAGTTCTAAGAAAAAGCATTGTAGTCGAGGATTTTTAGTCATGCCTCTACTCTGGCTCTTGCTACACCAAAGAAACCTGAGTACCCTTTTTTGTCGCTTTGAAAAAGCATAAGTGCTTTATATGGAATATGAGAAGTCTAAGTGTAAAGATCAAAGCTGTTAGCAAAGGAAAACAATAAAAAAATATGTCGTAATATCTTCATTTTACATCATATTCCAGTCTTATCTGCTAGCTGGAGATGCGATGCACCGTAGATTGAAATTCTGAAGGGATGTCAAACTGGTTATTTAGTTCTGAGAATAAATAACTGTCAAGAATTTCCACACTCTCTTTTCTGGTAGGTGTACGGTACATGTATCTCATTCTGATACATGCTATTTAATCTCATCTTTGAAGTCAGAATTTTGTTCAGCTTCACACTGGTATCACTATGACTTACACTGCAGCCTTAGTAGACTTCTGCTTATCTCCTCAAGTGAGGAATAGCTAGGACAACAAAAAAGCTGTAGCTCTCTAATAACACTGCCTGGGCTGGTGTATGCATGAGGGCATGTTATGCATCTAAACATTTTTTTTTTCTGACAGCTATTGTCTTGTTTTACTACTCAGGACATCTTAGAAAAACAGTTAGAAGAAGTGTAATGAGATTGTCTTGCCAGGTTCCCTGTGCCGTACCAGAAGCAGTTATGCCAAACAAACTTCCCAGGCAGTGTCAAGAGCCAGATTATTAGCAAGGTTTGCTTGGTATCTGACATGAGCCCTTCCAGCTTGTCTGACATGAGTATTTCAAGCTGTTACTGCTGGAATTATTGAGCCTACTTTTTTAACATTAAGATGTTTTAACATTAAGATGTTCCTAACTGCTTTTCAACTTGTGATCTCTCATGACTTCTTGAGTTTCTAACAAAATATTTCTAATGAATTGTTTCCCTATGGAATTTGTAAAATTCAATATCCTTACATAAATACCTTGCACATATCCCTGTTGAGTTTTGTCCTTCAGCCCTCCACAGTAGCTCATTTTGTATTGCAATTCTGTTCCCAGGGCAGACTTTTTTTTTCTCAGCCTCTTGTTATCTGCAAATTTAATAGCATGCACTTTCTGTTCAATTACCCAGGTGGTAAATGAGGTTATTGAATAATACTGGATCCAGGACATATCCCTACTGAATCACATCTTTCCATTTTGATAATCAACAACAGATAACTACTACCTGAATGGAGTTTTCTAACTAATGTTTTGTTCAGCTCATGATAGTTTTATCACATTTTAGAAAAAGCAAGCCTAATCCTTGTTTTGCCTATGAAATACTATGCGATATTTGGCAATCACATCAAGGGCTTGTATCCAAACAATTGTTTCTCCCTGTTATGCAGTCATGGGAAAAGCCATGACAGTTTCAGAGTACTTGTTCATAACAAGTTTGTGATTGTATGTCTTCACTTTAATTATTTTTAGCAGAATTTTTGATTAACTAAGTGAATTAATTTATAAACCCTTAGCTCTCCCTTTTTAAGGACAGGTGGTGTATTTTCCCTCTTCCTTTATCCTACATGACTTCTCAAACAGGGCAGTCACTTCCCTGAGCCCACTTTAGCCAGTTCTAAGGATCCTAGGCTGACATTTATTAAGAATGCTCCTCCTCTACTTTATTCATTCTAAGCTGTAGTTATAGACTGAAACATGAATGGGTGAAATCATTTTATCATGTCTTGCTTGTATCTAGCTTTTGTCAGGACACAGAGCAGGTGCAGCTATAATGATGACTGGTGGTGTAGAAAAAATTAAATTTGCATTCACACAGTTATTTTTTTGCCATGTGTCACGAGTTGAAACCTGCACTAGGAAATACTGATGTAGGATCTTCCCTACCACCTTCTTTTTTAAAAAAAAAGAAAAGAGAAGGCAAAAGAAAACCAGGAGCATGTTACATTTTGCACTTCAAAGGTAATGTTGTTTTTCAAGTGTCTGCTGGATTCTATTCTGAATTAGGAACTCTTTAATGTAATACCTGAAACATCCTAATCTAAATGTGAATTCCTTATTGAGATTGTAAGAAGGTAATTAGAAAGTAGTTTGATTTTATTTAATTTGTTACATTCATTATTTCCTGATCCCATAAGATTACATCCAATTAAAATGCAGTTACTTCTAAACTTCTTCAGATCAATAACTGCACAAGGGAGCCTTTTTCTTTCTTGGGGGAACCCTTTCTTGTCCCCATTCACCCTTTCCTATCAGAGCGTGGTGAAGGTTTGGGGGTTTGCTTGTTTGTCTGAGGTTTCATTGTGAAGATCAATCAACAAGGACCATCAGCTGGTGGAAGTACATGTGGGGGTCATCAAAGGGGTCTTTGAACATTTAGAGGACTTGTCCTCTTGACATCTCTGTCTTCTTTCTCCCTTCTCATCACCTTCCTTCCACAGCCTTCTGGGCTTTCTTTTTATACAGTCTCCAGCACAGTAAGTTTTTGTTCTGGTTGCTTTGAGACACAACCACAAAACCAAGTTCATTAATAATAAGTCAAAAACTGTAGCAATTCAAATGGAATCAGTCAAAGCAAAGATCTGTGAACTTGATGAGAAGAATGGTAGTGCTTTTTCTCTCACCAAGTTCTGTACCTGTTTCTAGAAGTCCTTCTCTAAAACACTAGAATTTTGTGGTGGCTCTGTAAAATTTGTTGTGGCCAGATTTCATTGTTAATTTAAGGCATTGAGTTCCTATCACAAAAAAACCTTTACAGACTTTTGTCTTGCCTTCCTTATTTTCTATTTTCAATATTCTCACAATTATAAAATGATTGTTAGGGTGGGGAACATTATCTCCAGTAACAACAGGAGTCTGGAGGGAGCTTATGAACTCATATGCAGATTTGGACTAGCTCTGTCAAAAGAGAAAAAAATTGGTGAGGAGTTGCTTATGTATTGGAACAAGGAGTGGCATTTTCAGAGGCCAGCTGCAGCCAACTGACATTTAGCAGGATGACACTCTACGAGGTTTGAAAAACAGGAGGAAGTATAGTAGCTGCTCCAAAGCAAATGCTCGACTATATTAAATAATATGTTCACCGAATATGGGCACTGTGTGTCTTTTCCTTCTACATCGCTGGCCTTATGTATAGCAAGCATAAGTTTCTCCAGCAGTGAACATTATTTCTGACCTTAGGAGATGTGTTATCAAAGGTGTAGAAAGCTGATGGAGGTTGTCCTTCCTCTAGAAGACACCTAAATAAGGCTGACTTGGAATGCCAAACATCAGCATATATCTAAGTGTAAAGCTGGCTGCCCTGTGAATGTCCATTTTTTCACCTCCTTCCAAGAAATGGTATTAGAAACATAACTTTGTAAGTTCACCGAGTTTCATATTTTGAATGTGAGAAGACTTGAGTAGATTTAGATATAAGGAAAAAAATCTTTTCTGTGAGGATGGTGAGACACAGGCACAGGTTGTCCAGAGAAGTTGTGGTTTCCCTTCCCTGTTCAAGGCCAGGCTGGGCAGGGATTTGAGCAACCTGCGCTAGTAGGAGGTGTCCCTGCCCATAGCAAAGGGTTGGAACTAGATGAATGATATTTAAGGTCTCTTCCAACCCAAATCATTCTATGATCCTATGATTATCTTTTTACTGATTCTATTGGCAAAAAAAATCTGCCTCAGTGTTTCTAATCCTAATCACCTACTGATAGTCATGCCTTATCAGTAGTCCAGGCACTGCTGTTCTTACATGAAAGCAATGACTGAAAATTAAACTCTATTTTCTTCTCTACAAGTGTATCTAACTTCACAATTACAGACTTTTTTTTTTTTTTTTCTTTTTAACTGCAGTCTCTCTTCTGCAAACTGTAATCTTGTTACAGGCAATTGATATTTTTCATTCTATGTATTACGGTTTGTCAATATTTTTCTTGAACAGCAGCTTCTAAACAATTGAAACCAGTCTTATAAATCTCAGTATTATTCTGTTCAGTAATATAGCTTGAAATCTCTTATTCCACCTTCCACATTACTACCTAAATGAATCAGTTTAGCCAGCAGCTACTCTTGAGGCCTCTGGAGAGTCTGTATTAAAAGAAACAAGAAAACACAGTTCCTGACTGAGTTTAGATAACAAAGTAGAATGAAATTCTCAATTTGCAAAACAACTGACCTCCTGTGACGAGATGACTTCTTTTATGCATTTACACTGATAAATAGCTTACTTGCTTTTATACTCACAGCTGTTTTTTCACTAGTGGTGAAGTGCTTATGATGCACCCGGAGAACTGCATAAGTACATCCCACCTGCAGTGCAAGAATGCTTGTGACAGGCCGTCAATCTGAACTGTGTCATGATGTGTTTCAGTTCCATTATTATTTAGTACTATGATCCAAAACTACATTCAGCCATATCCAGGCGTGGCAAGTCTGCAGTTTCCTCTGACAAAATGTTCCACTACTGTGACATCTTATCAGAACCCATTTCCAAACATATGAAGGACAAGAAGGTGACTGGGATTAGTCAGCATGGATTTCTAAAGGGGAAGTCATGACTGTTCAACCTATCCCTTCTGTAATAAGATGAATGGCTTGGTGATATTGGAATGGACTCTCAGTGTGTTTGCAGATGATACGAAACTAGAAGGAGTGACTGATCAACCAGATGAGTGTGCTGCCATCAGACGGTTCTCAACAGCTTGGAGAAATGGGCCAACAGGAATCTCATGAAGAAACCTCAAAGTGATATGCCAAGCCCTGCCCCTGGGGAGGAAGAGCCCCAGGCCCCATGTCAGCCTAGTGTCAACTGGCTGTAAAGCAACTTTGTACAAATGACCTGTAGGTCTTGGTCTTAGTTGACGGCAAGTTGACCATGAGCCAGCAATGTGTCCTTGAGGCAAAGAATGCCACTGGCTTACTGAGCTGCATCAGGCAAAGCGTTGTCAGCAGGTCAATGGAGGTGATCCTTCCCCTCTGCTCAGCCTTGGTGAGACACATCCAGAGAGCTGTGTGCAGTGGTGGGTACACAGTACAAAAGAGATGTGGACATACCGGAGCAATTCCAGAGAGCATATACGAGGAGAAACCTGAGAGAGGTGGGACTGTTCAGCCTGAAGAAGGGAACTTTTATCAGGGGACTTGTATCAGTGTGCATAAATACCTGATGGGGGATAGTAAAGAAGACAGATACAGACCTTTCTCAGTTGTGTTCAATGGAAGGACAAGAGCACAAATTGTTATGCAAGAAATTCCATTTAAATGTAAGAAAAAAAATTGTTTACGGTTGGGGTGATCAAACAATGAAACATGTGGAGCCTCCATGCTTGGAGGTATTCAAAATTCAGCTGGACATGGCACTGGGCAGCCTGCTGTAGCTGACCCTTCTCTGAGCAGGAGATGGGACGACACTATATCCAGAGGTATCTTTCCACCTCAGCCAGTCTGTGATTGTGTGGTTCTGTAATTCTGTTGTTTTTTAGCCCAAGAGAAGTCAACAAAAAGCAGTACAATATACTGGATATTTTAATGCATAATATCACGAAAATATTCCATATAGTCTGTACTATCAAGGAAAAGAAAAAAAGAGGGGGTCTATTTTCTTCAGATGTGATAAATGCATGGTCTTCTATATTTTAATATGTTTGTGTTATTTTCCCAGATGTTTACTATCCTTTTTTAATCCAAGTCAATTGGTATTGTTAGAGGTGGATTTAGCTGCATGTCTATTTAGATACTAGAGTCCTAACTCCGAGAACAGTGTTCTTATTTAATATCTCATAAACTTTTCATGCTGAAACATAATTATGGGCGTAGGAGAAAAGGAAAGAATACTTTGTCAGTGACCTGGACCTAATTATTGCAGTCAGAATGTTCCATTTTAGATTACTCAAATTGTCTGTATTAAAATCTTTTCTGGTTCCCAGTTTAGCAAGACTGTACTTGCTCCAAGAGAACCATTTCTGTAAGTTGAAATATGATTTCTGTATTATTTTAATAATTTACATACTTAAAAAGTCATACATGATTTTAAATAAGGAAAAATAAATAAAATAAGGAAAAAAAGAAATATTAAGAATTGTGTCTGAGTTCCCATATTTCTGGTATATTTTCATCAATGTCATTGGAGCCTATGTCCTTTGAAGAGGATACCAATGTAAACCTGAATCTTTACTGGCACTGTCTTTTTTCTTTTTCCTTATCTTGCAATTTTTGTGATGGAGCTGATTATTGGGAGATTCCATAAGAAATTTAATGACTGATCTTCATATACAACTGGTGCAAATTTTAGGCTATATCAGATTAATCTTTCTAAAGTAAATGAATTAAAAAAAATCTCCAAAGAAAAGAACTTGTATAGAAAGCCAAAGGAGAGAAATAGTCAGTGGTTAGAACCAAGAAACCTTTATTTGCTCAAAATATGTAATTCTGATTCAAGGATGATGCATAAAATATATGTGAAAATTAAGATGCAGGCTCGAAATCTGAGACTAAATTCTCCAGGAAAGATGTCTCTCAGTTTATCCAGCCCTGTTAATATTCCAATAAGAGAATTATTTAATCTGATAACATTTAAAAACAGAAAATGGCAGTCTCTCTTGCAATTAACTTGTGGCCAGAAAGAACAGTTCATAACCTCAAAGACTATGGTAGTGCTTGTTTTTTAGCACTGTAAATTGATGCATGACTCAAAGATAAAAGCACTATGATGAAAAAAAATTGAGGTTGCTAAGACAAAAAAAACAAACATGAAAAGTAAATAAATACTTTCATCATCTCTTCAAGCAATAAATTCGTATATATTCTTGTACCACTATCTCATATATTCCAAATTCTGAGATTCTACCCTGAGAAGTTACAATTCAAGCACATATATTCATGGTAAAATTATTCTTTCATACAAGCATTTCACAGCTTGAAAAAAGGCTAAGGTTTCAATCATAGGAATTCGTGTTCTCCATATACTTCCAATTATGCATTGAAATGACTGGCACTTTAACTGCAATGAAAAATTAATAGGTCTTTGTACCCTAGACCTGAGGAATAATTGTCAGTTATACAATACTATTTTTCTCCCAAACAGGGAAAATTTTGCTTTCAGTTTGTAGCATTGCTATGACATAGAACCCCATTCAGAATTTTGTAATTGAAACTAAGACCTAGTGAAAAACAGTTGATGAATACAAAAAGCAAATATGTTACTCATTGACACGCACAATTAAAAAAATACTAAACTGCCACTGTATTGTTTGCTCATTTAACTTTAATCTGAATTCTCAGGCACAACTGCCACAGTAACTTCAGGCATAGGCCAGCTCAGATGCTTCTAAATCAAAGGAGTTGCAACTGAGCTTGCCTTGGTGCTCTTCTACAGCCCCTAATTATTCTGGTTTCCAAGCACCTCCCTGTATTTAATGCTCAGACTGTCATAGTCGTGTTCTTCCTCATGAGACGGGAAAATAGTAGGACTTTTAATTTTTTTCTGGTGCTGGTGTGTCTAGAGGTTCAGGCATGTCACTGTCGTAGTGAACTCCCCCATACCTGCCTATATGCTTAATGTCCCCATAAAGTACCTGCGAACAAAAAGCGATGCCGAAACAGAGAGAGCCCAGAGATGAGAGCAGCTAAACCAGAGCGCGCTGGCTGAGAAGGTGCCTAAGGTCAGCCTGTGAGGAAATGCTGAAAATAGGGCACATGTTAAATGTCATTTCTCGCCAGTGCAGAGACAGAGTAGCAGATAAGTGCTTCTCTACACTTGAGACTCTCTGAATCCTTCAGCAGGGGTGGCACCTCTTCTTTCCTTCTAAAGCAGAAACAGGAACAGTTACTTCTTTTAAAACTGAGTCTTCAGTATTATGCTTTTGTTCTTGTGCAGTATCGTAGCACTTACTCAAAATGCAGCATCCTTACATTTAATTTCTTCTTGTAACCAAATGAATTGAGGCCCCTTTTTTCCCTGGAAACATCCTAACTTTAAGTTATTCTTGGGCTATAATATTCTCCATCTCTCCAGGTTTTGTGCTTGTTGAGCCGCAACAATTCCCAATCGGAGATGAAGATTCAATTTCTGCCCTGCTCCGTGGGGTGCGAGGAGTGGAGCTGCAGCTACTTCATGGCTCT
The DNA here is from genome assembly GCA_020746105.1 of Trogon surrucura. NCBI lineage: Eukaryota > Metazoa > Chordata > Aves > Trogoniformes > Trogonidae > Trogon > Trogon surrucura. The sequence continues at coordinate 15,665,376 of CM036617.1, read as the reverse complement.
GTTCCTACAAAATCAAATGGCAGAAAGAACAGGCCCTATAATTCTATAAACTATAATTCACCTACACAATTTCCCAGCTTTGGTTTATTGCTAATTGCAGTTCTCCACAAACACAATTATAGATCATTATATTTTACCAAGGCAGCGGAATTTTGACATTACGAAGTACAGAAAAATTGGATATACTGGGGCTAGGGGATAATTTTAGACCTTTGACTTTTACGCCTGTGTTGGGACCCCAGAGTCCCTTTGTAGTAAAGGTGGTTTTGAAAGACTGAGAACAGCCGTGCTGGGAGCCTCCCTCACTCCCCCACTCCACACAGTACACAGGCTCCCACCTTAGGCAAAAAATTAAATGTCTCAAGCACGGGGGGTTAATGTTACCATTTTCATTAAGCTTAGCAGAAATGACAAAAAGGCCAAATTATCATGTGCTGATGCCCTGGCAACCTTTCGATGTAGTGCCCTTACTGTAACAGCAGAGAATTTCGTCCCATAAGATTACTCCCACTGTTTGCCAAGAGAAAGGTTAGGAATAGAGAAGAACAAATATCCCGACACAAAAAAACTTCAGGATTTTGCACGGACTTATTTCTCAAATAGTGAAAAGCTACATGGAATGTCTAGAGCTCAATGTTTCAAATCTCCATTTTGCTGGTGGGAAGTAGCTCCTGCATGAAAAGTGTAATCCAGGATCCACACCATCTCCACAATGTCTGTGTCTCAGCCAAAGGACTTGGCTTAGAGCAGCAGCTGAGCTGCTTTTTGAGACATGATGTGTGTTCATGAAATAGCGAGAGAGTGCTGATGCCATTTACAGTCCCAGGGCTGCTGAACTTCTCTCAGTGCCTCACTTGAAACTGGAGTGTTTCAACTCCCTTCAATGGCTGTAGACAAAGGAGCACAGAAAACACTAATTCAGTGGTTTCGCGTTAACACAACTGAATGCAAAATGCGTAGCTCTTTTCTGAGGCTTTAGAGTTGGGGTTTTTGAAACTTTGTGTATAGTAATACTGCAGGAGAACTTGAGCTCATGCTAAATGGGATACTGGAAGCTGCGGGTCCATCTGGGCAGGGTGTGCTAGCTCCTGAGAAGCTCACCCTTTGGGACGAGAACTAGTTAACGTTAGATCAGCTGATGAGTAGACGACTTTCCTATAGAAAGTGCAAATGGGATTTGAGCTCTTCATTCTCATTGGTCTCCTAAAAAATTCTTACCCTTGTGGGATACTTATGCCGTGCAGTTTCTGTTAAAAGTGCCATAAATTTATCCTTTCTCATTAAGGTTTCTGGTTGTTCTTGTGAAAACTTTCCGAAATAGAGATGTGGAAATGCAAAGTTTTCTTCAGGACATCTTAATCTGAGGTACTGTAGCACTTCTTTAGTTTATAGCAACAACTCTAGTAAATATTTGTGTATTGAGGATAGTAAGGCTACAGAAAATATGCAATTAGCATAGGAGGGCCGTCATAGGTAGGAAATCCAAAGTAACACTGCCCATCTATCATTGAAATGGGTAAAACGTATGCAACATTTTTCCTCATACAGAATTAAAAAATATAGGAGGAAGGAGCAGCATTGTTAGATAGTCGCAATTACTCTGCAAAAATATTTGCGTGTCTTGCAGAGTTACATTTGGCTTTCCCATGCTGCTCTTGGTGCTTCCAATGTCTCGTAACTATGTAGCTACTAGATACATATTGCCAGATTGTATGACATGTATATAACAGACTGTATTTCAAAATATGGTAATATTTAGATGATTTAATGCGAAAACACCTAACTAGAACTGATGATCACTGAACTAATGTAAATATGTGAAAATCTCTGTTATCCTTTCCCTTTTCTGTTAACAATAAGAACTGTGTTATATATATGACCTTAAACCCAAGAACTCACACGGGATTTTGGATGACACCAAAAAGCAGAAATATCAGGAACTTCTCAGAGATGTCTGAAATAAGTTTTGGCCTTTCTCTAATTCAAAGATTTGTTGGAATGTTCCAAAATAAAGAAAAATATAAATGAAAAAAATTTTAAAAAAAAATTTCTACTGTATTGTTTGGGTTTTTTTAAAAATCAAGGTGAGAGAAAATAGACAAAATAAAGTAGATAAAGTCATTATTGAATTGACCTAGTCTTACTGCTAAGTCTAATGCAGATAGAAGGCTGTACTAGATGACTTCAGGGATTCATTGAACCAACAATTCTGTGATGTAGGGGGACTACAAGAAAGCTGGTGAAGGGCTTTTTAGGATGTCGGGTAGTGACAGGACTAGAGGGAATGGATTGAAGCTAGAGATGGATCGGTTTGGATTGCACATTAGGAAGAAGTTCTTCCCCATGAGGGTGGTGAGACACTGGCACAGGTTGCCCAGAGATGGGGTGGAAGCCCCATCCCTGGAAGTTTTTAAGGCCAGGCTGGATGGGGCTCTGGGCAACCTGGTCTAGTGGGGGATGTCCCTGCCCATGGCAGGGGAGTTGGAACTAGATGACCTTTAAGGTCCCTTCCAACCCTGGCAATTCTATGATTCTATGATTAAGTTAAAATGTATTTAACCAGCCCACATTACATAACTTGCACTTACATCCCATTAAAGCAAGATTGCTTGCCTCAGTGTTGAGCAAGCCTGGGACTTCATTGCCCTGAATTCACCTTAGCATTCTGTTGTAGACATCCTGTGAGAAGCTTTCTGGGATTTGGAAAGCCCTTTACTTCATTTCAGAGTGTGTCTCTACAGACACACAAAAATGTAACTCCTAGATGCGATCCCTCCTTAGTCCAGAAGCCTGTAACAGCATCGTCCTGGTACTCAGCTCCAGATAAAGCAGAATCATACCCTTCCTTTGTTATGACAATAACACTTCTGGAACAGCACAAAGGAATAATATCAGCATGAACTGATTCGCTTTTTAATTGAATATACATATACTAGATGGTTTTCACATTTATTACAGCAGGATTTCATGGATTTACTAACTGCGGCCTTAATATGGCTGGTGATGAAAATAAGGCTTTTTTTGTAGCAAGCTGCTATATCTTAGCAAAAAGGTTTTGCAAAAGGTCCCTGAATGCTGGTATACTAGAAAGTTGAATAGCTGCTCTATTAGAGATAAAAAGTAGGTAAAAGGGAAATAAAAAAAGGAACATTATAAGGGATGGATATTTTTCTCCACTCAGTGCTTTCATGATTCTGTTTTTTTCCAATAAATATTCATTCAAAGGGAATTGTCCCTAAAATTTTTTTAACACCTATTTGGCATACTGTAAACTAATGCTGGGTTAGAATAGCCACACTCTGACATATAAAATGTAGTTCAGATCTTCATAAAAATTTAAAATATTGTACAATGGAGTCATATAGGTATGAAATTAGTGTGTTGTGGATTGTTGATTGACAAAAGAGCAGCTCTGAAATGCCAGCAAAAGCAAGCTCTGCAAAAGAGATCCCTGTTGTGTTACCTGATCTAGTTGAGAGGCGTCCCTGCCCATGAAAGGGAGATTGGATTAGATGATCTCTAAGGTCCCTTCCAGCTTAGGCCATTCTATGATTCTATGATTTGTGGATTGCCACAGCGACACATCAACCTGTCGCAATCAAGACTGAAGTGTCTCTGGTCATATTTAAGAAATCTCAGCTTTGATAAGCACATTCAAGTTTTCAAGGTAATTCTCCTGGAAAACAGAAGAGGGAAAAGAAAATGACAGTGGCCAATAATAATGTACATATGCTAAAGATATTTAAATTGAAGTTTTGAATTATTGAATTAATTAAATTGAACTTTTAATCTCACAAACTACTCATGAGATACAGCATCCAGTAATTTAAGTCCAAAAAGTCTGAGCAATGGAAAGATTGGCATATAACTGTTTTGCAACAGATTCCCAAGGCCAATTCTTAATCACTTGAAATCTTTAAATTGAGAATAAATGTATTTGAAGACATGCTTAATTTAAGCATGAGCTGCTACGATGAGTACAAGAATTATTGCATGAAATACTGTGTCAAAGGTTACCTAGAAGATTAAATAAAATTTCCATGATATATAGCTTTAAAACATATGAAATGGCACAACTAATATTAATAAGAAAAAAAAAGTGATTCAGAAGTATTGAAGTGCCTGAAATGTGAGCAGCTATAGGAGTTAATTGGAATATTTTCAACAGAAAATAAAGTCCTGGAAGATTATGTCATGGACATGCAAATATTTGTAGATAACTTTTGCAAACAGACAAATGCAATGTATCATGTTACAGCTCAATTCCTACTTACTTAAATGAGTGTCTCTAATCACTCATCTCTAATAAAGAGAATTTTTTCCTTTCTTGTAGAAAACAGATCTTGCTAGGCAGATTAAATATTGTTGAGAAGAATTAAGGAAATAAAAGGAAGTTAAAAACTATAACCCTGATTGAAAAATAACGTTCCAAGTCAACCAAGTGACTTTGACAGATTTGCCGATACAGGAATAGTTTTGTCGGGGGGTTTTGCAATAGGGTTAGTGAAGCTCAGTATCACGGGGCAGACAGGTACGATCTGTGTATGTAACACTTACTGCCTTGACATGGTTCAGGACTTCACCATTTATTCTAATAACGTTAAACAGCAACATTTAATCAGTACAGTCAATACTGAAGAAAAATATTTTTTGTAACCCATTATTGGTCTATGAGACTGTCACACTCAAGAATGTGTTAATTGCTGTTAGTAAATTGTGAGATTACTCCAAAGGACAACTGATAGAAAGTAGCATTAACTTTTCTTTTAAGAATCTTCTTAATGATTCTAAGTCTTTTTGCCACAGATGCACTTTTCTTGGTAAATTTCCTCAGTACTAGACATTAATAACACACAAAGAAAACATCTATCTATCTAGATATATCTGCTTTATTTCCAGAGCACTTAAAAATGGCAGAAACACATAAATTACTTTAAAATAGCTGCATACACTATGACATCGGATAATTGTGTGGCTGATCTGTATTTGCAACAACTGTGATTTTTCAAATGACTCAATAAACACTGCAAGCTGAATTATTTCAGTGCTATAAGGCACAGGACTTGTAAGAAGGTGCACACACACACACACAGAGACACTGTGTAGTGTGATGCGTAGGGACACAGTTTAGTGCTGGATCTGGTGTTGCCAGGTTGTTTTGACTGGATGATCTTAAAGGTCTTTTCCAACCTAAACGATCCTATGGTTCTATGATCAACTCAGTCAAAATGCGGTGGCCGGTGCCTTGCAGTGAACTGGTGCACCCTCAACACCAAGAGCCAATCCTGCAGGTTGTTATTAAACATTGTGGGAACAGGGAAATCACTGCGCTGAGCATGGGGCTGACTGCTAAACATGAATATTTCAAGAACTTACATTTGTTTTTAATTCTATAAAAGAGTTCAGTAAATCTAATTACTTTTTACTTTTAAATGAAAAATTGAAGGAAAGCCTGACATTGCTAAAAATTTTTAGCATTTTTTTTCCCAGTACAGGAGAATTATGATCTGGTGGATAACTTAGAGCAGTGGTTTGAACCTAGATTTTTTTTTTTTCTGTAGTGGATACACATTGGATTATTGGCTCTTATAATGATGCAACATCAATGTGTCTTGCTGTTCTTTCTCACTTCCCTTTATTCTTTCTCTTCCATTCTCTTATTTTGACAAGAATTTTATCCAAAATGTAATAAATCTTTTCTGAACAGAAAATTGTATGTTTCAAGGAAACATTTTGGTTTCATTAAAGAGCAAGTTTTCTTCAGGTCTAGTTGACATTGTAAGAAAATATTCTCCCCAGATCTTCTGCGAAAAAAATAAATAAATCTAGTTTTAGACACATACAGTGGAAGAATTCATCTCTTTCTGCTCTTGACTTACCCATCTTCAGGGTACTCCATTTCTGCTTCGGTTAATGTTACTGATTGCACCGGGAATTGTTGAACAATAATTTTGCTTTGTTGAGGCAATGCTGAGATGTTTTTTTATTTTGTTTTTAAATCAGTATGAAATATGTTTTAGGAGATTTTTACCACATCAAGAAGTAACATCTTGGTATTATGATGCTAAAGTTTTTCAGTTCTGTTAAGGTTTTCATGGTGGAAAAATACCAAACTCTGATCATGCATTCCAATTTGAATTTTAATTTAAAATTTAATTTTACTTTGAACTTTTTTCAAATTGTTCTCCTACCAGGCGCAAGATCCTACTGCAAGAGGCACAACATCTGAGAAGAATTTACCAATTATGTATGTAGCCTCCTTCTTCTAGAGTTTTCAAGGCTTTAGATTACTGCTCAAGGTCATTTTAAGTCCCTGAAAAGAGGAATAGTCAAGTTGAGGGTTTGTTATAATCTCCTGAGAATATTTAAATATTTAAGCTACTTCTGAAAATTCCATGGCATAGTTGTTTTACATCATTAGATACACACATGCTTTTGAAAGCCTTTCCATTAGCATTTAATAGTATGGCTACTTCAAGCTCACATTACCTCACGTCTTTGTAATAATGATACATATAATTTGGGAATTCTGTATTTGTAAATTATGTTCTTAATCATAGTTCACACAAGTTCTTTTCAGAAGGATGGTTGAGCATATCTGGTAGTTTCTCTTTGAACTGACTCAGTTTGAGGCTTCAAGTATCTTTCATTTCTTAGAAGATGCACTTATGAATATTATCCTGATGAAAACAGATGTTCCTTTTCATCTTAATGCTAGATCCCTTGAGTGTCAGAAAGGCTTTTTTAAGCATTTGGCTGACAGCAGAATCATTACTTACGGTGATTAATTCTTTCTCTTTTAAATGATAACAGGTAGATGAAAAGTGGTGGTTTTGAAGGCTTTAAGAGCTAGTTGTTTACTGATGAGAATAAATGTTATATAGTAAAACCAAACAGATTATCTTGTCTTTCAGGACCCCTTAAATACTGACTTAAATTGCATGTACAGAGTAATTATTTGGCACATGTTTCACTTCTTTAGATTGAGTACAAAATTCACAGTGAAGATCATATCTTACTGGTATATATTTTCTATTAAACACCAATATTTTGACATGCCTATCTCTGACAATGGCGTTCTCTGGAATCAGATTTTTAAAAGTGAAATAATAGCATGAAATCTTGTAGAACAAGCATAAGTATGGAAAACTGGGGCTGTGTGATCATTTGATATTTCAGTTTTTAGGAAAATTTAAAATGAAGTGTATTTGACTCATTCAGTACAAATAGTCTCACTTGGGAAAAAAAAAAAAAAAAAGGACCACCAAAAAGGGATATGCTCGTTTTTTGCCTAGTTGCTTGTAACAGTCAGTCAGAAAGTTAAAAATGTGGTATCAATTTTAAATCACTGAGTTATTCCTTAAAATATCTTCCTTCCACTATGAAAGATGTCAAAGAACTGAAGTTATTACAAGACTTATATTTCTGTGCTTTGTAGACATTATTGCACTGCCTGAGAACAGTTAAGCATTGACTGTCCCACTGGAGCCCTTAACTGGGCACTGGGATCCAAGTATCTCACGTCTGAGAGGTCTGAACTACTGGGGTAAAGTGCAATTCATTTTCTATTCCCCCTGTATTCACTGAGCATTTATAAAAAATCTGAGCCATTCCAGCAGAGAAATTGAATTTAATACCCAGCTGGTTGATGAGATGTACATAAGTGATAGAAGATGTAAACTTTCTTAAATACATAAAAGGAATCGAACCTAGCTCTCCCGTATTTTGAATGTGTGCTACAATCATAGAATCATAGAATGTCAGGGGTTGGAAGGGACCTCTAGAGATCATCTAGTCCAAACCCCCCTGCCAGAGTAGCATCACCTAGAGCAGGTCACACAGGAACGCGTCCAGGTGGGTTTTGAATGTCTCCAGAGAAGGAGACTCCACAACCTCCCTGGGCAGCCTGTGCCAGTGCTCTGTCACCCTCACAGTGAAAAACTATTGGATAATAAAAGGGTAGCATCACACAGAGGTGATTTTGACACCTTAATTTAAGTGCCAACATATGACCTAGATGTCTAGGTTCCTATCAATGAGATATCTAGTGAACAGGGTGTCAGGGGAGCCTGGAGAGTAATTAATTTGTCTTTACAGAAGAATTCAGGGCTGAGTCCATCACTGTTAGTAGGAGCCTGGCAGATATAACACAGGTCCAAGAGGAGAACTATTATCCCTCTGGAGGCCAGGGACGACATAATGAACTGTTACAGGTGGCCCCAGGTAGCACCAAGGAAGCAACTTTGACAAAGACCTTGGAGCTCTCTGGGTTTCTTGTGAGCACAGTGACCACACTGCAACTGATTCCAATGGGAGCACACCCGAGATATGTAGCTCAAAGGTAGACACTTACTTATACATTTCTGATCTTAAATGTTTTAAAATAGGGCTAGATCCCACTCTCTTTGTGCAGGAGCTCTGTGAATTTGGACAGTAGTTTTATATGAGAATCAAGATTACTTAAAGAATCAGACATAAATTTATACTGATAATAGAAACTACAATTTGATGATTAGTAAATTTCGGTACAACATTTTCTCAGGCTTGCAAAAAGTGAACAAAAGCCTAAAAATAGACTGTTAAAATAAGTAGTATTTAAAAAGCTATTAGGAGATGCTTTAGAATGAGTAAGCATTGTTTAATTTAAGAGTAATTTTTAATCAGAAAGTTGTACTCAGTAGCACTTACGTAAATTCTGGTGCTGTTGCTAAGCCACAGGGTTTTGCCAGCATTGGACACGAAACAAAATACATGGGACGCACTTCAGAAAGGAATGTAGCAGAACATCAGGACACACACGAAAGGCACTGGACTACAGAAATGAAAACCATGTCTCTTGGGTCTAAGAGATGAACATTAAGAATTAATGATGGAAGCTAATTTTGCCATGCAGGAACTGAGGGAACCAAGGAAATTCCCTATCTTCTGAAATGCCACTCGTGCTTCACAGTAAGAACTGAGTATTTTAGGGAAAAGACAAGGATTTGCTTTCATTTTAAAAGTCCAACTGGATAAATACTGTCTTTTTTTTTTCAGGTCCGAAGAAGTTTGTTTCTTTGTGCAACTATTGTCTTAGCTCTTTGCCTAAACCTTTTGCTGAAGTATTTCTCTGCCAGAACTGCCAGAGGCATGAAGTGGGCATTCCCAGCCCTCTCATCTCAGCTCACCCTCTTTGAGAGGGGCGGGATGTGGCGCACTGTCTGCCACAGGGCGACTTCTTCACAGAAACTGGACAGTTTCAGGCATTCTCAGAAGAACAAAACATTTTGGGTTAATCTGATATGGAGTTTCAAAAAAGTGCTAAAATATTCTTGTTTCATATCAGCTTTGTTTCAGCTGTGTTTTTGTTTGTTTTTTGTTTTTTTCCTCTTTCTTTTTGGCACCGAACTAAAGAATAATTATTCATGCAGCTGTACATTTTAAGTCACTTGTATATTTTACAGTGCACATACCACCACTGAGGGTAAAGTCTTTTGTCTCTAATCCTTTCTAAACATTATATCATATTGTGTTTATTAAATCCAAGCCAAGGAAAATAATCCAGAATCTGAGTATTACGGTGTTTCCAGGATAGATAACTATTATTATCTCTGGTTTTGCAGGTGAAATGCCTGAAATCCCCAGAGATTATAAGACTCATTCTGGGCCACACAAATAGCCCAAATGGGATTCTGCAACATTTTTCTGGCTTTTGGCATAGCACAGTCTTCAGGTGCATATTATAATTTTTTTCCTTTTTCCTGAGGTATGGCTCTGGGAAATTAAAACCTAAACAAGCAGCAAATAGCAATTGATTTACACTGAGTTTTTACTAACGACCTCTGTATTTTTTAGATTATAAATTTTCTTTATTTTATTGCACTCTGCAACTTCATTATTTGGATAGGAGTACATGCATAGTTAATTTGGCTCATAAAATGCACAAAGCAACAGCCTTTCATCTTACTCTGTGAAAAGATGGTTTATTTTCTGGTTTTCCAGCAAACAAAGGCTGGTGATGCATAGAAGCAGCCTCATATGTTTCTTTATTCTTATTTTTTTTTACCTTTCACTGTAGTATTTCCATGATCAACAATTTGATTTATATCTCTCAGTTGCTGTTCTTCTCCTGTACAGGCAAAAGCATTGTTTAAAGGCTCTGTTCACTTTATGAGTATTACAGCCTGCACGTTTCTATCCATGGGATGCATTTTAAATTGTCAGATGAAAAAGCGCTTCATGAACCACTAGAAAAGCAAATTCAAATGTAATGAAGCCTCTGTCAGCTTGTGAAACATCTCATTGTGAAGATGTTTGTATAGAAAGGAAATATTGTGTTTGAGTTTTCCAAACCAGCACATGATTAACTGAAATATAAGTGTAGCCTGCTACTCTTTCAAGGCACCACTACAACCAGAAGGAAGAAGGGCAGGTCTGCCAGAGACATTCCTGTTTAATCATTGGTAAATCACGGCACTTTGCTCTTTCTCCATTCTTGGTTATAAACTGTAGATAATCTGGACCTTATAAATACTTGACATGCTTAGAAATATTTCCTTGTAATCCTTTCTTATAAGTAGATATAGAATAAAGATCAGATGGAGTCAGATGATTTTTTCACATTAATTTTTCATGCATTGATGACACTAAAAAGAAATCCTCAAATATTTTTCAAGGGTTTTTATTTTTATTTTTATAGGTATATCTGCAATGTTGTACATAAAAAGTATACTATAACTTCACCAGAAATCTCTTCTCCCCCAAAATGCTGAACTATACACCAGCCAAAACCAGATGTGTATGAATTGCACATTTTGCCTCTCAGGTCATATAATTATCCGTAAGTCTCACCTAATATTGAAAGATGATTTACTTGTGTAAAATAATAGAAAAATTAGTAACAAATGATGGACATGAAACTTCTAGATTTTCTTTCTTCAGTAAAAGATCTTGACAACACCACATCACAGAACTATAAACATTTAAGGCCAGTAGCAGATTTGCAAAAAAGCACAGAGCATGAAATAGCTTCAAGAAATCTGCTGAAAGCTATTCTAAGGCAGTGAATGCTTCATCAAGTTGGGAAAATGAACAAAGATAAAGAACAGTTAGTTAAATCAGAGTTCTGTAAGATATGAGAAAGCTGAATTATTACATAAGATCAATGGAACAAATGTGTTCTTATCACTCAGTGCCTGAGCTGATGCTGTTGTGCTGGTGCACCATCCACCAGTCTGTATGCTAAAAATTCAGAGTTGAGATTCTGCATCAGCCAAATGAGAGAGTTCTGTGATCCTGCTTCTGTAAAGACCGTGTGCAGCTCTGGCCAGTGCAGCCCTTTCTGCCGGAGACTGGGAGGAGATGATAAAGGAAGCATTAAACTATATCCCGTGAGAGGACAAATAAGCCTGTCTGGAAGTGGGATTCTCCTTTTAAGAAGTATTTTTACACCAAACAGTGGATATCGAGACAGGGAACAATTGCTATTATCTGTCTTGGGCTGGAATTCGCTTTGTCCAGCCCCCACTATCTGATCTTTGTAAGTCATCCAGGATCAACAACAGAATCAATACAGGAGAGGAAAGGAGCTATGAAAAAGCAATGGAAACTGCAACCTTAATCCTTGTGTGCCTGACTCCAGCTCTTGGGTCATCCAAAGGAGAAAGCAGAAATACTTTAATGAAGTTTTAAGATTTACTATTTAAAGGTTCTTTCTCAGCAAAATGAGCTTTTAAAGTTCCTTTAATAAAAGCTAAACAATTTTTACAGTATTCTATTATGCATTGAAGAATTGGTAGAGATTAGCTAAGTCTGCACATGCCCATGGGCTCATGTGCACAAACACTCATACCAACACCCAGACAAAGCTCAGAGGTTACTCCTCAACATTTTCACATCCAGAACTGAGAAATCTCTGAAATGAGTATCTTATGCTTGAAGACAAGTTTTCAATGCTGCTAAATGTACAGGGCACCTAATGAACTGCCTTCAGAGTGTCTTCCACGTGACAGAAAAAGGACATTGCTGTTCTGCAGAGACCCTTCTCAACACACTGGTTGCCTAAAAAAAGGCAGTGTGCTAAAATTACTGAAGAGACAGCAATGTTTTTGTATACTTCTCCTATTGAAGAGTCTTTTGTAAGAAAACAATCTCATTTGATGAGCAAAAGCCATAGTGTATTGAGGAATTATGACAAGATCAGACCTCTATTCTTGAGTTTGAAATGATTTTTCATGACGTTTATTGCCATTTTGAAAGACTACAATAGGAAAAAAAAATGTGATGTTTAAACTAAGGTGGTCACCCCAATGAAAGGGGATTGGCTGTAGGTTTTATTGATCAAGCCATTGCATTAAAAATTTGGATAGCTGAGTCCTCCTGCATATCGCTTTCTACAAAGTGTTCATAGCTTGACCTGTTCTAACAAAGATTCCAGTATCCTTTAGAAAAAAAATGTGAAAAAAGGGTGTGTGCAGACCTTGCAGTATTACTTTCTATACCTCAGTAATACAGGACATTTACAGTCTGCTTCTTTCTAATTTTATTGACTAAAAGTCAATTGTCACCAATGTTTGCTCTTCTTTCATTAGATCAACCCAGTGCTTCTTGGTAAAATGCACCAATTCTTTGTTCCTATTACGACAGTTATTCTGATCTGTGTATTATTAATCTTTATATGTCTTGGTGTTATTTAATATTGGTTTTATATGTTTCAGGTCCTGTTCATATATATTCACACCTTTAGACTACATAGATAATATAGCTGACTTTTTGGTCAATCACTGTATTTGAATTATTTTTTCCTATCTCTTGTCTTCAGGAATCAGCCGGGTTTTGTTCTTAGAAGTGTGAGATTCTGGTAATGCGATGGTGTGTGGTGGGTTCACCCTGGCCCACAGCTAAGCCCAATCCAGCCGTTTTCTCGCTTCCCACCCTTACCTGGACAGAGGAGAGAACAGGAAGAACAAAAGCAAGAAAACTCATGGGCTGAGATAAATACAGTTTAATAAGTGATAGAAAGAGGGAAAAGCCAAACAAAGAAACAAAACCCAACTGATGCAAAGGCAATCACTCACTACCTCCCACTAGCAGGCAGATGCCCAATCAGTCTCCAAGCAATGGCTACCCCTCACAAACTCCACTTCTCTCGATATTTATTGCGGAGCATGTTATGTAGCATAAGCTAGCTAAAGACATGAAATCCAGGCCTGCTTAGAATTCTCTTAGAAAGCTCACTGTTTCCACTGTGGTCACTCAAAGTATTACCTTTGCAGATTTTCAAGCAAGTATCTTGTCAGAGTCCTTTTAAAAGTGCATTTTGGTTTCATATCTAGTTAGCCTTACTCTCATTTGGCCCACTAATGGAGCTTTGGGAATGCAAACACAGGATGTAAATCATCTCTGTGGTCCCTTTCAAAGAGTTTTACATTGCTGAAGCTGTGGGAAGGGCCTTGCTGTACTGAAGCCATAGGAGAATCAGGACTGGCATGTCTGTTAATATTTTGTAATGTATTTATCATGACAGAGACTATCACTGGGATGAGTTTCAGGGAGTCCACCAGGAATGTGCTTACATACAGTTGGAGACTGCTGCCTTTGAGAGGTTTTTTGGGCAAGGACTCATCTCAGAATCGTAGAATGCATTGGAAAGTAAGGGACTTTGAAAGGCCATCTGGTCCAACTCCCCTGCAGTGAGCAGGGACATCTTTAACTAGATCAGGTTGCTCAGAACCCCATCAAGCCCAAGCTTGAAAGTCCCCAGGGATGGAGCTTCCACCACCTCTCTGGACAACTTGTTCCTGTATTTCACCACCCTCATTGTAAAGAACTTCCTAACGTCTAATCTAAATCCACCCTACCATAGCTTAAAACCATTGCCCCTTGTCCTGTTGCTACATGCCCTTGTAAGCAGTCCCTCTGCAGCTTTCCTGTAGCCCCCTTCAAGTACTGAAAGGCTGCTGAAGACTCTCCCCAGAGCCTCTTCTCCAAGCAGAACAACCTCAAATCTTTCAGCCTGTCCTCAGAGCAGAGGTGTTCCAGATCTTTGATCATTTTTGTGGCCCTCTTCTGGACCCGTTACAACAGCTCCATGTCCTTCTTGTGTTGAGGGCTCCAGAGCTCAGGGCAGTAGTGCAGGTGAGGTCTCATTAGAGCAGAGCTGAGGGGCAGAATCACCTCTCTCCATCTGCTGGCCATGCTTCTTTTGATGCAGTCCAGCATGTGATTGGCCTTCTGGGCTGCGAGTGCACACTGTTGGCTCATGTCCAGCTTTTTGTCCACCAGCACCCCCAAGTCCTTTTCCACAGGGCTGGTCTCTATCACATCATCTCCCAGCCTGTACTGGGAATGAGGATTGCGCCGACTGAGGTGCAGGACCTTGCATTTGGCCTTGTTGAACTCCTTGAAATTCACAGAGGCCAACTTCTCCAGGTCCTCCTGTATGACATCCCAGCCCTCTTGCATATTGATCTCACCACTCAGCTTGGTGTCATCTGCAAACTTGTTGAGGTTGCAATTGATCCCATTTTCTGTATGACTGATGAAGATATTAAACAGCAGTGGTCCCCTGAGGGACACCACTTGTCACCCATCTCCATCTGGATATTGAGATTTGAGGAGAGTGGTTGTCAGTGAAGACCGAGTCAAGAAAGTTGTTGAGAACCTCAGCCTTCTCGTCTGTTGTTACTAGCTTGGCATTCTTGCTCATTGAGGGGGGGTCACACTTTCTTTTACCTTCCTTTTCTGGTTGACATACCTGCGGAAGCCCTTCTTGTTATTCTCCTCATCCCTTGCCAAGTTCAGCTCCAGCTGCGCCTTGGCCTTCCTGACCTCATCTCTACTCAACTGGGCAGCAACCCTATACTCTTCACAAGATACCTGTCCCTGCTTGAACTGCCTGTGCAGTTCCTTCTTGCCTTTTAGTGTGACCAGCAAGTCTCAAATCAGCCATACTGGTCTCTTCCTTTCCCTGTCTCATTTCTTACTCCTGGGAATTGAGAACTCTTCTGCTTACAGGAAAGACTTTAATACTGCATGGACAATAGTGGTGAAATGGAAGGAACAGGGGAAGAGTGTTCATAATAGAAAATATATTTGAGCGAGCTGCAAAGACAACTAGGGGTCTTGATGCAGACAGAGCTGTTCTTCATTCTGTTTCTCATTTGCTATTGAAATTTAGTCAATCAAAATTCTTCCGTGTCTTCATTTATCTATAATTCATTCCTGTCTACTCAAGTTGTTTCAAAGATTCACTAATTAATTTATGTTCATGTAGTAATTAAAGTCCTAAGCTGAAGTAATTTGGAAGTTCTGTCATGAAAATAAAAATACATATCGGACCCTATAGAAACTGAGGGGGGAAGTTCAGCAACAGTGAATTTTATCAGATATCAAAACAAAAACCAGTTGAGACAGTTTTGTTATTTAGATTGTGTGAGAATGGGACTGTAAAGTACAAAAACACAGATATAAATCAAGTGAGTAATTGTATGTGATGAAAGTTAAACATAATAATAGTGTACTAGGCTTGAAAATATTTTATACAAGACATCTGTGAAATGCTAATTTCCCCAAATTAGCTATTTAACAAAGAAGTCTGAATTGTTCAGGTTTACCAATATAAAACCATGCACAATAAAGCTTGCTGTGTGTTACACAGGAGGTACTAAATCCTCTGTGACAAGCCCTGAGATCTTTGCTCAGCCCTCATTGACCCCAAACTCTCCTAGGAAATTTTTAGTGGGAACTCTTGTTATGTGAGAGCCCCACTGGAGCAGTCTGGGAGGATTTTGCAGTAGCTGAAGAAGGTCTAGATGAAAATCAGTATCTTTTGTTTAGGGTTTGGTGATGCAAAGGTGAGAAACTAAGTTCTTAAACCTTCTCAGATCTAAGGATTTCACAGGGAAATTGCAGTTTGTCCAGGCTCTTCTTCTAATATGTTAATGGTAATTAATAATTAAGGATTTAACACAACAGGTTTAATGTGCATATATAAACTGTGATGCAGCACTGAGTCAATGTCATAAAACACTGAAACAGACTCATAAAACATTGAGGAAAGAGTGCATAATAACTGCTTAATTCTCCGTTTCAGTGTCTTCAGAAACTGATTGCATAATGATGACTTACTGCTAATGGATGATTAATCAGGCATTCAGACTGCCTTGTTTTAACACCGCCTGTCCCATACAGGCTGCCACATGCTGGGAGCTGCCTTTTAACCAGCCAGAGAGCAACCTGAAAAGCAGATTATGGGCAGAAGCAAAAGCCCAGTGCAGACAAGTAGCACAGAGAGCATCCATGCCAACTCCTTCTTATCCTGCAGTGCAATACAGTGGTAGCCAAAACCACAAACAGCACATGGAACCGCTGTGCTGGCCACCACCCTGGGAACAATAAATACTTCACCCTGTCATGCAGGTGTTCAGTTTGAGTATTTGGGAAATTTCCTCAAAACTCTACAGACAATAACCCAGCAGCCAAAGGCAAAGTAGTTCAGCTTTCCATCTAAGAGAGGAGCAACTTGAACCTAGGACACTGTAACTTGGAGTTCTTGAACAAATAGACTATTGGAAAAGAAGATAGCAAGGCAAAAATTATCACTATTTATTTCCATATTCAACTTTATCTATTTCAGCACATGCTACAAGTGCGGCAATACAGACCATGACAACAGGGAACAGTGAACAGGGTGTGGTGCAATTTAATCGCGTAATTGCTTGGCACTGTCAGCACAGCCACATCTACAGGCTGCAAGAACTTTTCTGATGAAAAAGAGGAGCAGGTGCTCTGGTCTTCAGTGTCACACTACAGACTTTGACTACACACTACAAATACTTTGACTGCATTCATTCCAAGATTTTCTGTACTTTTGGATTCCTGAATTTAACACAGAAAGGCAGCCTGGGTGCTGGAGCTCCGGATTAGGGGAAGAGTGTGCCACTTGACTTCATGCTACAAAGTCAATCATAGAATCATAGAATCATAGAATGTTAGGGGTTGTAAGGGGCCTCTAGAGATCGTCTAGTCCAATCTGCCTGCCAGAGAAGAATCAACTAGGGCAGTTTAGTGCTAAATCAAGTGTTAGAACACCTTCCTCAGAGGTGGGAGACAAGCAGTCAAGGTCCAATTATACCTGCAATGATGAGCAAAACCATGCTGTGTCTATCACAGGAGGAGTTCTTAAACCATGAAGCATAGCATTTAGTTTCACATATGTTTCAGTCCATTTCTCACAGTTATGTCATCCTGGATATCTACACTTATTTTTGCCAATGATTAAGAACACGAGAGAGCAAAACTTGCACAACGGACACCAATTATTTTTCCTCCAAATTCAGGTTCTGCTAATACAGTACTTGCCAAACTCCTTGAAGATACATACTGTTCCTTAGCAGCAGTTTTTATGTATTTTAGAGATGACAATTTTGGTTCAGAGCAAAAACAATTTTCTCTTGATATGAGATAACTGCAATATTGAGTTTTTCTTTAAAGTCTTGTTCAGTTAGAAAGATATTTTAAATGAGAAACATAGGTAAATCATTGTTGTAACTTACTCCTAGGCAGCTCCAGGCTTCACCTATCACTACTGGCCTGCCACATGTTGACAGTTACCTAAGTCTTAATACCTTGCTGTACTGGCACAAACCATTTCATGTGTCTTCATAGTTGGATGGTTCCCTGCAGCACCGTTTCACATACTAGACTGACAAACATCTCCTGGGAAATGGCGCTGCAGCATCTGCAGGCTGCCTCTTCCCTGTTCAGGTGATTTTTATGTTAGCCAAGCTCTTGTATCCATTTAAAACATTTAAAAAACAATTAAAATTAGGAGGAAAAAAAAAAAAGGGGTGAAACCAGAAAGATTAGGACTGAACTTACACTTGTATCTTCATACTACAACAGAGTAGTGGGACATTTCTAACAAACCACCAGAAGTATCAAGCTATTTGTTGCTATGGTGAAATCAGAAACAATTTTTTCAAGGAGAAAACCTTAGTGAGGGATCTCACACATTTTGTAAAACACAGAGTAGGTTTGTTGAGATGCGTGTTTGTCTTGCTCATATGGCCTAAGCAGAAATAAAAATTTTACAGAGATACTCCTGTCCAAAGTTTGCTAAAAGCTTCCTTCCATTTAGCAGATCAACCTTTAAGCATAGAGATCAGTCTTCAAGCATAGACATCAACCTTTAAGCATAAAGACAGGACACACCCAATACAAGGCAGCCAGCTCAGATGTGGCTGTGACCACGCTGTGCCACACAACTGCAAACAGGCTAAAGCAGTTATGGGGGAAGCCACTTAGTGCAACATGTGCCCCTTTAGATGAGCACTACAACAAGTTTCACAACAAACTCCTGCTACCTGTCCCCCTAACACAGACATCACAGTCCATCTGAGGTAATACTACCAAGAGACCTGTTAGTTTCCTTGCTCAAATAGACACAGTTTAGTTGAGGACTTGTCAGTGTTAGGTTAATGGTTGGACTCTATGGGTCTCTTAAAGGCCTTTACCAATCTAGGCGATTCTGTGACAGGCTGCCCAGGCCCAAGCTGCACTGTGCAAGCTGCACTGAGCTGCTGGAAAGGCTTAGTGAGATCTCCATTGGCACTGGGATTCCTGCAGTGCTACTCAGGGTGTGCTGGAGCAATGCTCCTGCATCCCACCAGAGGCTCGCACACTATCGAGTGGTCTTCTCCGAGGGTCCTGCATAGATGGACCTGATGACTGCATTTCGTAAAGATATTTGCCTTCCTTGCAGCAGCAGGGCAGCTCCAGCCTGATGTCTAACTGACCTGGTTGAAGGTTTGCAGGGAACATTTCATGGCATGTCTGTTCCCAAAGCTCCAACAGGGAACTGCTTGAAAGAGTCCAGTGCAGAGCTACAAAGATGATGAAGGAACATCTCCCTTACGAGGAAATGCTGAAGGAGCTGTGTCTCTTTAGCTTGGAGGAGACTGAGGGGTGACCTCATTCATGTTTATAAATATGTAAAGGGTGAGTGTCAAGAGGACAGAGCCAGGCTCTTCTCAGAGATGTCCAATGATAGGACAAGAAGCAACAGGTGCAAGTTGGAGCATAGAAAGTTCAACAAAAACATTAGGAAAAACTTCTTCACAGTGAGGGTGACAGAGCACTGGCGCAGGCTGCCCAGGAAGGTTGTGGAGTCTCCTGTTGTGGAGATATTCAAAACCCACCTGCATGTATTCCTGTGTGACCTGCTCCAGGTGATCCTGCTCTGGCAGGGGGCTTGGACTAGATGATCTTTTTGAGGTCCCTTCCAACTCCTAAAATTCTGTGATTCTGTGAAAAATGGAAACTACAGCATTTTATTGCTTTTTCTCTTCCAAAACCGCATTTGCAAGTAGATTTCTAGCCTAAATTGTGCTTTCATTTAAACCTGTCTCTTCAGAATGCAGGTCTATAAATAAGAACTCTCTGTTCTGTAAGTATTTCACTGACCTCAGCATAGATCCATACTTGACAATTTGTAGTATGCTATCTATCAACAACAGCAGGCCATCAAGGTAGCATCCTGAGACCTCTGTCATTGGTGTTTATGTATTTAAAAGCAAAAAAAAACAAACCAAAAAAATTCTGACAGTTTGTGCATAGCTAGTTGGAAGGTGCTGAATGTAGTGCTTGCATTACTTTTTGTCTCCATCTTTCACCTAATCCACATCCCCCTTGTTTGTTACATATCCCTTGCTTCTCACACCTGAGTTAAGACTGTTATTTCTCTGAGGAAAAAAAACCTCTTCTCCTGCCATCAGAAAAAGGTCTCGGTTATAAGGAACAAATTTGTGATATTAGACAAGGAGCAGTCGTTTTGTCTTCTGACATAAATGCAGGACTAAGTTTTCTTCATTTAATAAAAACCACCCAGGCTGTAGCAAGACAATGCCTGTAGCCTGCTGAAGAAACAATGGGTTACCTCGTTTCCCCAGACAAGTATAGATAACAATTTAACCTGGCTTTAGAAAAAATGCCATGAAGAACTATGGATCACATCCTATGTATTTCACATCCAATCATACTGTAACTGGCCAGTTTTGGATGCAGAACACAATCATTTAAAAAAAAAAAGTGTAGGAAAATATGTATTCTAAAAACATAAATGTCATACTTGGGAAGAAGCAAGAGTTCACCATCAGCATTTATAGAGTCATCATCTTTCTTCCCAAATGTTGCAAGTGTTGGAGTACTTATTTTGCCTTTATAGAATGTTTGATAAAAATGTGGTCTTTGCTTTCCAAATATAAGTAATTCTTCTGGTGCATTATAGCCCTTAATCCAGAAACACTAGTCCTTTAAAATGAAGTTTTTACTGTAAATCTGGACTCCAGCCTTCTCTTTTTGCTGATCTGGTTGAAAGATCTAGTCACTGCTATAATATAATTAATAAAAATAAAGCTTATTGAATGACATTTCCACCTTCCTCATATTTTTTCATAAGTTAAACGCATTTTATCTCATGTTGAAAAATGAAAAACACAGTGCTTCTGTGTGGCACTCCGTAGACCTGCAAGGACACATTGTGTAATAACTTAAGAGGAAGTCACATTAAGCCAAGAGAAACCCTGTTAGATAG
Source organism: Trogon surrucura (assembly GCA_020746105.1). Lineage (NCBI taxonomy): Eukaryota > Metazoa > Chordata > Aves > Trogoniformes > Trogonidae > Trogon > Trogon surrucura. Next base: position 15,644,804 of record CM036617.1, on the reverse strand, counting down.
TTAGCTAAAACATCTATCAAATATTGCAGGAGACTTGCAGAATAGTTCCAAATATTTTAGAAAGTCAGCTATCTTGCACAACCTCACAGACAGCTCCTCTTAGTGACAATAAAATACATAGCACTTCCCAGAAGAATCCAGCAGTCAAGGCACTCGAAAGTTTGCAGAAAAGAAAGACAATTTGTTCTTGTGAAATGTCAGGTTTGGCATCACTACACTCTTGATGTATATCTGATGGTTCAGAAATGTAATGCTTACTGGAGTGATCTGCATGATACTTGTCTGCCATCTCACAAAACGAAGACCCTGTTCTCTATGATGTACCTCTCTCCTGAAGGGCTGCTGCCTGGAAAAAATTTCAAGGTCTTGTGCCACAAACACCAGCATTTCGCTGCGATAGCTGTTTCTTTCTTGCTTGAACATCACAGATGTGAAATAAATGAGACACTGCAAGAGCAATTTTTTTTTCTTTTGCTATTAGTGAGTGACAGAAGCAAGATATTCACAAACATCTCCCTGAATTGGAGAAAACATTAGATGAAGGAGTAAATTGGAGCAAATATTTTATATACATCCATTTTCAGAAGTTCACATGTGTAAACTGTTGATATGAAGCATAAAATCTATACCTACAGTTTATTTAACTACTTCAGTGTAAGAGCTCAAGGTGCAAAGAACAGCATGCCTTACTGCCTGCATTTATTAACTTAAAATAAACAAAGATAATATTTACTCTGCATTTAATGATATCACATGAGATTAGAGCTATTCTCAATGTGTTGAATTATTTTGATGAATTATCAGCTGGCTCTGCTGAAGAGAGATTTCCCCAGGAGTATCCAAAGCTACTTTTTGTTGGTCTTCAGCAAGTGCCTCATGGTGGATTTTGACTTACCAGCAGGTATCCTCCTTGAGGATCTGCTAGTGTTTCCAGTATTTGAAACAACTACTATCTTCTTCTGTGGAATTGGGCCTTTTTACCTCCTAAGCCACCCCACTATTTCCTCTTTATAACATATGGCAAGGGTTATTCCAACAATACAGGGAACAAGAACAATAAGTAGTGTTACTCTTATTTTTTCCCTCCAAAAAAAATACTTGGCTGGAGGGGGTCCACTGTCAATGCTGCCTCCAAGTCCTTTCCATTCACAGTATGGAGGAGCCCAGCCATACTTGCAGTGACAGTTCTTATGATTGTTACACAGTCCTCTGTCATGGCACTTTGTCATGTTACAGCTGTAGTTCAGCAGTGATATGCTGGTACATGTTCTGTTGATACAGATTCTATCACTACCACACGGCGTGCCATCTTCCACAGCTCCCACGTCAGCTGTTGGCATCCCTACGTGATAGTCGAGACCCCAGCACTTTTTGTCTCCAACTGAGGTTTGGACTAGCATTACGTGGTTCTGCAAGAAAGGTGATTTGTCTATGTTTTCACACTGGATCCTGCCACATAAGACATTCTCAATACTGCATTTTGTAAAATGGATATTGTTACGAATACCACAATTCCCAAACCGGTCACCTCGAATATTCACTGCTTTGAAGCAATCAAAAGAAGCAGCCCTGGCTTTTTTGCCGAAAAGGTGCTGGCACTGTTTACTGTGGGAAGAACATTTTCCTCGATAGCAATAAGCATTATCATTGCAAGGGGTTCCATCTTGTATGTAGACATCTGGTGGGCACCAAGGGGAAGTCCCATTGCAATACTCTGGCAGGTCACAGTCACCCGTACTTGCCCTGCAGAGCGTTCCTGCTGGAAGGACCTGACAACTCTGGCAGCATTTTCCAGAAGCACAGACTGAACCTGCAGTAAATGTACAATTTGGGTGACAACAAGGATCCTTTCTGCAGTCTGATTCTGAACCACAGTCACATTGTTCTCTGCTTTCTACTACCTTATTGCCACAGTATTCATGCTTCACGGTGTAGAAAGTGCCAGGTGCTGGTGGCTGACGAATACAGTCAGCACCACGTCCAAGAAGATCAAAATAGTCTTTGTAACTGCAGTCACTGAACACATCAGTGCTGACATCGCTTTCATACATGATACATTTTTTCCGTCTGCATTTACAGCCCCTTTCATCATGGCGCATCCCAAGAGTATGGCCCAGCTCATGGACAAACGTGCTAGTGAGTGAGGACAACTTCCTATCAGTGAAGGAAACAATTGCTGATGACCACTGGTTATCACAGATGGTCCCTACAAACGCTGATCCCAGGCTCCATCCAAAGCTCTGAAATGCAAATAAGTGAGCAGTATCATGGTGCATCCGTGGAGACAGGTCTGACTTTCGCCACTCGTTAAAGGCGTAAAGGGTCTTGTTGGCAGAGTCAGTAATGTTTATAAGGTTGCTTTTGTTCCAGATCTCCAATCCCACAAGAAAGAGCTGAACAGAAAGCTGTTCATATAGAGAGTCCCCAATGTTGATGACTTCTACGATTTGCCTCAAGACTTCAGATTCATCACTGCCTGACTTCACAAACCGTACCTTGTCCACGACCACTACCATCTTCACATACCTGACTTGTGTCTGCCAGTCCTTCACCATCTCCTCCTCCTGCTGAGGGACCTTCAACTGGGGCAGCAAAGTCTTTTGGTGCTGCAGCTCCTCCGGGGTCAGCCCACAGGCGGGGCCTGTAGGGTTGTTGGCTGCTCCCGTGTAGTAGAGGATGTGCCGGAAGGCAGGATCATGAGGGATGGGCTCGATCTCGTAGGTGCCATCGTCTACCCAGAACACGCCGTGGAGGCCCCTGCCGCAAGTGCTGAGGGCCACCAGGGAGCCGGGGCTCCCCTGCACCTCACCCTGGTAGAAGCAGTTGTCTTGCACCAACGGGTGCTCCTCCCTGCGGGCCCCGTCCTCACCGTAGGTGACCAAGGTGAAGGGGTGGGAGACCAGGCCCCGCCGGGGCCACAGGCGCAGCACCCGTGTCCTCCCCCCCACTTCCAGCTGGTAGGAGACAAACGGGGGCTCAGCGTCGGGCTGGGCGCTCAACTGCCACGGCACTGTCACCCAGGTGGTGGTGACGCGCAGCCCCAACCTGTCCCCCAGGGTGGCCAGGCACCCTGCCAGGCCCAGCAGCACCGGCAGCCCCAGCAGGGCCCCCATTGCAGCTGCCCCACGCATGGCCCTGCCCCAGAGTGGGGATAGAACCAGCCCCAGGCCTCCAACTGCCACTTGCCTCGGCGAGGAGGAGCAGCAGCAGGACGGCCCCCTTTGCTTTTCCTCTGTGGAAACGTGCCCTGCTGCCCCAGGCGATATCTCAGAGGGCGCCTCGAGGCATCCATCCCCTGCTCTTGGAGCAGGACCAGAGGCTCTTGCATGGAGGAACAAAAAAACCAGCCTACCGCAAGCACATTCTCTTTATAGTCCTCATTTTCAAAATAACGGGCCTTTCTCCTTCTGAGCAGACCTACTGAAGAACAGGTTAGAAGAAAAATATGACTGACAGTAGAGCAGGGAAAAAATACTTCAGTGATCTGTGGCTACTTTAACTGCAGAAACATTTGTTTGGCAGGTGTAACTGTCTTTCTCATCACATATTTTTTTCATCTTTTGGCCCCCTAAAATTTGCAGTGAAGGTGCAAGCTCCTATGGAGTCGAATCCTACCAGCAAGAGGTTTACTTTTCTCACAGCTTCTGCTGAGGCTTTAGGAACAGGCCACAAAGCCCCAGCAGCCTAGTAGACCACAGGTTGAAATCTATTACCCTGGGAAAACTTCTCCCCATCATTTCACAGAATCACAGAATCGTTAGAGGTTGGAAGGGACCTTAAAGATCACCTAGTCCAACCCCCCTGCCGGAGCAGGATCACCTACAGTAGAGCGCACAGGAACGCGTCCAGGCAGGTTTTGAATGTCTCCAAAGAAGGAGATTCCACAACCTCCCTGGGCAGCCTGTTCCAGTGCTCTGTCACCCTCACAGTAAAAAAGTTTTTCCTCATATTTTTATGGAACCTCCTATGTTCCAGCTTCCACCCATTGCCCCTTGTCCTGTCAGTGGACGCCGCTGAAAAGAGCCTGGCTCCATCTTCCTGACATTCCCCCTTGACATATTTATAAACATTAATGAGGTCACCCCTCAGCCTCCTCTTCTCCAAGCTAAAGAGACCCAGCTCCTTCAGCCTTTATTTATCCATCTATGATCCACATTAGGCTACAGAAGGACACTTCTCATGTAAGTGGCCATTTGTTTGTTCTGTGCGTGATTACAGGACCAAAGGAACACTTTATCAAAAATTCATCTTCCTCTCATAGAAAAAAAGAAAAAATCGCCTTGAACATTGAATGCCTAGTTATCATAATTTGCTTTGCCATTGAAAAAATAAAAAGTATCACATCAGCTTTTGTTTAGAAGGCATCTGTTGGTTCAGTGAAGCCACAATCTACTTGCATAACACATCTTCATCATTTTTCTCACAGTGAACCTCCAGGTCTCAAAGTAAAGTTAATCTTTCTCTTTGCTTTGTCCTCCCTCTTGCCTATACCCTATACAAGCACAGCTTGCTTTGGCAAACATATACTGACTGCCCAAATGGAATCTAACTTTCTTCACTAGGAAAGGGTTACTAAAATATGAAATATGGTGGCAGGGTGGCAGAGTGGCAGAGGAGTGTGTGAGAATAACACATAGCCTGGTCAAACCTTACTTAATGAAGAGTTAAAGATGACAGTATTTCTGCTGCATCTGAGACACTATCAGCTTTACACGGCGAGTTGCGGTAGCTAGACTGCCCCTCTTCCTACGAACTTGCTGGATTTTTGCATGTGTGTATATATATGCACATGTATATGCACATATGCATATCTTGTGTATACACACTTGTACTTTCAGGCTCTGAGAAAAATGTTTCTATTAGAGTTCTAGGTCATCTTCAGCTCCTGCTACGCAGTGATTTAGTCCAAGAAAAGCCCTTCTGAAGTCTTAAAAAAGTGGAGAGAACTCTCCTGTGCAACCAAATATCTCCTTTATGCAGAAGAAAGTGATACACAGGGCAAATTTCAGAACAGCTTGCTTATTTCCTTTTCGTCTATAAGCTTTACAAATACTGAAGGTTATTTGAAGGACTTTGGTGGTCAAGCTCCAAACCAAGAGGTAGTGTATGAATACCAGAGAGAAAAGGCTCATATTCTGATACACTGAAAAACATTACTGACTAGAAGACAGCTGCTTAACAGCTTTGTGACAATAAATTACTCGCAGTTAAGCAATATATCAAGGGCCAGCCATTGCAGAAGAGGGCTTAACTCTTGTTTTATAAGCTCAAAATAAATTTGGCACAACTATCTAAGCATATCTTAATCTTCCTTCCTATCTACATTTTTTTTTTGCTAGGCACAGACCTTTGTCTTCCTACAGTTTACTACAAGAAAGCAGGTAACAGCTGTGAAAAGAAAGCAGACTATTACAAGGATTTCTCCATTACTTCAATGAAAAAACCAAAACCAAACCAATAGTAATTTATTTGCAAAGGATGACTTTTTATTTTTCTGTGGAGAAAAAAGAAAAAGAGGTTTGTGTAAGCAACACGCTTAAACAGCAAAGTATAGAACTGTCAGTGATGTTTCTCTTCCATTGCCCTACCTCCCCAGGTCTAAAAGGGAGATAACTAATCAAGTTGATCAGATGTGTCAAAAAAAGTGCTAGAAGAACAGAAGAAGAGATTTAATTGATATATTTGAGTTATGGTGAAAAAAAAGAAGAAATATAAGCAGCTTCACTGAGTGTGCAACAGCAAGATTTCAACTTGTTTTATGTCATCATAAATCTCTCTCACAGAACACTAGCTTTTATAATAGAAGATCAATTTAGTCATTTAGTAAAATGAGTGTCCAAGAACATTTAAAGAATGAGGGCAGTTGACATCCAACTATATGGATTTGGGCCTCCTGTTACCAATTTTTTTATCTGTATCCCAAGCATACTAAAGTTACTGCAATTTATAGCAAGTAGCTTCAATCCTTCAGTTAAACTTTTCTTCCTCAAAATAGTGCACAATATATTCTGATATACAAGCAAAAAATGCTGCCAGCACATACGACATATTTGCTGCTAGGAAAATAAGCATTTAAGAAAGGTATTCCTGCAGCCAGGAGCTAATAATTCAAATTCTTTTGTTTTGTATAGAAGTTTTTTCTTTTTACATAGGAAACCAAGACACAAGGGATGCAAGAGCTTGTAAAGATTTCAGAAGGCTGCGACCTATGTCCATGTAAAAACCGCTCTCAGAAGGCTATGAAAACTGAAAACACCTTCTTTGAGGCAGCTCACATCCTGACATTAGTATTTGCGTTGCAGGTTTCTGCAGAAAAAGCTGTTACAGGGACTTCAGATCCTAAACTGTCTCAGTGGAAGAGCTTTAATAGAGAGGGGAGCAATCTCCCATTTGCCAGGTACTGGCTAATCCAGATGTGTAACAACTTCTCCCTTTATTGGAGTCTCATCCATTTTTCAGGTGGTCCTTTAGGACCAGTACTCTGCTGAACATTCTTCACAGTCTTTATTTCCTCTGGCTTGACAGCTTCAGGGCTGGTTCTAGTTCCTTCCTGATTCAATTCACTTAAGTAGTAACAGCAAAAGAAAGTTAAACCTGCGATTTTTATTCCTAAAATGCTGTTCAGAAGACTTAGAAAAAATTGCTGATGTCAAAGGGGGAAAATTAATTTCAAAGGTATAAAAAATACCTAAGGACTAAATTCATACCTATGTGGGTAAGATTGAAGAGATAACAGTTCATGCTTTACCTATTTTGAGGTTGTTTATGATCAACTCGAAGCCTTCACATGCTTTCTTGAGCTTGTAGCACCACGCAAAATCAGTCAGACTCCGGACTGACTTGACTAAACTGTTCCCTTATTCACTCTTTTACTCTCCTCCTGCTTTCAGAGACCATTTCCTACATTTGGACTTTCAGGTAATTGTTTTACAGGCAGAAGGGGCAGGAGTAAAATACACATTTTTCCAGTTTCACTCCAGCTGTCACAGAGACCTCTTACCTAGTACTTTGCGCAATTAGGCAATGCCAGAACTCCTAACCACCACAGCAGCAGCAGCAAGGAGCTCATATGGCAAGGGGAAGTTACTGTTATATAGATCCTATTTTTTTTAAGCCTTGTGCCAATATTAGAGTTTTACCTGGGGTAGGCTTTTCTTCACGCTTTTGCTGTGGGGAAGGAAGAAAAAAAATAAACACCACATCAGTGGAACCAAAATCATAATTCTTAACATTTCCTATTATTCATTTAGGAATATAAACCAAGCAATGCATTCTTGTACATAAAGAGTTGAGAGTGGAAGTGATCTCTAAATACACCTTAAGCAAAATCCAATTAACATTTTATAATGTCCAAGTTTTCCTCTGACAACTGAAAAGCGCTAAAGCAAAAAATACATGATTAGCCAGTCTTTCCCACATCTGAGGAGTAAATGATGCTGTGAAGATCATTTCTTTTGCTCCCAAGCAGAAGACCTTGTGGAACAAATGGCTACTAGAGACAATCAGAGGTAATCACAGCAATTTCACAGAATGCCAAGAATTTCCATGCTAATTAATGAGCCTCCACAATAACAGAGTAACTAAACCAAAATATCTGTGGTGACTTGATCAAGCTCACAAAGCAGGAAACCAGAAGCAGCAGCAAAATCTGATAGCTGACAAGAACAGAATCTTTGAGAGTAGTAAGGAATTTTTATAATAAAATTTCCCTGCATAGTTTTGCCAAAGTCCTGATGACTTCTGCAATTACAAAGGGGAATCCTCCAAACAGAGCCTTCCATTTAAAGTTTATTATCTAATCCATGTTACCATTGCAGAAAGCACACAAAATTCCCATTCAGCTTCAGCTGCTCAAGTACTTATGACTGCCTTAAGTTCTGAGTAAGTTACAGTAATATTATGGCTTATATGTGACATAATTGAACAAATCTGGGTGGAAACTTTTGTCTTAGGCCTAAAAGCAAAGCATTTACCCATTGCTTTTGGAAAATAGAACTCGGTTCTTCTTCCTGACTTTTGGTTTAGCTTTCCCTGCAAGCCACAGAAATGTAAGAGAAATGCAAGAGAAACTTCTGTTCTCTTGGCAGATTTTTTGTGGTATGACAAGTTGATATTCATCTCTTGTCTAAACTTCATCTCCGTTTTCCCTTTGGCATCAGTTTTGGGGGTTTTTTTTGTGAAAGACAGATTAAGGACAATTCTCATCTCCTCACAGACTGGTTTGGCTTCTGAAAATGTACCTCCATCTCCAGAGGTTTGAAGAGTTGCCCACTTTATTGACAAATGGTTCACCATTTTCATCTCCCATCCATATTTTGATGCTCATCCCCACCAGCACAGAAGAGCAAGATTCCTTCCACCTGACAGGGAGCACTAAACCTTCAATGAGCTTTCAGAACAAGAACATAAGGCAGTGTTCAGAATTTAAGGACAAAACACAGTATAAATTTTTGAAATCAGTGATTTTAAAATTAGTATACAATATTCATTTTTGTTCTGGGAAAGGAACTTGGGACCAAATTTTGGACCAAGAACATAATCTCTTTAACAGGCTCTTACAAGATCTTTCTGGAGCGTTCTTCTGACAGAGAAAAACTTGCAAAAGCAGTCATTTACTAGAACACTAGAAATCAAAGCTTCATTTTTAAGAGAATTACTACATTACATTAGCATTCCAAAGCAAGCATCACTGAATATGGGTTTAATTATGATTTCCTATGTATTTGCCATCTAATTTTTCTTTTGATTATTCAAACCTTGCGCTGTTGTGTCAATTATGTAGCTTCAGTTATTCTGATCTTTCATCCTTAAACAATGTATCATACTTTTTGGACCATACTGCAATCTCTCAGGTTCTTTCATTTCCCTGTAGGATGCACACCATATTAACCAATGGGAATTGTTTTAAGTTACTCTATACTACACAAGTTCTTTCCTGAAAACAGTAAAGGAGGGATCTAAACAGCCTGGGGAACAATCAAAAGTAAAAGGAGATACAAACTGGCATACATCACACATTAAATGCATAAAACACAACTCTGGAGTTAATTACAGACCCTATGTCAGGTGCTTGATAAATAACTCAGCAATAATATAGTAGTCAGCCAACTGAATGACTGTGGGAAGGAAAAAAAAAAAACAACAGTATCAATTTAAAGCTCTAGCTGTGTATTTGTTGCTGAATTTCAGTAGTGACAGCAGAAATTGCAATAATCAACTCACAAGCAAATTTTGTGGTTTTAAACTTTTCCTTCAAGGTGCTTTATTTGCACCTTAGCCACAAACTGATAAGGTCAAAAAAAAACCCAAGGTCTGCTTTACAGATAGAAAAGCATCAGCTTTAAGTCCTGTCCTACTGCAAACAAATAATTTACCTTGCAAGAGTTGGGTTTTTCAGAGCTACACAAGAGGAGTCAAGTGAACTGCACTGCAAGTAATTTCAGCTCCCTTTGCTACTGGTAGAAATCTACAACACTCTAAGATCTCATTCTTTTGGCCTCGGCTTTCTCCAACTTGTACAGTCCTCTTAGATAGATTTCCCAGCCCTGATGGCTGCTAAGCACCCACAGAACATGTCTTTCTGAATTAATAACATTCTGCCAAAAAAAGACTACTTTCCAAAGGCCTTTGCTAAATCAGATTCGGAACCTCTGCTGACCAACCAAAAATTCCGTCTCACTAGAGCTGCAGAGCAGAGGAATGTCACAATTGTCTCCAAAATACTCTGCCAAATAGTCTTCAATTGGGAAACTATAGCGATGCATCAGCTTTGCATTCCTGAGGATCTTACCTGCGTGCACATTTGTTCCAGTTCCTCCCTGTGTTAAAACATTCTGTCTGAACCTTTTTATTGACAGGACCCAATCCATCTTGCACTTGCATTTTATGAAGCCTCAACATCTGCCTAAATTTACAGACAAGACAGCTGGGTGCACACTACAGCCAGTATCCACTTCTCCTCAAAAGAAAGATGATTCTCAGCTTTTGCTTAGAAGTGGAGCAAGACACAGAACTGCAGCTTTACTGTCTCACAGCTCTGTACCAGAGTAGTCTGCTTTCCGAGACACGTAATTCCTCCTAATTATTGGATCTAAAAGTTTTTCCAAATTCACTTCACACAGGCAAAAACTTGGCTTAAATAATTTAAAATATAAATATACCTTTAGAAAAACCCAACACAGAAGTCATAAGACAGACCTGCACCAGGTTCACCCTCTACCATATACCAGAAGTAGTATCTAGTAGCCCAGTAGAAATCAGACAATATGCTTGGGAAATGGTACGGTGCTATGAAGTACCACCAGCAGTTTTAGGCTTTTGTGACAGCCTCAGAACTGCCTGTATTGGGTCAGACTGAGTTGGAGTTAATCTTCCTACAGCAGCTCTCTCAGTGCTGTGTTTCTTGGAGCGGTAGCTAGAAGGGTGTTGATAGCACCCCAGTGTTTTGGCTACTGCTAAGCAGTGCTCACACAGCACCGAGGCTGTGGTTTGTTTTTTATTTTTTTTTCCAACGTTCTCCCAACAGTAGGTTGGGTGTGAGCAACATCTTGGGAGGGGATACAGCCGGGCCAGCTGACCCAAATTGACCAAAGGGGTATTCCATACCATGTGACGTCAGCTCAGATATAAAAGCGAGAAGGCAGAGGGAAGTGGGGGGGCATTTGCTGTTTGTGTTTGTCCTCCGGAGCAACCGCTACACGTATTGGAGCCCTGCTTCCTGGGAAAGCAGTCGGACATCCCCTGCCGATGGGAAGTAGAGAATAATCTCTGTTCTGTTTTGCTTTGCTTCCGTGCGTGGCGCTTGCTATTCCTACATTAAACTACTTTTTATCTTTACCCACGGGCCTCTTGTTACATCTCGCCTCTCCCCTGTCCATCTAAAAAGGGGAGTGATAGAGCAGCTTTGGTGAGCTCCTGGCCTCCAGCCAGGGCCAAACCACCACACTGCCAGTGGTTTCCAGTACAATGAAATAGCTAGCAGTATTTTTAAATTATTAAGGATTCTTACTAAGAAAAACTTTGGTACCTCCTGTCTTTCCTTGAATAAGATGAAAAATAGCAGTCAGTTCTTTTTTTAGGACTTGTTTTTGATATGCCCGTGTCATAGCGTGGAGAAACAAAATGACTTAACATCACACAGTAGTTAATGGCAGAAGTAGGAACAGTTCCCAAGTCAGGTGCGAACAGGTCCCATGCCAGTGTTCAGGACAGTAGATTGTGTTTCATCTGTTACTGAATTCCTTTTGTGAAGTCCAGACAAAAGGCTTCAGAGGGGCTGAAGATGAAAATGGGAATCCTTTCAATAAGTCTCCTGAATGAAGGCTTTGTAATCCCTCTGTTACTGTGGTGGTGAGATGCTGTGTATCCCAGGAAAAAGACAGGTTAGTATGGCAGTCAGAGATCCCTTTGTACTGAGGCAATTACAATACTTGCACCTGAGTCTTACTGTTGTAAGGATGACCTTTTTCTCTTCCGATTCAACTTGTCACTAGCCTTGTCAAGACTTGCCATTCCCCACATGAGCTCAGTATTTTCAGTCACAAGGCAGGAAGTTGTTGGTGTTCAAATGAATCACATGAAAACCAACATTACCACCAAAACAGCTTGGAGAGCTGCCATATACCTGTTCAACTCACCCCTTCACTTCAGGAAGAACTGCTCTAAGAGATTTTCCAGGTGGATGTTTCAGTTCCAAATGTGAAATGTAGAATATTTCACTTCAGATAAAATTTTCAAAAGCATATAAGGTGGAGTTTCAGAAGCAAAACAGCAAGAGAAATGTACCTTTATTGGTACCTGAACTAATTTAAGGCTAATATGCCTGCAGTCCTTTACTATTCTGTCATCAAATAGATGCCTTATGTGTACATGTTCCTTAGGAGATCAGGGTGTTTTCATGGTCTATGTATAGAAATGTATCCCACCTTCAGTTTGACTTGGGCTCAAAAACTCGTACGTCACTTTTGAAATTGTGTCTCAACTGTCTAAGTCAGTTCACCACTTCTGAAAATCTGTCTGAGATCTGCTTATACAGGAGGGAGATGAGATACAAAGGATAATTCCTGACATGTGCCACCCAAATCCCACGAGAATCATACTGATTTTTCTCACAAGGGGCAATTGTTTCAGCAAAGCAGAGCTTAGGAACACATTACAGTTAAAAAGGAAATGAAAAATGTAAGGAAGGAGCAGCAGGAGAAGAGCAAAGGAAGTGTGACTATAGTAGCAGTTGGATCAAATGTAAAATGCAGAGGAAACACATTTGGGAAAGGTGACTTCATGAAACACTTTGCTAACGTATATAAGTACTGCGGCTGAGTTATGGGATCCTAGCATCTCAGCTAGGTTTAACCAAGCTAATAAAGATACTGATGATGATGACAGAACAAGATCATGAGTTCCATCACAGATACCATCAAAATATCAGGGGACACCAGTTTACATTCACAGGCTATTCCAAAACCTGCGCTGTTACCTGGGCACTCGGACCCCTTCACATTTCCCCCATCACAGAGTAGATGGATGTGAAAATAATTTTGCAGATGCGGATGACAAGATGTTCACATCTTTTGGTTCTCTTTGTTCTTCACCTTGAAAGCTCCTTGTCTTCTATAACCCAAATGAATATCAATTAAAAAAACAGACATTGTTATATATAATAGCTGTAAGCTGGCTGGGTGGCAGAATAGTAATAATTTTCTTCATGTTGGGAAATTACAAAGAAAAAGATCAACAGCTAAGTAAGTCCTGCTAATGTGCAAGAATGAAAGTAGTTGGACAAAGAGAACCATAGCATTTAACATGCTACACAAACATCAGTGATGATACATTGTTAACAAAATGTTAATTCTTCTCCATCTTTCCCATACTTCCTGTTGCACCTGCCTCTTGATGTTATGATTTTGGCATCTGGAGTTTACACAGCTAAACTTGATTCATGCTTTTTTAATATTTATAGTCCTTTTTGCTGCAATAACATGGGCATATTATAATTATGATTCAGCATTATCAAAATCCATTACATAAATTTGAAGACTTTGTATCACTTGCAGATTTCACTTTGATTTTACAAGCCAATGCTCTTGAGGACGAACTGTTTTCAGACTTTTGATCCACTTTCTGCTTGTGGCTTGTTTGGGTTGTATCTGTTTTCTAGAACAGGTGCATTTTGCTCTGTTACTCAAGAGAAGACACGGTGCTGGGGAAGGCTGTGCAGCTTCACAGTGGTGGCATGAGAACATCGGTGACACCAGCCAGTGCTAATTACAGAGCTTGCTGCCCCATCAGTTCCTCTAGAATGTAGTTCTGGATTATGTTATTACAGTTCTGTGTTAACCGGGATGTAAGGAAAAATATTTACTAGTATTACTAAGAGCAGAACTTGGAACATATGAATTGTGGACTACCCAGTTATCAGAGATATAAAGCATCCCAAACACAATATTACACTGGGTATCGTTCTTACATTTCCCGCTTGGGTCCTAAGCAATATAGTGATATCTCCGTGTTTGGAAATTTATACTTCTGTTGAGCCGCTGCTACCTGTTCTCAGCAGGATGGCATTGTATGTTGCTTAAAGTACAATTTTAAACATAACTGTATAATTGTATTTACTAATGATAAACTGTATATCATCAAAGACCAAGTTTAAGACCTCTCAATTCCAAAAGTGGAGATCTAGCTGTTCTGATTTAAATCCTGAGACCTGTCAAAAGAGCATCTCAGTTCTCCCCAGTTGCAAGATACTGTTTTGAAGCAGTATTCTCACTTTGAACTTAACACTTCATAACTGAGTGGAATTTAGTGCTAATTTTAACCTATGTGCAAAAAAGAGCTTCTTCTGGAGTACTGTTGAAAGGGCTTGAAATGGTGCTTTCATTGCTGCATCGCTGGGTAGGAACGGAGGACACACTCACACAGGGAAATTCCCAGAACTGTTGTCTCCAAACTGGAGGTCTACTGCATTTATTTTCTCCTTATGACTGGAACTAATTCCTGCTCCACCTGAAGTCAAAATTAATTTTAACATTAAAACCTGAAAATTATTTTTATCATTAATCCCAAGAGGAATATGAAGTGAACTTATTTTCAAGCCTGTCTTTGCAATCCAGAGGAATAGAAGCTTTTTTGAGTGAGAATCCTCATGCAAGCAACATTATCCCAAGAGATGATGAGTGAAGAGCGATTCTTTAAGACTCAGGTTTCTAAACAGTGATTTTCAATATGCAACACTTGACTCAGAGATAAATAACAGCAGTCTTAAGGTTCAGAAAGCAGTACCATGGGAGTTTTATCCAAGAGTTCATTAAATAAATCAGTTAAGCCACAATGATTTATTTGTCTCCATTGAAAACAAACTACTGAAGCAAAGCGTTGCCTGAAAAATCCTCACTAGAATGCTATTGTGGTCTTGGCAACATCAGCAGTTCTTAGAAATCTCAGTGCTTCAGAAAAAAATGAAGGGGACTGAACCTGAGGATTCATTTTTGCAGAGATTTCCTATTCCCAGCCTTAGGGTTTGTACGTTCCTTTCCAATGGAACAACACAGTCACTCAGAAAAGTATCATAGCTGCATCGACTCAAGGTACCGCCATGTGTAGAACGTCATGATATAGCAACCCATTAGGTCCTCTGGAATTTGTCAGCAGGATTTATAACCTATGATTCTAGAAGCATCCATCAAACATTTGTGATATTACAGAATACAACTTTGCAAGCATAAATAATTAATACAATGATAATTTTCAAAGTAATTTTCAACAATTCCCAGTAAGCAAGACCGAAACAATAAGATGGAATTCCACTGCACTGGCTTCTAGTCATGGAAGAATTTTGTGTATTATTATGAACTATTAATAACACAAAGATGCTGATCTAGCTCATTCAGATAGCTGAGATTTGCTTAAAGCTTTTGTCCCAATCCTAATAATACTCAGGGTAAACTCTTGGTTCTATTGTATTCAATTGATGACATGATTTCCATGGGTTCCAGCGGGACCAGAATTTCATATCAATAATTAGTTTCTTGATGGACTATCTAAAGAGGATGACAACATTAATTTGTTTCTTTATCAGTAATTCAAACAGGTCAAAGCAACTGTCACTGTCTGAAAAGATAAGAATGTTCCAGTGCTTAATTGATGGGAAAGAAATCAAGTTTATTTGGCTTCTTGAAGTATTTTATTCTGAGAGTGTTTAAAGTATTTCATTCTGATTCCAAATTTTCAGATGTAATTAAAGTAGTTAAAGTAGTAAAAAAAATAATCAAGGGGCTACATTTTGAAGTGATCAAAACTCGCTTTCAATTTTAATTATTTTCCAAGAGAAAAAATAAACCCTGTCAAGTAATAATTGAATGGTCTGGAGACACTGGATTTGCTGAACATTGACAGAGAAGAGTTTTGTGTGAAATATAATTAACATTATGTAGGTTAGCTTCTGTATCCTGGACAAGATTCAGCATTGATGTATTTTTTGGTTCTTTTATATCCTTTCTTTCTTACTTTTTCTGAATTGTTTGCTAGAGATACAACTTGCTCAGACATAACAAATAGATTCCTTGCCATATGAGATTATTCTTGTTATTTACCAATATTACAAAGTAAAACTGAGGGCGTTGCCTACTTGACACAACATGGATAGTTTTGCCGGTGCTATTTTTTTTCACGTAGGTTTTTGCTTTGTCCTTGTAATACATTTTTTTTCAACTAAAAGAGACCTACCAAAATTCTGCTGTGGAGACCAGCAGAATACTCTGTTAGTTCTATTTGCAAAGACATCATGTAGAGTTAAAAATACAGCGGTTCATCTGTTTATATCAAAGAACAGGATTTTTCTAGTCCCAAAGAGGAGAGTAATCCAAAGCGTGGTTTGGAGGACCCAGAGAGGATTAAAAATCCAGCATACGACTGTGGGTCCATACAAGTGGCATAAAATTTAACAATCTTTACAGAAGAGTTACAGAATTTTTATTGCAAATGTACGCCCACTGGATCTCAGTAAAATCTAATTCAGTCAAGAAAATCTCAGAATCAAGGTGAACTGTGCAGAATGAGCGGTTCCACGTAACTGATGTGTGTATAGCTGCATGCGTGCATTTGGATCACTGCGGTTGTTTGCATACATTTAATGTATTTTTTTCAGTCTGTTTTCTCAAGCACTGAGGAATCAGCAGACTGGTGAGAAGCTGAGAACTGTGAAGTATGGGACAAGATGTTTTGCAACTGCAACTTGTCTTGCAACTTCAGCTTGGTGAAGAAAACACAAAGACTTGCTGACTAAACAATCAAAAATCTTTTAAAATTTACCTGGAAATACTGAGTGAATAACTGTAGCTTTTTCCTGAGTAGGCGTGGCTTATTCAAAAGTATTTTTTTTTTATTTTTTTTCTCCCAGAGAAAATGTTTCTGGAAGAATTTTTCAATATATTGAACATCAGTACTCTTTTAAACATTGATCATGTCCATAAGAGTTAACTTTCAGTCCCATCTTGCTTTTTACATATGTATTTATCCATTCTTCATTAATCCTACTTGTCAGGAATGAACTGAATATCCCAGATTCCTTTTGTGGTGTTTGTGCATATTGATACTTTGCAGAATCTCATTACATGTGGTGCATCTGGTCTCAGGGGATAAAAGAAGATCCCTGCATATTTATTGAAAAGGAAATGAGCATAACAATTCAATGCATTAATTTTCACATTTTACTTCTTTGCATTATCTACAAATGCACCAATGATGCAGACATTTTGCAAAGCCTGAACAAAAAGTATCCAACCAGATTTTAATATTGCCATTTTATTATTTATTACTACCAAATGCAATTTTGGAAAGAGGTCTTACTGCGTACCAGTTGTCATAAGAAAATGGCAAAAAAAAACCCTCTAAAGATGTAGATTTTCTCCAATTCTTAATGAATATTATTAATCAGAAGGGGGAAATAGTATTTAGAGCTGCTGTGTCTGTTCCTCTGCCCTAACCTCATTGCACTTCTTTAGTGGCCTAATTCTACATTGAAAAGAGTCTCAACTATATCCTAGAATTGCTTCTTTTAAATTTCTTTTGAGGATTAAGTGACCATGGCAGGAAATACAGTTAATATCTCATCATTGCCATTTGCTAAAGAGGAGACTGGAAACAAATATTCATGTCTAACACATTTCCCAACTGTATGTATCATGACTTATGGAATGTGCATGCATCTATTACTGCAACATGGCCTAACCTTTATGTGATGACTATTGTTGGGGGCCTAAAAGGTAATAGGTGAATGCATAATTTATTTTTCTTAACTTTTACACATTTGCAGTATAAAAGTATCCAGTTCTGGGGTAGTTATCCAGGCTTCTGCCACAGGAAGGATTGATTTTACCAAGGTTAAGATCAGTGATTATTCAAAATTTATTAATGATGAGGTATATAAAGAGGTAAGTTTAGCAGTACTTAATCATTAACCAATGACAGAATAGGTTATAGCAACTTGATTACAGATTCTTTCGATGACAAGATTCACACTAAGTCACTACAAGTTACTTCAGTCAAAGGATATATTTATATATATGTCTGCATGCATAAATACAGGGGTGCACTTATAAAAATTAGATACCTCTACACAAGTAAATTTGCGCTATGGACATCCACACTTCTGATAGCAAATATGCATTTAAATGTATGTGTGAGTAAAAAGGTGGATGTAGAGGTTATCTCACGGTAAAATTTCCCTCTACTCACGTTAGAGGCAAATACAATGCATCAGCAAGCGATAGTTGAAACTCGAGAGGACAACTTGTGATCCTTCATCCTCCATCAGGAGATGGCCTTGAGGAGTTGGGACAGTTACCCAATACATGAAGCCTAAATAACTATATGTGTGTGTCATAAACATCTAAAGGTAAGTGAAAATTACTACCCACTCACATGATATTCTTTAAAGCCCAAGGATTTCTTTAGAGCCCAACGAGTTGGACTAGACGACCTTTAAAGTTCCCTCCCAGCCCAACACATTCTATGATTCTATAATGTATCTTTGCCTTCAAACGTACCTTCCCTTTTCTATTACCCAGTCAGTATCATTTCATTGATACTGCTGACAGTTTGGTAGAGTATCATGCAGATGAACACTGGTGATGCATTTTGTAAAGCCATCAGAAAGAAAGTTTTCTTTAGAGAATCTGCAGATCTGCCATGATCTATTTCATATTTGAACTTTTCTAGATTGAAATTGACTTTACTTACAGCAGATAGATTTCTTGTAGTTTTCCGCGGACTGTAGCAATTTTGTATGTGCCTTAAATTTCTTAGTTCTCTGTTATGGTGTTATCTAAATCCTCCCACAGTATCAGAATTTTCACAGAACAAGTAATAACAAATTTTTCAAAGCAAGCTTCCTGACTGCAAAACAGTAGTGATCCACTCAAAAAGATGCGTCTTGTATCCTAAAGTGAAAATAAAAAGTCTATGTTGAAGCATGGTTTGTTTGCTCTTCTTCAAAGTATCATGGAAGAAAAATCCCCAAAACTTTAGACTTCACTATTACTTGCAAGATCACAGTTATGTCAAAACTAGAAGTAGCAAGCTTAATTCTATCCATTAGTTAAGCTAATAATAACAATATTGTAACAGTCCAACACTTGTGTAGAGACTAGTAGCCTCTAATACGTTTAAACATGTCATATTTGTATTTGTCTGCATTTTAGAAAGCAAGCTTAGCACTTCAAGAATAAACAAGGTGCATAAAACCCTGCCTTCTTTGGCTAATTATTATAGCAACCAACCAATTTCCCAAAAGAGATCACGCTTTTCGCAACATACATGATCTCTGGTCTAATGTCCCTTTACATATAGATTTTTCTTAGAAAGGTAATACTTTTCCACTTCCTCAGAAACTAGCAAGATCTTTTCAACTTGATTCTATCTAGTTTTGACTTCAAATATGCTCCTACTCACTCATAATACAGAAGGAGTATCTTATCTGTAATGGGAATAGAGGCCTGATGACTACTAGTGTTGAGCAGCATGCCTCAAACAACTGGGTTGGAAACATAGTATTTACCCAAAAGCCCACAAAATTATGTGCAATGAAACTACAATGGGTTTAATGACAATATTCCAGTTGCACTGACTTTCACAGCATAGATACAGTAGAGGTGGGTGTTCATGCATTTCAGATTTTTAAAACTAATTGACAATAATTAATTAGACCAAGGCAAATGGAGAATGACAAAACTTGTGTGGAAGCGCATAGAGAAGAATTGTATGCTTCTGACAGCAAAAAATAGGATAGTGGCTGAGTGGGATCCTCTAAACTGTGTGTGTGTACAGGTGCGTGAGTGATGGGTGTAGGAGCATCCCTGGCAATCCAGGTAGTCCAGCAATAATGGTGCTCCTAGAAACCTCTGTCTCCCCCCAAATGAGAATTCTGAGTATAAATATCCAGGTAGGAGCGCATCCTTAAATTCATTCCATCTCATCTCCTCTCTCTCTTACAGTACAAAAGTCCTTCAGTATTTCCTGCCCCTGAACATCCCAGAGTCTTCTTAGCCGAGACATTCTGGACAGTGTTTGAAAATGCTTCTACTCTTCCTGTGGTCCAGCCCTAGTGCTCTCATCTGGGTGCCAATATCCACTAGCCATCTGAGGCCACCTCCGCATCGAGCTCTCCTTTGCAGTAAAAAAGGCTCAGTTCTAATTTCGGACAGTAATTAAAATTTTCACTTGCAGCATTCTGTGGGGAAAAAAAAAACGAGGTACAGGTATGAGCCAGAAGTGAAGCAGTAGGCGGGATCAAGGCAAGAAGAGACTATACTAAGGAAGATTTTTTACATGTAGAGAAGGTTTCCTGGTGGCACAACATGATTCTGTCCTCATTCACATTTAGAAAAAGGCAGAGACTCCTTGTAATTAGAAAGAACAGCTGACAATGGTTATTTCATTTTTTATTGAGAGAGCTAACGAAACTACCAAGTAGCTTTGCTGGCTTTATAAAAGCAAGTCTCAAGCCCTGCACTAAGCAGTAGGAAGGAAATCCAGCAGGCAGGTTACACATCTTTCAAACCGTCAAGAAAAAAGCATTTCTTTGCTGTATAGCACATTTATTTTCTTTCCAAAATGCTCACACTTACAGTAGTGACACTACTTGGCCACAGCACAATCACACCGACTTGCCCTTCTCCTGGTTTATACAAGTGTATCCTTGACAGTATTTCCAGTGCAGAACAGAGAGTCAGGAAACGATGATGGTGGAAACCCCATCCCTGGAAGTTTTTAAGGCCAGGCTGGATGAGAATCTGAGCAACCTGATCTAGTGAGAGGTGTCCCTGCCCATGGCATGGGGACTGGAACTAGATGATCTTTAAGGTCCCTTCCAAGACTGACAATTCTGATTCTATGATGGTGTCATGTTCTGGGGCACCTTTGTCAGAGCAACCTACCCAGCTCATGTGACGAGACTTTGGTTAAACAAGAGGAACTGAACACCATTCTGTGAAATCCTTGAAAGTTTCTGGGCTACAAGTACAGGCTGATGTTACCACTCCCTTTCATTCCTGAACAGCTTCAGATGAGTCTGCAAGTGAGCAATACAATTGCACCTATGTTTTGCTGTATAAAGATAACCTTTATCTAAGTTATTCAGTGAGGCTGAATCATGGTGCTGTGCTATCCTGCATGGCTGCTTTTGCAGCTTTCATTGCCATGGTACCCAAGTGACTTCTTGTAGTGCATTAAGCAATGTGCCTGTCACTCATCATGCGAGCTCACTCCGTCTCTCATCCTTTCCCTGCAGAGGGAATAGGAGTTTTCAGTTTCTGTTTTTCATCTTTCTGAGTGAAATATCTCAGTCACTATACTTGATTGAGTGAATGATGATGGAAGTTTGTAACTTATTGTCTGTAATAAAACAAATTAAGCCAGCTCTAAACCAACACTTCCATTTCACACTGAATACATGTGTTCTTTTTATCTGAGAAGACAGATGTATTTCCAGGCTATGTAATAAAAAAGGTGCACATAATGGAAATATGAGGCAGGGAAATACTGCAATTTTTATATCATCAGTTAGGGTTATAGATATTTTTATTTCAAAAGAATGAAAGGTTAATATGTGTACAAGTCAGATAAAGAGTCAGAAAAAATAGCTCTTTTGTCTAATTCCGTATTCACTATGATTTAAAATACATATCTGGATAGGAAAGACTGTAGCGAAGATCTGATAACATCTGGAACACATTCAGGAATTAAATTGTAACTTCATTTGCAATTTAAATGTCTGATGAAACACCGCATAAATATCAATGATTGTTAATTAATTAAAAAATAGCATATGCTTTTTATCTTTGCAACAGAAACACCTAGTCATTAACAAAGCCAGAATAATATATAAATTTCATTTTGATGGTGGAAAGACTTGCAAGAAGTGTAATGAATAGTTAAAGTAACAGTTAACTCTCAGATAGGAATCCTACTGATGTAGGCTTCTCTGGTGAAGTTCATGGTATGTCAGCTCTACAGCATGCGCAAATAAGTAGACAATAATGTTTTCTTTCATTTTTCATTTGTGTCACTGTTTTGATACAATCTGGAAGAAGCCACGAGAGTCGTCACTGCAACTTATGAGTGTGGATTCAGAATCCATGGAAGATTTGGGATAGGTGAGAAGGTAAGATTGCCTGGGTTGATACCAGTGCTTATGAGGTTGAAATAAGAATGAAGACCAAGGAAGGCTTGGAATCTAGGAAGTGAAGCACCTGAGGAAATGAGAAATGTCACCTGGAAGCTGAGAGATGCACAAGTATCATGGGAAAAATGAGAAATAATCCTAGGGGCATTCAGAAATAATCCTAGGGGCAAGCAGAAGATTGAAGGAAGCAGCAGAAGAAAACAGAGGAAGTGGCTGAGAAGGCTTTGAAATAAAAGGATCTGATAACCCATCAGCAAAGTAGGATAGTATTAGTTTTACAAAAGAAGTAAATATACCAGAGAATGAGCAAGAAAGAAGAAGCAAAAGAGAAAAAAACACTTGAAAGAAAAAGGAGGATTAAAAAATATCTGCAAATATTTTGGGAATATACAAAAAGACTAAATGGAGAAGAACTAAATCTTCATAGTAAGACTATGACAAGTGAAATGAAATGGTTATGCACAAGAGCAGTGGAACACATTAAAATTCCTTCCATCACAAAGCACTGTTACTGGTAAACAATCTTCTTACAATAAAAATGTGAGTTATTATCAACAACACTTCTCTCAAATGCAAAGCCTGCACATAACTTTATATACCTTTTTTATAGTAATAAGAAATAAGAATCAGCATGAGAACTATAAAATACACATGGTAACGTTGCTATTAAACCTCCTATTTAAAACTAACAGTAATAAAAAAAAAAGTTTTGCCAAGAAAGGAAGATCTCTAAAACTCTAATTAGAGTTTAATTTTAAGAGCCATAACTATGAGGACCAAAGGAATTTCAGAAACTGAGCAGCTGTGGAACTATGTTGGACTGCAGCTATTTCTGAACCCCATCTAAAAACCATGTAAATACTGGGATAACTTCCACAAGGGGTGGATCTCTTCATACACCTGCTCCTCTTGCAATTCAGGAGGTGCAACGAGCCTCGGTGGCTCAGGCTGGCGTTACAGCCGCGGTCTGGCAAAGGCTGGTGGCGAACAGGGGCGATGCCAGCCCGCCTGTGCCTTGTCCATGGGATCCTCGGCACATCCCCAAAGGAGGCAAAGGTGTGCACGCCTGCGGAGTACATGTGCGCTGCTCAGACATTGGCAATAGTTTCAACATGTGAACGTGGCCAGGGACTAAACTGAGTGCACTCATTTCAGCTGTACATTTACAACATTTAGTTGTAAATACCCCCTTATGAAACACCAAGCCTGTTCTGTTGCAGAATGGGAACGATGCCTACAGGTCATATGTTGTTTCTTCAGCGCCTTACTTGTCTTCCTCAAAAAGTTTGAAATTCTTGTAGTATATTTAAGCTATTAGTTTACATAAATAGAATACCACCAAAAGTGCTACCAGCCAAGCAGAACGGAGAAATACAAGTGGACTGAGTTTTGCCGGTATTACTACTGCAAAACTATTACTTTATTTTTTTGACGATAAAGGTAGTATATTACCCCTGCTCTTATCTGAAATTATTAGAGGCAATAAAAACAAGTTCTGCCGTGCAACAAGCGAGCGGCGTTTGTGGCAGGGCACCGGCGCGGCTCTCGCTGCGCTCCCGAGCGGAGATGAGGGACCGAGACTCCCGCTCCGCGCCAGCCGCGGGGCTCGCCGCATCCCCGGGGAAGTGCTTCAGAGCCCCGCGGGCCCCGGTTCACACGAAGTGGTTGAAGGCGAGCTCCGTCCCTCCCGAGGCGGCCTGCAGAGCACAACCCCTCTTTCTGGGGGCGTTCCGGGGCACGGGCACGCACAGCGGCTCGGAAGGCCGCGCCTTACCGGCGCAGGTGAGGCCGCGGCGGGCGAGGGGCCGGCGCGGGGCGGGATCGGCTCGGAGCCGGCAGGACCGGGCGGGAGCGCCGGCGGGATCGGCTCGGAGCCGGCGGGGGCGGCGGGCCGGGGAAGGCGGCGCGGAGGGCGCGCGGCGGCCCCTCAGGGGAGGCGAGCGGAGCCCGCCGCCCTCCCACCTCCCGCCCCTTCCCGCCGGCCGGGGCCGGCCGCGCCCGCTGACGCGCCGCAAACTTTGCAGCCCCCCGCTCCGAGCTGCGTTTCGCCTGCGGCGGCGGCACCACCGGTTGACAGAGAAACGCCTCGGCGGGGCGCGGAGGGCACCGCTCCCCCTCGCCGCCTTCCCTCCCTCCCTCCCTCCTCCGCCGGGGGGACGCGGCGCTGCGCGGAGGCAGAGCCCCTCCCGGCCCGTTGCCTGAGGCAGCCGCGGCCGCGGGACACCATGAGCGCGGCGCAGCCCTACGCCCCGCGGAAGAGCAGCTCCCCCGCGGCGGGCGCCCGGCGGAACGACAGCCAGGACTACCTGCTGCTCGACGCGGAACCGTGCGAGGAGAGCGCCCTGCCGCCCTACGCCTTCTACCCGGTGTGAGTCCCGCCGGGCGGGCCGGGGCTGAGCCGGGACAGGTGCCGGGGGTGGGGACGGGAGGTGGCGGGGCAGGGCGGCTGGTGGGGACCCTGCCGTGGGCAGCCGCGACGGGGACTCGCTCGTCTTCCCTGGCAGGGCTGGCTGTGCTCCGCAGGGGCGGAGGGGCGGCAGGGGGAGCCCGGCGGGCAGAGCCTCCCCGACCCCGGCGCCGCTGCGGGGGGGGGGGGGGGGCCGCGGGAGCCGCGGGCTGTGGCTGAGACTTGCGGTGTCTGGTGGGTTTAACGCCCTTAAAGACATTTTGACTCCTACGATCAGCTGGTCCCACGGCGAGAGTGCACATCATGGATTCGGTCATAAAACCGCGATCCTTTCAATAGCCGCCTGTTGTCGAAGCCACGTACCGCCGTGCGATTTCATTCTCGATTTTGAGTTTTGACGGATAGTTGTAATTTAAAGTAGGGTGTAAGAACGCATGCGATAAAAGCGAAATGAAGAATAAATTATAAAGGTTACAGGCAGTGCAATTTTTAACGGCCAGGTGAGCTGAGGTTCAGTGTTGGCAGTGCCCCCCCTGGTTCTGTGTTGCCAGCGTGAGTTCTGTAATCCCCGCTGGTTAGTGCTTCTGAGGAGCATCATCCCACTGAGGGGGAAACGGGTATTAAGCAATGCAAACTGAGCTCTGAAATCTCAGGTAATTAGCAGAAGATGTGTACTTTCTTTTGTATTTTATTACTTAACTGGTAAATTACAGTTATCAACCTCACATGGGCTTTGCTGTTTTATCTGTGAGGGACGTACCAACTACTTGCCAAATATCTGGATCTGGGAAAGGAATAATACTAAGGAAACTGGCAACACTCGTGGTGTTTGATTATTTGTATACTCAGTTAAGAACAACCAGAGTTTTCAGAACTTGCTGCTGTATTTCTATTCCTGAGTACTTACTCATGTATAAAAGCATGCATTATTGTACATTGGACTTAAATTCTGTCTCAAAATGTATGAATACATATGTCTAATGAATGCTTTCCGAAGAAAAACCTCGTGACTGTTGGTTCAGAGACTGATTCTGACAAGTGAATTTCAACTGTGGACTAATATGGCAATTCTGAAGTCCCTTTGCTGTGTACCCGTTCAGATTGGTTGTGCAGCTACAAGAGGATACGTCTTGCATAAGTGATTCAAAGCACCTCTTAAAATCTGCAAGGTCTGTGGAGCGCTGGTATTTTAATTTCAGCAGTAGAACCCCGTGCTAGCAGCTCTTGGTCCAGCACAAGTGTGGAGGTTGCTGCTCATCACCTCACAGTGACTATAAGGAAAGCCTATATCCTAATCAAGTTTCTTTGTAGAACTAGAGTAGCACTAAATGTAGGAATTTGTCTTTGGTTATGTCATACCAAGGCCTTAGATGACTGGTTCTGTGGTACAGGTAGGTACAGGACCTGGGAGTCCATCCCTGATGGAAGGTGTTTCCATCAGTCTTTGAGAGAATAAAGAGAAGCTACCTGATAATGGTATAAATTTGAGGAATGTGCCTTTCTCAAAATTATATAACCTCTACTAAAAAGGATGCTTTAGTGGAGAGTGCTTGTTGTTTACATGCACGTTAGGCATGAGGAAGCTGTCCCTCGAGGCTTCTCCGTGTGGAAAGGAGCCACTTCACAGGCACGTGTAGGCAACGCCTACACGCAACTGTTGCAACGAGTTCCTTGACTGACAGGGATGAGTTCAGTGATTATAGATAGGCTGGTCTAGGGTGTGATGGTTACTAGGCACAGGTTTTGAATTTTCCCGCCTAAATTCCACCTGCATCGTGTCTTAGGTGCATTTTGCAGATCTATCTTTTCAGCTGGAAGTCCTCAGTTTTATTAGCTGAGAACATAATCAGATGGCCTGTGTTTAGGATATACTGCTTGTAATCTTTATTATCTACATGTAGTAAGGATATTTTTCCCTACTTTATTTGAAAATCCTCACATGATGAGTGTTTCCTGATGTTATGGTAGAGAGCATTGTATAAAACTTACCTTGTATCTGTAGAGTCATAAGGTCTCTGGAGATCCCCAGGATGCTTCTGATGAAGGGCATGTATTACCCTGACAGATGAATTCTGTAAAATCAGCATTTCATGTGCTGTGAATCTGCTTGGACTCAGTGTGTGTGCCTTACCTGTCTATCCGTACGTGCTTTGTCAGAGTTTATTCTTTGCCTACTTCTCCAGAAATGTGGTGGCTCAGGGAGCTGGTGAAGTGGCCGGGTGCCGTTTTTTTCTGTGAAAGCCCTTACAGGAATTTTTGGTGCCCCTTGAGCTATGAGTCTAAACCACGGGGTCTATGGGTCTGTCCACTGAGATAAAGCTATGTGTCCCTTGAGAATGAATGGTATGTCTGTGCTTAAAGGCAAACATAAGAAAATAACCCTCCAGATTACATCAGTTGATGTATTAAAATGTTTTAACTCAAGGTTCTTATGTTTCTCTTAGAATATTTCTTGGTAGATCCAATTGCTAAGGGTGTTTTTTTCAAACTAACTGTAAAATGACAGGCATCGTTTGCAGGTGCAGAACTACTCCAGGAGCATCTTGTGTGATGGTGATTAATGCAGAACAGTAGTGGAGAGTACAGCTGATGTCCGAAAAAACCTGAAGTGTCCCTCCTTTTAAACATTACCGAGAGGGTAACGCACTTACTGATGTAACATGGGTTATGTCTGCCACCTGAAAATTGTCTGGTACCAAGAAATAGTTTTCCTCAAGTGGTGATTTAGTGCTAATGCTGATGTTATTGCGTGTGTTGTTTGTAGAACATATTTTTCATGTGTTGTTTTGTGACTGCCTATAAGAGGTGTAGTGTCTGGATTCTAAAATAACCACTCTAAGAGAACTATTTCTTGAATTTGTAGTGAGAGCCCTAATCCATCAAACCACTTATGAGCCTTGACATCCAGTACCTTTATAGCAGCAAATAATTGTCTGTTTAATAAAGCATACTGATTTGCCTTTCCCCCCTCCCCCCCCCCAGATGATTTTTCAGATGATTCATTAATTGTAAAATAGTGGGGTCATGCTAAAAATAAGAATAATTGTCAGTGATCAACCCGGCTGGCTTGAAGATGTGTCAATGAGTTCAGCAGCTCTGTTTGGGTTATTCTGTTACATTTAAACTGAAATAGTACAGTGTGCTTAAATATTCAATTACTGTAAAATGGAAAAATATTTGAAATACTGACTCGTCAGTGTTAACTGACTCTGAGTAGCAGGAGACCTGACAGACTTACTCATGTGTTTGAGTCTCTCTTCAAGTTTCACTACTTGTGCTTGACAGTGTGCATCGTACCGAATGATTATGAAATCAGTGTTGCTCTTTGTGAAGAACAAAGAGCTTTACCGTGTCCCAGGGAGCTTCTACCTTTGTTGCAAACAAGACTTCAGCAAGGTACCTTGGGCTCAGCAGTCACACAAAGAATGATCACACGGTCTTTCAGCAATAAGTGGATAGAAGATTCTTGCCTTTATTTGCAGCGTGGTGCAAAATGAAATTCTAATGGGATTTTGTGCTGAGAAGTCTTGCATTTCTTTTCAATTCAGAACCTCCGGTAGGAGAAACACACTTCAGGCTATCTGCAGAACTTGTAATTAAATGGTTTCCAAAAGATAAGGCTACTTTAAAAGAATTTAATAACTGTATATTAGAACTGATGTGTGATTAAATACTTTGTTTCTGGTAGTGCTCTTCCATGTTGTGATCAAGTCTCTCCCCTAATGCATCAAAAAATACATTGCGATGTACATGTTAGAAGATTGCCTCCTGAAATACAAAAGTGCAGACACTTTTTTTTTTTTTTTTTACCCTCATGTGCAAGTATTTCATAGGCAAAGAGCTTGCTTTTGTAGTTTAAAATGGTGGAAAATACATTTTGAGGTCTAACCCCAAATCTGAGTGCTGATATGCAGGGGGATTTGAAAGTGATAGTACTTGTATGTAAACTTTCTTGCTGAAAAAATGTTATTGAAGAACAGATTGTCAGCATACTAAGCTAGTGAGAATACACTAATTCAGTCAGACATCTGGTTATATTGCTTATTTATACTTTGAAATATTTTGCCTTGTGAAAAATAAATACATTTTCTTATACACGTGAGGAAATATAATTATGCATTAAAATGTCAGTTGTGAAGTAAACGAGGCACACAAATTATCAGATGACAATGGGAAAAAAAGATTCTGATGTACGTAACTATCTTGAGGTGTAGGTTATTCGTCAGCTTTCGTGGGTTTCAGTTCAAGTGTTTCTCAGCACTATCGAGCCCAATACATCCTTAAAAACCCTTTCTTTGTTAAATAATATGTTTAATGATTTCTTTCCTGCCTGCAGTATAACAGTCTCTGCTTTTGGCATAACATCATTTTTATCTCCAGCCTCAACTATCTTGCTTGAAATGACCTGTAAAATTATCTTCCACACTCTTCATTAGACATAATCTCTTCAGGGAGTACTGTGCAATGTGGCAGCTGTGTTTCAGCTTGCTAGTCTCTTTGCTGAGATGCTTTGGCCTCTGAAAATATGTTGCAGTAGCTTCGTTGATAGCAAAAAGGTAGAAGAATTAGTTTGGAGTGCTTTTTTTCCCCTTTTATAGACTAGTGGATGGAACACTTCCCTATGAATTAGGACTAATGGATCTGCTTCCTACTGAGCACAGGAGAAAAAAAGTCACGTCTGGATCTCTCATATTCTGGATAACTGAATTTAATCCTCAAAGTCTTGGGTAAAAGAACATCATCATTATTACAAACCCCCAGAAAATCCAACTTTTGGTTCCCTCTGCATTTTCAGGTGTCTAGAAGAGAATGCTTCACTTTGAATTAAAGATACATTTAAGGTTGTTCTGCTTTTTTTTTTTTTTTTCCCTACAGTTTTTTTTTATCTGAATGAAGAGTAAGTGTTTTATTTTAAATTAAGAGAAAATATATTTATTTTGATGTTTCAGTCTGACAGGATAATTAGTGAAAAAAAAAAAATCAGCCACGTGGTCTGATGTTTACTCCCTCATCACAAATAAGGAAAAAAGGAACCATAGACAGACAGACAGTATTTATTTCACTTAGAGAGCTGAGGTCTGTTGGTGTGTTGCTAGTTGTAGTGCTCTGGCTTACCCATGAAGCTCAGTCTGTGAGGTGCACGGTGCTGGCTGGGGATGGGTGCTGGTTTGGGGGTCTTCAACATGCTCTCTTCCAGCACATCCCTGAAGCAGACTCTGTTCTGTAGGTGGAGTTTTCTACTGGGTCATTTTATGCTTTGAAGCTGTTTGAAAAAACAGTCAGCTTATGCTGAAACTGGTACACAGCCTGGAAGTTACCTCTCAAATGCGAATTGAACCACATATGTTTCTTTTTGGTGAAGACCTGCAGGATTTAGAATCACAGAATCGTGGAATGTGTTGGGCTGGAAGGGACCTCTAAAGGCCATCTAGTCCAACCCCCCTCCGGTGAGCAGGGGCATCTTCAACTAGCTCAGGTTGCTCAGAGCCCCATCAAGCCCTACCTTGAATGCCTCCAGGGATGGAGCCTCCACCAGCTCTCTGGGCAACCTGTGCCAGGGTTTCACCAGCCTCAGAGTGAAGAACTTCTTCCTGATACCTACCCTAAATCTACCCCACTCTAAAACCATTGCCCCTTGTCCTGTTGCTACACGTTGGGTTTAGTTGTTGGGCACTTCTGTACTCACTGCCCACGCTCACTAATTTAACAGCGCTTTTCCTTTGGTCAGCTACATAACCTGAACAGTTTCCTATGCCAGTCTTTCATAACTGATTTTGCTTGATCCATTGCAGTATTTCTGTAGGTTTATTTATACCTGTTTTTAAGAAAAGGGAATATTTGTGATTGCTCTTACGTAGTTGCCAAACGAATGAAAGTTGCCTCTCTGTGGGACCTTACTTTATAAAACTGGAAGCTTTCCATGTAAATATAAATCATTTGTTAGATTTGCATGAGGAAGGTGGAGTAGTGATTAAGAAATGTGTGGGATATATGTGGCCTACTTCTCACTGTAAATGTTAATAACAAGCATGTTCTTTGTCAAACACCCTCAAGCAGCATTTGCCACCACAGAAGCTGAAGGTTATAATAACTGGCTACTTGAAGAATTCCTGCTGACTGTCAGTATCCCCAAATAAAGGTGACTTTGCTTGGTGCATCTACCTCTTCATGTGTTTAGGCTCCCCAGCTCTGCAAACCTGAGCAAAAGAAAATTTTTGCAGTTAAATTATATTCATCGAATTCTTTGTAACTTGGTTTCATACCTCAAACTGTGATGCAGGGCACGGCAATGGCTTAGCAGAGGGCTTCCTTCAATCTTAAAGTGCATAAAATGAGTCTTACGTACGTGTTTGTGCACATACTTGTAAGCATAGACACTCGCACACAGAGCCTACTCAACAGGAGGCGTAAAGGATTTATGTTGATAAGCAGTATTTAAATGTAAGTTTTGATAATTCAATGTGCACAAAAGGCTTAGTGGTAATTAAATTACATGCAGTTTTCTCTGGAATGGATTAACATTTTTATCTTGCAGTAGAATGGTTATTATTTGTTTAGCAGTGACAACTAAATACATAATCAAATATGCTATTTTTAGCGAAACAGAAGCTATAGAGTGCAATGTGAAGATGACTAATTAAAGTCTGGGTTTATTTTCTGTATCCATTTCTATATAGCTACACTTTTTCCAATAAACATCTGCCAATATTAAAAAAAATAAAGCAAGCAAGCTTTGGCACTCGGAATTAACTGTAAGATTGGATACAAGAACCCCAAATAAGTGGAGCAGAAGAGGAACTGCATATCAAGAATTGTCCTTTTAGGTGTGTTCTCAAAACTATGTGTGAAGTGTCAATAGCTTATTTTCTGCAGGAGTTAAATGTATCTTCCTTCTGTTTAAAGTTACTAATTTGAACAAAATAGCGGTGTTGTGGATGCGGACTTGCTGGGTGAAAGCTTTGATGTGGATAGGCCACTTTCTTTTAATATGCAATAGTAATGACGAAATAAAAATGACAAATACTACTAATAATAGTAATTGTGAATCACCAAGAACTGTATGTGACGCCCACCTCTTCGCTCAAACATTCTTTCAGTAGTTCCGTTAGTCATATCGCCATCAGTGTTCTCCTTTATACATGATTAATTAAAAACAAAACCAGCCTTGCCCACTGCCAGCTCATAAGAATGTGACTGGAGTTCATTTTTGCCTTGGAAATTGATTAAATACTTGTTTTTATGTCGGTATTTACCTTAGTGAAGAGATTAAAGAACTGTTTTTCACATTATTTGTTATCTGTGAGGCCTTCCCATGCTGATAGAAAGAGGGATCATAAATCAAAAGATCATGAGTGATGCAAACCGGATTGCACTAGCAACTTTACAGAATGTTCGGACTGGAGAATTTCTCTGAAACTTGCTGCTTCATCACCAACTAGAATGAAACTTTGGAATAAATTGCCCAGAGATGTTGTGGCTGCCCCTTCCCTGGAGGTGTTCAAGGCCAAGTTGGAACGAACCTTGAGTAGCCTGATCTAGTTGAGAGGCGTCCCTGCCCATGACAGGGAGGTTGGATTAGATGATCTTTAAGGTCCCTTCCAACCTAGGCCATTCTATGATTCAATGATTCTATGAAACAGTGCATCTCTTGCAAATGGCACCTTGTGCTCTTTTGAGTTAAGTCCTGGTCTATTGAAGGTAGTGGATTGAGGAAAGGATTGATGGATAGCCTGGGTGTTCAGCAGGTTCATATTACCCATTGACTGAGATGTAAATGGCAAGTGACCACCAGCAGCAGCAGCAGCAGCTCCTCTTTACTGTGGGAACAAGTAGCTGTTCCAACAGACTTCGACTTGGCTCAGTTTTGGCACCCCAATAGTTGCACACATGGCACGTTGTAGTCCCTGAGGTGCAAGGAGACCTTGTATATTTCTAATCATAGAATCATTAAGGTTGGAAAAGACCTTTCAGATCTTCAAGTCCAATCAACCCACTACTGTGACCCTAAACTACGTCCTGAAGTGCCATGTCTACGTGTTTTCTGAACACCTTTAGGAATGGTGACTCCACTACTTCCCTGGGCAGTCTGCTCCAGTGCTTCACCACTCTTTCAGTAAAGAAATTTTTCCTAATATTCAATCTAAATCTCTCCTGGTGCAACTTGAACCCATTTCCTCTCCTTTTGCTCGTTACTTGGGCGAAGAAACCAACACCCACCTCACTACAACCTCCTTTGAGATATTTGTAGAGAGCTGTGAGGTCTCCCCTCAGTCCCTTCTTCCCTAGACTAAACAATCCCAAATCCCTCAGCCGATCCTCATAAGACACGTTCTCCAGACCCTTCACCAGCTTTGTTGCCTTTCTCTGGGCACGTTTAAACACCTTGTTGTCTTTTCTGTACTGTGGTGCCCAACACTGAACACAGTACTCAAGCTGTGGCCTTGTAAGTGCCAAGTACAGGGGCGCAATCACTTCCCTACTCCTGCTGGCCACACTATTTTTGATGCAGGCCAGGATGCTGTTGCCCTTCTTGGCCACCTGGGCACCCTGCTGGCTCACGTTTGGCCAACAGTCCATCAACACTCCCAGATCCTTTTCTACGGGGAAGCTTTCCAGACACTCTTCACCAAGCCTGTAGCGCTGCCAGATGCTTATTAATTGCTGCTAATAAGGGCAAACTACTAGTGAGGTAGTTGAATTGTTACTTTGAAAAAAGAGGATTTTGATTTCACCGTGACGTGTAGGGACCCGCCACATGGAAGGAGGTGGTGTCTAACTTGGAACTGGACAGCAACTAGCCTGAGACCAAGGAGGTGTTGAAAAGACTTGGCTGCTACAGCCATCCTGGTTCCTTCTGAAATATTCTTTTAATGTGTCCTGATCAGCTTAACTAGCAAATGGATGTATGCCCAGCAGACTGACAGGGTGGACTGCAGTGCTGATCTTCTTCTGTCATCAGTGGTGTTATTTCAAACACACACTTGGTTGTGCTGATTTTCCTCCTGGCCTAGTCTGGGTTTCTTCTCTCATGCACACTGACTGAATTTAGGAATGATGCATGATTTCTTAGAAGCCTTTCAAAAGGGAAGACATTCTCATCCTTGAGGAGTGATTTATGTTTTCTTCATCTCCTGTAAGATTTGTGCCTGTGGTATGCATGTTTCAGTTGTTCTAGATATGATCTTTCTCCCCTTTTTTTAGAACAGGTAGCCGAGTCAGACTGCTAAACTTTGCTAGTCTTGCTCTGAGTATGCATCTTATGCCTGCCAAGTGGTAATAATCTAAAATTTGGCACTTAATGTAAGGCTCTTGAAGTGCGTTGCAAGCAGAGGAATTGCGCGCAGTCCAGCTGTCAGCCTTCCAGCCGCAGGGTACTTGGCAGCAGAGAGCGAGTGGTTCTTACAACAGGAGTGTTTTAAATCCCGGGTTGTGTCAATTAACCACCTCTACAGCGCCAGGCACATCGCAGGAGAACGCCACAGCGGTACCACCAGTGGGAATCCAGGAAATACTTTCATCTGAGGCACAGCTTGTGGGAGGACGCTCTGACATCGTGAAGCTCGGAAGGTCTGTGCCGTCGAGGCTCTTGCTGTGAATGTCGCGATTACCATTTCTCTGCTAATCGTGGTGTGGGACAGTGCCCTCCCTTCCCCGTGCACCCGCACACGTGCGGAGCCACGTGTAGCCGGAGCGCGCTCACGGGTGGGGCTTGGGATGGGGATGGTGTCCAATGTGTCCCATCACTTGACTGTGGGCTCCTGCATCCATTGCACATGAAAGAGCTGAGCTCAAGAGGGATGTGTGTTGACTCACAAGCTCTGTATCACAGGGAGCTTAGTGCTGTGAAAGATCCAGATATTCATTAAAATAATGATTTGTAGCTTTTTTTTCCTAAGCATTTGTAGTGTGTGCCAATGTTTACAGTGACAGTCTGTGAGTTTCTGACCGTGTTTAGTGATTTTTGTGGGACCAGGACCATTGTTGTCTTTATTTATTTTCAGAAAACGCAGGGAGTCTCCTTGAGAATTGTTCCTAACCAACTGTTTTTTGTGATTGAAGACTATAAATCACTTTTCCCTTCTGTTTTGCAATGCAATACTAGATTTTCTGTGTTTAGTTGCACTCTCCTAATAGTTGTTTTTATACATTATTTTCTTGGGCTAATATAAAGTTACATTCCATTTTCAACATTTTTTTTTAAAATTTATTAGTGAAGTATCACACATACTAGAAATTTCAAGTTTAGTATCTGCACTTGCTATGTTTGTTAGGTTATACATGAGTTGAAGACATTGCCTTTTTTTCCCAATTTGGTTTACTAATTTATAGTTAATTCCTGTAAATTGACTATGATCCAATATATTAAGAACAGAAAGATTTTGAAATGATAATTCAGAGGTTATAGGGCTTTATTTTGGGCGCGTGAAAGAGAGGAGTCTTTTCAGAAGTTAATATAAATGTAAATAATACTAGTGGCACTTATTCAAAGGCGTTTGACACTGTCCCACATGACATCCTTGTCTCTAAAATGGAGAGACATGGATTTGACAGATGGACCACTCGGTGGATAAAGAACTGGCTGGATGGTCGCACTCAAAGAGTTGTGGTCAATGGCTCGATGTCCACGTGGAGACCAGTGACAAGCGGTGTTCCTCAGGGGTCTGTTCTGGGTCCAGTGCTGTTCAACATCTTTGTCAGCGACATGGACGACGGCATTGAGTGCACCCTCAGCAAGTTTGCCAACGACACCAAACTGTGTGGTGCCGTGGACTCACTTGAGGGAAGAGATACCATCCAGAGGGACCTTGACAGGCTTGAGAAATGGACCAGTGCGAACTGCATGAGCTTCAACAAGTCAAAATGCAAGGTCCTTCCCCTGGGTCAGGCCAATTCTAGGCACAAATATAAACTAGGCACAAATATAAACTAGGCACAGAGTGGGTTGAGAGTAGCCCCGAAGAGAAGGATTTGGGGGTGTTGATAGATGAGAAGCTCAACATGAGTCGGCAGCGCGCTCATGCAGCCCAGAAGGCCAACCGCATCCTGGGATGCATCAAGAGAAGTGTAGCCAGCAGGTCAAGAGAGGTGATTCTCCCCCTTTATTCGGCTCTGGTGAGACCTCACCTCGAATACTGCGTTCACTTCTGGTGCCCCCACCATAAGAGGGACATAGAGCTGTTGGAGCGTGTTCAGAGGAGGGCCACAAAGATGATCCAGAGGTTGGAGCACCTCTGCTACGAGGACAGGCTGCGGGAGCTGGGATTGTTCAGTCTTGAAAAGAGAAGACTTCGGGGGAACCTAATAGCTGCCTTCCAATACCTGAAGGGATCCTACAGGAAGGCTGGGCAGGGACTTTTTACAAGAGTGTCCACTGATAGAACAAGGGGAAATGGGTTTAAGTTGAAGGAGAATAGATTTAGGTTACATCTTAGGAAGAAATTCTTCAGTACGAGGGTGGCAAGACTTTGGAATAAATTGCCCAGGGACGTTGTGGCTGCCCCCTCCCTGCAGGTGTCCAACGCCAGGTTGGACAGAGCCTTGAGTAGCCTGATCTAGTAGAGAGGTGTCCCTGCCCGTGACAGGGAGGTTGGATTAGATGATCTCTAATGTCCCTTCCAACCTAGGCCATTCTATGATTCTATGAAATCATTTGCTCTGACAACTTTTGAGCTGCTCTTAGCCCTGAAGCGAGGGACAAGTCTCCGTGCTCGTGGATCTGCCTGCACCACTTCCAGTTCCCGGCTTTTTCTTTCCTCTGTCCTGTAGGAGACCACAGACTGGGACATTTGCTCAGGGTAGGATCAACGTGCTCCACTGTACCAGAGACATGAAATTAAATTAACTCCATTGCAGTGGAATACTTGAGGACGTCTGCAGTAGAACTTCTAAAACTTCCTTAGAGAGTCTGGCTCTCTATAAATGACCTGACAAATGAGCTATTCTTTTCCTCTCCCTTTAACAAGTTTCATAGTAATTTCTCAAGACAGTTTTTGAAGACTACTGATTTCATAGCTTTCTCAAGTCTTAGAATAATACTTCTCCCCTTAGAGTATACTATATTGTTTTCATCTCTCTTTGTAAGAGTAGAAACCTGAACTGCAGAAAGCAACAACCATTAACAAAAATTGGATCGAAGTGCAGTAGTACTAACAGAAGTTAGTTAATGCAACTTTGTTTTCAGGTAGTGGGCAGGAGATGGAGTTTTCCAAGGATGGCAGGTATTTTTGTGTGGCCTCACGTTAGCATTCTAGCTTCAGAATCTTAAAACCCGAAACCACGCAACATCAAAATTTCTGGAAAGTTGTGGATGCAGTCCGTGCTGTTATTTTGAGTCTCATGGGGTTCGCTGAGGGTGAGAGTCTGTAACAGGCTCTTGCTGGCCAGGAAAGGCCAAGGAGTTATAGCAACATGGCAGATCCTGTGGACCCTATCTTGAACTGACAGCTGAGCAACAAATAAAGTGAGCAAAAATTATAGTGGGAGGGGAACGTAGGTTTCTGAAGATACGGTCTGTTCTATTTAAAACAAAAAGTCAGCAATAGCAGTATCTCCAGAAGGTCTGCAGAATGCACACTGCCTAGGGTATAAAGTGGTAGAAATTAATATTCTCCACTTTTCTTTGGAAAAGAATTTTAGAGGATTAAGTCAGAAAGCCATTTAATCATTTAGCAACATGTGATGTGAGCACATTGGTAGGTAAACAACAGCTGATGTGATAGTGAAATCTCAGCTCTGCTTTTTATGGTAAAATAATAATGATCTTACCTAACTAGTTGATATATAAAATATACACTGGGATTTCTTACCCCACAGCCACTGCCAGCCTAAAATCAGCAGCAGAGTTTAAAACATAACAGGAAAGGAAAGAAACTTGAAAAAGAGTCTAGGCAGGGATTTTCAGAGACAGCAAGGTTAATGCCTCTAGTCTTACAAAGCTGTCTGAAGACCTGAGGTTTCAATGTTACTGATTTTTACGTCGAACCTGAAAACCAGCAGAAATTTCCCTAGTTATCAGTGAGAGCATTGATAACGCCTTAAGAGAAATGAATATCTTTTGTGGATTAACCAGCTTCAGTTTATGCAGGATTTGTGAGATGTCTCCATGAACCACTGGGGAGGGTGTTGGTGCAGGGGTAGCAGCACTGCTGGGTGTCTGTGTCCCTTTTCTGACCTCGGGCTTTGACAAGACAAGGCTGACTTGCTCCCAGCATGCAGGTCTTGATAGCTCCAGAGGACCAGTGGAGGCATGGAGGTACACAGTGAGGAGGAGGGGACATAGGGGACTCTCTGTGGGGGGACAAGGTGCAGCTCCCGTCTGGGTTTCCTTTTCATTGAAACTTGAGTAGAGGGTGGGAGTGCTGGTTCACGTCCAGGTATTGCCCCAAAGACAGCATAGAATCATAAAATGCATTGGGCTGGATGGCACCTTTAAAGGTCATATAGTCCACCCCCTCTGCAGTGAGCAGGGATATCTTTAACTAGATCAGGTTGGTCAGAGCCTCATCAAGTCTGACTTTGAATGTCTCCAGGGATGAAGCCTCTGCCCCTGCTCTGGATGCGTACATACAGGAAGGTGCAGGGGCTCAGGAGGACTCCTAGTGCTGATGATTTATGAACAACTTCTAACTGCTTCATGTCCTTGGGTTCATGAGTTTCTTCTTTCCTAAGTCTTGAAATTCTGCATCAGGTTGTAGACCAGGTTGGTTGAGGCTTTGAACAACCTGTTCTAGTGGAAAAGATCCCTGGCCATGGCAGGGGGTTTGGGACTAGAGGATCCTTAAGGTCCTTTCCAACCCAAACCGCTCTATGATTCTGTTGCATATTATGGATAAAACATAATAGGATTGACAAAAACTCCATATCTGTCCACAGTTTCTTTTCAAATCCTATATCCTTTACGAAAAATGTCAGGAACTACCATCTTTGGTTTTGATTTAGACATGTGATTTGAGGTTAGAAGGTAGAAATCTTGCTGGTATTTCCTTTCATCTCTCCGGTGGTCCTCAGGCTTTTAATTTAAGACTGCTGCTCAGGTGGTGGGAGTGGCAGTGAATGTAAGAGAGGCCAAGAGGTTTGTCTGAAACAAAGCATCTGGCCTGACCTTGTGGTCTGGGCTCCTTCTGTGGCATGTGAAAGAGATGGGCCTCTCCGGGGGCTGGTTCATCAGACCTGCTTCAGGACTGGGTGAATTGTGCTGGAGACCGAAATCTTGTGGGAGGATTATTCGTGAATGGCAAATCTATATTGCACAACACACAGATGTGCTGCTGCTGACTTCAGTGAGATTTGTGTTCGTACAC
The DNA here is from genome assembly GCA_020746105.1 of Trogon surrucura. Taxonomy (NCBI): domain Eukaryota; kingdom Metazoa; phylum Chordata; class Aves; order Trogoniformes; family Trogonidae; genus Trogon; species Trogon surrucura. The sequence continues at coordinate 15,606,418 of CM036617.1, read as the reverse complement.
CTGTGGAGAATTCTATCCTCAGTCTTCAGTATCCCTGAAAGTATATTTTGTCTTGTGTTTCACTGTTTGTGTTGTAGCGTATCTCAATGATTGATGACTTAAACATAGAGAAAATGATGTATTTCAGGAACAGACTACAGAAATGGAAATATGTGTTATACAGTGAAAATCAGCGTGTATTTCTTTGATTAAGAATTCTGATGTAAGAATATTTATATAGATGGATTTTATGAGCTTTGACTACTGAACTATACAACATTTAGATTGACTTACTTTTTTTGGGGGATAGGGGAAAATTAAGAGGGATGCCTTGCATGTTAATCATCTGCACTGCATTAGCAAGCAGAAGGAGGAAGAAGAACATGATATAAATGTAGACCCTAGTGGCTTTATCTTTTGACAAAAGTAATTTTGTTTCTAATCTTAAATTCAAATTCGGGCCAAGCAACTAGAGCATAATCTTTCATTTTCATTAAAAACTTTACTTACAATTTGCAGAAGTATTAAATCTGATTATTTTTTAAATAAAGCATGATAGATTCCACAAGCATCATCACAAAAGATTCAGTTCCTCCTCTTTGGTTTTCGAGTTGGTTGTGATGCATCCAGTAACATTGTTACTCGTGATGTAACTTCATCTCAAAATAGAATTTCTTCCAGTTAAGGCTGTTTACTAACACTGTGATGTCAGATGGCTTTTTTCCCCTCTGGATTTACGTGTGGCTCGTTGACATTCCCTTTGATTAATTTAATGCTTCTGCAGTCTGCTTGCAAGCTAGTACAAACTGAAGTTGATAATATGCCTCAGTTGTAACCATGATTTTGCTCTGCAATGATTTGAAATTGTAAAACATTAATTGCCTAATTTGCATAAAGTTTACATGGAAAACAGGAACATTTTCTGTGCATGAATGAATGAAAATCTTCATTTTCAGCATCTTGGTGACCTGAATGTTCATGAAACATTATTTTTCTCCATTCACAAATTGTTTAGGTGTATACAGGTTTTTGTTTCAGGTGGCTAGCAACTGCCCCTGGAGTTTAAGGAAGGATCCTGCCCTGCTACTAATCATAGGCTTGCATGCCATTTTTTCCTCAAGGCTAAAGATGCCAAAGATAAAACTCTTATCTAGAGACATGAGGACAGTTTTGGAGAAATCAGAATTGCATGAGAGATGCAGCAGCAGTGTCTTTTATGAGTGAGAGGTAATTTCTGAATAATTTCTTTGTCTGGAATAGTTCCTTTAAATGTGTCAATGTTATCTTGGGAGAGAGGGACTCTTGCCCCAAATATAGATTACCAGCCAGGCAGCCCCTGGGCACTGGCACGGTACTGCTGGCTGCTTTTTATTGTGAGAGATGTGGAACAAGATTTGAAGCATGAACGCAGCCTGAAAATTCAAGTGAATCCTTCTTTGCAAACTCATAACCGGTCTTACAGAATCACAGAATGTTGAATGTTGGAAGGGACCTTGAAAGATCATGTAGTCCAACCCTCCTGCTAAAGTGGGATCACTTAGAGTAGATGACACAGGAATGTGTCCAGGTGGGCTTTGAATGTCTCCAGAGAAGGAGACTCCACAACCTCTCTGGGCAGCCTGTTCCAGTGCTCTGTCACCCTCACTGTGAAAAAGTTTTTCCTAATGTTTTTGTGGAACCTCCAGTGTTCCAGCTTGCATCCGTTGCTCCTTGTCCTGTCATTGGACATCCCTGAGAAGAGCCTGGCTCCATCGTCCTGCCACTCACCCTTTACATATCTATAAACAGGAATGAGGTCACCCCTCAGCCTCCTCTTCTCCAAGCTAAAGAGACCCAGCTCCTTCAGCCTTTCCTCATAAGGGAGATGCTCCACTCCCTTCATCATCTTTGTGGCTCTGCGCTGGACTCTCTCCAGCAGTTCCCTGTCTCTCTTAAGCTGTGGGGCCCAGAGCTGGGCACAATATTCTAGATGTGGCCTCGCTAGGGGAAGGAGAACCTCTCTCAACTATGAGGATGCTGTGGGAGACTGTCAAATGCTTTACTGAAATCCAGATAAAGCACGTCCACTGCACTGCCATCATCTGTCCACCTGGTTATGTCCTAATTAAAGGCTATCAAAATGGTCGAATATGAGTTCCCCTTGGTAAAGCCATCTTGACTGCTCCTAATGACCCTCTTATCCTTGATATGCCTAGAGACAGCGCTGAGGATTAGTTGTTCCATCACCTTTCCAGGGATGGAAGTGAGGCTGATCGGTCTGTACTTACCCGGGTCATCCTTCCTGCCCTTCTTATAGACTGGAGTGACATTCACTTTCCTCCAGTCTTCAGGCACCTCACCTGTTGCCCATGACTTACCAAAGATGATGGAGAGTGACCCAGCAATGATTCCCGCCAGCTCCCTCAGCACTTGTGGATGCACCCAATGAGAACCCATGGATTTATGGATGTTCAGATTGCCCAACTGATCCCTAACCCAGTCCTCATAAACCAGGGCAAACTCCTCCTTTACCCTGACTTCCTCTGGGGCCTCAGGGCTCTGGCGCTCCTGAGGACAGTCTCCAGCAGTAGAGACAGAAGCGAAGAAGGCATTCAGCAACTCTGCTTTCTCTGTATTTTCAGTCTCCAGGGCACCCACCTCGTTCCCAGAGGGCCTGCATTGCCTCTATGTTAGTTTTGTCGGCAATGTATTTGAAGAAGCCCTTTCTGTTGTCCTTGACCTTTCCTGCAAGGTGTAATTCCAAGGAGGCCTTAGCTTTCCTAGTTGCCTCCCTACACCCTCTGACCACAGTCTTATATTCCTCCCAAGTGGTCAGCCTCCCCTTCCATGATCTATAGACTCTCTTCTTCCATTTGAGTTTGCCCCGCAGTTCCCTGGTTAGCCATGCGGGTCTCCTGAGTCTCTTGATTTCCTACTGTTGAGGTGTTCTATGGATGTTTCCCCGTTGTCTCCTACTACCTTAGGAGCCCCTGGTTCATCTTTGTACAACTTTATCTGTGCTGCTGCATCCCCAACCTGCCTCAAAGTGACTGGTTGAAGCCTTTTAGTTGCACCTTATCCCTCTAACCCTGGTGTGTCATCCCACAGCTTGTCACAGATAAGCCTGATATTGTTATCCCCCTCGCCCTTTGCCCCCAGGAGCAACTGGCTGCTGCTCCTTGGCTCATAAGGGACGTGGCCTGGCTCTTCTGGTGTGTGATGCAGAGCTGAGAGAGGTCCTGCCTCTGGATCTGCTGGGGTTGTACTGCCCTGCTGTGTGATGATAACAAAGAGTCGAAATAGTGGCAATCTTATTGCCATAATATACCACATGGGCATGTTCACATGTTGTTGTGCTTAAACAGCGTCTGTCCTGAACGTAGGCAATGGGTTGTTCATGGAATGTGTCTGATGATACCCACTGGTATCACTGTATTGGCTGAAGAGTCAGTGACCTATAGAACCACCTCACCGTGTGCTCTGCTTAGTAACACCTGAGCTCATGACTGAGGCACAAGTTGGAAGAGAATAACAAAGCATCTACTGCTGCTATATATACCTGGAAGTATCACTTCTGAGAATGTAAGAAGGCAGTGAAAAACAAATTATGGCTCCTAAATACTGGGAGTTTTTGGTTTTTTTTTGTTCCGTTTTGTTTTTTTAAAAGGACAAGGTACTAAAAATTATGTAACTGGAAGCAATGTTTTAAAGAAACATAAAAGTTAGAGATGTACAAAAAATAATAACATTTTTGCCATGTCTTCAATCATCAGTCAACATCTTCCTAAAAATTCAAAGTGATTTCCAGAAAACAGCAAAGCAAGCTGAAGCTGCTGTACGTTCCCATGCCCTGGAACTGGGTGTCGCAACTCAGAGTTGCTGCCTCCCAGAAAAATGTCAGCAAATTGGAACCATTCTTCTGTCTGTTTCTTGGGGTTTTTTTGCGAAGATAAAGGTCTCAAGGTCTTTTCAGCGTATTTTTAAACGTTTCTTTTTTTTTTTCACTGTGCAAGTAAACCTCTTGATTTCTCTCTAGATGTAATAATAGTTTTTGTCAAGTGGTTGTAAAGACCTCTCTATGTTATTCTGTTATTATTACCTATCTGGAAAACTACAACTAATGATATTGTCAAATATACTAGCTCAGAGATTTCTTCTGTTCTATCGGATCAAAAGCAACACGACGTTCAGTGGATGCCAGGACTTTTTACTGTCTTTCGAGTGGTTCTGGTGGGCAGAAGGATATCATAGGGAAATATTCTGCAATTATGAAGTAAAAGTAGCTGTTAAAGGTCTCATTTTCTGTCTTTGATCTGTCGAATCCAGTCTGTCCTTTACATTGTGTCATGTGTTAGAATTGTTACTACATCTCAGGTCTGAGAAAGGCAAATGATCTTTTCCTACTGGAATTATGTGTGTGACGTGCCACCAGTTCTGTTTTCCCTAAAAGTGTCCCTGAGGTCAGGATATCAAGTACTTTATTTGTGCATAGTGGGGAACAATAAACAACATCATTGTTTCTTTATTCTTATAACATAATTACTTTTTAATAATAGTAATTACAGTTATTAGAAGTAAACCAAAGTAATTATTTTTTTTACATTGTTTTCCCTTTTATATAAGCACACATCAAAATGCAAAGCACTTCTGCAGTATTGTGCTGTTTTTTAGTGGAATTATCTTTTTGTGTGTGTGTGCAGAATGCGTATTTCTTCAACCTACTTTGCAGCAGAGGGTGGGTAACATCTACAAAAATAACTCTGCTCCCTCCTTATTTTCACGGAATTCAGTTCCATGCTTTTTGTCTTTAGTTTTCTTCTGGGTAACACCACTCAGCTGTTCATTTTGTTGAATACTGCTTTGTTTTTTAAGCACTTTTAAGGTAAATTTTATGATACTGCCTTGCTTCTTCCATTTAATTAGCAGAATATCACATTTACGTAATGAAAATGACTTCCTCCTAATATAGATGCAGGAAGCATATAGACATTCTCACATGCAGAGGAGAAAAAAAAAAAAGGCTCCTGTACCTCCTGTACTGGAATTAGAATTACTGTGGAAATCTGTATTTTATCCCAAAAGGAAGAATTGGTTTGGATATGTTGTTTTCTCTGAACCTGTTAAAAAAGAGTTGCCAGTTAGCATCAGCTTTTCATCACTGACTGAGTTACAACAAAGTTTTTCCAGGAATTTTTCATTTTGTAGAAATACTTCATTTGGCCAACAATTGTATTAGCTGATGGACACCTGGTGTTACGGAGTGTAATGAAGAAACAAATGGATAAACGTGTTCAGGTCCTTAGTCAGTCAAATGTGACAACTAGAATAATCATACCCATTACCTTTTCGGAATTGTGTTTGATCTATTATTGCATATCTGTTTTATGGGAGACACAATTACCTCTAGGTTAATTACTGCCTTTAGTATAATTATATCCTCTTCTGCTTTTTTGTGAAGCACAGGCAACTTATGGTCCATTCTTCCTTAGGCGCTGAGCAGAACGCGTACGTGCTGCTTCAGCAGAAGATTTGTCACCAAACCCTCATCTCTTGCCTGATTCCAACAGGTTCTCCTACTGCTAATTCCTTTTCAGGCATTTAGAAAACCTTTAGTGCTTTTTCCTCATACTCTGAGTAGTCCTGAGGCTGTCAGTTTTCCTAATCAGTTGTTTACATGGCTGTCATTTCATATCAGTCACTTCCATCCACAACTGTATTGGCTCGTAACTTACCATATTAGTCCAGTTCTCCTTCAATAGCATGAGAGATTTGTGTTCAGTGTGGAGGATCTGTGATGTTAAAGTACATGTTTTTCTTGCATCCTTATTTTATTTGATATTTTCTTCAGTTCCGAGCCCCCACTTATGACAGGTCAAGATCAGCAAGAGATATGCAAAGGGGGATATTTGGAAAGATACTGTATTTTTAAAAAAGCAATAGGATCTGAATAATATTTCATCACGAAGAACTCTGAATTCAGAGACTATGCCTAGAAATTGATGCTCTTTGATGACATTTTAGGATTATTTCATATCTTTAGTGTCTGAAAGAATCAGACACAGTTATTGTCAGTGGTAGTGATGAGTGGGTTAATTTCAGCTACATTTGATGTTAAGAGTCAGATTTGCAAGAAGTAAATAGAGACTGAATAGATGTCCTAAGGGTGAAAGAGTTATTCAGTTTTTGGTTACAATCCAGAAGCTGTCAAATATGATTAAAGCACAATTTATTCCTATGTTGGAGTGTTAGTTCAGTGCTGACTGGAGGGCGTGGAGCCCTGTTACAGGCTCGCTGGCTTGTGTTGTACACTGTAGGTTTTAGGGGTAAACCGTGCAGGTGTGTTTTCCCTCATTCAACTAACCATTTTTTGGGGGGGTTTCTTCCACTCACTGCTTTTTTAATTTGCTTTACATGGGAAATATTGAGGTGATTTTAATTGCCAGATTGTTTCCCATCTAAAATTCATACTTTGCAACTTGATGGCTTTCTGTTGTCAACTCTGTGCTATAGAGGGTAAGAATTCTTCTAAATTCTTAAATTTTGTGCATATTTTTTCTTAAAATATGCCCAGTAATCTCAGTTTCGGACAAGTGATAAGAAATGTGAACAGCTAAAATTAATAAAGATTTATAAAAATAAAGTGGAAGTACCATATTTAGACTTCTTACCTTTGGCAGCATTTCTCTGACCAAGAGTAAGCAACTAGGTGAAATGCATTTTATATTACGTTATAATCCTTTTTCTAAAGCTCTCCAGCTCTTCTGTTGGCGGTGACGCTTGTGTTTCTCTGACTTTTTTCCTGATACTGTATGCTGTTGCCTGGAACTACAACTCTGTACAGTGAACTCTGACAAAGGTAATGGTGAAAATTTTGTCTGACTCAGGCCAGAAGTAATTCACGTCACTAGGAGAACAGGGAAAAGGAAGAAAAGGCAACCTTGTGAGTTTGGTCTGACTTCTGTGCCAGTTTTTGGATCTCATGTAGCTCCTGGATTGATTGCTGCATTACAGTTGGATTTAGATAGATTCAGTGATGAGCTCATTAGACTGTACTGTGTGATACATGCTTGTTTTCCCTCCTTCTATAAACGTATGTATGATATATGGATACACCTGTACACACTCCCTTTTCTCCCCTTCTTGAAAATAGATGGCATTAAATGGAATGAAAGGAAATTACTCCTTGTCATTAAATGATCAAGGAAGTGAGAGCTCCGCTGAGCTCTTGGCAACATCGGCACAGGCTTGTCAACATAGCGTCACGTTCCTCCTCGTCTGCTCGTCTGTGAGTAGATGGTGGCCAGACCTTACATGGGTATGAATTGTCTGAAAGCAGTCAGGAGTTTCTTCTCCCTCCCCATTGCACAACACGACTGAGAGCACTGTGGCTTCTGAGCTAAGAAAATGTAGGGCACTGCTGCCAGGAGCCCTTCAACGGGGTTACTGAAAGATGCAGAGAAAGGCAGGGAGAAGACAGGATGACGTCTCTGTCCCGCAGGTACGTAAAAGGGGTGGCTGAGGTAGCCAGCCTCGTGGGATGCAGAACAAGGGTTATTTTGCACGTTATACACACAGAACTGTTATACCTGGGTTAGTTTTTGAAATGTGATGTTAGCCAACATGTGCCAATTCTATCTTTTAAATGTCAATCCACATAATTTAAAGGCTTGAATGGTCTGGGCATGAGTTCAGGAGGAGTCGGCATGTCACACAGAGTCCCACCTTTTCAATACAAGCCTACAGAAGGTCTAAAGCAGAAAGTCTTCTCAGTGCCCAAGCACCCCTTTGTTAATGCAGCAATATGGCAAAGTGCTGTGCTCTAGGATTTGGCAAATGATTGCAGACATAAGCAAAGCAGTCGAGTCAGAGCATGGCATTCTCAAAGCAAGCCCGAGAGAGCTGACAGCGAACATTTATTGCTGGAGCTTAAATCTGTTGTCTGGAAAGAAGACTCTTGTGCTTTTATGTTGACCAGGCACAAAGCTGGGAAGGAAAAGCTAGAATCCTAGCAAGCATTGTCAGAGATGGGTCTTGTTTGCAAGCCTGAAACCATTTTATGTCTTCTGTTTGAGCTTGTACTGGCTAATGTTCATACTTTGCTGCAGTTGCCAAACACAAGATGTTATCTGTGCAGCTCCCCAGGTTACTGTGTCTGGGAAAAGAGAGTTCGTAGAGCTCACCCGCTGCTAGCAGATCATGAAGTTAGTAAGAGCAGTTAAGTACTATTTAAGTATTGGAAGATAAACATATGTTGAAGAGGTTAACAACTGAGGCATAAGAGATGCAACTCTTGAACTTTTTTAAGAGGAAAATGCTAAATGTGGGACTGCAGCGCTGAAGAGGCAGTCCAGCAGGATGCCGTAAAATCCAGTTTGACAAAAGCGACAGTAGCTTTATAATGCAAATGTTAAAAGAGAGGGTGCGACTGTTGTCCATCTGGTTTGCCCAGTTTCTTCATTCTGCTTAATCAGAGATGCCAGCCAGAAAGATTTTTGGGGTTGAGGAGGCAAAATCTCAGGCCCAGAGTGGCCCGAGCTCAAGAATAGTGATTTTTGACCACGAAAGCATGAAAGCATTGTTGTTAATAGTTTAAAAATGAGAGGACTACAAGGCCCTTGAAAACTATTAGTTTGTTTTGACAGATGTAATTATATGTTCTTAAATCACAGCTTTGTGGAACCTTCTTTTGCTTTTGAATTAATCTGTACACAAAGGTATAGGGAGTGGTGGAAGTAGTATGAAAATGTAAATTGTCTAAGCCTACCCATAAAGTTGAACACACATTTAAGACTCCTCCAATTCAGAAAGCACTTGAGCTTGTGATTATGTCTTAATGATTTTAATGGAACTGGAGTGTACTCTAAAGTGAAACCCACAGAGCTTCTTTTATTAACTTAGACATTAGCTACAGAAGAGGACATGGAGAGAACTAATATTTTACTACTCTTATGCTCCTGCAAAACCTTTTGTTTTTTTTTTTTTGATTTCATGTACGTGGTACAGAACTTAAAGAAAAAGATAGTTATAAATGGATTAAAATAACCATTTTAATTTTCCTAGTGTATATTTTACCTCACATTCCTGACCATGTTTCTGACATTCTGTGCTTTTAAGTGATTTAAATTATGCTGATACTGATTTTTCTTTTGCAGCTTATTATATTGGAAAACAATAAATTAAGTTTTCTCTAGAGTTTATTTGAATATTAATGAGTCATTTAATTGAGTTGATAATAAGTGAGAAATTTTGCCAGACATAAAAACTTAAGCTCCACTGTTTAACGTTAATGAACAGTATTCATATGTTAGAAGGATGGGTAGGCGAAGAGGTATTATACATATATTGAACTAATCTGTTTCTGTATGTGGATTTTATAAAGCAGGTTATAAGGCTTTAAAGCATGTTTCAGTTTTGCAAGTTTAAAAGGGGATAAAAACACGAGTTAATTTGCATAAGTAGAGATAGAAAGATGGTTTGGCATAGATGAGCAAGAGGATTTTATCTGTTAAGAGGTTTTATCAGCTGTAAGATATTAGAACAAGAATTAATTCGATGCTTTCTTTTTGCTACCCGAGATGATTTAAACACACCCATGCTGGGTAGTGGTGTTAACTCACAGTAGAGTCAATGGAAAGAATCACGTTTTGTGCCTGATTGAAGACCAAGAACTGGGACTGCTTACTACAGGAAAAAAGATCATCCACTCTTTTACTTCAGAAGATCAAATGAGAGTACCTAAGCACTAAAAGCCAAACCTAAATATATCTCAGGAATTTGTTTAAAAACAATATATAGTGTATCTTGACAGAAGTCAAGGTCTTGAAATATCTACTGCCAGTACTTCAGCTGTTCTTAAGAACAGACAACAGACACTGAAGGTGGGAGCACCAGTGCTGCAGGTTTATAGCTCTCCTGAAGCAGCCTGAAGTTTGTATTTTACGTTATAGAGAGGTAAGTTTCACCTTAATTTAGCCATCTAGCATCTCTTCAGTTGATTTGTTGCAGGTGAACTGGATTTGACTAAGTATTGCTGTACTTATGCAAGACTTTCTCTTCTGGTTATAAAACTTGTGATATGTTTTCTGCACTTCTCCAGATGTTTGCCAGTTGTCATCTTGTTGTGTAGGTTGAAAGTCTGTGTGAATTCTCGATTTCCTGGATTACTTGCATTCTTAGGGTTAGACTGCTTTTTGTGTGTGTGTGTTGTGAAGGGTATTGTGTTTTGAATTGGGAACCGTAACAATTTGCATTTTTAGCAGTTAACTATGACTGGATGATTTGTAATTTGCCAAACTACAAAAAAAAATAGCTTTACTGTGATCCACTTTCTTTAATGACAGTTCAGACACCTTTAGGATTATCTTTAGTGTTCCTATCAGCTTACAAAAAAAAATTCCGTAGGATAGTGACATAGGCAATGTCATAAATGTACTTAAGTGGGACACAATGAATATCATGATGATAATGGGGCAATTATGAATGTCAACATAACTGGGAAAACATCAGTAGTTTTGTAACAGCTTACACCATCTAGAGATCAACCTTATTTATTGCATTGATTGCGAGAAGGGAGCAGTGTTTGAACAAATTTTATGTGGATGAACAACACTGAGAAACATTTTATTTGAAGACCAAATTACTATGAACTTTAAGAAACCATTTTTTTCATACATGCAAAGCCCTCCAAATAATAAACTTGTTTTAAAGTTATGATTAGTTTTTCTGATTGTGGATGTTCATTTTGCTCCATCAAAATGGAACTTGTATGGGCAGTTATAACTACTGTGAAAATAAATGCCTTTGATGATTTGTGTCTGACATGGGATTTTTGAGATGTCTGATTTTGAGACTTACAAGTGTGCTGAAGTGAGCTTCAAGTTTTGATAAAGTTGCCTGTATATGATCAAATTGCAGTATTTTTTAATATGCATTCTGTCAAAACTTATCCTGAATCTGAAGATTGTAAGTACTAGTCTGTCAGGAATTCAGTATTTGGTTATAATTTTTCGATTACCAGTGTCATAACTTCAGTGAAAGTTGATGGTAACCTTCAAGTGTGAACAACACTGAAACATCCTCTGTTTTGAAGTTACATCTCCAGATACATAGTACACTTACAAGCCTTGAGTTTTCATTAAGGGTTTCTATACTGTGAGTTGATCTATTTTTTATTTTGAGGATATCTGAACCATGTACAGGTGGTTATTTGTTTTTCTATAATAGGTGAAGTTTTTCAGTTCAGGGCAAATGGATACTCTTGACATCCTTATCCTAAGGCAAGTTTAGTGAGACAAATATAATCTATGCTTTCTTTATTCTAAAATGTGTGTTTCAGTATCACCAAAACTCAAAACAGTAATGAGAAATGGAATAATTAATTACATTCTGTGTGAAAATATCTTTCAATATTTGGAATTTGTTTAAAGTTTCCAGTATTTACTGCACATTGCACAAAAACAGGGGCAACTTTTAAGTGAAATAGGTCCTACTTCTCATCCACAGGGCTGATTCTGATCCTTTTACTTATGTTGGGAAAACCCAAACCCAACATATGCCTGGTGTAATATTTGAGCAAAGGATTTGTTTCACAGTTAAGATGTCAGGTGCGGTATTTCTAAATGAGCTTCTTGGAAAGCGTCAGGAATGGCGTTTCAGGGACTTCGAGTTTGGAAGAGCCAAAGACCCCACAGACTTCTGAGGTCATTGGATTCATTGACCAGTGCCTGGGAGAAGCCTGCGAGTGGAGTCAAGACGTGAATGTCACGGTCAGTGCATGAAATTTGACAGATCTGCAATAGGTATCAGGTAACTTGGCTATGACCAAACGTGAAAGACAGTGAAGCCTATCTGGCAATGTTAATTACATGATTTGGTGAACTACACAAAAATGCTGCACTGCTACATTGAGGAGTCCCCAGAAAATTCTTAGAAGAGTGGCACATACTGAGATTGAAAATATCAGAGCATTGTAGTGGTTTAAATAGTAATACAGTAATAATTAGTAGTGCTAAATTGTTGCAAAACTAGTCGTGTCTTCAAAGAGCAGTTCTCTGATCTGAACTTTCATCATCACTGGACGCCACTTTTGTCATCACTTTCCTAAAAAAAAAAACAGCTGGCAGTGCGTTGTATGTAATATACTTAATCTTCAATATAATTAATTAGACCACTGGCTTACCTTAAGGTCCCGTCTTAATCAGTATAGAGAAATAGTCATTTTTGGTGGAGTTTACATCAACTTGAATGTAAAACTCTAAGATGTCTAAAATAGCGCAAAATAGGTGAGCCATGGTGGAGTAGTGGACTAAGACTTGTCTGGTTTCCCTTCTTCTTGTTAATGTGTTTTTGGAATAATCTCAGACTATTCTTCAAGCACCTTCAAACTGTTCAAATTTCATTTTTTCTTCATGCTTTCTGCTTGTATATTCTCTTTCTGTGTTTGTATTCTTTCTTAGCAAGCTGTCACTTCTGTTTCCAGTATTTTCCCTTCATGTATCCAGGAAGGCCCATGGTTTGGTCAAGATCATCTATTAACCCTTTTATCTTTCATGACAGAAAACAATGTATTTATCTCCATAATATTGGTTTTATTTTTAGTCATCTCTTAATTTGCGTGAACTACTTCTCCTTTTAGAGATTTTTCCAAGACCTTATTTATTATTTCTTAAAATGTATCCTTCTGTAATCCACTACTTTTGTTTTGCCATGATACTTCTTTCTTGTATGATACAATAATACTTTCTTATAACCATTTCCCTTTCCATTTATTGACAAGGTTCTCATTTTTCTGACTCACACAAGTTGATCTGAAATACATAAAATTAATTTCCTGTTGCTCTTTAACTGTTTTGTAAACAAAAAGCTGGGTAGATGATTGAAATGAGTTTATGAAATATGAACAGTAAAAATAAGCTAGATTTCAGTCAGATAGAAGCTCAGAAGAAGAAGTACAAGTCTGCCTCTTAAAATGAAATTTCATGTTGGTAAAGTTGATTCAAAAAATGTTATAAAAGGAACAGGGAAAGTATTGCAATAATTTTTTTCCAAGGCTAAGGGAAGCTTTCAGTTTCTAGAGGCAATCTCTCCTGTGCCATTTCAGTTTCTAATAGATCTAACAAATAGGGGTGATATTTCATGGTAGATGTACTAACCCTGTTTTAAGAACAGTACAAAAAGTTTTAGAAAAACTTTTGAAGAAAAGAATAATTAGACAAAATAAAATGCATTGCAAGATAGTACAAGACCAATTGCACATGGGTAGGATGGAGAACAGAGTTAATTTACCAGAATTAAGTAAAGCATTTCATGTAATGCCATATAGGAAATATTTAAGTTGGAAAAGATTGTTGTAATTGAAGGAATTGGTTCAGTGGAAGGCAATAGCGTGTTGAGTTCTGGTTTCCAAATCACAGAATCACAGAATGTTTGGGGTTGGAAGGGACCTCAGAAGATCATCTGCCAGAGCAGGATCACCTAGAGTGGATCACACAGGAACGCATCCAGGCGGGTTTTGAATGTCTCCAGAGAAGGAGACTCCACAACCTCCCTGGGCAGCCTGTGCCAGTGCTCTGTCACCCTCACTGTGAAAAACTTTTTTCTAATGTTTTTGTAGAACCTCCTATGCTGCAGCTTGCACCCATTGCCCCTTGTCCTGTCATTTGACATCATTGAAAAGAACCTGGCTCCATCCTCCTGACACTCACCCTTTACATATTTAGAAACAGGAATGAGGTCACCCCTCAGCCTCCTCTTCTCCAAGCTAAAGAGACCCAGCTCCTTCAACCTTTCCTCGTAAGGGAGATGTTCCACTCCCTTCATCATCTTTGTGGCTCTGCGCTGGACTCTCTCCAGCAGTTCCCTGTCTCTCTTGAGCTGAGGGGCCCAGAACTGGACAAAATATTCCAGATGCAGCCTCGCCAGGGCAGAGTAGAGAGGAAGAAGAACCTCCCCTTCTAATACACCCCAGGATGCCATTGGCCTTCTTGGCCATGGGGGCACATTGCTGGCTCATGGTCATTCTGCTGCCCACCAGGACCCCCAGGTCCCTTTCCCCTACGCTGCTCTCCAGCAGGTCAGTCCCCAACCTGTACTGGCACATGGGGTTGTTCTTTCCTAGGTGCAAGACTTGCACTTGCCCTTGTTTCTCATAAAATTTCTCCCTGTGCAACTCTCCAGCCTGTCCAGGTCTCTCTGAATGGCAGCACAGCCTTCTGGAGTGTCAGCCACTCCTCCCAGTTTCGTGTCATCAGCAAACTTGCTGGCAGTGCTCTCTAATCCCTTGTCCAGGTCATTGATGAATATATTAAAAAGCACTAGTCCCAGTACTCACCTCTGAGGGGGTCCACTAGATACAGGCCTCCAGGTAGACTCTGTCCCATTGACCACAACTCATATGGGTGTCCAGGTTGCCCAACTGATCCCTGACCCGGTCCTCATCAACCAGGGCAAACGTCTCCTTTATCCTGACTTCCTCTGGGGCATCAGGGCTCTGGGACTCCTGAGGACAGTCTCCAGCAGTAGAGACAGAGGCAAAGAAGGCATCCAGCAACTCTTGCCTTCTCTGTATCCTCTGTCACCAGAGCACCCACCTCATTCACCAGAGGGCCTACATTGCCTCTAGTGTTAGTTTTGTCAGCAATGTATTTGAAGAAGCCCTTTCTGTTGTCCTTGACCTTTCCTGCAAGGTGTAATTCCAAGGAGGCCTTAGCTTTCCTAGTTGCCTCCCTACACCCTCTGACCACAGTCTTATATTCCTCCCAAGAGGCCAGCCTCCCCTTCCATGATCTATAGACTCTTTTTTGCAGTTTTTATTGATGTAATTTCTTACCTAGTCCAAGGGACTGAAAGAGACCTGCACAGGTAAAGTGCTAGGGCCTCAATTGTAGGCCCTAAACTGAAGTTAACCTATAGCTGAACCTCACAACTCCACACCATATAGTATTAATTACACACAGTATTAATCACATATGTAATATGTTAATAATCTATTTTAGCATATATATGTATTGTGATGCAAATATGTAAAAGTTCTGCTGTGACACTTAATATGCAGCAGTAACCAACAGAATGGTCTTTCTTTATCTGAAAGCTGGGTGCAAGGCTGTGAAACTAGCTGCCTCTTTCTGTGTTTAGAATCGTACTACAGCACTGTGAGACCAGAGGCCTGGCCTTGGTGAGAAATACGTGATTAGGGACCAAAATAGATAGGGAGTCTCCCTTTTATTGCTTCTTTAGCCCTGACCAGGTGCTGGGATGAATCCGACAGAGCAGACACCAGATATTCCTATATTTGAATTTATGTAAATTTGTTTATTTAATAGTATAAAAGCTGGACCCTCTTGCAATGACTTTGGAGACCTCACCTATGAGTGGATGCACTGCGTAGGACTTACCAATTGCCAGGACGGTTCTCCGGAATCCTCGCTGCAATAGGGGCTCCCCAGCTACTGCGGATCTGGATGATGCTAAGCATTAGGGCTGTTGATGATGTGTCTTTCTTAATCATTTTCACTGACCTTTTGTAGTTATGATTAGGTGCATTACCTTGCTTATGCTCCTTGCTGCTTAAAACTAGAATATAATATAATAACCTTACTGTTTTAACTAAAGGCGTGGCCTTATTCTTGTAATACTTTGAAATAGACAGTAAAATAAGCCAACTCCTTTGTTGCTGTCTCTGTCCTTTTCTGCGGACCCTGCCCACCATCAGTTAGCAGAACAGTGGGTCATGTAGATCATAGAATCATAGAATGGCCGAGGCTGGAAGGGACCTTAGAGATCATCTAATCCAACCTCCCTGTCATGGGCAGGGACGCCTCTCAACTACGTCAGGCTACTCAAGGCTCTGTACAACTTGGCCTTGAAAACCTCCAGGGAGGGGGCAGCCACAACATCTCTGGGCAATTTATTCCAAAGTCTTGCCACCCTCGTACTGAAGAATTTCGTCCTGAGATCTAACCTAAATCTATTCTCCTTCAACTTAAACCCATTTCCCCTTGTCCAGTGGATGCTCTTGTAAAAAGTCCCTCCCCAGCCTTCCTGTAGGATCCTTTCAGGTATTGGAAGGCAGCTATTAGGTCCCCTCGAAGTCTTCTCTTTTCAAGACTGAACAATCCCACTTCCTGCAGGCTGTCCACGTAGCAGAGGTGCTCCAGCCCCTGGGTCATCTTTGTGGCCCTCCTCTGAACGCGCTCCATCAGTTCTATGTCCCTCTTATGGTGGGGACACCAGAACTGGACGTAGTATTCAAGGCGGAGTCTCACAAGAGCAGAGTAAAGGGGGAGAATCACCTCTCTTGACCTGCTGGCTACGCTTCTCCTGATATATCCCAGGATGCGGTTGACCTTATGAGCGCACTGCTGACTCATGTTGAGCTTCTCCTCTATCAACACCCCCAAATCCGTATCTTCGGGGTTGCTCTCGACCCATTCTCTGCCCAGTTTATATTTGTGCCTCGGATTGGCCGGACCCAGGTGCAGGACCTTGCATTTTGACTTGTTGAAGCTCATGCAATTTGCACTGGCCCATTTCTCAAGCCTGTCAAGGTCCCTCTGGATGACATCTCTTCCCTCAAGTGAGTCCATGGCACCACACAGTTTGGTGTTGTTGGCAAACTTGCTGAGGGTGCGCTCAATGCCTTTGTCCATGTTGCTGACAAAGATGTTGAACAGCACTGGACCCAGAACAGACCCCTGAGGAACACCGCTTGTCACTGGTCTCCATGTGGACATTGAGCCATTGACCACAACTCTTTGAGTGCGACCATCCAGCCAGTTCTTTATCCACCGAGTGGTCCATCTGTCAAATCCATGTCTCTCCATTTTAGAGACAAGGATGTCATGTGGGACAGTGTCAAACGCCTTGCACAAGTCCAGGAAAATGACATCTGTTGCTTTTCCCGTGTCAACCAGTGCTGTAGCTTTATTGTAGAAGGCCACTAAATTAGTGAGGCACGACTTAACCCTAGTGAAGACATGTTGGCTGTCACCAACCACTTGATTATCTTTTATGTGCCTTAGTATAGCTACCAAGAGAATCTGTTCCATGATTTTGCCTGGCACAGAGGTAAGACTGACTGGTCTGTGGTTTCCCGGGTTGTCTTTAGTTCTTTTTTTAAAGATGGGGGTTATGTTCCCCCTTTTCCAATCTGCAGGAACCTCACCAGACTGCCAGGACCTCTCAGATATGATGGCTAGTGGCCTAGCAACTTCAGCTGCCAGTTTCTTCAGGACCCATGGATGTATCTCATCAGGTCCCATGGACTTGTGCACCTTCAGGTTCTCTAGGTGTTCCCGGACGTGGTCTGCTCCTACCCAGGGTGGTTCTTCACTCTCCCAGACCCAGCCAACACCCTCTGTGATACGGGTGGTGTAGTTCGAGCAGCTGCCAGTGAAGACTGAGGCAAAAAAGTTGTTGAATACTTCAGCCTTCTGCACATCCTCGGTAACCAGGTCACCTGTATCCTTCCGGAGAGATCCCACATTCTCTCTCGTTTTTCTTTTTTCTCTTACGTACCTGTAAAATCCTTTTTTGTTATTTCTAATATCACTGGCCAGATTTTACTCTGTCAGGGCCTTAGCTTTTCTAACCTGGTCTCTGATTACATGAGCAACTTCGTTGTAATGATCCCAGGTTACCAGTTCTTGCTTCCATGCTTTGTGAGTTCCCCTTTTGTATTTGATTTTAGCCAGGACTTCTCTGTTTATCCATATAGGTCTCCTGGTGTTTTTGCCTGCTTTCTTCCTCTTAGGGATGCAGTGCCTTTGAGCTTGGAGAAGATGATCCTTGAAAGTCAACCAGTTTTCTTGGGCTCCCAGTCCCTCCAGGGCTTTATCCCATGGCACACTAGCAAGGAGGTTCCTGAAGAGGTGTAAGTCAGCTCTTCTGAAATCAAGCGTATCAAGCTTGCTGAGCTTTCCGCTCTTAGCTGCCCTTAGGATCTCAAACTCCACCATCTCATGGTCACTGCAGCCAAGGCTACTCACGAGTTTAACATTACCCACCAGCCCTTCCCTATTGACGAGAAGGTCAATTGCAGGTCTCTGAACAAGCTCTTATTTGCTCTCCTGAAGTCCAAGGCTCTAATTCTGCTGTCAGTTTTGCTGCTTTCTTTAAGGGTTTTGAGCTGCAGAACCAGACAGTTCCTGCAGACAGGGCTATCATTGACTTTTCTTTATCCAATTCTTTGTTTGTGAGTAACAAGTTGGAAAGTTCTCTGGCGTGCTTTTTGCCTAAGCCATCTACAGCCTCCCAAACAATTCCCTTCACAGTTTGGGAACTAAGAGTGTCGCTGGAACGTTCCCAGATGTCGGTTTTCGCGCAGCCGTTCTTTTCAACAGTGAGAGAATGTACTGGAACTGAGCACACTGGTCATAGTTGTGGGCTACTAGATGCCAACTGACATTACTGCCCTGAAACATTGAAGTTTTCACTTCATTACTGGT
Source organism: Trogon surrucura (assembly GCA_020746105.1). Classification (NCBI taxonomy): domain Eukaryota; kingdom Metazoa; phylum Chordata; class Aves; order Trogoniformes; family Trogonidae; genus Trogon; species Trogon surrucura. Next base: position 15,588,017 of record CM036617.1, on the reverse strand, counting down.
GTAGATGTAACTGAGGATTAGTCTTGCCATGCAAGTAGTTGACTAAAATAATGGAATACACTGTACCAGCAAGTACCAATGAAAAAAAATTTTTTTTTTTTGTTCTGCAAAAGCAGACTTTCTTTAGCTCTAAAAAAGGGGAAGGAAATAGAACAAGTGATAGAGAGATTTAAATGTGTGTATGTGGTCTCCTCAAGCTCTCAGCCAGTCCTGACCTGGGACAGTGGTAAACAGCGAGTTTGTGGCTGACAAGTGATCTCTCTGAGCTCCTCCTACCTCTGTTGCTCTACTGTTTTTCCTTGCTCAAAAATTTGCCATTGGATCTAGGTTTACTTCATGCTGATTGTAGCAGGAAAGCTTGGGATACTCTTTTACTCTGTCTACACTGGTCCATGCACACTTCCAAAGCCCTGCACCTAAAACATGCCCTGGAAGCTTCCAGGATCACAATCTCCTTTCCCCACTTCCATCTTCCCCACATCTGTCCTGTCTCCATTTGGTTTTATAGGAAAGAATCTTTCATATGCAGGGTGAGAGGGAGCCATAACTCTCTAGAGTTTACTCAGTGATGAGTTTTTATTTAACCTTAATAAATAAATCTCTTATGGCAGTTTAATTTAGCTGCATATTATGGCTGCAATGTAATAATTGAAAAAAGTAATCTCTGACAATACACTGAAAGAATTTATTTATAGTTGCACAACGGAAGTGTAAATGTGTTCTTGAATCCTTCTAATAAAATTGGAGTATGTCACAGTAACAAAAAAAAAAAAAGAAACTGACCTGAGGAACACTTATGAGTTTATTATATGATAGTATTTCATTACGAAGTTATTCACAGTATTCTAGGTAGAATTTATGATCTTTTTTTTTACTGCATGAGGCATTTCCAGTGGATATTATACTTCAATATACTCCTCTATACGGTACTTCTTAAACGCTACCCCTCTCTATGGTATCTTCTCTGTAGATTTATTGAAACTACGTAGGCAGTTTATGCGTTTGTAGCTTTATGCCAAAGTTTAAATCTGTGTGTTGATGTAGTTCTGCAGTGATGGGCGCCTCATTCTGGATGGAGGTATCCCACCTTCCCGGGCTTGTACCGAACTGCAGCTCATGAGCCAGGACATGTCAAAGCTGGCTCCTGCAGAGCGTCCTCTCGGCACCAGCCAGCATTGCCGGAGAGGCGGTAGCTGGATACTAAGTGGTATGCAGGTACTGGCCCGTGTTTGTTACACTGCTGGAATCACTCATTTCTCATGTATCCCAGAGTGCTGGAATATTGCAGGAGTCCTATGGACTCAATAATTTAAGTTTCTTGCAAGCTCTAAGCTGGCTTTGTGCAGTGCAAGCTCTATGTCTCTGCAGCATGTCCCCGCTGTGCATATTGTCACAGCTTTTTCATTGTTTTCCTAATCCCAGAGGGTTGATACGCTGCTAATGGGAGATTGGCTGGATTAACTACGTAGAAATACTGGTTTGCAGAAAATGAAAATTGATTCTGTGCAAAGGTTCATGCAATATTTCCTGAAGATTTAAGTAGCAGCCAGATCAAGACTGAAAGAAGTATCATTCATGGGTCAAGGTGCGTGAGAGGTTCATAAATCTTTCTTTGTGCTGTTTCTTATGGGAAATTTTTCTTGTAAAACGGAGATTATCTTCTTACTGTATGGACATTCAACTTGCTAAAAACAGCTAAACCAGAAAGTGTTCTGTGAGGGGATGTCAAGAAAGGTCATTGCTAAAATCTTCAAACACTAACAGAAACAAGGCTCATCAATCTAAAGTTTTTTTGATCCTGGAGCATAGAACAACTTTCTCGGTGAATAATGGTGAGTTTTGAAATGCCCCTCACATTCTATCACTGCTATATTGTCTCCAACCTAAGAAGCCGCCTGATACCCTCTTTCAAATTCTGTAGAAGAGGTTTTCAAATATGGAATAGTTTGATTCCATTTTAAGTTTTCTTAAATCTCAAACTGCAGATTTTCCAAGTAGTTTTTTTTTTAGTTTACAGTTTTCATAGGCATTTGTGGTTGACTGGTTAGGACTCTGGTTTCAGCAGCTAAGTATTGAAAATTTCAGTCAGAAAATTTTTCAAGATTCATCTTTTCATATCAATAACTTCTACTACAAGAGACTGGATTTGAATGACTATGTCCAGTGTTTGATGGTAATGTAAGAACAAGCAACACTGCAATAAAGTGTGAGAATGAGGCAACGAGAAACTTCGGAATCTTTTCCTCTTCCAGTGAATTCACACTGAAAAGTGAAGGCAGGTTTCATGAACCTTCCCCAAATTCATTCCCTGAGGATTACATAGCACTACTGAAATTCTGTGGTGACGGGATACAAGGATTTATACTTCTGTATAACCAATTCAGATCTACCCTATGCTGTCAGAAATGTGGAAGAATCCTGGCCTAGCTAAAACCATCATAATTCATGGAACTTCAAGAATCTGACTTCAGAATTCTTAGCAGCCTGTTGCTTTGAATTCAGAAGAGATTACTCGGTGTTCTCAATTCCACAGGTGCTTTCAACATATATGCACTTAACATTTTGGCCTGTCTACAAAATTAGGTATTTTGTGTGCATGGTGTAGATGGTGTACTATTCCCACAGATAACCTCTGCATGGATATGTACACACAGTCCTTCACACGTGGGTGCCAGCTTGGCCTGAACTTGCTCTTAGCTTGTAAATGCTGTTGGGACGGTGCAGCGTTTGGGCTATGAGCTCAGCTGGAAGGCAAATGGCTCAGATTCAACTTTCGGGTTAGCTGTGGTTACTCAGCTTTGCAAATTGGTTTAAGTTCACATCAGGCCAGCTTCCAAAGTCAGCTGAATGAACACTTGCCTGCAGGCAAAGATTATACAGATGCCAGAGTGTCATTTTTGATGTCCATTAGTGTATCTACCCAGGAACTTCACTGTGGCTATTTCTACTACATGAGGAGACAGGAGAATGTCCAGCGATTACAGCTGTATGATTTTTCTTCTTCTGCCACTACCTTAACTATAATTAAGGAACCAAACTGTCACTTATCAATAACATATTGATCACAATGTTTTGCCCCCACCAAAACGTTCTTTTCCTTGCAGTTTTGTTTTCACATTTAAGAACATTTTCAAAACCTTGATTTCCTATACTGCTTTATTTTTCTGCTCAGCTCAGTGCTTACCTTCACAAACAGGAGAAAGATTGCCAACTTAACTAGGAGGGTTCAGAAGACCCAAAGGATCCTGACATGGCCATTAGTTAGCGTGAAATTGATGTGCTGTCCTTTTTGGGTGACTTTTCCTCATTTTGTTTCATTTTCTGGAAAATATTTTAACATAACATTTGAAAATTGTAGTCTTTGAGATATGCCCATTGGTTGATGTTTCAGTTTCTTTCAGTTGATTAAGTTTTCCATTCTTCAAACTCCCTCCTGTTTGCAGAATCTACAAGTTTTACATACAGATTTGTGCAGACCTCTCACTTCTTTTGTTAATTTAGAACTGTCTTTTAATTGTAAATTAATATTTACATTTTCACAGAAAAAAACTAGATGGGAAGGCTAAAATATGTATAAATCTGAATTTGGTAAAAAGGAATTAAGGAAGACTGGGAAAAAAGCTTCTTCTTCTAGAAAGGACTTTTTTGGGTTTAGGAACATTATACATTTGTAATTGCTGTGAGACCTGAGGCTTTTTTGTCTCCCTCTCTTCTCAAATCCATCAATAACTGCACAGCATTCTTTCCTCCTCTTTGTTTTGTTTCATCGTTTGTCCTTGGAAATACATGGGGAGGAGAGTGTGTGGTGGAAGTCTTGTCATTCAACTAGCCATGTTTCCTGGGATATACAAGGTTTATTCTTTGTTTTGGAAACACAGGAGCTTTATTAGGGTTATTCTTGGGCATCTGCTTTCTCTACATTTTTCTTTCAGGACCCAATGTGCCTTTTTCAACTTTTGTGACTAACCAGGAGTTTTACAAAACACCTGCAAATAGAATCAGTAGGTACTAGGAATTGAAATGAATATTGTTTTTTTTTTTTCTTCCTTGTAAGGCTGTTGATCGTAAAGGTACCGTGGTTTCTTATGTGTTTGGACAACATCTCACGCAAAGGGTTTCTGCTCAGTGACTGAAGTCCTTAAGCTGTGTCTGTAGAAATAAATGCAGAAGTGCCAGACAGTGTTCCTGGGCAGCAGAACTTGGTCGTCCGTACATTGTTAGCATGGTCCCTGGTGTGTTTTTGGGCTAAGCCAACTAGCACTCCTAAATATTCCCTCGCATCATTCAGAATTACCCCAGGCTATAGAAAATTTCCATTAGGTGGTCTCTGTGCACAAATACAGCCTCAGAGCTTTTCCCAGTTCCCAGTAGTGCATCCCATTTACTGTACTAACTTTGTGTCAGAACAAGACCCAAAACCTTGTAATTTTCTTCAGATCTCTCTCCCACATGTTGAGGCTTCCAAAGAAAGAAAATGAGTCTGGAAAGAGTGTGAAGGCTGTAAGGCAACCATAGCATGCTACGGACAGGTCCTCGATCTGAACAGGGACAGGACCATCACACAGCAGAAAGCATCTGCCATTCTGCTTGTCTATAGCTTTACATAATGTGTCCCACTCCAAGCATAAAACAGTTATTTCAACTCGTTTCACATAATCACAGAACGTCAGGGGTTGGAAAGGACCTCTAGAGATCATCTAGTCCAACACCTCTGACAGAGCAGGATCACCTACAGTAGGTCACACAGGAACGTGTCCAGGTGGGTTTTGAATGTCTCCAAAGGAGACTCCACAGCCTTCCTGGGCAGCCTGTGCCAGTGCTTCTGTTCCAGAAGTGTGAATGAACAAAACAGCTTGGCAAGCTGAAAGCAGGTGAAGTGACAGAGCTTCATCCTCTCTATTCTCTCTATCCTCTCCATCTCCAGAGGAGACTCCACATCCTCTCTGGGCAGCCTGTGCCAGTGCTCTGTCACCCTCACTGAGAAGAAGTTTTTCCTAATGCTTTTGTGGAACCTCCTATGCTCCAACTTCCACCCATTGCCCCTTGTCCTATCATTGGACATCACTGAGAAGAGCCTGGCACCGTCCTCCTGACATTCACCCTTGACATATTTATAAACATTAATGAGGTCACCCCTCAGCCTCCTCTTCTCCAAGCTAAAGAGACCCAGCTCCTTCAGCCTTTCCTCATAAGGGAGATGCTCCACTCCCTTCATCATCTTTGTGGCTCTGTGCTGGACTCTCTCAAGCAGCTCCCTGTCCTTCTTGAACTGAGGGGCCCGGAACTGGACACAATATTCCAGATGTGGCCTCACCAGGGCAGAGTAGAGGGGCAGGAGGACCTCCCTCGACCTACTTTCTACTCTCCTCCTAATACACCTCAGGATGCCATTGGCCTTCTTGGCCATGAGGGCGCATTGCTGACCCGTGGTCATCCTGAACCCCCAGGTCCCTTTCCCCTGCGCTGCTCTCCAGCAGGTCAGTCCCCAACCTGTACTGGCACATGGGGTTGTTCTTTCCCAGGTGCAAGACTTGCACTTGCGCTTGTTGTATTTCATAAAATTTCTCCCTGTGCAACTCTCCAGCCCGTCTAGGTCTCTCTGAGTGGCAGCACAGCCTTGTGGTGTGTCAGCCACTCCTCCCAATTCTGTGTCATCCTGCATTAGAAGGAAGGAGTCTCTGTCTTCTTGGCCAGTTACTTGTATTGCAGGCACTTGCCAATCTCTTCAGGACCCAGGGTGCCAGAGGCAGCTCCTGAGCATTCCCCATGATCCAGCGGCTCACTGCACATGGCACACGAGATCAAGAATCACAGAATCACAGAATGTTAGAGGTTGGAAGGGACCTCAAAGATCATCTAGTCCAACCCCCTGCCAGAGCAGGGTCACCTACAGCAGACCGCACAGGAACGCGTCCAGGCAGGTTTTGAATGTCTCCAAAGGAGACTCCACAACCTCCCTGGGCAGCCTGTTCCAGTGCTTCTGTTCCAGAAGTGTGAATGAACAAAACAGCTTGGCAAGCTGAAAGCAGGTGAAGTGACAGAGCTTCATCCTCTCTATCTGGGATTCCATCTGTGAGGATTTATATCTTAATTCTATGATTAAACTTGAGTGCATACCTCTACCAAAAATATGATAGGCAAAATTTTTCTCACTGTACATTGATTATTTTTTTTTACGTAGTGCATCAGTGCAGAATGTATTTGTGTATTAAGAGTTGTAATTTTTGTCATTGCCAGGTCATACGATAAAATCCCCGCCTCATAAAAGTGAGCAGCAAAACTTCTGCTGTCTGTGATGGAGTAAGGATTTTATCCCTGTTGGGTTTTCGGATTGTTTTTTGTTGTTTGTTTGTTTGTTAACATTGATGTTAAATTACAGTGTGGTAACTCCAGTAAGATGGCTGCTTATTTTGATAGTGATTCATCTCTTCCAAGCAGATACTATTACTTCATCTCATCACAGGACTTTTCAGACCCTTTTTGACCATTAAAGGTCGAGACCGGTTCCCACACAAGTCAGGAACACTTGGATCAGAACCAGAGAGATTTTTGGCTTTGTCTAGCTTATGCTGACATAGTATGAATACAACTGCATGGGGAATTTTCGAATCATTATTTGACCTTTTGCAAGAGCTTAGATTGAGTATCAGAAAGCTCTTTTTAAGAGCGCATTGGTTGTTATGTGAACCTTTGGGATCCATGTGTTAAAACTAATTTCTGATATGACTTCAAGCATAATTCTCTGTATTCTGTTTTATAAATAGAGGGGCACAATTTGAAGAACTAGTATGCTTCAAGTTGCAGAGGCAATGTTGTCACAATCAGAATAATTTAAGGATGTTGGCAAGATAAAGTTTGTGGACAGAACTGATACCTTTCTTGGACCAATTAATACAGATGTGGGTCAGAACATGAAAAAGTCTTAATTTACTCAGATAACTTTAGTAAAGTATGTGTAGGTATCTACATCTCAAGTAGACATACTCAGCTCATTTTATAATCAGTGGAGATAAACAGGCATTTCTAATATTCAGTTCAGCTTGGACATTCACTTGGGGTGATGAATCATGCCCTGGAAGGGCCGCGTTGGAGGTTTGGGGTGCCTAGCTGAGTTGTAGATGTCTTCATTGTGTGCATCTATATTTAGTCAAATCAATCTCATCTGATTGTGTCACACATAATGGATGTGATTAGACATTATTTCATTTTCCAAGTCAGTTCTGGTGTTAACATGAGTATATTCCATTAAAAGCCACCAGATTATTTTCTGCTGTGCTGAATGACTAATGTTGATTTTTTTTTGAATGAAACTACACCATACTGACATACAGTATGTTTCTTACTAGTGGATTACTTGTGCAAAGTAACTCAGAAAGATCTAGTGTTGACTGTGCACGACAGGAGAGAGCATCGTTAACAAAAGAACTCCCTCCAGATCTCATTGGTAGTAAAAACATGAATTAGTCATAGTCTTGAGTCTTTTCAGGGAGTATTTGGAAATGCCTGGGGCATTCTGCTCAGGTGTGTTGAAATATTCTGTGCAACAGTGTGAAGACCAAAGGCTAGTTTGGTCCTTCTAGGCAGAGTTGCTGGCATCCAAACACTCCCTCAAAAATTCTACAGCCATTCAAAGGCAAATGATTAAAGATCAGTTTGCTAAATTGTCTTAAGAACCTTAAACAAAAGCAGAAGAAGAGGTGGTAAGGAACTTGTACTTTGGGTTGTAATTAAAAACCAAAGCATTAATTTAGAAGTAAAACTTAAAAACTCAATCATACTGATCATTGCTAAATCTGTGACTTTAATTTGATGACACATTTAGATATTTCTGTCAAGTTATTGCCCAGTTTCTAGACTTAAGCATTGGGAACAGTTACAGCGTCTGTTCCTTAGTTTTCACATCCTGGTTCCTGCACACCACGTTGACACAGAGACACATACACACATGACCTAGAAGTGAAAAGCTCTGAATGCAGGTGTTAAAGGAATGAAATGGAATCTGTTACTGAACAGAAATTTCCTGTGACATAAAAAGAGTGTGCATGGTAGTTTTGGCAAGGAGCTGATAATGCCCTCTAATGGACAGCTTGACAAGACATTTAGAGAAGTTTAAGCAGAGAGATGCGTGTGGGGTTGCTCTGTGTTGTGTTGGCAGGTGCTCATGCATGAATACACCTACACAGCCAGTTTTTACTCCCTCTGAAGTTAGACAATACTAAGGACACCTGCAAGGTAATAAAAATAGAAGTATGTAATTAAAGGAAATTTCAGGTCTGTAGAGAAAGAGGATTCTGTGTCCCCGCTGTGACTCACCCTGGGGCATGGCGGGAGCCAAGGGAGCGCCTGCTGCAGGAACCCTGAGGGAGGCAAGTTGTCCCGGCATAGGACAGGAGGTTTGAGTTTTGTCTCTTTATGAGCCGAGCCACAAATCAAGTTGCTTACTTCAGCCACTAAAATGATCAAACATTGTCATGAGAGAACGTTCTCTGAAACCTCTCAAAGTGAAACCTACAGAGAGGCAAGATAGTTAGCAATCACATGAGGCCGGTATTTTCGTACGTACTTGCTCGTACCCTTGACTTAAAATGGATCAAGGTAACGGGACATATATAGAGAGCCCAGTGACAGCTGTGATAGTTGATGGCTGGTTTTGTTTACCAGTTTTTCATCTTTGAAAAATTGTTACCATTACAGATGGTGCTCATAAAGACATAGGTCAAGGTTCCTCTAAGCTCTTCTGAGGCTTCCTGGGTGTCTGTACATCAGCAAATAATCATGAGGGCAAAAACTTTATCGGAAAATGAGTGAAGTTTATTTAGTTATACATCGTATTTTCAAATGACTTCAGTGCACGTGAAATGGATGTGAGTATTTATTCTGGTGTAGTGACAAAAGGGGTTTCAGTATACACAGTTATGAGCAGATATGGGTACCTCATGCAAAGAGCTGTGGGTGCCCATCACAAAAGAAATTTCAGAAGCTCAGGAAATAGAAAATGAAAAGTGATGTCTCACAAAACACAGGATGTTTGTTAGTACTTTACCAGCATTTAGGGCATGCTCCTTTAATACAAGCAAAACAGCTAATTTGGGAACGTTATTTAGCTTCTGGTAGTGTTCAACAAAAAGCCACTCTAGACATAGCAATGACTACTGCAGCATGTGAGGTTGTATTTTACTCTAAATTTATTTTATGTTATTATTTTATTTATTTTCATAGAATCGTAGAATGTTAGGAGTTGGAAGGGACCTCTAGAGATCCTCTAGTCCAACTCCCCGCCAGAGCAGGATCCCCTAGAGCGGCCACACAGGAACGTGTCCAGGCGGGTTTTGAATGTCTCCAGAGAAGGAGACTCCACAACCTCTCTGGGCAGCCTGTGCCAGTGCTGTGTCACCCTCACAGTAAAGAAGTTTCTCCTCATGTTGAGGTGGAATTTCTGATGTTCTAGCTTATTCCAATTATTCCTTGTCTTTCTAGAACATTATTTTATTTATTTTATTTTATTTTATTTTATTTTATTTTATTTTATTTTATTTTATTTTATTTATTATTCGGTCTCTAATAGTTTTGCTTTTGAAAAACCTGAAGGAAAGCATGCTGTTGTTGACACAGTACTGTTTCCAGAAGTGAAAATAGACAAAATTGGTTGTTATATCTTAGGGCTGCTAACACCAAATATGAGATTCTAATGCAAGACTTAATTTTCCTTTTAAGGCACAAAAATGGCAGTTTGGCAGCTAGCTTGTGACCTTAAAGATCGGGACTGAAATGTGTCCTTCTGATGCTGAGCAAAGCACTTACGACTTTTTTCCACTTCACACTCATGGAACTGCAGAGAATCCCAAGTTAATACTCAGGTTTTGCTCCATGCTCTCAGACACTGAAACCTTTCATATCCTCACTAACGAACTTGAGGACAAATAAAGAAGTTCCCCATGTAAATAATCTGCTTCATCTGTTAAGTTCCTTTGGTCCTGTCCCAAATGTGTTAACATCAATGGGGATTTTTTCCTTTGTTGTCTGTGGGTTTTGGATTTGAGTTGCTGCTGTTTTGAGGGAAGCAGAACCAGCTTAAATTGTTACCTTTTTGAGTGAAACCGAATCAGCCAACAGTTGTAAAGCCAAACAGATTACGGATGTCATAGAATCATAGAATCACAGAATGTTAGGGATTGGAAGGGACCTCGAAAGATCATCAAGTCCAATCCCCCTGCCAGAGCAGGAACACCTGGATTATGCTACACAGGAACGTGTCCAGGCAGGTCTTGAATGTCTCCAGAGAAGGAGACTCCACAACCTCTCTGGGCAGCCTGTTCCAGGGCTCCGTCACCCTCACTGAGAAGAAGTTTCTTCTCGAGTTTAAACGGAACCTCCTATGTTCCAGTTTCAACCCATTACCCCTTAGAGCAGTTCCAAGTTCCAGGTAGTGAAAACTCCAACTTTATTCTTGCAATTTATTATTTTTTGACCCTGAAAGACTAACTCAACTGGGAGGTCATCCTGCAGGTTTATAGTATTTTTATAGAAGTGATAATAGGTGTAAGAAGCCTTTGCTTGATACAAGGTAATGTGAATTTTGGCAATCTGAGAAAACATGTTCGGCGTGCTTCCTTATATATCATTGATTATATCCATAATTTCATGTGAAAATAATAACAGAAATGCTTCACCATCTACTGTTACATTAACTTCTTTTGCTCGCACGGAGCTGCTGAATGGTCGCAGCACAGCTGTGAGTTAACTGGTGTAATCCTGTTATGCCAGAGGGAGAGAGAAGCTTTAGCTGGGAGCCGTGTGTTGATTCCTTTTCTTACAGTCCCTGCATCCACAAGGGTTTATTCCATCCACAAGGGTTTATACCAGCAGCACGGCTGCTGGGGAGTGGCATTTCAATGATGTGTGTCATCAGATCCCTAAATCTTTCTGGAGAAGTGCATTTAGACCACCGTTCCAGGAATGGAGAGCACAAAAGATGGTTTTATTTTTTCTTTCAATCTCTGTAGCTGTTCGGTTGTATAGCGTGAGGCTTCCCTGCTCTCTGAAGAAAGATGCAGATGTGGTGACTTTGGACAGGGTTCTTTCACTGGCATCGAAATCCAATAAAATGTTTTGTAGGGCACAAAACGTACATAGAGTTTGAATGAAGCAGAATAGCATCGTTTTTTTTTTTCTTTTTTTTTCTTTTTCTGTGGAAAAATGTTGATCTAGTGATGCAAAAAGAGAGAGAAGGGGGTTGTGCAGCCAGAAAGGGTCTGGCAGTGCACTCTTCTGGAGTGTGTATAATCCAAATTCAGGCTGTCTCTACACACGTGTTTTGCAGAGAAACATCCAAGATCATATACTGCTTCAGGAAACTGAGTGTATATTCTTGAGTAATTTCCTGACCTGAGGTCCTAGTTGTTAATTTTTCCTTGAATTTTCTCATGCTCTCCCCTATTTAAAGAACATTTTTCCCCTTTGGATCAACTGACTGCCATCCCGTCATTTTTTAAGTGCCTTAAATAATCCAGGTGCCAGTATGAGAAGCATGTTTATGAGTCAAATTTCTTATATTATTTTCCTTCTTGTCAGCAGTACTTCCTGATACAGCTGTGGAATGTTAACACAACCCTTTTAGGTCATTCAGCCAATTTTTTATGGGCCAGTCCAGCAAGTCCTACTCGGAAGACTCTCTCAGACTTCATTCAGATTTTTTTTTCTCTGAGAATAAAATCTCCAGTGAAGAGCGATGTTATTGATGTTGTTTCAGTTACATTGTTTGCTATTTTTTATTTTTATTATTTATTTCTAATTTTAACTAGTTTAAGAATATTTTCCCTTTCCTACCTTACTTTAATGTTTACTTTTTGTTAACTGAAGTGAGTCAAAAACTTGAAAAATTATACCTCAGAAGCAGCAGAAGTGAAAGGAAATGTGTGATCTCTGTCTAATCAATTTGCAGTAAGTTTGTCATCCTTTCAACAAGTTCATTATTGCTATGGTGAAGATCTAACAATTACAGTAAGGAGCAATTTCAAGAGAGATACAGTACACATGAGAAGTTTTACAAGGGAACGCTGGTTAGACCAGCGTAAGTAGACTGTTAAGGTTGATGATGCAGACAAAAGGAATGTAACACATTAAACTTAATTTCTCCGTTTTGTAACAGTGAAAGCACATTGATTTTCTTGGAAAAGATGAGGCTGACACAGCGTATAAGCATAAGTTTGCTATTACTGACCTGTGTATAGAATGGGACAAACTAAAAAGAAATGCAGCAAATTCATTCAAATTCTCTGGCCTGATTTTCAGATTTGTAAGACTCGTGGTTAGAAACTGATGTAGAAGCAGGTGAATTAGAGAGCAGTGTAGGGGAAAGGGACCTGGGAGTCTTGGTGGACAGCAGGATGACCATGAGCCAGCACTGTGCCCGTGTGGCCAGGAAGGCCAATGGCATCCTGGGGTGTATTAGAAGGGGGGTGGTCAGTAGGTTGAGAGAGGTTCTCCTTCCCCTCTACTCTGCCCTGGTGAGACCCCATCTGGAATATTGTGTCCAGTTCTGGGCCCCTCAGTTCAAGAAAGACAGGGAACTGCTGGAGAGAGTCCAGCACAGGGCAACTAGGATGATTAAGGGAGTGGAGCATCTCCCGTATGAGAAAAGACTGAGGGAGCTGGGGCTCTTTAGTTTGGAGAAGAGGAGGCTGAGGGGTGACCTCATTAATGTTTACAAATATATCAAGGGTGAGTGTCACGAGGATGGAGCCAGGCTCTTCTCGGTGACAACCACTGATAGGACAAGGGGTAATGGGCTGAAACTGGAACATAAGAGGTTCCGCTTAAACTCGAGAAGAAACTTCTTCTCAGTGAGGGTGACGAACACTGGAACAGGCTGCCCAGAGAGGTTGTGGAGTCTCCTTCTCTGGAGACTTTCAAGACCTGCCTGGACACGTTCCTGTGTAGCATAATCTAGGCATTCCTGCTCTGGTAGGGGGATTGGACTTGATCTTTCAAGGTCCCTTCCAATCCCTAGCATTCTATGATTCTATGAATAGAAACGGGAATATTACAGCTTATATGAAGAGCTGAGACTAAAGTCTCTATGTTTTGTGTTTTTGGGTAATTCTGGGGCACTGTGTTATTCTCCATGCAAAATACCTCTGTCAAGAGAAAGGTAAAATTGAATGAGTTTTCATAAGGAACACCGAATAATCATCTCTTTGTGTTTATTGTTTCTGCTGTTTCTACTTTGTTTCATCTTTTCCTGTTATTCAGTCTTAAAGTTATTTTTAATTCGCTTTTAATTCTTTAACTGTTTGTGTGAATTTTTTTGTAATGGATAGTAGGAGTCTATTCTCTTCTGCATGACTCTTCTCAGACTCTATCATAGTGCCTGTCTCTATCATAATTCCGGTCCCAGGAGTCTTTTCCATTATTGTCTTTTGTTTAGAGGAATAAAAAACATTATATCCAAAAGCATGCAGATATCAAAAAGAAAAGTCTGTGTTCATCCATTTTTTTTTTAAACTTCTGTTAGTGCCAGACATTGCACAGCCTTAAGGGGACGCAAAAGGTGCTTCAGTAAGAAACTCACCCATTCTGAAACTAAAGGTAACGTTAAATGAATCTGTTCATTTTTTGGATAGCTGAACTACTTCTTGTACAGTGAATTTGGCCCAGATGCTTCACGTCACTATTACTTATTTATAGGTAAAATATAAAGTATTTTTAGAGAAAAGAAAAAACTCATTCTTTGCTTACAGGAGTTCTTTTTTTAGGTCACATGAAAAAAAGGAAGTGGGAGATTTTATATAATATACATGAAATGTGGATAAGGAAATGTAGTTCTGGCTGCGTTTCCAAAGACACCACTCTCAGTTTGCTGGAGTAAGATTTGTGGCAAGGTAAGGAGAGGGGAACAGTTACACCAAACACTAGCTTCTTTCAGCTGAATTCAGCAAAGCTCTAGGTGATATGAATTACATTTTTCTGCTTCCACAAATGAGATTGATACTTTTTTTTCGTTTAATATCAAGAACTGATATGTTTTTTCACTTTGGTTTTCTGAGTAGAGATCATTTTCTGTTGCTTTTCTTATATGTGGAGGTATCGGGCATATCTACAGAAAGGTTTTCTTTAGGCAGCGTGCAGGTGGTATGTGAGGAGATTTTGAATTTGGTTTAATAGGTGAGAGTTTAGAGTTTGAGATGGTTCACTTTCTCTGCTTATGGCTAGAAAAAGCAATTCAAGGTAAGCCTGGGCTGTTTACCAGCTTTGTTGATGTTGAACAAGCAGTTGAATAGGTTGATTAGATACCTTCTAAAATTCTCCAATGCGTTTGCTTAATATTCTTTATCAGTGTGGAACTGAAGCATTGCACAAACGCTTGGATAAAATGACAGGATTTCTTTTCTCATTCTCACCTAGTTATATTCCACTTCATTATTTACATATTAGATTACCTTGCATCCACTGAGTTTTTGGTGTACAGAAACCAAATATGTAAAACCCTGACTGATGACAGCTTGTGTTGACATAATTGCCTTCACCCTAGTCTATTATTATCTTTTTTTAAGTTGTAGATTTTTCTTTTTTTTTAGCAAAACTGCCCAAATCGTAAGTTTGTTTTTATTTATTCCTGGAAGATCAAGACTCATGTGGGTTTTAGGTTGATTATTGTTTGTATGGTGAGACAGAGTTTTAGTGGAATACAGAGAAAACTCTACTAAGCAGAATGGAGATGGAGATACACAGCAATGGTTTGTTCTCAAACAGTTAAAGCTCGTTTGGCCTGAAGTACTTTTCAGTGTCTTTTACTTGCAGAGGCAATGCTGAACTGCTTCCTTTCAGTCTCCATATATCTGCTTCATCTCAGTATCAGTTGCAATTGCATGTTCATGGAGTTTATTCATGATGATGGTAGGTAAAATCAGGAATTTGCTTCAGGAATATCTGCGTAGGTAGCTGTCATGTTCTGATTCCTCTGTGTCACCAATGAAAACTGAAAACTTTTAAAAAAAAAAAGCAAGAAGAATGGAGTACTTTAAAAGGAATAGAGAATGGATGTGTTTTTTCATAAGCTTAATTAAACAGTCTTCAGAACTAATTATTTGAGGTGGTTAGTAAATCTAGTGAAGAATAATTATTGTGGTTCTTTTTCTGCCCTTTTTGCTCTGCAGAGAAAGTAGTGATTGTCTGGGCTCAATATAATACTCATGCTATTACTTCAAAAATGGTCAGTAGTGCTAGAAGATGACCTGCTCTTTGTACAGGTTCAGTACTACTTGCTATAAAATCTGTAAATGACAATTTGGTGTCTTGACATGGATCCAAGCTCTGTGTGGCAGACATATATCTTGTGTTCCTCCTGTCTTATTTCCAGTTCTTGTACTTCAATGGCCATCTTTCGTTCTGTTGCTGGATTGTTCAAAGAGCAAGAGTTCCTGGAAAAGCAACTATGTACACTGTACAGAACTTAATATTCTCAGGGATGTCCAATGACAGGACAAGGGGCAACGGGTGCAAGTTGAAGTATTGGAGGTTCCACAAAATCATGAGGAAAAGCTTCTTCATTGTGAGGGTGACAGAGCACTGGCACAGGCTGCCCAGGGAGGTTGTGGAGTCTCCTTCTCTGGAGACATTCGAAACCTGCCTGGACGCGTTCCTGTGTGACCTATTGTAGGTGATCCTGCTCTGGCAAGGGGGTTGGAATAGATGATCTTTTGAGGCCCCTTCCAGCCTTTCATAAATTGTTTGTTATACAAACAGTCTGAAGTTTCTGTGGTTTGAGGAACCGGAGAAACCCTGAAAACGGATGATTTATATATCAATAAACAAGAGAGCATGCCTTGTTAATTTTCTGAAGTCCTTTTTAAGTACCATAAAAATGTTGCATCAGATAAGTGATATTCCTTGGAGATAGCATATTTATGTTTTGTAAAATCACTTTACAAGATTCCTTGCTGGAGGTTATGAGCCGCAGTAAAATGGTGTTGAGTGAAGGATGAAATAGGATATTGGCTAATTCCCAGGAACCAAGGAACAGCCGTAGAGAGATCTTTTCATGGCAGAAAGGAGCTAAGAATGGAGTAATCCAGCAGCCTGTTCCTGTCAGAAAGGAGATTTTATTATACTGCTGGGCTTCTCCCTGTCTCAGAGGTGAAAGGCAGTTCAAGAGTGGTAATAGTAGTATAGAGAGGAGAGAGAAATATGCTCTATGTCCTGAAAAAGTCGTATGGTACCTTGCCCTGGGCAAGTAAACATACCCTCTGTATTCCAGTGATTCTGAAATGGAAATGGTTGATGGGTTTGTTTTTTCCCCTGGAAATATAATTTGGCTGGAATTGTTGGATTTCACGGCTAAAACCCTGACATTTCTTACAACTACTTTGAGCCCTAATTACCTGGGTAAATGGTTATCTGTCTGATGCAATCTGGTGTATCTCTGTGCAAAATTTGTGTGTCTTTCTCCCTCTGTGTACTCCCTGTGGAATTTCAGAGTAGAGTGCCTTTTCTGTGTATTCTGATTTGGTTGGTTATTAACAGCTATCTTCTAGGCTCAAACCATATAAAGTGCAGCCCATTGCTGTCCTGAATAGCTTTCATATTACACATAGAAACAGAGAACCCAAAGGATTAGGAAGAATGGTGCATTTTTTCCCAATTCTTGATTTAGTATTTTAATTTTATTGTGTATTGTTATTTCTAGACAGTTTGTAAATATATGATGTCAGGTTTTGAATATGGATAAAGTAGCTGTCTCTAATGAGTGTTGGTTTAAAAATAAATGGAGGACTTTAAAAAGTGCTTGGGGAGAAGCATTTCACAAATGAGGTTAATTATCACATATGTCAGGAGGCAGAGTTCAGTTTATGAAAAAAAAGGCAGAATAAACCAAGACTATGGTAAAAGGTAGAAAGGTACAATTAAAATAAACTGAAGAAGAGCAGTACTAGAAAGACTGTGAAGTTTCTCTGCTTTTAAAATGTCTTCCCAAATGTGACAGCTTTACAAGCTGAAGTGAAATTAATCTTTAAACATGCAGCTCTGCTGTTATCAGAAGGCTGATGCCTCAGGACCATAATAGGACATCTCTTCATATCTGAGGCATAACTTAAATATATCCTTCCCCAGCATTGCTTGAGTTGTCTTCCTCCTTTCCATTTTTTTTTGTCAGCAGTATTCAACCAGGACTTTTTATTGTCCCACTCCACAGCCTCCTGCAGACCTGCCTATTCTAGCAAACAAACCGGAATACTCCATGAGATGCTGTCACTGAAGGCTGCTAAGCTTGGTTTACAACTCACAGATTTAGGCAGTCTTTTACACGCTGCACTTACCTCCAGTGTTCACCTGTGGTCATCTGGAGTCACGGCCACTGTGGTTCCACAGCTGGGGTTTTGCTGGAGCTCATACATGGATAACTGTATTGAGAGTTCTACCTCTTCAACCCTTACTATTTGCTTTGGGGATACCAGCGAGTAACTACTGATGGTGTCATTTCCCTCACTGCAGACAGCCTGAAACTGTAGCTCCATGAAGTATGAACTGTCCAGTTATTCCAAATTAGACATACAAGGTTTTCTGCCTTTATGTCAAGGTTGCCTGATGACAGGAGTGTTAAGCCTTACAAGTGCTAAAGCGCTCTTAAATGGGATTAAACGTACCTCACTTAAACGCCGTGTAGTTGCATCTTGTGTGGTCTTTTTTTTCACTTAAAGGTCAAGATATGCTGTGCAAAATATGTGTCATATATTATCGTGTGTGCTATTCGGAAGAGAAAAAAGTTCTGAGCTGCCGAAGGACTTGCATTTCAACCTAGGGCTGGAGAACACAAATTATTCTCGGCTGTATTTTTTACAGTTAATTACTCTTGTAGGTAGAAGTTCATAATCAGAATCATGAAGCTTACGTCAGTGTTGTTCTCTAGCTGTGAACCATAGTTGTATGAGGTTTTGCAACGCAAGGAAGGTTGGAAGTGGAGGATGATAGATGACAGTGTAGTAAATCAGTGGTGCTGCGGGATTTATGGGCTGTTACCACAGCATCAGGAGCTCCTGCCATTGAACTTCACCTTTTCAGCTCTGGAGTTTGCTGGTGAAGAATGCACTGCTACAGAGCTAATCAGTTAATGGTTGATCTCCCTGTTTTTCTGATACATTGCACTCAGATTTTCGTGTCATTAAAAGATGTTGTTTAATTTCAGACATTGATATTTAACAGAAAGGAGCCTAAATAAAGGTCAGCTGCCTGAACACGAGTTCTTCAAATTGTAAAGAAAAAATGTAACTCAGGCCCGTTTCTAATCCTTATGTTTATTTGCACTAATCTCTTAGGCATGAAGTGATTTTATAAACACAAATCTATTATTTGTAAATTACCACTATACTAAATCAAATTCCATGTCTCTGATAGATTGTGGCTTTACTCAGAGGAGCAATGAAAATGTAATTTTATCTCTGGTATATAGATGTACTTTCCTGTTGCCTAATTTAATAAACTTTATCCATGCTCAAGATGATATAACAAAATAAACATACCAAAATTAATTTTTATTAAGCTACATTGTTATAGCATGCACATGTGTGATTGAGACTCACAAATATTAACATTTTTGGCCTAAATCTGAAGCTACACTAAATCCTGGTCGGAGAATGGGAAAAGGAACAGTCCTTTGAACAGGTTCCTGTACTTGCATGCCCAGTGTCCACGCTGAGCATCTCTATCACTCCTCTCTTCAGTTGGACAGGGCAGAGAAAATTGAATGAAAGGCTCATGGGTCAAGGTAAGGACAGGGAGATCACTCAGCAATTACTATCACAGGAAAAACAGACTTGACTCAGGGGAAATTAAGTATATTACTGATCAAATCAGAGTAGAATAATGAGAAATAAAATCTAAATCTTAGAAGACCTTCCTGCCTTCCTGGGCTTTACTTCATTCTCAGTTTCTCTACCTCTTTTTTCCCCGAGTGGCACAGGGGGATGAAGAATGAGGGTTGTGGTCAGTTCATTACACATCTCTGCTGCTCCTTCCGCCAGAGGGAGACAACTCCTCACACTCTTCCTCTGCTCCTCCATGGGGTCCCCTCCCATTGGAGAGAGTTGTCCATGAACTTCTTCAACATGAGACCTTCCCATGGACTGTAGTGCTTCACTAACTACTCCAATGTGGTTCCCTTCCATGAGTTGCAGTCCTCCAGGAGCAGACTGCTCCAGCATGAATCCCCGTGAGGTCACAAGTCCTGCCAGCAAACCAGCTCCAGCATGGGCTCCTGTCTCCGCAGGTCCACAGGTCCCACTGGGAGCCTGCTCCAGCACAGGCATTCCATGGGGTCACAACCTCCTTTGGGCATCCACCTGCTTCAGCATGGGATCCTCCACAGGCTGCAGATGGACATTGGCTCCACCGCTAACCTCCATGGGCTGCAGGGGCACAGCCTGCCTCCCCATGGTCTTCACCACGGACTGCAGGGGACTCTCTGCTCTGGTGCCTGGAGCACCTTGTCCCCCTCCTTCACCGACCTTGGTGTCTGCAGGACTATTTCTCTCACACGTCCCCACTTTTCTCTTTGCCTGCAGTTGCTGTCAAGAAGCAGAGGCACCACTGCTGTTGCTGAAGGACTCGGCCTTGGCCAGCGGAGGGTCTGTCTTGGAGCTTGCGGACATTGGCTCTGTCAGACATAGGGGAACCTTCTAGCAGCTTCTCAAAGAAGCCACCCCTGTAGCTCTCCTGCCACTAGAACCTTGCTACGCAAACCTAATGCTGTGCTCTTTGCTGCCATGGGGGTCAGAATGGATTATCACAGAAGCTGTTGGAATCTAGAATGGGCTACACAAACAGCTGCAGATATGGGCGTACCGGTACTGAATCCATTACCAGTGTAATGGATTCAAAAAACAAAGTAGGACCTCATCTCAATTCTACATATGGTTCAAGAAAGTCAGGCATCTCTATACAACTCTCTCTCTCTATATATATATATATATGATTAGGTATGTACATGATTTTATATAGAAAAGAGGTAAATTACAGACCTCACCGTATCCTCTCTCCAACAAGGGCCAAAATCAGTGTCTAAGAAAGACTATGAAACTAGTGAAGACATGAAGCCATGCTTCCTAGCTTCCTGCAGTTTACTGCTTAGACACTTGGTATTTAATATCCGCAGTGGATTTCTGTTCACTGAATTTGTCTGGTTAACTTATTGTTATCTTTTGGCATCTGTAACATTGTGTGGCATGTTCAACATACAAACTGCACAGTACAAAGGAGCACCTCCTTTTGCTTGTTTTGGACAAGTTATCTGCTAATTCACTTGTTGCTCTGTGTTATTCGGTTTCCTTTGTAAGGAAGAGTTACAGGTTCTGCTTGTACTTGTTCTTGGAGTTAAAAAAGAAAAAGGGAGAGCAGGCAGTATAAGTCATCTCTCCCTCTGAGTGCTATTTAAAAACATGCCTATGTGTGGTCAAAATCAAAGAAGACACGGCAGAAGGAAAATACAGTCTATAGAAGTGCAGTGTTGCATTGCCAGATAGTTTTAAATATGTTGTTCTGTCAGTTCGTTGGCATGTGCTCTCGAGAGGGAGTGCATGTGTGTACGGGTGTGTGTAAATGGGCCTCTACTCTTGCTGGATGTCTGACCGTTCTCTCAGGTTCTCAGCAGCAAAAGCTCAGGAGGAGCGTTATAAAGTCTGAGAGATTTGAGCAAGAGAGCTGTCTGTGAGCAGTCCTGGGGGCAGGGAATCAGGTGAGGGGACTGACTGCAAGCATCCCATTTGTGAACTGTAAGCAGTGAGCGAAGAGTAAAGCATCAGATGCTGAGAAAATAACCTCACCCTTCTGGACCCGTAGGTTTCAACGTGTTTTCTGTTTAGTATTTGCTAAAACTAGAGATATAGTTGTTTTTAGGGTTTAATGCAGGTCATCTGAAGGACCACTATTACTGATTTAAGTATAAATAATATGTCCAGATTCTGTTTGTGCAGTTGTGACATGGACAACCACAACAGAGAGCTTGACAGAGTAAATACACATGGAATTGCATTGTGTATTCTGGTTTTCATCTGTCTTTTAGTTGATCATCATCATGGATAGATCATCTATCTATTCACTTGATGCGTGAATACAAAATATTGGTTGAAAAATACACTATTTGTTGCATCATAGACAATTGTTCCAGCTAACAGAGCTCACAATATGATGGAATATGGAGCAAAACAGGGTGGAGAGAGAGAGGGCACAAGGAAACAACCAACTCATACTAAGCAGCTTGGTAGACGATAGTCTTTGTGGTGCAGACTGGTGTTACTGTTGGTATTTGTTAAGTGGTGTTAGTCTATAGATTTTCATACACTTTGGGATGACTTCAACAACCACTGTCACCACAAGAATCAAGTCTTCCTCTCTCCCCACACCTGCCACTGATTCCTGTTCTCACACCACCTCCTACCGTGGGCCACCACAAGTGTTTGCATCTGTAAGATAAACTGGGTTCGAGAGCTGGGCTTAGAGTAAGCATTTTTAAGATTAAGCTCTTTTTTCTTGCTAGAAATGTTAATTTTTATTTAAATAAGCTAACATTGGGAATGTTTCTGCAAGAATGCACATGAAACAACATCCTGACCTAATTTACTGAGCAGTTAGCAAAACTGTTGCACCATGTAAATTATGACGGTATAGGAGTTAACTTGTTTAGTTGAATAGAAACCAAATTTAATACTTATGAAGCTAAAACAGTAATATCCATCTCTATGAGATCAGTATTTTGTGTTGCCAGATTTGAGGAGATGAAACACTGAACCTTGTCTGCAATTTGTAGTTTGAAACACAGTTTCTCCTTAAGAATCTTAGAGTTTCCAACAGGGGACTACCAAGATCAAATTGCTGGCATATAATAGATGTTTGCTTTGTTTGTATCCAATTTTAGCATTGGTACAAGTATCCATGCTCTATTTTAAGCGCTTTTATTTATAACCAGTGGGAGACAGCACTAAAGCACATGCTGCATGGTAGCACAGCATTCCAGAGATCTATATGAGAAGTGGGTTTTGCTTTTATTTGAACTTCTTGTCTCTTTGTTCCTAAGGAACTCTGGGAAAATTGCAAGGGCTATCTTGTTGATGTCTGCTACTTCACTACCAGTGTGATAACCTTCTGTTTATGGAAGCATATTTGTCACAGCCAGCCAGCTGTGTTTGTGTTACAGCCATTATATTGATTGTTCTAACTGGATGATGTTTTAGCTTCATTTTAAAAAACATGATGTATTAACATCAGCCTACGACTCGTGAAGAATAGTATTGTGATAGTGATAATGAAAGAGTAGTAACAGAAAGAAGTGATATTGTGAGAGTTGTGGAACTTTCAGTTGTGAATCTAATATGAACTAAATAGACCTTTTTTCAGTGGATTCACAATCATCTCATAACGAGGTGAGTAATGAAAGTTGGAAGCTCACCAGAGATTGTGAGCACAGCAGACCACTGGCATAGCACTGATACTGTACAGTGTTAATAGCTCTGTGAAAGACATGGCTTGAACTGGGCAGAGGGCACTTGACCAGAAGACTGAATTTCCGAAAGGGGAAATGGTTTCCAGCACTAACAGAAGAAGCCTCAAAAAGAACCATCAACTGCAGCGGCAAAGTTAGACACTGCCTGGTAACTGAGGAGTGAGTGAGGCGTGGGATGTGCAGTTTCACAAAGCTCAGATAGACCTATACAAATTGTTTAAGCTCCACCTTCAAAAGCATATAGATGCCTCTGGAATCGCAGAATTACTTACTTCATCTCAAAATGGCTACACATAAGACTGTAGGAATAGCTACAGAATTTATTATATCCTTTGGAATACACTGGAAGTGTATCTCTATAAACACATGGCAGCGAAGGCTGTGATGTGCTTTAGGTATTCCATCTAAAAACCACAAATTGGCAAAGTAACCAGCTGTTAAATTTATGCTAAAGTCACACTTCATATTCTATTTGCCTCTAACTTTTTTTTTCCCAAAGTCTTATAGCTAAAATGATAGCATTAATTTGAATTATTAAGACTTTTTCATCTTTGTTTCACTGTTGTTGACACCAATAAACTTCAGACAGCCTGTCTCCAGAGGGGTAGAGGATGTTACAAAATTATGCATTACACAGCAATAGGAGCTTCCTGGAGAACATGTAAGGAACATGTGGGGTTACAAATACTAGTAGAAAAGTTGGATACAGAGGGCAGTAACCGTCTCAAGTGCCAGGCTTTGCAAGGAGTTCCCTCTGGTGGGCACGTACTGATATTCTTGGCCACCTTCTGTGAGAAACAGCCTGGAAGAAAACTGCTTCCTGGCTTTAGACAACTTTAAACTGCACATCGACCAAATAATCTACTAAACTATGCAGTTATACTTAAATTAAAGTGTGTTTTAAAGGGTGAGTGCGTTCAACATTTTTTACAGTTGAGGAAAAATGTTAGAGCAGGTATGTATCAGGTATAAAGGAACCTAAATAAAAAGTTTTGCAGGCATAGGTAGAGAACATCCTGAGCAAGATCAAGTACTGGAAAAGAGCAATTCTGTTTTTCAGTTATGACCCTAAAATTAGGCTTCAAATCTTATATTTTAAGTTTACCGTCAAACGTTTTCAGCAACCATGATGAAATTACGGATGTGCTCAGGTGCAACAGGCTCTTCAGACTAAAAAATTCTCTTCTATACTAGTCTTCTAAAGATTGAAATTGCACTAATCCCCAAAGAAAAGGACGATAAAAGAAAAAAACTATCTTTTGACACTCCGTACTAAGCAGTCCTGCCTTACCACCCTGTGCTCTTTAATCTCATCTGTTTTCTTTCCCTTGCAAGTATGGTGTATAAAAGGTTCTGGGCTGCTAAAGCACTCTCTCCTCTCCTTTTTTATTCTTAGGAAAGAATTTGAATTCCATTCCCCTGTTTAAAAATTTCAGATCTTCTATTTGTTGTTTCTGATAAATCTCCTTTAAGCAGACTCAGTTACAGTTTTCCAGGTTGCCTTTCCTCCTTGACCATTTTTCTCCGGACACTGATTTCCTAATCATTTCCCTGAACTCTTCTATTTATTTGTCGATCCGTTTCAGTGGTGAGCAGCTGGTTCAGCAATAATAAGTCACCAGTTTTATTGCTGGAGTGAACGAGCAAAGTAAAAATTAGGAGAAATGACAAATGAAATGAGGAGCCTGGTAAGCAGTTGTTTGCCCTGTGTTGTGTGCTTTCTCTCCATCAACCATTAAATAGCCACTGAACTACTTTCCAGGGAAAGAGAAAAACTTTTGGCTATTTCCTAAAGAAAATGTTTGTCAGGCCTCTACATAAACAGATGCGAACTTTTCACCAATCTGTGGATGAGGAAGTACTTCATTAAAATTCAGTTGTTTTTAGCTGGTTCTGTACAAAAGCATCTGCACAACATAATCAATCAGCTCAGAGAAAACATCTCAGCAGTGTGTAAACGAAAAACTCTGACAGTCTGGGTCTCAGAAGTGCCTCCAGGACAGTCCCAGAAGACCCCTCACTCTCAACCATAACTTCAAATAACAGTCTTAAGATGACATATTTCATACTTGGTGTTAGATGTGCATCTTCTGATTAGAAAAAAAACAACCCACATGAGTAGAAATACACTTATTTCTATTTTTCAAGTACTGCAAAATGAAATACTTAAGAAATGTTTCTAATGGGCTTTTCTCACTTCTGATGCAGTTACTGTCATTATTTATTTGGAAATTTTATTGTAAATGTCCATGGCTCGTTTTGGCTTGTTATTTACAGAGCGCTTCAGCACCAGCTTCTAATGGGTGAACTGTGGATCCCTCTGCCAAAGTGGGTGTTACTAAGAGGCCTTTCCAATTATCATTAAATAGATGAAGGAATGATCAAAAATCATTCCAGTTAGAAAACACCAGCAAAAGAAGCCATCTCTCTGCCTGTAACAGATGAAACGTCTCCCTGACGCTCTGTGGGTGGTGGCCCCATGAGTTCCCCCACCTACACCCTGCAGAGCTTAGACCTGGAAACAACAACCACCAGCACCCTGACTGGGTGTCCAGACCTGTGAAACAGGCCTTTATCAACACTCAGCACTTTGCACACCTTCAGTTCGTACAGGCTCTAACTCTAACAGTCAAATTCAAGCCAGGGAGTTGTCACAGTCTGTAGTTTGTTTCTAGTTTCCTGACACAGACATATCTTGTGAGAGTTGTGTGCATGTGCTTTGCAGTAGTCAAGGATGTAGGACTGGCAGCGGCTTTAGTGACTCACTGGTGATGGAGAACTGCAGAAGAAGTGTGACTACTGTAAGACGTGGTCTGAGGGGTTTGTCTTCTCTCATGAGATAGATATGTCCCTGTTAATAATTTTCAGCGTCGAATTGCAGACAACAGGGCTGGGAGAGACATGGACACGTTAGCCGATTCCCCTCTACCAAGCAAAGTCAGCTGTCCCCTAGCCATTCCTACCACTTATCTCAGCTGTTCTTCAACATCTCTGGTGATGGAAAAAACAAGTGTTGTTCAGATGTTTATTTCTAAACATTCACTGTCTTTACATTTAGAATTTTAATTTAATCTTCCATTTCTACAGCCTGTTGCTTCCTGTCCTGCAGCATGGCATCTCATAGAGGTTCACACCATGTGTCCGTCTAAGCTCACATTCTGTCTCTGATTGGACTATATGTATATTATCTAATTTTGTACTTGTTACTATATATTATACATATATCAATATAGAATTGAGAGTTATATATAATTGTGTAATATGTATTATTTTGTTACGTGCAACATATATTGTTGCACTTTTTATATAGGTATATGATAAAGAAGAGCAGAAGAATACCTTGACTTTAGTAAGACATTTGACACTGTTGCCTACAGCGTTCTCCTGGAGAAATTGACTGCTCTTGGCTTGGATGGGCATCCGCTTTGCTGGGTGAAAAACTGGTTGGATGGCTGAGTCCAAAGAGTTGTGGTCAACGGAGTTAGCTCCAGTTGGCGGCCAGTCACAAGTGGTGTCCCCCAGGGCTCAGTACTGGGACCACTCTTTCTTAACGTATCAATGATTTATTCTTGGGTGTTTGTTGTTGATGGTCTTACTTAGTATTACTTCTTATCTGATCTCCTAGCTAATTGCTAATTATTGACAGTTTGCCAGCAACACATGAGAAATAAATTTCAAAATGATTGATTTAGTTTACATTAGCTTTTTTATTTTTTATTTTTTGGAAAAAGTGCTCTGTGGCCTTTTGGATTTTCTGGAAGCTCACTCACAGAGGTGATTCAGAGGTGATTACTAATGGTTTCAACATTGTTTCAGGTAGTTACTTGGGTTTCAACAAGCAGTGTCACACCTAGACATTGGCCAATTTTCAAAACTCTTGAATTTTGGGAGATTGAAGGAGTTTGTGATTAAGCCAGTGTGGTGACTTAACTCTGCTTTCTGCATTTACTTTACTCTGAGAGTATTTAGCTGTAGGACTTTATTATTTTTCTTTAGAATGCTGCCAGCAGTCTCAGCCCCCTTTTTTTGCTTGCTGTGCTTCTAGCCTGTAGATTTTCATTGCTGATGGTATACATGAGTACAAATTTATTTTATCTTAATGAGAACTATAGGCATTTTGTCTGGTTTTGCATTAATATATGCAAGTAAGGGACTTTACTGTGATGTCTTTTACTAAAGCATGATCATGAAGACAGAAGCATAATTGGGTTTTGTGAGTTTATATGTTCTGATTTCCTAAGAAATTGTTTAGTTGTCTTCCAGAGGTAATAGATTTTTGAAGGTAAGCCAAACCTCAAATTTAAATGAGTTAACAGAGTACTCTTACACAGTAAGTTTAGAGTATAATAAACCCTTTTATGAGTCAAAGAGGAGGAGGCTATCTTGTCACTTGTGCAAGCTTGTTCAGCCTTTAACAGCTCTTGCAGACTTGTCTAAAAAGCTTTTTACTTTGGATTATGATGCTGTGGTGGTTCACATTTGTTTCATGTGTACAAACTTTCCCAACTCCACAAATCTTCGTAACAAAAGTCTGTGTCCTCAAAGGTAGTTGAGGATCGAAACCGAATCTTTCAGCACATCTGACAGGGAGGTTGTATTAAATGATCTCTAAGGTCCCTTCCAGCCTAGGCCATTCTATGATTCGATGATTCTGTGATCTGAGTTTGTAAACCAGAGATGCACCTCGTCCTGATTTCATCTGGGATAACATTAATTTTCTTCCTAGCAGCTGGTACAGTGCTGTATTCTGGGTTTAGTTTGAGAGTAATGTTGATAACACACTGATGTTTTAGTTGCTGCTAAGTAGCACTCATCCTAAATTAAGGATTTTTTTCAGTTTCCCATGCTCAGGAAGCTGTGAGGGAGCATGGCCAGGACAGCAGAGCTGAACTAGCCAAAGAGATATTCCTTACCATAGGCTGAGGGAGCTGATATTTTTATTCTGGAGAAGAGGAGGCCGAGAGGAGACCTCATTGCTCTCTACAAATACCTGAAAGGAGATTGTAGTGAGGTGGGTGTAGGTCTCTTCTCCCAAGTTACTATCCGTAGGACAAGAGGAAATGGCCTCAAGTTGTGCCAGAGGAGGTTTAGATTAGATATTAGGAAAAATTTCTTTACTGAAAGAGTGGCAAGGCATGGCAACAGGCTGCCCAGGGAAGTGGTGGAGTCACTATCCCTGGAAGTGTTTAAAAAAACGTGCAGATGTGGCACTTCAGGACATAGTTTTGTGGTCATGGTAGTGTTGGGTTGATGGTTGGACTAGATGACCTTAGAGGTCTTTTCCAACCTTGATGATTCTGTGATTCTGTGTCATGCTCAGTGTATAAACTAGGGGGAGTTGGCTGGGAGGGGCAGATCGCTGCTTGGGCGTCAGTCAGTGAATGGCGAGCAGGTGCATTCTACATTGCTTCTCTTTTCTTGGGTGATAACAACAACAACATTTTATTTAGTTATGAAACTGTTCTTACCTCAACCCACAAGTTCTATTTTATTTTCTTTCTTATTCTCCTTCCCATCCCACTGGAAGTGGGGAGGAGCGAGCGAGCGGCTGTGTGGTGCTTAGTTGCTGTTTGACATTAAACTGTGACACACCTGATTAAGCAAAGTCAGCAAAGGCAGAAGACTTATTTCTGACTCACAGAGGAATCCGTGATCCCTAGATGATTTCTTGGATGTAAATGCACCAGAGAGATAGCCAAAGATGTACATTTCAACACAAAACGTTGCTAATCATTTTACTGCAAACACTGACACGTGGGATTACTGTACAGTTTGGGAAGGTGTGCTCTAACAGGTTTTTGTTCTGTTTCGGATTTAACTGCATGGACATTGCAGGAAATGAGATGAGCTTGATTTAGCTCAGCGAAATGAAGGTTGAGAGGGGATATGATTGCTCTGTGTTTGTGTGTTGCAGGTAAACATTGTCAGGGGAAAGTGCTCCTTAATCTGAAACACAATTCTGGTTCCTAAGCGAAAAAAAAATATATATAAATCGGCCATTATTAAATTTAGGCTGAAAATTAGGTGCATATTTCTAACTGCTACAACAATCAAGTTCTAGATTAGTCTGTCAGTGAGATTAGTGAAAGCAAATAGAATTTCAGCAAGACAGCAATTTCCTTTGAGACAGAGTCTGATATTTTAATGGGAATTGTTTGAGATGGCATCTGTACTTGTACGGGGCTTGACTCCATCATCCTTCTGTGGTCTGTGTTCCTGCTAAATTATATACTTTAAAGGAGGCCTTACTGTCACCTACTCAGCTAAAATTCTGTTATAAACAACAGAACAATAGAAAATAAATATTAGAAGTATACAGGAGAATTGTGTCTCCTTTACCTACAAGAGTAGATGAAGATGACTAATTTAAGCTAGAATCCTACTGTTCCTATGGCAGAAGTGAGATGAGTGGAATGCCACCCTATACCATTCACAAAATCAACCTTCTTATGCTTAAAGTGGAAAATACAGTACAGACTATGTGATCCTTGCTGCATTTAATTTCTTATGTCGTAGAACTGCTTCCTGAAATATGGTATTCAAAATGAGAGACCTGGACAGGCTCGAGGGCTGGGCGGGGAGAAATCTTATGCGGTTCAACAAGGACAAGTGTAGAGTTTTGCACTTGGGAAAGAACAACCCCATGTACCAGTATAGGTTGGGGACTGCCCTGCTGGAGAGCAGCGCAGGGGAAAGGGACCTGGGGGTTCTGGTGGACAGCAGGATGACCATGAGCTAGCACTGTGCCCTCGTGACCAGGAAGGCCAAGGGCATCCTGGGGTGTATTAGAAGGGGAGTAGCAAGTTGGTCAAGAGAGGTCCTCCTGCCCCTCTACTCTGCCCTGGTGAGGCCACATCTGGAATATTGTGTCCAGTTGTGGGCCTCTCAGTTCAAGAGGGACAGGGAACTGCTTGAGAGAGTCCAGCGCAGAGCCACAAAGATGATGAAGGGAGTGGAGCATCTCCCTTACGAGGAAAGGCTGAAGGAGCTGGGTCTCTTTATCTTGGAGAAGAGGAGGCTGAGGGGTGACCTCATTACAAGGGGGAGTGTCAGGAGGACGGAGCCAGGCTCTTTTCAGCGACGTCCATTGACAGGACAAGGGGCAATGGGTGCAAGCTGGAACATAGGAGGTTCCATAAAAATATGAGGAAAAACTTTTTCACTGTGAGGGTGACAGAGCACTGGCACAGGCTGCCCAGGGAGGTTGTGGAGTCTCCTTCTCTGGAGACATTCAAAACTCGCCTGGACACGTTCCTGTGTGATCTACTGTAGGTGATCCTGCTCTGGCAGGGGGGTTGGACTAGATGATCTTTGAGGTCCCTTCCAACCTCTAACACTCTGTCATTCTGTGATTCTGTGATTCCAGACTTGGTCATTCTGGCTCTTAAATAACAAGTATGGTCATTTAGACTGCATTTCCTGCAAAGGGCGTTGATACTCTGTTGCGACCAGTAGTTATTCAGTAGTTTGGGAAGGCTGAAGTTTCAAGTGGCTTTAAGGCTTCTGTGCCCAGAATCTGTGACAATAGGTGGTAACATGGGCATCTTTTTGATAAAAAATGGACTGAAAAGACCTCAGTGATTGTGAAGTAAGTGTAAGAACATCACAACATAAAAGAACAGAACATACTGTTCTGGATCATCACATTCCCTTCCCTGCCCCTGAAGGCAATCGAGTGTCTTATACTCTTCTGACAAACTCCTGAATTAATATTTACCGTGTGTATCTAATAAGCAGGAATAATAAAGTAGAACAATTTGCTTTCTCTGTTACAACTAAACATATAGCCTTGTGCTGCAAAAAGCAATTTTAACTACAGACCCTAAACTTTATTCATCTGTAATTGCAATTGAGCAGACCAGGAAATTTATTTCATACAGATAGAAAAGTGGAAAATGGATTACACTGAGATTCTAGAGCTCTCTATCAGTCATATGCTAAACTCCCACAAACAACTTAAAAATACTGTGGTTTTTTATGTAATAAGTTCTACTCCAGAATATGAGCTACTGTCTAGGGAATGTATATACCTAATCTCCTGTTTAAGCAGAGATTTTCTTCCAAATACAGCCAAGGAAAGAGGAAATGCTACTTGACAAACAAGCTTATTTTAAGTGTTCTTCACTAGTGATGATTACTCTTTGTTTTGACAAATCGTACTGAATGTATTGCTGTAATAGAAACATAATTGGTTTCTATTATTTTAAAAATTAAAGTGTTTAATGAACTGCGGTTTTTGGCTGGTTAACAGAAGTTGTTAAGATCTCAGGAAAAAAAAAATATGAAAGTGATCTTGTAGAGTTTGTTCTCTTGTATAAGGATCAAATGCTAGCAAAATAATTTTATACTGGATTAGTTTTATGGGGCGCATAAAGATATGAATTTTATATCAATGATATTGTCACTTAGTTAAGATCTGAATCTACACTGAATGCACCTTTTTTTTTTAAGGAGTTAAAAAAAAGTTATGAATTTTTTGATGAGCTGAATTTATTGTCTATTCAAATAACCTTAGTACAAATTATTTAAATAAGTGATTGCCTCACAGACCGTGAAGAAGGAAACAGTTCAGGATAAATACAGAATTGGCCAGCATACTGCTCCGTAGAATGGTTTCTGCTTTTCAGATTATTGTGCTCCGCAATTCAGTGATTAGTTTATTCAAAACAGAGAAGCCAATGGGGAACTAAGATAGTTGGAAAACCTGTTTCCGATGAGTAAAAATTCCCCCAGTCACTATGCACTTTAAACGTGATAGCAGCTTTGCGATGGCATCTAATGGGTTTGATACGATTATCTCTTAAGAGTTACTCAGTGTTGAAATCTTAAAAACCAGAAGGTTTTAAAATTACCCCTTGTGTTCTTTTCTTTCCGATTTCCCCCCCTCGTCTTTAACTTTCTTCTCTTTCCCATCTCTCAGTCAGTTCTCACCTTACCAAGGCATTCTCATATTCCGTGTTTGACTAAACTTTTCAGAACCACGTCACAGTCCTTTAGGGTGTAACTTTCAAAACTGGGGAGTCTGGCATCTTCTTGTCTGCTGTTATCTCTCCTTTCTGCCATTTGATCCCTGTTCCAATGTAGCACATGTGTTTCCAGGAGAATGCTTGTAGATATATCAGAAGACTGGCTTCTGTTCAGTGAATTTCAGGTTCTGACTCCAGTATGGCCACCAACGCGAGTAACTTTTTAATTCTTGCAGTTTTCATGTTTTCTGTGAAACCTCTCCAAAGGCTGTGTTTTCAACAAATACAAATATTTATTTTTATTATTACTTTAGAATATTTAGAAGTGTGTATGGAAAAATAATCAGCCAGCCATATAACATGTTCACCTGTAAGACATTAGCGTGTATGTCCGGTCTCTCTCATATATTTTGAACCCACAGTAACAGAGAGTACTTTCGTAGAGATCTTGAGGAAGAAAAGAGGATGGGATCTAACATGATTCCGTATCATGAAATGACAGATATAACTTTAACTGTAAACTTGCTCCTGTAGCACAATTTTAGTACTCTCTGCATACTGAACAATATTACAGTGTTCAATTTTGATATAGTCCACGTTCCATACCTGTGATTGTCTTGCAAAAGAAAAAAAGTCCTGTTGGGTTTAAGACTTTGGCACTTTGAAGCATGTCCAGTGCTGCAGAGGTCTGTATCTGGAAATAAGAAGGCAAGAGGGAAAAAGGAAATTTATACTGAAGTTAAATATGAGCAATCCAGAAGAAATAATGTCTTGTAATGTTACTTTTTGTGAAGATGTTTGGAACCACAAAGGACTGATCTGTTACTGTCATTTAAATACTTAAATTCATATTCATTAGTAAGTATTTAATGAATAAAGTATTGCTAATGGATATTATTTTGTGAGAAATACTGAAAATAGTGAAGTGTGTTTGAGCCTATGTGTATAAAGAATCATTAAGCTACATTCAAAAAGAAAAAAGATGAAGTTATAGAGAATATTATGTGATTTAGCAGAGTAATTCTAGGAGAGAAACTTGTTTGCAATTGAATTTATATTGAGCATTGCGATCTCAGTTGACTAAAATAAGAGTCATGAATTAAATTTTCTTCTTGCTAGAGAACATAGCATATTTTGTGGCATTCCTCAGCAAACTTAGCTTTGATGTGGTTCACCTCGTGTTTTGGTAATTAAACAATTAGTAAGTAATTAATAACTAATATAAGAGGTCAGGAATGGCTGAGGGTTTCAGTATTAGAAGAATGGACAACATTTTAGAGCGGCCGTGAAGTTAGAATTGGTAGGATTTGTGGGCAAGCCACCGAGTGGAGGAATAAATAGTGTATCAAGGTTATGAACTGTAATAACGAAAAGGATGGTGGAGATGAGAAGTAAGAGATGTAGGTGATGTGGTTTTGCTTGTAGAGATTCAGTTTATGACCGAGCATTCAATTATAGACGTGAGAAAAGCATCATCAGGGCAAAGAGGAGGAACCAGATCCAAAATGTAACTTAGATACTCACTGAAACATTGAAGCAGGTAAGAATAATAAGAGCATGTGAAGGCAGCCTGCCTGCCTGCTTTTCTGAGACAGAAGGGAATTTAGAGAGTTTTCGTGTTTGTGTGCCCTGCTGCCCTGTGCAGTCCCCTGTCCTTCATCTCACCACTGCTGACTCCTTTCTCACGGTGACTGAGCGGTGGCTTAGCACCAACACAGACCAGGAGCTCTGGGTGAATGGCGTCCTGACGGGATGGTGGCTTTCACAAGGGCCACCTGAGGGCACCTCAGCTCACGTGGTGTCACTGGGGCTCCACCGACCAGCTGGGCTGTTCTCACTGCCTTCTGCTGTCTCTGGACTGAGAGAGTCATTACATGTCATCAGTATGCTCCATGTCATCTTTCTATTTAAAATGTGTATTTAAACAATGAACTTGAGATCTGATGTTCTTTTTTTTTTTTTGCTATTTTTTTTCTTTTGATACTGTTCCAGTGAAGTCCTTCAAAATATCTGCTAGATCTAACAAAGGTGTCAGAAAGAAGCGTGTTCATCCAGAGAAAACATAGTTTCGCCCTTGAAACAACTCTCAAACTTTGCTGAATGTTTTCTGTTGGAAATATTCTTGTGACCAGAAAGTGAAGTCTTAGCATTAAAAAAATGTTATAATGCTTTTTTCTTTTCTACATTATAATAGGAAGCACTTTTTTCATGAAGTGACCATACATATCAGAGGGATATGTGAGATTCCAAATGATGATGATAAACATGGATAGAAGAGTGCTGGAAAAACAGAGGATTTCTGTGTAAACTTGAGAAAGAGGCTTACCTTTAAAACTAGTCTTCTGCCTATGTAATGTGAAGCACAAAACAGTTTCACTAAAAATTATACAAATGCTGTGGAGGACAAAGGAAAAAAAAGTATAGTCTTAAATGATGATTGAGAAGGACTTCTTGTTGAAATAAAATGCCGCTGGCTACTGATTCGAGGGCTGTATAGTGACAGTGGTTACAGAGTACATCGAAGTCAGCGTTTGTGGGCTCCCTGCTGCATTAAAAATACGCAGCAGATAATTCATTCAAATATTTTCTAGTAGTTATTATTTAAAATGAATATGTCCTTGCATAAACCAGAACTAATAATTTCTTTATTTCTGCACAGCCGAGGCAACGAGAACAGACTAGCGCTCCGCCGACAGACCATTCTGCGGGAGAAGGGGAGGAGGCAGGCCAGTCGCGGGCCGGCGTATATGTTCAATGACCGCTCAACAAGTCTCTCTCTTGAGGAGGAGCGCTTTCTGGATGCAGCAGAGTATGGAAATATTCCAGTAATTCGCAAAATGCTGGAAGAATGTCCCTCACTCAACGTGAACTGTGTGGACTACATGGGGCAGAACGCCTTGCAGCTGGCAGTTGCCAATGAGCACCTGGAGATCACAGAACTTCTGCTGAAGAAGGAGAACCTCTCTCGGGTTGGCGATGCCTTACTTCTGGCTATTAGCAAAGGGTACGTTCGGATAGTGGAAGCCATCCTAAACCATCCCGCCTTTGCCGAAGGCAAGAGGCTTGCGTTGAGTCCCAGCCAGTCGGAACTCCAGCACGACGATTTCTATGCTTACGATGAGGACGGCACGCGGTTCTCCCATGATGTTACCCCGATCATTCTGGCTGCTCACTGCCATGAGTATGAGATTGTCCACACTCTGCTGAGAAAAGGAGCTCGGATTGATAGGCCGCATGACTATTTTTGCAAGTGCAGTGAATGCAATCAGAAACAAAAGCATGACTCTTTCAGCCATTCTAGATCCAGAATCAATGCCTACAAAGGTCTGGCCAGTCCTGCTTATCTGTCTTTATCCAGTGAAGACCCTGTAATGACTGCCTTAGAGCTCAGCAATGAGCTGGCCGTGCTTGCCAACATTGAAAAAGAGTTTAAGGTGAGTAGAGGGGTACTGAATTGGGTAGAATGGCAAAATTCAATCAAAGGTCTTTCTCTCATTCCTTGAGCAGTAAGAGATCAGCAGCATCGTTGTAATTCCGTCAGGTAATGTGGGGAAATATGTAAATATTTAGTGAATGGAAGATTTAATTTCTTGGGAATGTCTCATTGCTCTGTGCTGATTGTAATTCGTGCTGCTTGTATAGAATGTGCCAATGAACTCATTTCCCTCTTCCTGCCAGGCAGGATGGTAAAGGAGGCCCTTCAAACCCATGGTGAAGTTGGCTTAGGACAGGAGAAAAAGGAAACTAAAGTGGTACAGTGTGGTCACTTATGCAAGATTGCACAATTCTATTAAACTCTCATGCATCTGTTTTCTCATAGTTGGACTGAACGTTTTTTTGCTCACAATGTTTTGCATTTATTCAGAAAAAGGACTTTAAATAATGTCTGGTATTTTTGGTAACCTCTTCCTCTTGTATTTACTTGTACTTAATTATATGTGAATTCTGTGGAGTTTAAGACATTTTCAATGTCACACAGAATTTTTATTGTTTCAAAAATGCAAGATTTTGGAAAAAAGGTAATAGTTGAAACCCAGAGATTCAAGGCCTCTTAGATCCTTGAAGAATGAGTGTTCTTCAGGGTATTTTTTTTTCTTACCTAGATTACAGTGGTGCATAACCTACAAAAATATTTGCCTCAGTTTATTTGTGTTAAGACAGTAAGAATGTAAGCTTTTTGCTCCCAGCAAATGCAGAGTCAGGCCTCATGCAAACATTGGCAGTATTAATTATGACTTAGATTTGCTAAAAACTCTCAAACTTGATTTACCTTGTGGGACTGTTTTGAAAGCAGATGGTACTGTATGATACTACTGTGGCAGAGCAAGATATGTAAACTTCACTAGCAGGAGATCTCTCCACCTCCAAAGCAGCAACAGAATAGTTTCCAACATTGTATTAGAAAGTTTGAAGTTGCCATGAACGATATTTAATGTTAATCTTCTTAGCTGTGGTACAGCTTGCAAGGCCCTGAATCTGTCTGTGTTCAGCCAACCTGAGCTGAGATGCTACAGTTCTGAATTAATTTAATTAATTAATTAATTAATTACTCCTGATTTGTGCTCATAGGCAACAAGAAACTACTATTTCGTGGGGAGGGAA
Organism: Trogon surrucura; assembly: GCA_020746105.1. NCBI lineage: Eukaryota > Metazoa > Chordata > Aves > Trogoniformes > Trogonidae > Trogon > Trogon surrucura. Next base: position 15,551,960 of record CM036617.1, on the reverse strand, counting down.
AGGAAGGAGGAGGAATGTGCGAAGGGATACTCAAAACAGCAGCTAAACAGCTGGAATAAAAGCAGAGGGGAATTTTTATTTTATATCCATAAGACAAAGTGCTGGGAAGAGAATTTCAGTTTAATGCAGAGGATGAATGTCTGCCCCTTGAAGTCCCTGGCAGAAATCCTTAGGACTTCAGTGGACTGAGATTTCATCCATTGCTTTCATGTACAGTTCAGAGAAGAGTATTTAAACCACATACTCTTGTTTCTTTCTCTTCAGCAGCTGCTGAAGCTGTGAACAAAAGAACTTGATTAACTTAAAGGGGAGTAAATTTAGAACAGAACAGAAAAAAACATTTTTCATACACCATAAATGCAGCCTGTTAAGTTCACAGCTATGTTGAGATAAATAGCATGTCTGATTTGTAGGGACTGTATAGATCCGTTTACCACAGTTGAAGAGACACAAAGCTAAGATTTTTATAAATAAAATCATCTGGAATAGTCAGCAAGAAGTGTCCTTCAAATGTGTACTGCAGTACACAACTGCTGAGAGGAACAAGGAGTGCAGTATTTGTCCCTGGTGCCACCAGGACAAAGATCAGAGCAAACAGGTGAGAAGAGATGGACTGGTTCGGAGAGCAAGCTTCTGCCTGCCCTGAAGTGCCAGGAGGAGATGCTTCCTTGGCATGAAGAAGTTCTTCCCCATGAGGGTGGTGAGACACTGGCACAGGTTGCCCAGAGAGGTGATGGAAGCCCCATCCCTGGAATTTTTTTAAGCCAGGCTGGATGGGGCTCTGAGCAACCTGATCTAGTGGGGGATGTCCCTGCCCATGGCGGGGGTGATTGGAACTAGATGGTCTTTAAGATCCCTTCCAACCCTGACAATTCTGTGATTCTATGATTCTGTGTTCCTATGATCTGTTCATTCCTGAGTGACTTCTGATTTTTCAGGACTTCTTTCATCTCAGTTGCCTCCTCTAAGATTAGAGCTCTGCTTCTAGTGTAGAGTTGTGTAAAGAATTGCCACAGAGATTTTGAGGTACCGTCCCTCAGCAGGAACAGGATGCTAGACAAGAGACAGCTCCATATTGCGGGGCACTAGTCTTCCGAGCTCTGCTGGGGATGTACCAACTCGTTAGAGTAGAGTGAAGGTGAGTAGGAACAATGAGGAGCAGGAGCACGAGGCAATATACAAATGTATCTCTCCCTTAATTTAAGATTTCACTGGAGCAGGTGTCTGGCACCATAAGGTCTTTTGGGAATGTTCTTGTAGGTACTAAAATCATGTGATGCTTCTGGATAAATATTTAAGACCATGGAGTACATTTATACGTGCATTGACCAGAGCTAACTTTTGCACTATCAATATCTTGACAGGCTGGGGGCTTGACAGAGAAATACCTGGCTTAGGTTTGGTGCAGGCAGTGCAAAGGTTGTGTGTACAAGTTGCAGGAAATGGACGCTGTTGTTTTTACTGAGTCTGGGCTTGTTTGTGCTCCTGCAAGCTCATAGCCCTGATTGCAGCAATTTATGAGAAAATTGATACCCTTGCTTTAGTTCGGGAGTCTAATACTGTGATCTGGATAGTGTAGTCCCTGTGTGAAAAAGTGAGTTTTGTAGAAATGTGTTACACCTCTTGGTGTTATCAAAACAAGCATATTTTTAGTGCATAAATTAGCTGGACATGGAAAATCTTTAGCTCCACCTAGGGTTTGCCTGAGCCATGTAAAGTATTTCAAACATTACCTAAATGAGAACTGAACTCTTTGGTAATACACTCTTTTAAAAGTCACCTATTTTGTAGTGCTGATGGGGTGTTGTTGTAGGGGAACTTCCTAGTGGGTGCTTAGAGCAGCCAGTGGCACAGATAATGCCCAGCTCTTTCTCAGAGGCAATGGAAAGGTTTAATGCTCCTGAGTACTTCTGAGATATTCAGGATTTTCTGAACAGCGTTTAATTTAACTTTTTATGACATGACTAAGTGAGCAGCTTTACAAGTTTTGATATCATATAGAGTATTTTTATGTTGGAGGATTGTGCTAGTGTTTTCTGTCATCTAAGTTGCTTGCCCACCCTAAACCTCTACTATGTTCATGAAGATGAAGAAGATATCTGACAAATGTTGTCTGGCCGAGATGTGGCCTGGAGTTTTGAGAGGGACAGCTGTGGCCTAGTGCTGTTCCAAATGGATAAGATTTACATTTAGTACAAATTTCACTGCAACTCTAATGGCAACAGGCTGTTTTATTGTTTAATGGGATGGAGAGGAAAATGTATTTTTAGATTAAATGTAGATATGTTACTGTTGCTGTAAATTAATACCACTAATAAGGTCCTATGAGTTTGCTTTTCTGATGAGAATCAAAATCCAATTTATAATCTCAAAGTGTGATTTTCTGTTTTCATTTGTACGACTCCCATTACAGAAATCAGATCCCAGTCTTCATTATAGGTTTTGTCAGCTCTGTTGCAGAACAGGTAATTCACCCCTTAGAGAAGAAAAACTGGGCCACTGAAGGAGTAAAGGCCACCTCTGCAAGGGGAATAATATGTTTATCTACCTAGTAAGATGCCTAAATCCAACATTTAGGTCCGATTTACATCATAAGACAATTTGAAACCTTAAATCCTTGTATAGCCAGATCCTTGTTTCTGGTCTTGGCCTCTACAGCTCACCAGGCACGGCCAGGACATGGTCTGGAGCACTGCTCCAGCTCCTCTGCGGGGTTCAGCACCAGCCTTCTGCCCTGAGAGCATTTTCATCCCAGGCACCGTCTAGGGGACACCAGGAGCCTTTGGCTGGTCACAGGAGGCTGCGTGGAGAAAGTCCCTTTCTCCTGGGAGAAACAGCTGTGGTGATGCTCTCCTGCTGTCCTGGCCATGCTGTCTTGCTTACGTGGTCAGAAGTAACACAAGTCGTGGTCAGATGAGGTTGTTAGTGACCTGCTTGCTTGCTCGCTCCCTTACCTGGGAGACCAAGACAATCCGGGGCTGCTCCTATCACAAAGAGCAGGTGACCCCTTCGAGCAGCAGCCACTGTCACCCCCACTCCTCCTGTCCTTCCTCTGCCACCAGCATCTCATTGCGCTGGCTCCTCATCCACTCTTGGGTTGGAGCTGCCCCCTTGTCCTTGACGTGGCAAAATTTGGCAAAACTGATTTTTCCTAAAACTGCTGAGGAGCCCTGAGCCGATGTTGTCACGTGCCTTAAATAAAGCACATGCATGCTTTATTGCAGAATTAAGGGCTGATACTTTCCAGAACCTCCAACTATAATTTAATTGCCAACTACCTTCTCAGGTCTCCCAGAACTGCTTTTTTAAATTAGTTAAGTTTACAATTTGTGGTAAAGGTGAACTCCTGGAGTTATTTTAAAAAATAAGTTAGGCCAAAGACGATCCCTTCGCTTTCATTAGCGGTAAGAGACATGTGGGAGTCAAGGAGGGGAACTTTCTGTGCATGTGTGACAGCAAGAAACCAAGAGAAGTGTGTATTAATCACTTTTGCTGTCACTACACACTTAAGTGGACCAAGGAGACAAGGGACAAAAGGCATCCCATGCAGTAGTCTCTGCAGGTTAACACACTTGATCTCTTAGAAACAAAGTTGCCTGACTTGATCTCCGTGCCCTGTGCTCAGACCCTGGCAAATCCTCCCGTAATGTTTTAAGACATAGTCATACCATCTGTCCTCCGTAATCTTCCTGAAAGGATCAGTTCTTTAGCTCAGCGACAACGACTGATCACAGCTAGGGCAGGATTTCACAGCAGGGGAAGCTGTTTTATTGCATTTGCAAATGAGAAGATAAACCTATGGAGTTTATGGATGAAATTCCTATGTGCTCATAGATACTGTGGTACCGTGTACAAACCTAAACTCAGAAGGAATAGTTCTGTGAAGTGTGAGTGAGGGTGTCTGGCTCTTTTAAAAAGTACCCATTCAGCATTCGATTTGGGAAATAGGACTACACTCAGAAAAAATCACATTCTTCATTAGAATGGATTTTTGTTCTGAGACTACCCGAAAGCATTGGTCTGCACGCTGGAGTATTTGTCTCCTCACAGACTTTTTTGAAAATCCGTATCAAGTCTCAGTCACCAGAGCTGGAACATGATGAAGAGTGTGTGTGAGAGTGCATGTATATATGTATCTCACAGAGGAAAATATGTGCACACAAATATATTACAAACATATTACAGTATTTTGTAATAGTTACTTATGAAGGCCAAATTATTTTGTTCCTAAACTTACTGAAAAATATTCATTTTTTCATTTGATGTTCAAAGGTCAGATATCATCTCAGAACAGGTCATGGTACCGAATCATACAATGGTGCATAGGTTGACACTATGTTTTTTCTTTGCCTCAAATGGCTGGTTTTCCTTTCATTTTGAAGAGGACGTTTATGTATTAAAATGATTGAATATTGAAACTTGTCTTAGCTGCTGCTACAAAAATGAGAGCCAAACAGAAGGTGATGTATTACTCTCAAAAAATATCTTTTGGTAGAGCCAAGAAGTCAGGATTTTGGTTAATCTCTCTTGTTACTCTTCTGAAGAGAGGAAAAATAAATTATACAGTAATCAAATACACAGCATGTCATGAAATGGTTATAGTACTTAGCTTCTGCTGTCTTTATAGAGAAATTACATTAAAGTTCCTTTTTCTTTTACAACAGATTGAGCTACCTTGCTTACATGAATTAAAAAAATAAATCAATAGCAGTTTCATGTATAAATACAGTAGTGTCTGTAAATATTTGTCTGTGACTGCATTCATCTAAGTAGAGTGAAATATAAAACTTGGATGCAGTCCTTTAATATATCCAAGTAATAAACTGGTATTGTGATGGTGGGGGTAATAAAGCACAAATGTGTATGAAGTACACCCTTGGCAAATAAATTAGAGCATTCTATATACTCAAAATAATGTTTTTTCTTTCAGGGTGTGCATTAGATGGCAGTTAGTGTGAAGGAAGTAATTAAAAAGAACAGACTAAAGAGAGACTAAGAGTGAGAGAAGGGGGGATGCTATCAAGAACAGACCAGAAAAGGAAGAAATGTGTCACTGTAATAAAAGCATACGTAGAAAATTACTTTGAACGTGAAATAGAGACTAAATGGGCAGTCCTGTATAGCTTGAATTGGTTGGAGTTTTTTTCATTCATTTTTGGGTGAAATATTCTACTGTAATTTATTCAAGACACTTAAATTAGAAGAGATCACAAAAATACCAGAAGTACACATGTATGAGTAAATAGCCTGTAAGATCTAGGCCAAAGGCAATATATCTACACAATTTTTAGCTTTAGGTTTCTATCTGTCTGTCTGTCTGTCTGTATTCATTTTTTATGACCCTAACATAGCTGCAAGTGAAGAATGGCTAACACACTGTGGACTGCAATGATCAAAAATACCTTTTTCTGTTTTGACTTACACCTTTTGGAAAATAGTGACTGAGTATTTGGTAGTTAAAGCAATAAGCAACTGAACCTGCAGTTTTAGAGCAACATTTTGGCTCACATGGCGAAGTCTGCCATGAGATATTTGAGCTAAAGAGCTTTGAGTTGAAGTTAGAGAAATGGTATCATCATGTTATCTGTAGCACTGCTAACTCTGTTGCTGGAGAACAGCATTCGAATCTTGTGTTTGCAAGCTGAAAGAGAGGTTAGAAAATGAGAAAGATAAGATTTACAAGAATAATTCAAGGCCTAAGAAAATCCAATATATTGATGTAATTCTCAAGAAGGTTGGGAAGTTGTTTAGATGTGTTCTCTGTAGGATACTCATCTTGTCCAACTGAGATCTCTACAGGGTAACTTTCTACATCTGCGCTAATTATCTAGACTTTTGTGACAGTCAGTGAATAGAAAATTTTCCTCTGTACTGTTCATCTCAACTTGAAATAGTCATTAAAATATGCCATACAATATTTCTGAAAATGTTTTTTTTACTTTCATTTGGCTCTAAAGCAAGTCTAGAGAAGTAACTCAGGTATAAAACTTGATAATGCAGATATCCAAGTTAACCAAGGTGAGTTGAATATTACTCTTTGAACATTAAGGGGAAGTAGATGCCTGATACCAAAGTGCTGTTAATCTACCAGGAAAAAAAAAATACAATAAAATCACAAGATGCAAACAAATTGTGGATGCTCACAGATGTGTAGCTGAGATGTAGAACTAATTATCTTGTGTTAGGCCTGAACAGCAAGTTATCTTCTTTCTTCTTTTCTTTTGTAGAATGATTACAAGAAATTGTCTATGCAATGCAAGGATTTTGTAGTTGGACTCCTCGATCTGTGCAGAAATACAGAAGAAGTGGAAGCTATTTTGAATGGTGATGTAGAGATGAGCCATACTAATGGAGAACATGGTCGCCCCAGCCTTAGTCGCCTAAAACTCGCCATTAAGTATGAAGTTAAAAAAGTAAGCACCCGTGTTGATCAAACAGACATGTCATGCTCGTGGTGTTAAATTGTGCTATTATTAAGTGATTTAATTTTGGTAGCCTATAACACTTAAATTAATATTTGGGCCCTTGTGCATGGTTTATTTTACAAATGGAAGAATCCTTGTCCTGGTTAGCTTGCAGTATTGACAAGAAGCAGATATTCAGGGTGGATACTGGTCACAGTGTGTGCAAGAGCAAACAGCTCTAAAAAAATATCTATCTCTAGGCAAAATTTGTAGATATTTGCTTGATTTAATTTTTATCTCTTTTAAAAAAAAAATATGGAAGTAATTCACACTAATTCTGCAGCCTGAAATAGTGTAAGATGTAATAAAAGCCAGGGAGCTGGCTTGAGAGAGTCCAGCGCAGAGTCACAAAGATGATGAAGGGAGTGGAACATCTCCCTTATGAGGAAAGGCTGAAGGAGCTGGGTCTCTTTAGCTTGGAGAAGAGGAGACTGAGGGGTGACCTCATAAATGTTTATAAATATGTCAAGGGGGAATGTCAGGAGGATGGAGCCAGGCTCTTTTCAGCGGCGTCCACTGACAGGACAAGGGGCAATGGGTGGGAGCTGGAACATAGGAGGTTCCATAAAAATATGAGGAAAAACTTTTTCACAGTGGGGGTGACAGAGCACTGGCACAGGCTGCCCAGGGAGATTGTGGAGTCTCCTTCTCTGGGGACATTCAAAACCCGCCTGGACATGTTCCTGTGCGCTCTACTGTAGGTGATCCTGCTCTGGCAGGGGGGTTGGACTAGATGATCTTTGAGGTCCGTTCCAACATCTAACACGCTCTGACTCTGTGACGTATATGTGAAGTGATGTGATGAAGTTTGTACAACCAAAGATTAACAAGATACAGCTCAGAAATATATGTTGAAAGCAGGTTACCCTAAAGTAGAGCTATATCCTCACAGAGCAGCAAGACCTTTGACAAAACCTTTTCTGCATGATGAAATTAATCAGATCAACACTGTGAAAATAAACAGTATCTTATTTTAACAATAAAAACAAGGTAGGGAATCAGGACTCTTAAAAATCCAATATGGACTGAATATAAAGATCTAATTTATCAGGGAAGAGGGTTTTTCTCTACAAAAGATGAGTTCACATTTCTAAGGGACACCTAAAGCATTTACGTGTGTTCATGAAGGGAAGAGAAGAAAACCATTTTGACTGAAGAGCACCTACCAACATCTGAACAGAAACGTGCAAAACACTTGGTAAGCTACGGTCACAAGAGAGAGCTGAAACGACTTTCAAATAGAGTATATCACATTGACCTTGTCCTTCATAGTATTTGAGCCTTAATCCTTCCTTGAATGTGAACTTTCCTTTAGTGCTTCCTCTTGCCTGAATAAAGACATTTTTGCACCTTCAGCCAGTTATCCTTTCAATATAGAGAACTATTCTAAAAAAATAAGTACTAGATTCAGTTCAATCTTTAATTGTATTTACAGGTCTAGACTTAATCTATGGTACACTAGAACCCACTGTTTATTGGTATCTACCTCTGTGAGAGGCTTCTTATACTCTATAGAGGTTTTGAAAGAAAAGAGAGTTCTAGGGGCCAAACTTCTCAGTTTTGAAGTCTGTCTAAAAGATTCCAGAACCAAGCTATAGATAGTCCTTAGCTGATTTCCTGCAAAAGTGACGGCTGTTTCTTATGACAGCTGAAAAAAAATGGTATTTTCCATGTTAACATGTGAAAATATGACATATTCTTTCTTTTGTAGCTAAAGACTCTATCACAACTTTTGCAGAACAGAAAAAGTGGAAGTTTTAGAATATTTAAAGTCATAACATGATAATTATAAATGTCAGAAACAAGTAGAGTTTGCCCAGATAAAGTTTATGTTTAATTATCCTTAGATGAAAATAGTTTCTGATGGAACAGTGTCAAAAAAGTAATAGTTTTTTAATCTAAAGGATTTATTGTTACTCATAGCAACATGTCTGCATGCTGGGATATTACACTCATCAAAAACATTTTCTTATCCCCTTGTGAATGTAATAGAATATAACCTGAGTGGTTGCTACTCCAACATTCTTAATGCACTTCATATAGCTGTTATTTTAATAAAAGTTATTCTGGTAGCAACATTATTTTTGTGCTCCTTTTCTTTGTTACAGTTTGTAGCACATCCAAACTGCCAACAACAACTTCTCTCAATCTGGTATGAGAATTTGTCAGGTTTACGACAGCAGACCATGGCAGTGAAGTTTCTGGTTGTTCTTGCTGTTGCAGTAGGACTGCCTTTCCTTTCAGTGGCTTACTGGATTGCTCCTTGCAGTAAGGTCAGTCTGTGAAATCTTGTAATGGCCTTTTATTAACTCCTGTATCATCTGCGTGTAAATTCCTATCTGGCAAAGATGAAGCATGAGTATATATTACTGACATGCTTAAATAATACTTCAGAAACATGGTATTGTAAAGCTGAGTTAGAATGGAGTGGCTGCAGGATTGCGTGTTGTGTCAATTGTATTTAAGACAGATAAATGTATTGTGTTAAATGCAATGGATATTAAATTACGATGGTTAAGCAAGAGTTGCCTTGCATAAATTGTATCTTAGAAACAAGTCAGACTGTTCTTCATTTAGTTGTTGCCTTAGTGGGCAGATGCAGAGGAACCTCATTTCTCCTTGATTCAGAACTAGACTAAGCTCAAGCTGTGGGTTGATTCCAGTTTTGTCAAAGGCAATTTAATTGATAGAAGTTCCTGAAACATGAATGCCAGAAATTAAAACAATCATCGTCAGTTTTCTAGAAGTCAAAGTGAACTGTGTTGTCTTGTCAAGATAGTGCTAATAGTGATTATATTTCATTAAGTTTTTGAAGAAGTCATGCAGCCTCCTCTGCATCCATTTCTGATGTACTGTCTGGATTTGGATGCTGCCACTGTATCTGTTGTGGATGATGTATAGTATGGAAAGCCTTTTCACTGAGGATGGGTTACAGCTTCTGACCTCTCTGAAATTTGTGATGAATTGCTCTTTTATTTGGTCACAATCCATTTTAAATGGAGCCTCATGGAAAATTTCCCTTGAGAACAGAAGCAATTGGATCCGATAAGGATTATTCAACAGGTTACAGACTATGATTAGGTTACATCCATGATTTTAGCAGTTCAAATCCTGTGCACATACAATTATACCAGAGGAAGAGGAAGGTTGAAAGAGAGGACTGAGGTCTTTGTGGGTTTATTTTACTGTTTTCTGGGAGAAGGAAAGTCCTTTTTTGTTTCACCATATTTTTCATTTCTTTCAGTCTGGTTAATAAAAATCAGTTATATCATTTTCACTTTTCTGTGTAGTGTCTAGGATTTTTATGAATACTTTTGTCTTAAAACACGTCTTGAGATTCAACATACTTCAGTAGTTGGTTTTCAACTATAGCAGTGACTTTTTCCTTTCTCAATGATTTATTGGATCTTTAAAGTAATTTTGAACCATTGTACATTCTAAAAAAGCTATTTCAGAGTAGCTTTTTAAAGTCAATCTTCAAGGGACAACATTCTTTACGGTTTCACTTCTGTAGCTATGTAGATTTCTCATCCTGTGATTTATATGTTGAATGCTTTTCATTTCATTGTATTCTGAAAATCTAAAACCTAATCTATCTTTTTCACCAGATGCCATTTCTTACCTTGTACTTCACTTGTACTTCAAAACTTGATTCGTCTGTTTTTTGAAGACAAAACTGTTTACTGTTTACTTTCAGCTTAGGAGGGCTCCAATACAGAACATGGTCTTTATCAGCGGAGTCCATTCTATGTACGAATTGATGCAATTTTATAAATCTCTTCTCCTCCTACTGAGATCAAGTACCTACTCTTTTTCCAGATTTGGCACTATAGGACACAGTGACGGATGAGACGGGAAATACAATATCTGTAGTGAAAATAACAGCTTGCAGAGGAGTTACTCTGACACATTTTTGTACTCTTCTGCCATGGCTCTGAGAAAGGCAAAAATTTGCAACACCTCAGTCACTTACCTGTCTCACTGACCAGTTTCCTCTTTAGCAAAAACTTAATTCGAGCTTAGACCACAGGTACTGGATTAAGAGTTTCAAATCTGGAAGAAATTTTACAGAAATACGTGGACAAAATCATGTTGATATGGCAGGAATTCACTAGGATCACATGCCCAAAGGAATTAAGATTGCCTCTTATTTGAGTTTCAGTCAGCAATCCCCATGGAGGCACTTCAAAGTTTTGTGAACTGTTTGTTCTGAGTTTCTAGTTGGTAATTCAGTTTGACAACTGGCATAATTAACCTAAAACTTCTAGAATACTATTTTATTACATGACATTTTGAAAGAGTAAAAATTATTTTTTAGTTCTCTTCAGTAATCTATAATGTCTGTGCTGCTGAGTTCTTATTAATAATAGAATTTAGATTTCTAGTTTTATGGGTTTGTAAGTAATTCTTTCAGCCCCTAGCCAAGATGAGGGATCTGAACTTGAGCTGGAATCTTCTTTCACTGTTCCCAGCCACCCGGGGTTGGCATTTCTAAAGAAGTAACTTGATAAGACCCTACCTGCTTTCTAGAAGCATGCTCTGAGGATTACACCCATTTGTTTTTTGCACTATGGTAGAGGAAAAGAAACCGAACATTACATCCAGTATATGAGGAGCTAGGAAGCTGTTCTTCCTAAAAAAAATACATTGTCTCCTTTTGTTATCAGACCTTTTCTCCTTTGTGATTAGTGTGATACCTGGAGTCCTATTTTATCATTTGTTTATCAATGCCGTACTCCATAATGTTACAATACAGATTGTTTCAGCAGTTACAAGGTAGGAATAACACAAATCGCTGACTCCCATCCCCAGCGATTTCAAGTGACCCTGTATACAAACAAATACATGTCAAAGTATCCAATAGTTATAACTATTCTATATATTGTCTTAACCCAAACTGACCTCTAAAACATTCTCCAAAACTCTATACCAAACGAAAGACAGTAGCGCAGAGGATTTAGAAGATCGTGTGATAGATTCATAGAATAATTAAGTTTAGAAAAGACCTTTAGGATCAAGTCCAAGTGTCAACCCAACACCACCATGACCACTAAACCGTGTCCCAAAGTACCACATCTACACGTTGTTTGAACACCTCCAGGCATGGCGAATCCACCTGGGCAGCCTCTTCCAATGTTTGACCATTCTTTCAGTAACAAAATTTGTCCTAATATCCAGCTTAAACCTCCCGTGGCACAACTTTTCATAGAATCATCATAGATTCATAGAATGGCCTGGGCTGAAAGGGACCTTAGAGATCATTTTAATGCAACCTCCCTGTTGTGGGCAGGGACGCCACCTCTCGACTAGGTCAGGCAACACGTGAGAACCGAACAGTAATCGAACCTGCGAACTTTGGTGTTTTAAACACCACGCTCAACCCACTGAGCTAAACCGACCCTCAACCTGTGTCCTTGGTCTGTGTAATGGGAAGAAATTTATTATGTCAAAATGCACAGTGAACGTGTACTAAGGTAGGACTCTAGCTTGTAGAAAAATCCAAACTTGCAAGGTTATGGCCTTGTCTTTGCGTGTTGCTCACTCTTTCCCTGGTTCATGTTTTCTGTTCTGTATCTTCTTCGTAAAGAGAGAGTGAATTTTAAAAGTGTCATTTCAAGATTTGATTGGATCACTGTTATATGGCAATGTCGTAATAACTTCTGGCATTTGTGTAGTCAGTTCAATTGTAGTCAGTCGTGCTTCCAGAGAGATTTTGCTACATACATATAAAAAATTCTTTTCTGTCTCTTTTGAAGGAGTTTGGTGGGACGCACTAGGAATTCAGTCTTCTAAATTCTATATTTTTGATCAAGGAATATGTTAACATTACATCTTTCAGTATTTCCTCTTCTTTTCTGGCTGTGTCTCTTTCTGGCATCTATCTCCTAACCTTGTTGGTGAATGCAAGAGTAATGCATTTAAAAGGGCAGTGTCAAGGTACTTCATCCTTTTCGCACTCTTCTTTATTGCGTATTGTTTGTGACTGTTTGGTCTTAGCTTGAGTTAAAATCTTTTCCCATGATGTTCTCTGTGGTTCACGCTAAATAACTGGTTGTTGAACTTCATCTCATGAGACTGACAGAATCGTTTATTTACTAAAAGAAATTAATTTTATTGAATGAGAAGCATAATGAATATCATAGGTTTGCGGAATTGTATAAAGAAGAAAGAAGATCAGATTTTGTGCCAGCTAACCTTGACAGTGTTTCTTTAACAGTATCTTCTTTTTATATTTGTCTAGTTTTCTTAGTGTTACCTGTATTTGAGACCTTACGACCATATCCTTGGCTACATCCTCTTGTTCTGTGTTTATGTAAAAGCTGACTGTAAGGACAGCAAAATTCTGACGTTGCTATTGAAACAAGTGTAGTAAAAATATGAACACTAATAACTTATCTTTCTGCTTTCCCCTCCCTTTTCCAGACTGCAGATTGTTGTATGTTTCAGCTGAGATCTGTGAAACTTGCTTTCAATTCTTTCCAAGGAATTTTTGTCGTATACAGATACTGTCTTCATCTAAAATAAAATAGTTTTCTGCAGCTGCCAACTAAGTGAACAAGCTAAGACTTACCATTAATACAGGCACTCTCAAAAATACAGGAAATAATTGCTAAAAGTTCAACCTTGTGTGAGTTTGTATGGAAGTTTTAGGTTTTTTGTGTTGCATTAAACCATCTTAAAGTTGTTCTTAGTCATGACAAAGTTGAGGATGTTTCTGTTAAAGGAGTCGGAAAGGAAATTAAGACACTACGGAACTATAAACATAACCTTTTGAGGCCTCATGACTTTTAAAATAAGTTGGGAAAATTGCATAATAAATATGCTAAATTGAATATCATGTTGGTCAAAAACGTAATTCTTTATTCATAATTCACTCCTGGTGATAATTTAATGCTTTTAGTAAATGTCAATATCTCATTTTCTTTCTTGCTTCAGAGAGATAACTAGCGTATAAGATAGTCAACAAATCCAATATTTTTTTTCTCTTGCTTACATCTAATAGACTTAGATGCCCCAAAATAGTTACAGAATTATTTCAGAACACTGAGTTAAGAATATCTCTATGGTGAAACTGATAAATTATCTCTCTGAAAATAGCAAATAGGTATAAACATTTAAAGGTGACTGTCATGGTGTGACATCATAGTATACAACTTTTTCCAAATACTTGTTGCTGTGTGTTACTGAAATACATACTTCTTTCTGTTACTGTTCTTTTTATACATTTCTATTTTGGAAGAAGGCAGTGCAATATCCTTGTGTTTCATAACCTCTGTTGCAGCTGGGGAGGATAATGCGTGGACCATTTATGAAGTTCGTAGCCCATGCAGCCTCTTTCACCATTTTTCTTGGTCTACTTGTCATGAACGCAGCTGACAGATTTGATGGCACCAAACTCCGACCTAATGAAACAACAGGCAACGTAAAGCAGCTGTTTAGGATGAAGACATCCTGTTTCTCATGGATGGAGATGCTGATTATCTCTTGGGTAGTAGGTAAAGACTAATTTTCTCTTGAATTTGCCTTGCTATGATTTCAGTGAAGCTGGACCCAATTTAATCGTTGGCTATTAATGTTATGTGTAAAAAATGCAACAAATGGAGTTCATTCACTGGCTGCATTCCCACATTGGCCTCATATTTCTTACTAGATATGTCAGCAGAATTCGCATGTGCCTACTCAATCACAAACATTAAGTTTAAGGATATAGGTGAAATCTACATCGTCTGAATATGAGTGAATTCAGTTTTGTGAATATCAAAGGAAAGTGTCTACCAGTTTTCTGGGTTTTTTTGAGTCAGGCTCTGTCAGCTCCCAAGGGAAAAGTTTTCCACATCATGGGCCAAGATTTTTTTTGTGTCCAGTTGTCTCTTTCTACAAAGATTCTCTTATTTTGCAAGTTTTACTGCAGAATTAATAGTGTATAACTGAATGTATTCGTGAGAAAAGAGAAGAAGAATATAGAACCCTGAACATTCAGCGGTAGATTTTTCCATCCCAACATAGGGATGAAATGAATAATATGAATATTCTGAGTCGATCCATTCAATTTGGTGGTGCAGCATCAAAACGTGAGCACAGACCTTCAAAATATTTTATCTGTCTGATTCTTATTTACAAGTCTAATACCATTTTTTCCAGTGGGTGTTAGATGCCCAAGTATTTTAAGGACCTGGATTCTTGTTATTAGTTAAGTCAGTAATATAGGAGAGTTAAATTCCAGCTAAGTGAAATCTGTTTCCACTCAAGAGCTTATGCATTAAAAATATTTTGCTTTTATGAGCTCTTTTATGATTGAAATTGGAGCCATTTGTATACCGATTCTTCTTGGTTTCAAAGACATTGACAATCTTTATTTATTTAATCATAAAGCTGTTTATAAATTAATATAATTGTGTATTATAGAAATAATATTGCACTATATTACCAAATATTCTATAAATACCTATGTTTTCATCTGATGACAAAGGAGTAAATGATATTTTCCTGATTTGAAGTTCTACTTTGCTAATTTAGTCTATTTTTATTTATTTCTTTGTTACGCATAAGGTTTATGAAAAGTTGATTCAGTGCATACAGATGCAGCATTGAATGTAATTGCTGTAATTAATGTTATAATTGTCCTTATCTGAAAATGATGAAAAGTTACTTCAGACAATTTGAGAAGTGCAAAACATAGTGACATTATTTCAATTTAGTTTTTATTAGTTCTCTTTAGAATCTTAGAAATGTAATTTATGATTAAATAAATTTTATCTTGAAAAGGAAAAGGGTTTGCTGAATAAAGAGGATGCCATAAACTAACACTGTACTTCTGTATTTTATTTTTAAGGGAGATTAATTAGCAATCAGATACCTTTGCCTCACTGAAGAAGCATTAGGTCTGATTCGTACTTTCACATTCATTTGTCACATGTATTTGCAATTTCAGTAAGAGACTGGGCTCAGGGTACTTTGCAAATAATCCAATGTGAGTTCTGCTATTAGTTCTACTACTGCTGTATGATCATACCAGAGCATTCTGCTTTTTCTGTCTCATCCTGTGTCTATAACAAATGGTAACACTTGCATCCCATTCTTCTCTTTGAAAGCTTTTGTACTTGTACAGGAAAGAGCATTATGAAAGACTGTTATTATTACTCACATGAGAAAGAAGTACTGGCATGTATATGAATTGACAGGTTCAAGGATTTTATTTTGTGTTTGACTGACCAAAACTGGTTTTAGTTTGACTGCAACCGAGAGCATATCCTGTACATAATAAAGTTTCAAATAAAACAAATATCAAGATAAAAGAGCACACTGTTTTCTCTATTCTTACACAGGCATGATATGGTCTGAATGTAAAGAAATTTGGTCTCAAGGTCCGAAGGAATACCTTTTTGAGTTGTGGAATATGCTCGATTTTGGTATGTTGGCAATTTTTGCAGCGTCGTTCATTGCAAGGTTTATGGCTTTTTGGCATGCGTCCAGAGCCCAGAACTTCGTTGATGCAAATATGAAAGATCTGACAAGTCCAACACTGGAGCCCAACATAAAATACTACACCTTAGGTGAGTTGGTTGCGCATATTAAGATTTACTTCTTGGGCCAAGATAAATTAATTTTCTTTCAATAAGTCTCCAATACTTCAGTTCCACAATATACTGTGTAGGAAATTCCCACTCATTCTTCTCTTTCTCATCCCTACTACTTTATCACAGTTCCCTTGGTTGTGCTCATACATCTCTTTGGGAACTCTACTAGACATCAGGGACTGAAATAATCTAAAATCAGCATAACCACACTGTCATCCCACTCCTTTTCAAGATTATTTTAGTCCAAGTTACTTCATCTCTTCGGTTACAAAATGTTGTCATGCAAACACTCATGTTGGCACAACTGCACACATGAAGTACTGTAATGCAGGGGCAGAACTAAGCAATGAGGTGTAAGGACTTCTTAAACCTGCTTTGCCAACATAACCGATATATCTTTTATGTGTTCTTTCCTCAGAGACTCCTAGATTACTTTAATATTTCTCAATCCACTCTTTTTACCAGTAACACATGAAAATGTTAATAAATTTGCAAGGTATATATGAGGAGTGACTAGAAGTCTTTTTGCCCAAATGAGAAAAAATTAATCTCTGTTTACTTGTGTTCACTTGCACCACCACCACATCCCTCTTCCCCTTATTAGATATTTTTCTCTAGACATTGAATTACATAAAATCATAGAATGGCCTAGGCTGGAAGGGACCTTAGAGATCATCTAATCCAACCTCCCTGTCATGGGCAGAGACGCCTCTCTACTAGATCAGGCTACTCAAGGCTCTGTCCAACTTGGCCTTGAACACCTCCAGGGAGGGGGCAGCCACAACATCTCTGGGCAATTTATTCCAAAGTCTTGCCACCCTCATACTGAGAATTTCTTCCTAAGATCTAATCTAAATCTATTCTCCTTCAACTTAAACCCATTTCCCCTTGTTCTATCAGTGGACACTCTTGTAAAAAGTCCCTCCCCAGCCTTCCTGTAGGATCCCTTCAGGTATTGGAAGGCAGCTATTAGGTCCCCCCGAAGTCTTCTCTTTTCAAGACTGAACAATCCCAGCTCCCACAGCCTGTCCTCGTAGCAAAGGTGCTCCAGCCCCTGGATCATCTTTGTGGCCCTCCTCTGAACATGCTCCAATAGATTGGTTGAAGAATTTGCAAACAGGGACTGTTGTTTATGTTCATAGTGTCTGGATATGACAAGCACAAGTCCTGTAAATCATTTATGCTCTATAATACTGTATCATCTAGCCAGGTAGACTCCACTGGTATCAGTCCTCAACTGTGATTTTGTTATGTGCTTAAGCAGGGTTGAGCCATTTTTTAGTGTATGCATGCACACCAAAGTCTGCTTGGAGACCATCTTTGTATGGTAGTGCTAACATGGATAATATTGATAGTGAGTATTTATAATGACACAGGTTTTATCATAGGCTGACAAATGTAATTTGGTGGGCATCAGCTTGAACATGAGCCAGCACTAGGCCCTTGCTGCAAAGTCCAATGGTGTCCTGAGCTGCATTAGGCAAAGCATTGCCAGCAGGTCAAGGGAGATGATGCTTCCCCGCTACACAGTGCTGGTGTGGCCACACCTGGAGGACTGTGTCCAGTTGTCTCAGTACAAGGGAAACAAGGACAGGAAAATGATGAAAGGACTGGAGCATCTCTTCTATAAGGAAGGATTGGGACAACTGGGACTGTTCAGGATGGAGGAGGCTCAGGATGGATTTCACTTGAGGAGAGGGTGTGAAGAAGACAGAGCCAGGCTCTTTTTGCTGGTGTTCAGTGACAGGACCAGAGGCAATGGACACAAACTGAAACACACAGGGTTCCCTCTGAACCTCAGGAAACAATTCTGTACTGTGAGGGTGACTGGGCACAGGCTACCCATGGAGGTGGTGGAGTCTCCATCCTCGGAGATACAAATGTCATCTGAACATGATTCTGGGCAACCAGCTCTGGGTGTCCCTGCTTGTAGCAGGGGTGTTGGACTGCATGACCTCCAGAGGTCCCTTCCCACCTCAAGCTTTCTGTGATAATATAGCTCGTCTGAAAACCTAAAAGACGTCTGACTAGAAACATCTGCCATGTTTGATTTTAGTTATCCATGAAAACTGAAGTAAAGCTAACACAGGTATGTATGTCTGCTTGTGTGAAAATGTGCAGTCTTTTGCCGTACATTTTCTTATTTGAATAGTGTAGTAGGCTTTACAGTGAGAAGCTCAATAAATGCAAGTATATGCATCTACCTCAAGAAACACAGCCGCTAACAAGGCAATGAATATGTGCTATTTGAGCCATGATATGCCCAAAACTGGAGTCATTCATTACTTTGTCATGATACACGAATACTGGCATGGCAGCAAGTTCCTTGATTTCTGATTTTCTGATGTATGTAAGGGCATTTTAAGTTATTCTCAGCATCACTGGGTATGGATGTATTCTAAAGCTGTACAGATAACTGACTTTTTATTAAGTGGTTTTGTGTTAGGTAACAGCTCAGATTAGCATTTTTCTGCCTTAGTTGCAGTATAAATTAATACTTTTATTTTCTGGCATTACAGTAAACACAGATATCAACACTTTCCTGGGATGTAGGTAACCCATCTCAGATGAACCTCTTTGTGTAAAGCAAAGTAGTGGAATAAATTTAAACCTCCCGTGCCATCAGAATGCCTTAACCTCCATCAATAAAGTGTTCTGAAGGGTATTGCTTTGGTATTTTTTTTGGTATTTTTTCTTCTGACACTTTTCCGTAAATACTTCTTTAAGTACAGGTTTGAACCTGAGTGTTCTCTGTAGTTGAATGTGTTCCCTATCAAACATCAGTGTCACTCATTCATGGAAAAGGCTTTCAAGTAATTCACACAAGTAGATCAGCTTTAACAGATGAGATTGGTAGAAATGATGGTAGAAAAGGTGATGGAAATGGGTGTTTGGTGTATGCCAGGAAAAGGTCATTACCATTTCCCTATGGAGTAAATAGAAAATGTAGAGAAACATTATCGTTCCCACAGTTTTGGGGTTGTGTGTGGCATTTAATAATTTCAGATCCCCACATCAAAACGGTATATTTTGGGTAGCTCAAATCACATTTCTAATTTAGTTTATCCAGTTTTCATCACCTATCACTGTAAACTGAATTTTACTTAAATTCTTTAATGGGCTGGGATTCAAAAGGCCCCAGAAGTTGCCTCAGTGATTCTACAGCCCACTCTTATAATCGATGGAGATCTGATCAGTAGTCAGTGGAGCTATGGAATGGGGTTAGCACTACCTGGCTCTATTAAATTGGCTCAACATAAGTGACTAGTGCTCTTTGAGTTGCCCAAGGTTTCTTCCCTCACCTCCAGCTGAAAAGACCTTCCATAGATCTGTACAGATATCTTGAAATACTGACAGAAATTCTCATCTTTTGTTTCTAGCCAGAATAAACTGGGATCCGTCTGATCCTCAGATCATTTCTGAAGGCCTGTATGCAATTGCAGTAGTACTAAGTTTCTCCAGGATAGCCTACATCTTACCAGCTAATGAAAGCTTTGGACCACTGCAGATATCCCTTGGCAGAACCGTGAAAGACATCTTCAAGTTCATGGTGATATTTATCATGGTGTTTGTGGCTTTCATGATAGGCATGTTCAATCTCTATTCTTACTATCTGGGGGCAAAACAAAATGAAGCATTCACAACGTAAGTACAACTGATTTAACTGTAACAATTGTGGGCTATTTTTGTGGAAAGTCCGTTGCTTATGTTGTATGTGTTAAGTTCACTAATTGTTTTAAAAGATTTGCGTCTCTTAAAAATGTCTTTGTCTTGGATTAAGTAGAAATTTTGTCTCTTGTTCTGGTGCTTAAAAGATATACTTGAGATCAGAGGATGATCCCAACAACACTGTGATAAAAACAGGAGAGACAAGCTGGGAATCATAGAATCATAGAATGATTTGGGCTGGAAGAGACCTTTAAAGGTCATCTAGTCCAACCCCCTGCAGTGAGCAGGGACATCTTTAACTAGATCAGGTTGCTCAGTGAACGTGAGATGAAGTTGTCGTTTACGTGAGAAAGCAGCTGGAATGCCTCTGCCCAGGGACAGATGGGCAGACACATGTTGTAGTGGATGTCCGCTATGGAATGTCTGATCAGGAAGTTGAAGTAAGTGAGGCCATCTTCAGGCAACTGGAAGAAGCCTCACACTTGCACGCCCTGGTCCTCATGGGGAGTTTTAATCACCTTGGTATCTGCTGGAGGGACAATACAGCAGGGCACAACCGGTCCAGGTTTCTGGAGGGCATAGGCAATAGTTTCCTGACACGAAGAACTGATGCAGAGAGGAGCTTTGTGACATCTGACTTTTACAAACAAGGAAGAGCTGGTTGTGTATGTGAAAGCTGAGGGGCAGCCTTGGCTGGTGATGAGATGGTGGAATTCAGGTTCCTGAGAAGAGACAACAAGGCAAATAGCAGGACCACAGCCCCAGACTTCAGGAGAGCAGGGGAGTTCAGGGAAGAATCTCATGGGATAAGGCCCTGAAGAGAAGGACAGTCCAGGGTAGCTGGTTGATTTTCAAAAATCGCCTATTCAGCACTCAAGAGTAGCCCATCTCAGTGGGCAGGAAATCAAGCAAAGGTGTCAGGAGCCCAATAGGGATGAGTGACTGATAGGCCAGCCAGTTTTAATACCACTTAGAAGGACCTCAACAGGCTGGCAAAGTGGGCTGAGAGGAACCTTGTGAAGTTCAACAGAGGGAAATGCCATGTCCTTCCCCTGAGGAGGAAGAACCCCAGGCACCAGGACAGACTGGGGATGAGTAACTGGAAAGCAGCTTGGCAGAAAAGGACCTGGGGGGTTGTGACGGACATCAAGTTGACCTTGAGGCAAACCAGACCAACAGCCTCCTGGGCTGCATTAGGCTGGGGAGGTTTATGAAAACCCAGAAGTACCTCAGACCCCTCACACAGCAGTGTCCATGCATCAGATGACCTGGCAGCGCAATCTGTAGTAGCGCTCCACGCACAGGGCTTGTTCCTGGGGGTTGATCAGGGACTTTGGGACATAGGTTGGGTCAGACCCTGGGCTGCATCTGGCCTGCGAGGGCGTTTGGCATTGGCACCTCAGAGCGCAGTCCTGGCTCCCTGTAGCCCCTGGGAGCAAGGCTGGTTCCTCCGTCAAGTGCCACTGTCATCTGTAATTGAAGGAGGCTAATCACTACCGTGTGATACAAATTATAAAATATCTGTGATTTAATTCAGAAAACTGTGTTCTTACTAGTAAAAAAAATAATCTAAAGTCTAATCCCTCTTTTAAGATCTGTCTCTCCATAATTTCCAATGGCAAAATCTATTCCATCATGAAGGAGAGAATATATTCTCTCTTTTTTTTGACTCTGTTTTTTCCTTGTCTGTTCTTTTTTTCTTCTACTACTGTAAGAATAGAAATCCTCCATCATAAGAATAGAAATCCTGAATTTACTCTGTCCATCACAAGTTATTTGGTATACATTTGTCATGCCCCTCACTTCTAGTGGCAATTTTAACATAAATCACTTAAGTGGAAACTCAGTCTTTTCCATGCTCTGCAGCCCTTGCCCACTTAATTTCTGTCTGTCATGATATTCAAGCTGTAGCTTTTATGACTTTTTTTCCCCTTTCATCCAGAAAGCAAACTTGGCTGAGGGGGAAAAAAATCATTACTACTTTTTTAGTACTATTAATTCACACAATAGGTAAAGTACCTAAAACTACAACTCACAGATGGAATAATGATAAAATATTACAAGCAGAGAACTCCCAACTAAAAATTACAAGTTTAACATGTTTGATTTTTTTCTTACGATAACACAATAAAATCCAAAATGTGCTTAGCAATTCTACTGCATTTTTGAACATAGGGAACTGAGATTTCTTCAAAGCAAGATAAAGTATGTCTTCAAACAGGTGAAGGTAGATAGGAGAAGATACCTCAAAGGTTTGGACTTGTGTGTGTGTGTGTGTGTATATGTGTGTGTGTGTGTATATATATATATATATAAACTGAGTAAGAGGAAATACAGAAATTTAAATGAACTAATCTGAAAAAAAAAGTCATTTATCCCCATGCCTTACCTTTGCCCTGGATTTGTGAAATAGGGAAAACTCAACTGGAAGTTTATGATCTGTGAGACACATTTTTTTAAAAATGCTGATTTGTAGTCAAACATCCTGTCTTCTTTACAGTTTCAAAATGTTAGTCATATTAATGGTGAAGTAATCCATTCTAAGTGAACTAATGGTGCAATTAAAGTATTTAGAGGTTAATTACTTCTGTTATTTATATTCGCATTACCAGCAAGCGTGTAGCATGTAGATTAAAGTAGCTAACAAGTTAATCATTGTAATATTCTTTTGAGGATGTATATATAATTCCTAAACTGGATCAGATGGTTGTATTTTCAGTCCTAAATACTCGGAATCTTATGAAACTGGTAATTATTTTATGTAAGACTATACAGCTTTTCTTGAGTAACTCTTCTTCTGTTCCATTTCTCCTTTCAGTGTTGAAGAAAGTTTCAAGACATTGTTCTGGGCTATATTTGGACTCTCAGAAGTTAAATCGGTTGTTATCAATTATAAACACAAGTTTATTGAAAATATTGGTTATGTCCTTTATGGAGTGTATAATGTTACCATGGTCATTGTCTTACTGAACATGCTTATCGCAATGATCAACAGTTCTTTCCAGGAAATTGAGGTAAAAATTCCATTTAAGATGACATATTACTACATTTACTGTTAATAGCTAGTTGTCTGAATCTCCTGGAAAACTTTCTTGTTGACATCTTATTTAAGAAAAATAGCACGTCGCCTTTTGGAATATATTAGGAGACAATATTAATTCCACTATACGTTTTTATTATAAAATACCTGGAAATTACCCAGCTGCATGTGCTTGCAATGGTAAGAATTGGACTGGACTAAGAAACTGCTGTTGGACTGTGTTATGTTCCTGAAGAGGATGGGCTACATGGTGTTATTTTCTGAATCTTTCATTTGCCTCATTTGTTGCTATTATTTCAGCAGTGTCCCTCTTACTGCAAGGATGTTCTTGTTCCTACGCCTTGAATTTGAGAGTCTGTAACATGCTCGTTTCTTCTTTTGTTTAAGCAACTGTTACTCTAGTCCTCTGCAGTGAACAAAACTTTATTTGACAAAGTAATTAGCGGGACTATTGAAAATCAGCATGAACTTTTGCATGCCGTGGAAAACAAAGGGCTGAATCATTATTGTTGTTTAGAAAAAAAAGGAAGCAGATCTCCAGGAGCTGGGCCGTCCCCACAAAGCAGCAGACTCAGGTTTGACACTGCTCTGGTCCCAGATTCTGTGCTCTGGTTTGAGGCTGTAGCATTGTCCAACCTGAGCAAGAGCAACACACGTTGTCTAGGGAGGTTCAGATTCTTCTGACTCAGGAGGCCACAGAACAAACTAGCACGTTCAGAGAGATATTTTTTTTTGACTGTTAGCCAAAAATATTGTGACTGGATACAAGCAGCTTCTAAAAACAACTACAGGAATATTGAGTCATGTCCTTGAGCATGACCTCAGTCCTTTCTGCAGAAAACCCTCTTGAACTCAACAGAGAGGAGTAAAGTGAGTGTTTTGCCTATTGTAAATGTTAAACATAAACCATGGTGATTATAGCACACTTGATTTAATCATATATTCCAGCAAGTGGAGAGAATTAATTAAGAATCACCTAATTTTTTTAATGTCATGTTTAAAGTACTAGAGTAAAAATTAATTTAATTTAAAATTTTGATAGTATGTATTCTTCACAAAAAAAGATAATAGACTAATTACTACAAAAGATAACAATAAGACGAGAAATCAGAGCTGGTAGCCTTATTGAGAAGTTTACATTTTTGTTATATTAACATAGGTTTTTCCCATTTCATTTACTGCACATGGCAGTGCTCCAAGCAAGCGGCTGCTCAGTCAAGCCTTAGTGGATGAATTTGAATGTTGCCGTGAAGCTTTAACTTGTGCACCATGTTGTGGGCTTTTATGTCAGAACTTTCGTTCTTGCTAGTATGTTTACAAAGAGGTCTGTCCTTGTAATCCCATGTTGCAACTACTGGAGTAACCAATGTTAAAATCAAAACCTCTTTTTTCTTTAGTAATTGCATTATATTAAATGGATTAGTAAGAACAGTTCCATTCATTGAAATTTGGTTTTCACAGATTATAAACAAGTTTGACATCTGTTTGAGATCAACTTGAGCCAATTACATTCAAAACACACAAAAAATTTAGCTAGAGCATCTTCAATAGTCAAGATTGTATTAACAACCACGTTTCTGTTTTACAGGATGATGCTGATGTAGAATGGAAATTTGCAAGGGCTAAACTTTGGTTTTCTTACTTTGAAGAAGGAAGAACTCTTCCAGTACCCTTCAACTTAGTGCCAAGCCCAAAATCTTTGCTGTATCTCCTCCTCCGAATCAAAAAATTTATCTCTAAACCATTTCTATGCCAAAAGAAAAGCTTTCAGGAAGATGCAGAGATGAACAAGGTAATTTTATAATGTATATACCGACTGCTAATTTTTTTTGTTAACTCCTTTTTCTCATTAATTTCCCAACATACATAGTCCATACTGAAGTCGCTACGTACCGGCTGAAATTATCATAGAATCATAGAATATTTTAGATTGGAAAGGACCTTAGAGATCATCTAATCCAATCTCCCTGTCGTGGGCAGGGATACCCTTAGCTAGACCAGGTTGCTCAAGGCCTGATCCAACCTGGCCTTGAACACCTCAAGGCCAAGGGCATCCACAATCTGAACACTGGACAATTTATTCCAGAGTCATGCCACCCTTGTACTGAAGAATTTTTTTCTTAAGATCCAATCTAAATCTCTTCTCCTTTACCTTAAGTCCATTTCCCTTTGTTCTATCAGTGGACACTCTTGTAAAGGTCACTCCCCAGCTTTCCTGTAGGTTCTATTCAGGTATTGGAAGGCGGTTAAGTTACAAGGTACTCCCCGAGTCGTCTTTTATCAAGATTCAACAATCCCATTTGCTTTAGCCTATAAAAGTTAGTGTTTCCACCTGGTTTCGAACCAGGGACCTTTCGCGTGTTAGGCGAACGTGATAACCACTACACTATGGAAACCACTGATGCAGGTTTTCCCCGTGTCTCTTCACTGGGCAAATGCTCCAGCCTCAAATGTCTTTGTGACCCTCTGCTGAACTTACTGCAAGTTTTTAACATCTTTCTCACAGTTCCTCAAGTCCCCCAGGTCCTTTTCTGCAGAGCTGCTCCACAGCCAGCCAGTCCCCAGCATGTGTTGTTGAAAGAGTTATTCAAGCCTATCAGCTGCCCCACCAAATTTGGCTTTGAAAACTTGACAAGAATGTGCTCCAATACCTCCTATGACACCTGGCTTTTGATAAAGATGGTGAAAAGGGCAAGTCCTAGGACAAGACCTCTATACTACCTTCTAAACACAACCGTCCAGCCAGGATTTTGCCGATCTAGTTGTCCACCCATCCAGAGAGTAACATCCCAGTGTGGGTATAAGTATGTTCTAGGGTACAATGTTAAACCCCTTGCTAAAGTCAAGGTAGATGACATCTCCAGGTCTCCCCTCATCTGCAAATCCAGTCTATCTCAGAAGGCCATCGACATGGTCAGATGGGTTTTACTTTTCATAAAGCCACACTTATATTCCTAATCACCGACTGCTCTTCCGTGTGCCTAGAAATGTGCTCCAAGAGGACTCAATCCATTATTTTGCCCATTACCAAAGGGATGCTGAGTAGCCTGTGGCTGCTGACATCATCATTTTGACCTTTTTTGAAGATGAGTTTGCCATTTCTCTTTCTCCAGCCTTTCAGGACCTCTCCCAATCTCCATGATCTTTCAGTGATGATAGCATATTTTCAAGGACTTTTTTCTGCTCTCTCAGCACCCATGGATGCAGCCCACTTGGTCCAGTGGACTTGCCTGGGTTAAGTTATCTCAAGTAATCCCTGTTCTCCTTTGTGACTTTACAGGAGATTGACTGCTCTTGACTGCTCTTGGCTTGGATGGGCATACACTTTGCTGGTGAAAAACTAGTTAGATGGCTGAGTCCAGAGAGTTGTCATCAATGGAGTTAAATCCAGTTGGCGGCCGGTCACGAGTGGTGTCCCCCAAGGCTCACTACGGGGGCCACTCCTGTTTACCATCTTTATTAACAATCTGGATGAGGGGATGGAGTGCACCCTTAGTAAGTTTGCAGATAACACCAAACTGGGTGGAAGTGTCAATCTGCTTGAGGAAAGTGAGGCTCTGCAGAGAGATCTGGACAGGCTGGATCACTGGGCCAAGACCAGTTACATGCGTTTCAATAAGGCCAAATGTGGGGTCCTGCACTTTGGCCACAACAACCCCCGGCAGCGCTACAGGCTTGGGGAAGAGTGTCTGGAGAGCTGCCAGGCAGAGAGGGACCTGGGGGTGTTGATGGACAGCCGGCTGAGCATGAGCCAGCAGTGTGCCCAGGTGGCCAAGAAGGCCAATGGCATCCTGGCCTGGATCAGGAATGGTGTTTCCAGCAGGAGCAGGGAGGTGATCATGCCCCTGTGCTCAGCTTTGGTGAGGACACATCTTGAGTACTGCATCCAGTTTTGGGCCCCTCACTACAAGAGGGATATTGAGGTGCTGGAGAGGATCCAGACGTGGGCTACTGAGCTGGTTAAGGATTTGGAACACCTGTCCTATGAAGAACGGCTGAGGGATCTGGGGATGTTTAGCCTAGAGAAGAGAAGATTGAGGGGAGACCTCATCGCTCCCTACAACTACCTGAAGGGAGGTTGCAGAGAGGTGGGGATTGGTCTATTCTGCCTAGTGGCGAGTGACAGGGCAAGGGGAAATGGCCGTAAGTTGTGTCAGAGCAGGTTCAGGTTGGATATGAGGAAGAATTTCTTTACTGAGAGGGCTGTCAGCCATTGGAACAGGCTGCCCAGGGAGGTGTTTCGGTCACCATCCTTAGAGGTGTTTAAGAGACGGGTAGATGTTGTGCTGAGGGACATGGTTTAGTGGTGTTGATAGGGCTAGGAAAAGGTTGGACTCAATGATCTTGAAGGTCTCTTCCAGCCAAAACTGTTCTATGATTCTATGATTAATTGCTTTAGGAGAACATGGGGCATAGCACACGGTGTTAGGTGGTATCAGAAGTGTAAAGACCAGCACTGTTGTAACACATTTGGGAAGAAGAGCTTTGCAAGACAAATGATCAGATGTAGTGAGTGGAAAGGTGAGTATATGGTAACATTCACACACAAAAAAGAAGTGACAGCTTTGTCGTGGTGGCAGAAACGAATGTGTCATTTATGGAAATTGTAATTTGGAAAGATCTTTGTTAAAATAGGCAGGAGTGTGACCAGACGCCTGTTCAAGATTAGGAGTTCCTGAGTGTGTAGTCAGGAGTCATAAGTCGTTAAACTGGGGACCAGTAACGAAGTTCCATGCGTCTGTCAGCACTGTGACAAGCAGTTATCAATTGAAGAGTAAAAGAGAAAAGAAACTAGTTGCAATTCTAGAGGGAAAAAATGGAGCTGTAGGGAAAAATATTGTACCTCTGCCAGGCCTCTGGCTCTGGTTAAGTTCATAATAGTCTATAAAACCGAACACGGATACTACAAGCATTGTCACCAAAGTCAAGATTGCTATTAACTTCTGATATCTTGTGTGTGTTACTGGTAATTTTTCTAGCATTTTACAGTTCACACTTCATTTTCTTAGGGAAATCTAATCTTAAAGTATTTAAGACCCAACAGTTGTGATATTGCATTTGCTCAAGTTTTTAATGACTCCAACATTTGCAAAACGTTTCATCAAGCTGCTTGATGCAAATTGATTTCACAATGACCGTGAGTGATAAAGCCATCACTGAAATATTGTAACTTTGAAGAGATGCATATAAACTTCAAATTGAGCGATGAGAAGCAACAAATCAAAGAATTTTTTTTCTCATTTTCTTTGAAAAGCATATAAGTTAGAAGCTTATTTTTAATGACTTTTAAAAGTCAAATTTATGTTCCCATAAAACAGGTACTCTTAAAAATCCCATTCTTACACCCTAAGGAAAGAAGCTAGATTTTTATAATTCCTTTCCAAAATTATATTCAAACTTAGCAATTCAGATGACTAGAAAGGTGCAAAGTGTAATAATCACCAATTCTAGATAAATCAGTAATAGTCATTTTACAGCAGTGCCTCAGAAAGAGAGCTGTAAGGATGCAACCAACATTTATTATGGTTTTTTTCCTAACCCTGAATTAATTTTTAGTCTTCAAATATTAATGCTTTTCACTCACCCTAGATTGTAGTATAACTAATGCTAAATGTAATGTGCTTACTCCTCAGCCAAACTGGGGAGCCAAACTGCCAATCAAATTAGAAAAAATATACATACATGCTTTTTTGTTGAAAAACATAAGGCAACTGATTTGCATCTATTCATTCTTCAGCTTTTCCAGCAAGGTCAATGGCATTACCGGATGATTACCTTTTCACTTACCTTTTCGGCCACCACATACTGTGGGGCAGACTTCGTCTGAATCTGTCAGATGTTGCCATCCTTGGGACTTCTAAAAAGTAACTAAAATGTCTTTGTGTCACATTTTGACCCACTGTTGATGATTCTTTAGTGGCGGGGCTGCTTTATAGCATCTTCTCAAATGCACACTCAGGGTTTTTGGGTTTTGAATTTGGCTTCATCCTGTGCAGGCTGGTGTTGCTGTGCCTGCTGAGCAAGGAGCCACTTGCGCAGGGAGCTGCTGTAAGCACAATGAGCTGTGAAAAGATAAGAAAATATGTGGCAAGACCAGACCCAAGACTTGGTGGCTTTGTCTGTGCTAGTAAATTAAATGTGGCAGGGAGCTTATCTGGGCAATGAGGCCAATACAGAAAGGGCTTGCCCCTATTCCAGTAGTTTTCCTCCCAAATTAGAGTTGCTGCAAGCTGTTGGCCCAGACCATTCCAGTTGCCTAACTATGGTGAGAGGGACAGTTCTCTGGTGCAAGTCCTACTTGGGAGGACACTAAAAGTTTGCTAATAGAAGACACTGCATTGCAGTACCCAGAAATCTTAACACAGGCTTGAATTTACTGATTCAAACCCAGACTGAGGGTCTTTCTTCTGCGGAACCGACATCATCTTTGTGCCAAAGCAGCAGCAGCACTAGAGTGAGTGCAAGCACAAGAATTAGGAAGGGGAGGGGGGAAGTGAACAAGAAACTCAAACCAAAAAAGGGGAGAAGTAAATGAAGAAAAAGGAGAGTTTTAAAGAAACATGCTTTGAGTTTTATTCTAAATTGAAAAATTGCCTAGTGAATGAGAAAGTTTATGGCTTAAGAGCCACAGAATTTGTTCATCTTCCTGAGGTAAAAAACGATGGTGGCAGATCATAGAATGGCCTCGGCTGGAAGGGACCTTAGAGATCATTTATGCCAACCTCACTGTCCTGGGCAGGGACGCCTCTCAACTAGATCAGGCAACACATGAGGATGGAACGGGAATCGAACCCGCGACCTTCGGTGTTTCAGCATCACGCTCAACCGAGTGAGCTAAACCAGCCTTTCCTTAAAATGTGATCCTTTGGAATAGAAATAAGGAGCAACGAGTTATTGAAATAGCTTTAAATAGCTTTAAACCCTCACTCAGACAATAAAAAAGTAGATTAATTTTACTTCCTTAGTATAAAACAGTGTTTCTGAAATTTTCAGATGTGACTTCTGGTTATGAGAGCACAAAGTGAGTAATTTTCTGGGAACCCTCTCTTCTGGTCCAAGCACGTACAATTTGCTGGCATTCCAAGTCATCAGCTGCTTCTGAAAACTGGGATTTAGGATGTTAACAAAGTGCTACACAAAACAGCTACAGTAATTACATTACTATTCTGATTGCATTGAATTATAAGGAATACTAGAGAACAGTGAAATTAGAAGCAAGTTTAAAGAAGCAGGTGTTATTCTAAGAGCAGTGATCCATCTATGCTGCATTTCTTCCTTCACACAACACTCCTGGAAGAGAGCTATTTTGTTATTTTATATCATTGTTTTATTTAAATTATATTTTTTCCCCTCCGGTTACTCCTATGTGGTTGTTCAATAGACATTAAGCTAAAAATATGAATTCTAGTTCAAGAACAGTCTTTTACCATAGTAGGAAATTGTGTCAGAGGAAAATGCCATAGGCGTGAAGCTTTAAAAAGAGTTTAAAAATTCTGTGTAAAAATGAAGTTATAATGAAATCTTGGCGTTCTCTGCCACCAAGTGGTCACTCAGCAATGTGCAATGTATGTTCTGTCCTGTTACTGTTACACACAAGCAGATTTAATGAAATTATACACTTCTCATTTACCTGCCATTTTTCCAAGTGCAGTCCATAGCTAATTAAAAGTACATTGTTCAAGAAAGGCAGAATGATGAAGGATCAAAGTTAAGATGGAGGTGTTACAGTGTGTCTGATTTTATAACTTTGCAGAGTGTCAACTCATTTCACCACTTATTATTGATTTTGCTATTTCAAGTGAAAATCAAGTTTTGGTTAAGCCTTGGATTAGCTTCTGAAATAACCCAATGAAACACACATTTGGATCTGGTAGCTGGCATGACAGATTCTATTTAAAATACATAATAAAGTACAAATAAAAAACATAATAAATACCAAAAAATAGATAATAAAAGTAAATGCATTTGTACATGATATATAAACTGGTTAAGTAATAGAGTCATGAATAGTATCACAGCTGCAGAAAAAGTCAGAGATGCAGAAGGACTGGGACACCAGCCACAGCTGGAACCCAAGCTCACACCCTACAGCAGCTTTGGCCAGAGCGACTTTGCTCTGTTTTTATCATTTTCTGATTGATGTCTGGTGGATATTTATCACATATTCTACATTCCTACTTCCATGTATTATCAGAGTTCAACTATGGCAAGTTGCCATTATACCTCAAGAGGTTATAATGATTTCAGTTGCAGGAGAAACAGCTGCTTGAAGGCTGTAGCCCTCATTAACACCAAACATTGGGTGGTGGCTTCCTTTGATGTGTGACATGCCTGTACAGCTTCATAAGCATCTAACCCTTCTCTGCTTTCCTCCCCACCAAACTATATCCCAACATATCCTACATAGCACTTACCAGGCTTGAAAGCGCCCCAGTTTGCTTTTCTGTAGGTTCTCGATGCATTAAGGCACAGAGTTAACCAGCGTGGAGAACGACACTGGAAGTACAACACAATCCCGCAGGATCTGAGACACTGCAGTGATAGCCCCGTGCTTTAAAACAGGAAATATTGTACTGGATCGTGTATAATTAGAATTGACTTTTTAATGACTTACTCCTCATCCAGATCAATCATGATTTATATTTCACTTTTTACTTATTTATTTCTTGCACTACTGCATTCGAACTGGCCCCATTATCACTCTAAAGTGTTTCCATTAATTTCATTTTAGTGGCTGCTATTCACTCTTACTGCAGCCCAGTTTTTCAGCTTGGGTCTTAGTTCATGGTTTTGTGATGCTTTAGTCCTTCTCAAAGGTGTAAATCAGCAACGATGCCTACAAACTGAGTCCTTGGTGTTTCATTGGGGAGGGCTGCCCTTTCCTTTCAGCAGAGCAGCCTTCCTTCAGGCGCGGGTCCCCCTCCCAGGCACCTGAGGAGCGAGGGAAAGCCTGCGAGGAGGAGGCTGCTCTGCTCTGGTGCCTTTGGCATGTTAGAAGCAAGTGAGAGAGAGAGTAAAGGAAGAAAACCTCCCAGTTCTCACTTTCCTACATCACGGTCTGAAAGGGTTTGTATCAATTCCTTTGATGATATTCTGCACAGGTATGAGGACTTTACTACAGTAATTTAATACTTGTGAAATTGAGCTTAACAGTTGATGTTCTGTCATATGATATGTGTATTGTTCTTCTATTTATTTTGTACTATAAATCATGTTTCCATTTCAGCTTGGTCAGAGGAAGCAATCAAGTATAAGAAGCTCAGATGAAATCCACTTAAATAGTTTAAACAATCCTCCAAGGCAATACCAGGTAAAAAAGGGGGTTTAATTTAAACAAAATCAAGAAGTAGTAGAACTGGCAGAGTGACAGCATGAGGACAGTTTTGAATTTATGTTAAGCAATATGAAACAAGAATAAATCCACAGACCTTGTATGTATCAGGAATAAATGCAAGGATTTAGGTATTTGCAGTACAATCTGAGGGTATTTTTCTCTCCTATGTTTCTTAAATGCTGCCATCATAGTACAATATTTTAAAGCACTTGAAAAATGATTTTAGTTTCAGAGATAGATTGAGTCCTCAACTGAATGGTGTGAATTAAGAAAACCAACAGGAAACCCAGAATCTTCTCGTTCCTTCTGCTGAAGCAGCTTAGCTGATTATGCCACACCTCTGTATAATCAAGCTCTGCAAATATCTTTCAGCCTTTATGCTGTCAATACAATCTGTTTATTCTTTGCCTCCTAAACAACGGCAACGAGCCTTTGTGCAGTTAAGTGTGGAGACCCAGCCCTGTCCACATAAAGCTCAGCTGTTCTGGTCCAGAGGCTGTTCCTTTCCTTCCCGTAATATTACAAAGCAGGTGGAAAGAAAGAGGCAAGAGCTGGCTGGGTGATAAAACAAGACCATCTGAATGCAAAAGGGTGTAGAAAACAAGTACACCTTCTTTAACCATAAGACAGAAGAAAGATTTTACCTTGGGCAGACTAGCTCTGCTCTGCTTTTACATTATGCAGTGTCTACACAAGTCTGTTCCAGAAATTCCCTGAGTTTTTCATAGCCACTTTCATTATGATGCAGTGATAGATATTGAGATTACAAATTTATCTCATAAACATGAGGATGTGTGGCCTCCTATCTGAATCATTAGGATAAACAGTACAGCTGCTGACCTTGCAAGCATGACTGCAGTGATGGTCTGGAACCACTTTTCTGGGATGATTCACTTCACAGCCACCTCTGGGCAGGTCACTTACAGTGGAGACAAAATCAGACACGTGAACCCATGTGTATTTCATATTTTGTAGTGAACAATAAAGAGTATTGTGTCGTCCTGGGTTACACCATATGAAAATATTAAACCCAAAGACAGAAAGATAGATCCTCCAAGGTAATTAGATACCTTGTTCTTATTAAAGTAATTTGAACTAATGGGAGAATCAGGGGTGGAATTAATTTTTCCTGGAAAGGTAAAATTTACATCTAAATTTCCTGGCCTGGGTTTCCCTTATTAGCAGAGAGGATAGTCATACTCATGGTGTGATTTATTTGATCATTTTTAGTTGTCTGAGATGAACTGTGCTCTCAGGATTTCTTTTTTCTATCCACAGAGGGAATTATATGTATATTTACATTGTATGTATATTTACATTAGAAAATATATGTATTTTTTTAAATGAGTCCCAGCTGAGGTGCTTAAATGACTCTTAGAATTGTAGGACCTATTTTGTAAGCCTCTCGTTGGGAAAAGATAATTTATCAAATATAATACAAAAATATGATAACAGACTGATGGCAAAAGGGTTTAGCAATTAGCACTGCTAATCAGGATCATTATTGTCTTCTGGTAGCAATAAAGGCTAGATGGTTTCACCTACCTGGTGATCAAAGATACAACGGTATTAATCATTCTCATAGACTGGAGTAGTAGGTTAAGCTTCGTGAATGATAACATTCATAAGATGTGTTTAGTTTCCTAACTTTTTCATGCACATGTCTGTGCAGAACCATAAAGTTGAAGTATACACGGTAGATGAAAGCAGAGATTTTTACTTTATATTCTTGGCACTGAACTGTCTGGATACAACAAAAGGTCGCAGAGCTCATTATGGCAATACTAGAAAGAAAATCCAACTAAGAGAACTCATTTTTTCTTTCTTCTCTACAGAAAATAATGAAGCGTCTCATTAAAAGATATGTACTGAAAGCTCAGATAGATAAGGAAAGTGATGAAGTCAATGAAGGTATGTTGATGAATTGTATGTTTATCTAATCAGAGAATCAAAATAAGCTATTTAAAGTGATTACTTATACCACTTGAAAAAAATATGTTTCCAAAATACTTATACCACTTGACATGTTTACAAGATGTAAAATTAACATGAAATTGAAATCAAGGAAGAGATGTTGACTTCTGTCTCTGCTCTCCCATCAGAAACTGTCATTGATCTGATGGTTTCTTGGGAAAAGTGTTGCTACTTCTACTAATGCCCATGCACGTCCCGTGGTGATGCTGCATTTAATGCCACAGCAGTTTGACTCACTCCTGTATGAATTCTTCCTCGTGTAGATACGTGTGCTTATTGGGAATTCATGTATGGGGATGCACATGCTTCAGATTTTTGTGTGTGTGTGATTTGTTAGCTGGAATTAGCTAGTGAATGCGCTCCACAGAAATGTTCTCATCTGTTTGCACCCCTCTGATGCTGGAAAAACAATTAGTGTGGCAGCAAAAGGAGAGGACTGCTCTCCTTTTATTCCAGTGAGACCTTGTTGCTGGCCAGAAGGACTCAGGGATCCCTGATCTGCATGATCTGCAGAAAATGACCTATGGGTGCTGGTGGACAGCCGTCTGAACAGGAGCCAGCAGTGTGCCCAGGTGGCCAAGAAGGCCAATGGCATCCTGGCCTGGATCAGGAATAGTGTGGCCAGCAGGACCAGGAAAGTGATCGTTCCCTTGTACTCAGCACTGGTGAGGCCACACCTCCAGTAATGTGTTCAGTTTGGGGCCCCTCATTACAGGAGGGACATTGCAGTGCTTGAGCATGTCCAAAGAAGGGCAATGGAACTGGTGAAGGGTCTTAAGAACAAGTCTTATGAAGATCAGCTGAGGGAACTGGGGGTTTTTAGCCTGGAGAAAAGGAGGCTGAGGGGAGACCTACTCGTTTTCTACAAGTACCTTAAAGGAGGTTGTAGCAAGGTGGGGATCAGTCTGTTCAACCAAGTAACAAGTGATAGGACAAGAGGAAGTGGCCTCAAGTTGCACCAGGGGAGATTTAGATTGGATTTGAGAAAAAAATTCTTTGCTGAAAAGGTCATTAAGCATTGGAACAGTTAGTTAAAGGTTGGACTTGATATTCTTAAAGGTCTTTTCCAACCTATGTGATTCCACGATTCTGTGATCTCTCTCACAGCAGAACAGCTTCCATCTACCAGATAATTTGAATCTTGTGAACTTTTGCATTTAGATTTGTTTGATTCCTGAACTGCGTCTTCATATTCTTATGCCTAAGCCACCATTCACCAATGGGCAGCAGAACATCTGCTTTTTCTCTTTAAAGAAAGAAATCCAGAGAAAACCCATGATATCTGTGAGATATTTGGGTATGCTTTTTATTCCTTTGCTTCTTAATAATGTGACTTTCTCTTGTCTGTTACAGGCGAACTGAAGGAAATTAAACAGGACATCTCAAGTCTCCGGTATGAACTCCTTGAGGAAAAATCTCAAAATTCTGAAGATCTGGCAGAACTTATAAGGAAACTTGGGGAAAAACTGTCAATTGATTCTAAAGAAGAAGAAAGCAAGAGATAACCTAAATGTTAAAGAAATGCAACAGAATGTTAACAATTCACTTAAAGCCATATTTCTGTTTTTCTCAAGTGTAGCTCACATTTCTACAACAGATTCAGAAATTAAATCATTCCATTTTTTTAAAAAAACCCACAGTGGCATATCATCTGAGTCTACAGTAGGGAGGAAATACCACTTGAGTAATTACACTAATTTATTCTTTACCTACTGAGGAAGAGTTAATGTGATATTATTTTGATATTCAATTTATCTCTTTTTAGAATTCCAGTGGAATCTGAATAAGCCCAGTCATGAAAGATTAAAAGCATAAATCTAAACTTTTCCTACATTAACTGGTTATTTTTACAAATTTCCTTTTGTAAACATTCTTACATATATTTTAGTGAAGCAAGAAGGGAGAATTCTAGGCTTTTACATATTTATATCAAAAGCCATTTAATTTTTCAAGCATTCCCAACTAGCAAAAAAGGAAAAAAAACCCAACTGCCTTTCTTAAAAATGTGCAGGATATTAAAGTAATTTATTTAAAATTTCTTTGAAGAGGTAGATATCAGAATATTCAGAGCACTGTGTTACAGTTTTCCCTACTTAGCTGTATCACCACTGGACTATTCTGAAAGATGCCTACTTTCCAGTGGGAGTTAGTGCATTAAGAAATATTTTTCACCAAGTTTATTGAAAAGCTGTTGCTGAGACCTGAAGAAAACTTCTTTAATCCAAAATAAATAATCCTTGAAGTTCTAATCTGTTCCAGAATTCCCAAGATCTCCAGGTTTTATGTCTCAAACTAAAACTCGCAAACTGCTGGGTAGCGGTTTGAATGTGAAGCTTGTAACATGTTTGTTTAAGGTGAAAGATGCTACAATGTTAAATCCAAACTCTCTCTCTGAATAGTGGGAATATCATGCATTGGGGACCATGTTTCCCCACAGTTAAACTTGTTGAAATCATTGAATTTTGTTCATATATATCCTTAGTAAACAAAAACATCTCATGTTAGCAAACAAAGACATCACGTTCTATGGATTTGCATTCCTTGTCCTTTATTTTCCATTGGAGAAGGCTCAGCTCTTGTGCTGTATTCCCTAGGACTCCATCAATCAAGAGTCTTGACTCGATGTCCTCAGCAGAAGCCTCCAATGCTTCCAGCCTGCCCACTGCAATATCTCTTCTATGTCTCTTTCTGTTAAACTTGAGAAGAGGTAGCCCATGCCGTGTCTGGCCGGCAGTTGTGTGACTGGCCAACCACTATGTCCATGTGGGACAGTCGCTGGTTTCTGTCTCTACAGATAGATACAGGCTAAATTCCATCTTTTTTTTTCTGCTCAGTTATTACAGTAATTTGAGTTTCTCTCTTCTGACAATCACCAATTCTGGAATTGTTAGAGACATTATGGGGAACAGGAGAGGTGCCTGAAGACTGGAGGAAAACAAATGTCACTCTAGTCTTCAAGAAGGGCAAGAGGGAGGACCCAGGTAACTACAGACCCGTCAGCCTCACCTCCATCCCTGGAAAGGTGATGGAACATCTTATCCTCGGTGCTGTCACTAGGTATATCAAGGATAAGAGGGCCATTGAGAGCAGTCACCATGGGTTTACCAAGGGGAAGTTGTGTTTGACCAACCTGATAGCCTTTTATGAAGATGTAACCAGGTGGATGGATGGTGGCCATGCAGTAGATGTGGTCTATCTGGATATCAGCAAGGCCTTTGACACCGTCTCCCACAGCATCCTCATAGGTAAACTGAGGAAGTGTGGTCTGGATGATCGGGTGTGAACTGGTTGAAGGAAAGAAGTCGGAGAGTTGTGGTCAATGGGGCAGAGTCTAGTTATCGACCTGTATCTAGTGGAGTCCCTCAGGGGTCAATACTGTGGCCAGTGCTGTTCAATATATTCATCAACAACCTGGATGAGGGATTAGAGAGCACTGTCAGCAAGTTTGCTGACAACACAAAACTGGGAGGAGTGGCTGGCACACCAGAAGGCTGTGCTGCCATGCAAGACCCAGACAGACTGGAGAGATGTGCGGGAAGAAATTTTATGAAATACAACAAGGGCAAGTGTAGAATCTTGCATCTGGGAATGAACAATCCCATGTGCCAGTATAGGTTGGGGACTGACCTGCTGGAGAGCAGCGTAGGAGAAAGGGACCTGGGGGTTCTGGTGGACAGCAGGATGACCATGAGCCAGCAATGTGCCCTTGTGGCCAAGAAGGCCGAGGGCATCCTGGGGTGTATTAGAAGGGATGTGGCTAGCATGTCGAGGGAGATTCTCCTGCCCCTCTACTCTGCCCTGGTGAGGCCACATTTGTAATATTGTGTCCAGTTCTGGGCCCCTCAGTTCAAGGAGAGAGTCCAGCGCAGACCCACAAAGATGATGAAGGGAGTGGAACATCTCCCTTATGAGGAAAGGCTGAAGGAGCTGGGTCTCTTTAGCTTGGAGAAGAGGAGGCTGAGGGTGACCTCATTCATGTTTATAAATATGTAAAGGGTGAGTGTCAGAAGGATTGAGCCGGGCTCTTCTCAGGGATGTCCAATGATAAGACAAGGGGCAATTGATGCAAGCTGGAGCATAGGAGGCTCCAAAAAATCATGAGGAAAATCTTTTTCACAGTGAGGGTGACAGAGCATTGGCACAGGCTGCCCAGGGAGGTTGTGGAGCCTCCTTCTCTTGAGACATTCAAAACCTACCTGGACACATTCCTGTGTGA
Source organism: Trogon surrucura (assembly GCA_020746105.1). Taxonomy (NCBI): domain Eukaryota; kingdom Metazoa; phylum Chordata; class Aves; order Trogoniformes; family Trogonidae; genus Trogon; species Trogon surrucura. The sequence continues at coordinate 15,513,685 of CM036617.1, read as the reverse complement.
CCTGCTCTAGGTGATCCTGCTTTGGTAGGGGGATTGGGCTAGGTGATCTCTAGTGATCCCTTCCAACTCCTAATGTTCTGTGATTCTGTGAATCTCTGCTCCTTTATAAGCTCGGTTCAAAATAGTGAAAGGGCTGCATAAAACTGTAACAGGAACATCAAGATGTATAATGCACCTATAAAAGCCTTGTATGTTTAGGAAATAAGGCAGAAAATGGCTTGTCAGTAATTGCTTTTAAATTGGCTTTGTGAAACTTACTTACCGTGGAATGTATAAGAATGTTTTCACCTCACCCTTTTAGGCTGGAGATTATTTTTTAGTGGGTTTAGATTAGTTTCTATATTTACTGAAGTCCTTTTTAAGAAAATTATTGGTGAAATCACTGTGTATTTTCAGGGGGAATAAAAGAGTGTATTAAAATGGGGTTTGAAATTACATGGAGACAGGTGGAGGTGAGGTGCTGTGTCCTGCCTGGAGAGCAGCGGAAGCCGCTGTGGAGGTTGGCCTGGCCCAAGGGTGTTGGTTGTGCTTGGGAGAACTGCTCAACCTTCTGCTTGGCCCATTAGCGTAGCCACAAACAGAGCATGTGGGACAGCCTGTGTCCCAGGGTTTCAGGTGCAATGAACTCAGGGTTTAGAAAATTTTAAGGCTTCTTCCTCTGAGAGAGGAGAAGGAAAGTGGGACTTTTGAAGGTAGTAGAGCAGTTTGTTTTAAAAACCACTGTGCTGGCCTGAAAAGCTATGAGCTACAGAATAGCCAATTTCATAACTTGCCTTTGATCATGAAAAAATGTTACCTCATAACCTGCAATATCTCCTGTGATAATCAACAGGGGGTACTGTGGCCTCTGAGATGACCCAGCTGGCTGGTCCTTGGCTGAAACGTTCTTGTTTCTGTGTCAGCCTTTGTGTAGAGAATGGGCTGGAAGGCAGCATGATGCTGTCCTCACTGCCATTTGGATCCTCTCACGGTTCCTGCACATCTCCCTTGGTCAGGACTGGCCACTGAATTTGAGTTCCTGCTGGAGCATTTTGGGTGTGGTTTTCTGAAGCAGTGAGCACTTAGTACAGCTCTGGTGAATGACCACGTTAGAGGCCAGTCTGCTCAAAGCAGATCTTCCACCTTTGACAAGCTCTTTGGAAAATCTGTTGGTCAGAACTTGGGATAACAAGGACAGTCGAAGTTGCTTTCAGTCATCAAAAGTCTTTATTTTTGGTCATTGTACAATTTGGATCTGCCGTCGAGTGCTAGATGATGGTAAAACCTTCAGTCTCTCTAAACCCAAGTTCAAGATCCAGGCACTTTTGAAGTGAAGATTTTTATTACAGAGGTAAAATGGACACTGTGAATTTGCTTAAGCCCAAATTTTGACTTATCTTAAAACTATAAGATCATCATGTATATATTGTATTTCATGAAGAAAATACATATGGATTTTTTTAATTCAATGAAGATATTTTATATGTAGTTATTACTGATGGAACAATTTGTTAAATATATTTCAAGAGGTCTAATGCCAAATGTAGTGTGACAAGCAATGTAGTATTTAAAACGAGCACAATACCAAATATATTATTCTGATAAAAAAAAATTAAATGTACCAGACTCAAAATACATTTGTGATGCGTTGTATGAACATGTTGGTCCTTCACTAGAAACCTTTGGCTGCTCTTGCTTGGAAGAAAGCAGCAAGGCAAATATGGCAAAATACTTTAATTTACTAGCAACACTAGTACAAAAAGAAAGTTTCACAGAAGGAACAAGGTTTTTTTCATACTTAATTACGCTCAAGGTCAAGTATTTTGTATGCTGTGACTGACTGATGCTAGATGGTTCAGAACATCTGTAGCAGGTAACAGATAATTTGCATCCTACATAGTTCCCCATCTGGTTTCTAAGAAGACAAGACCGACATTACTTTGATGAGGAATTGTTTCCAGATTCTTTTATGAATTACTAGGATAATATGATAGTCTTGCTACCTACTTCATTGTCTGTTTAAATCTTGTTAACTTTATGAGCTCAGCGAATCAGTTTCTGCAGCAGCAGTTTCCCTGTCTAAACCGGACTCACTATGCAGAAGCAGTGCCTTTATATTTTTTTCCTGAATATTTCTTAAGCTTGAATTATGAGATATGATGAGTAGAATCTGCCATATTAGACATTCTCCTTTCTGTTCATGCAAATGTATTTCACTAAAAGATACAGGAGGACTTAAGAAATTCTGAACAGAAGAAAATGCAGTAAGAAAATCAACAAATCAACACAGCTTTGCCCAAGGCTTTCTCCCATCTGTTCTGGATGAAGCCAAATCATGCCTAACTACCAGAGGAAAAGCCTTACACGTCATGAGGATTGCAGGTATTAGATAGTTATCCTGGAGCCTTAAGAGGCTCAAGGTTTAGGTAACAGGTCCTGAGTGAGAACTACAAAGTTTCACGTATAGATTCAGATATTCCAGGTTAAAATCTGCTGGTTTTCACCCTAATTTAGAGCACTGCCAGACCAAGCCAATGAATCCTACTGGTTTTAGAAGTAGGATCTACAGGTTCATCTGAGTTTGGATACCAGCCATGAAGACTTCTGTATCTGAGCTCATCTGGACTTTCTTTATATTTATTGTTTCATCTTAAGGTAGACAAGTTTCAGGTGAGTCATATAGTAGAAGTGGCAGTTTCTCTCCAGTTAGTCTAAAGTAGCTGTTACCAAAGTTTATAATGAAGTGTGAGAAGTCCCAGCTTGGCAGAAGAGAGCACTGCAGCACGCTGCAGAGCCATGAACATCACAAATGCTCATCTGCTTGGACGTGCTTGAATTGATGAGGCCAGTCATTGAGAGGGGCAGGATCTAACCTGCCTCCAGAAGAATCCAGCCCACACCCCAGGGATGATGGATGAGCATGGTTCTTCTTTACTCTGTAGCAATATTACATTTTTTCCTTCTTCAATAGTGTAACTGTGGGTAAGCTTATATGCAAATACCCATTGACTGCATCCACCCCAGATGTGAGAAAAAGTAACTTACTATGCACATGGCAACTAAATTCTTGTTGATAAATCAGGATCTTTATGATAAAGAATCATAGAATCCTTGAGGTTGGAAATGACCTCTAAGATCATCTAGTCCAACTGTCTATCCAACACTTACCATAACCGCTAAACCATGTCCTGAACTGCCACACCTATATGAGAACTTCATATCCCATGTTTTAGAACATTGTGGTAAGCATATATTTTCAGTATTACGTCTTTAAAGTTTGCCATATGCTTGGCAGTATCTTGGCAGTACTTCAGCTATAGCAGCTGTATCATGTAATTTACTAAGACCATGGTCTCATGACTGGAGTGTCCCAAAATGCAGTTTAGTCCAATGAAATCTTGCATTTGCTTGAAATTTATAGCTGAACATTATGTCTAATACATTATAGACCGCATAATGTGCAACTGCACTCATTTGCAGAATAGTGGAAATCATCCTTATGTTGAAAATTGCTCATTTTTCATGTAAATATTTTAACACTTTTTTAAACTCGTTAGAAAATGCCTGGTGTGAATAATATTTCTAAGAGCTTATGTCCCTGCTTAAATTTTAATTTGGCCTGTGGAAAATGGAACTCAGAAAGTTTGTGTCTGGAAAAATACTTCAGGAGCTCATATCAAAAGCAACGTTAGGTGAGGCTGAGGAGTGTACCTTAAGCAGCCAGGGAACCCCCTATGATGCACTGTTGTCCTGTGGTGTATATGACCTTGAGTAGCTCAAAATGTTTCATTTGTCCTCTTGTTTTCATTGTTGCAAACTCGAAATCTCCTGTTCTTCTTTCTGTTCCTGTCACCGCCCTTAATGTGACAGTGCTGCAGGGATCACGAGATACAAATTCCAGTGCTTTCTCTGACCAGGCAACTGTGTTCCAGTAGCATCTGGTTTTGTTTTAACATTTTCAGTCGTCTGTGATTTAGGTTCTTAACATTTACTCTTTTCTTCTTTAACTGATGGACCTCCAGTCAAAGTAACTGAAAAAGATCACATCATATAATATGCAAAGAACAGTTCAGCAGATAAATCATTATCAATGCTAATAGAAATATTTTTATGCACTTTTATGTATGAACACTTTTATATTACTTTCATATTTCATTGTGCTTTGTAAACAACAAGCAGTATATTCTGTTAGGTTTGCACAGCCTGTCAATAAGGGCATAAATAAAATGACAACCAGTCCAGATTGTAGGCAAAACTTACTCACTCTTAGCTAGTGAATGGATTTCTATAAATAAATTTATTTTGCCATGACTTTTGTCAAGCCAGTTCAACTCTTTGTTCCTCAGTTTCTTCATTTGTGATACTAACTGATGTAAACATGCTTGAATAAGTAGTTTGAGGAATTTATAAAAGAGAAAACTTCAGTTTTTCTCAAAGGGAGTATTTCCTTACTTCCACAAAAGATTTTTTTTTAACTGTACCAGAACTCCAATGGTGTAATCCACTTCAGTAGAGGAAACCCACAGCATTTCATAAGCTTAATATCTTCACTACAAATGACATTGCTATGGGATTGTTCTCAAGAACCGTAGTTCTAGAATTTCCAGTTAACATACTCACTGGGCCTGTCCTGTCCTTATTCCAATTACCCAGTCCCCATGTCCTCACGGTAAACGAGCGTTCTGCAGCTGGCTCATAACATACTCACTACTGAAAAAATCACTGACATGGGAAACTTTTAAAAAACATGCATCATGAGCAAGTCTTTCTGGCGAACAGAAAATAAGGTACAATATCAGATTGCTATCAGATCATGCTTTGGGTGGCCGTGCCTGAGCACAAAGACGGTGTTTCTGTTTTTCAAAAGAAAAGGTTTCTCCTAGAAATGACCTTGTGCCTGGATTTTTCAGCATTTTTAAAGAATGTCATGAGCTTCTTCCCTCTGAAACAGACCTTACACTTTGCTTTGCACTTTGTTTGAGGAAATTAAACTGCCTGATACAGCCACATCCCTGCAGCAGAGACTTGTCTCTCACGCTACAGGAGGCCATTGACTGCAGTACCATTGAGAGTGTTAAAGCCAAGACCTGCCTGGACCAAGAAAGACTTCTCAGTATCAGTGTGGGAGAAAGTAAAGAGAAAATCACTCCCAAAGAGCCTGCAGTTCTGTTACTGTCTTAAGTTTTCCTGTAGCCACCCATGAATTTTTCACATCTGGTGATTTTGTCTCGTCTGGTTTATATATCCACAACACAGATAACTCAGCAGTCAGTCTAGCTCCTCCTCTAGTCTCTGGAAACACACACAAAAATGTTCTGTGACACAATTTTAGATGTCTAAAATAAGCCATCAAAGCATACGTTCGAAATAACCCCTCCTCTCCATTGCACAGGTAAGTCCCACCGACTGTCACAAAAGCCAAGTTGTGAATGTTTGTGTGAAAACCAGCGCAGGTCACCAGCACCCTCTGCTTCAGGGCCTTCAGTCAGCACAGACCTTTATCACCTAAATGGTGCTTCACAGGTAAATCTTGTCTTAGAGTGGAGGCACAACCTTGGCCCAATCTATTTGCAGTTCCACATATTGAGAAAATGGGAATCCTTTATTATTTGTGCCTGTTACAAATTAATCCCCATTAGACTTGTCTTTACACTATAAAATCCACCAGTTCCAACTGATCACTCAACTTCAAACTATTCAATTGCTGCATTAAGCAGCCACCGAGATGTTTTTGTTTCACGTAGGAAACTTTTCTAGTCATCAGCCAAAACTTGAAGGAGGTTGTGTTGGGGGCAGGATGTGTGTTGATGATCCCACTGAGATATCCCCACCTTCTTGCCCCAACAGTCTCTCATAGGATTATGGCATGTCATGGTCATCCTGAGTTTCCTCGGGAGCTCGATAGGAGAGAATACAGCTACATATAATTGAAAATAATTGGTTTTAACAGATGCTCCTGTTGTCAGGCTTGCTTGAAATTCCTTCAGATATATGTATTTCTTTTGGTTTATTTTATATGGAGTACAGTGCCCAAGGCACAGGACAGTAGTCAGTGTACTGCAGTAGCTCTGAAACAAATAATCCCAGCTCTTCCTTTATGTTAATCAGCAAAAGACTTGAAAAATTTGGAAGCAGTCTTGGTCACTGCATAGTTGACACATACATGCTTCTCCAGTAAACTGTGTTTGTTAAATGTACCCCTTCAGTCAGTTATTCTAACAATTACTTTGAAATGTAAATTATTAAGTTTATCTATCTATTTTTAGGTTTGTTGGCTTACATATTTGTTTTAGACAGGAATTCAACTCTGACTCAAATAAATATGTTTTAACTCATCATTTTCAATTTCTATAGATTCTAGAGTGTTTGCATATCAGAGTCAGCAGCTGCTAGCCAACAGTTTGACACTGTAAGCTTCTTCCATGCACAATAAATAAGTTCATGCAATGGCAGGGAAAGCCCTCTGTGTACCTGCAGACCACAGGACACATGCCAGAAGAAGACAGATGATGGTAGATATTTATCCTATTTAACAGGCTATGGCAAAGACAGCCTGGACTTTCTGTCAGGTAAATTATGTTCAGATTCACAGAACACATTGTAGCAGAGCTGCTACTCCAGATTTTCAGACCCCAAGTCAAATTAATCCATCCCAGTGACTTCAGTGGCATTATACAAAGAGTGAATTTTCCTTCCTGTGTACCCAATTTAAGTTAACTTTATAATAAGACTGAAAATTTTCTGTATATCTGCTGTTCTGTGCTATACGAACCTGTAGTTGTTTGTCCAAAGTAAATTCAGTCTAACAGCAAAGGTGAAAACAATCTAGGATGAGAGGAAATGGTCTCAAGTTGCACCAGGGGAGGTTTAGATTGGATATTAGGAAAAACTTCCTCACCAAAAGGGTTGTCAAGTGCTGGAGCAGGCTGCGCTGGGAGGTGTTGGAGACATCATCCCTGGAGGTATTTAAAACACATGTAGTTGTGGTGCTTAAGGACATGGTCTATTGGTGGACCTGGCATTGCTAGGTTAATGTTTGGACTCGATGATCTTAAAGGTCTTTTCCAGACTGAACAGTTATATGATTCTAACCTGGAGAAACTCGTCTTCAAATGCAGTCTCAGGTGTTTCTCATTTCAGGTGACTTGATGGGTAGGAAGGAACTAGAAGGAACTAGAAAGAACTATTATGGTGGGGGTTGAGTTACAATGAACTACCCATAGGGCTGTGGGCAGGCTCCTAGATCATAGCAAGAACCATTCTGGAATCCCTAAAGACAAAATTCTAGTCCCAAAAATTGCAAAGCAAAGACTAAGGTGAAAGCTTCTAACATCTTCTAAGGTGTATGGTCCTCTTTGCCGAAGAATATCTGGCAGCAGGTGTCCACATGGGGACAACAGGCAAAGAAATGGTTGACAAGTCATCATCAACTTAGCCAAGTCTCAACAACATTCTTTTTGTAGTGCTATCGAAAATAAATGCAATTACTGTCTGGATCAAAGAGAGGATTTGACATAGCCTAGAAGCATATCCCATTTTCTCCAGTTTACAAGAATCACATTTCCTCTTGTTGCGCTAAGGCTGTCTACATGACGCCCACTAAACCCTATCTTCTACTAAGTCCATCCCTGTAAATGTCTTAACTAGGTGTGTAAATACATGAAATACCATTCTCTTTCCAATAAACCAAAGATTTTAACAGTTTTATTTCCCAACTGTATTTCCATGTTCCTTCATCTACTCTTTTTCTAAGTAACAATGAGCTTGAAAACAATAATTTCCCACAAAAGTGTCTTGGCCCTGCCAACATAATCTTATTATACTGTGGCCAGAGGTTTGACTTAACAAGTACAGTTAGGAAATAGGTGCATTGATTTGGTAACAATTATAATATAACCTACTCCTCTTTGTGCAGTACAGTTATCTAGGTCATGGCTAATCGCATTAAGTGCATTAGCTTTCCAGAAATCTTGATGTTAAGAAGGAGGGGGTCACTGTTGTAATGCGCACAGTGCTGTCATTCGACTTCATATGGCTTGCTCAGGACAAATAACTTGTTCTAAAATCCTATGAATCAGATACAATAAGGCCTTATCAATTATACAGGTGCAAGAATTACAGCCATCTAAGCCCAGCAATGAAGCACAGGGCCTATCAGTGCACACACTTTGGGTAATATGGACCTATGGCACCACTTTTCTAGCCAGCAGTTAAAAAAAAAAAAGAAAAAAAAAAGGAAAGTACAATGTAAGTAGAGCTAGTGCCTGTGTGAGGTCTCTCAGGCACAAGGTGACTGACCATAGGAAATCACAGGCACAGACATCACTTCCAACCAATGTTCTAAACAATCTGGGTCGAACTGTCATTTGAAGTATTTTTCTTCACGTATGATTTCTTAAACAAAAAGCAAAGCATGGAGAGTTGGAGTTGAATAATTAAAAAACAAACCTATTATTTGAGGTTCTGACAAACTGAAGTACAAAGCAAACCAAAACTCAGCTTGAACCTGCATCATTGTGGCAGAGAGTTAAGGACAAAAGTGAGAAAAACTTTGTGAATTCAAGACCTGCAGTTTTAAAGACACATGTAAAAGCACAAGCCACCACGCTGGGGCAGTAATTCCCTGTTTCTGCTTAAAAAGCTGTTGACAGACTGTGCACAGCACATTTACAAACCCTGTCATCGCGGAGAGCAGTGCTGGGAAAACAGCTCACACTGACGCAAACAAATGTGTTGTTTTATACACATGCACGTATGTGCATATAAATTTACACGCATTACGTACATGCTCATATATACGTATATATATTTATTATATATATGTATATATTATACATACACACACCAAACTTTCTTGCTTGATTTTTAGGGTGCCTTAGCCATTCCCTACAACGTTTCCTATGAAGCAGGCTGTCAAGTGAAACTACAACTGCAGCAAAAACACCCAAAGGCTACTCCAAATGCTGTGGAAAACATTTCAGGCTTGCAATTATACAAGGAGAATAAGGGATGATGAACACAAGGTGCAAGAGGATAAATCCACGTTAGATACTAGGAAAGGTATTTTCCCGCTACATACGCTCAAACACTGGCACAGGCTGCTCCCAGACGTTGTGTAATCTTAATCTGTGGTGATTTAATGTAATTGACTGGTTGAAGACTTGAGCCACTTCAACAGCATTTGAACCTGCTTTGACCAGAAGGCTGGTCCAGATGATCTATTGAGCTTTCTTCAAATCTAAATGATTCTGTAATTCTATAGCACTCTGGTTATATTATGGATACCTTCATCTGCATTTCCAAGTCCCAGTGATTGAATGTGTTATCTATATTTATCCAAAGCAACTGTTTGGGATCCTGGACCAGACATGTTTGTAAAGCCTCTGGTTTGTGTTCCACTAATTGAAGGGATGAAGGAAATCTCAACATTTCGGTTTTCCCTTTGTGAGTTTGGGGCATTTATTCATTTTTATGCAGGGCTTCTAGACCTATGATTAATCACTTCCCTCTCATCTAAACACAGCAGTTTTCCAGTATTTGTTTATTTTAATTTCCCAGCCAAGGAAAATAACCAAGGAACAAGCAGCCAAGCAAAAGCCCCAAGCAGACAAACCAATACAGGCAAACACACACAGCTCCATCCCTACTGCAACATTTTTATGTACCTGAAAAAATTTTATTCTAATCTGATGCAGCAGAGTTTAAAAGTTGCTTAGAAAATTGTCTTAATTCTTTAGAAAAATATAAATTTTTTATACTATCATCAAAATGAAGCTCTATAAAGGAAGTAACACCTTAGGTATAACTCAATATAAATATTTTAATTCCCTGAACATGGAAAGCTTAAGTCTCAAAATACATCTGCTGTGACTCCTCAGGCTAACACTGCAAGCATGAAATGAGTTGTGTTCAAGCTACTTCACCTATTTTCAAGCTATCCAATTTCTAGAAATATGACTCCAAATTCTTCTCCTCTGGTTTCCTATCTCACACCATTTTTATTTCAGAAAGCCCTAGTTCACCAAGGTGGATTCTGGATTAGCTCGGTGGAGATGAGAGTCTGGCAGAACTTGTTCAGGGTGCAAAAAACTAAGAAAGAGGTAAGTGGAGAACCTGCTCTGGATTCACAGCAGAAGGTCTGATTAGTTGGGGCTTTTGTGTTTTCATATCCATGAATCGACTTTAACAGGTTATAGGTAAATACATGCTTTGACTCCTTTTTTCTTTTGTTGCTGGAATTGTACTAGATTTATCCAGATTTTTTAGAAAGAAGATGATTTACTACATCTTCACACATTATTTCTTCATTAATGCAAATATTTGCCGATTCCAACAGCCAGACACAGTTGTAGCTTTGCACAGGGCTTGTGTTGTGTTTTCCTCACTTAAAAAGGATGGAGCCAGAGGTTTCGGATAGATGCCCCCAAGTAAATGTCCCCTTTGGGCACTTGTCACATTTGAAAACTGAGCAGAGAATTTGACCCGGCAGCCTCAAATTCAAACACTACTCAGGGACAGGATGGGGCCCTGGCCCCTGCCCCACGCAGGCAGCAAATTTGTGCTGCCCAGGTGGGGGAAAGGATGAACACCAGGGTCAATGCTCCTTCCAGCTCTTCCCATACGTGGTGGCCGTGGTCCTCACCCCAGTTCTCAGCTGCTCTGGCCTTACAGTGATTGCATCCACAGAGACACGTGAGAACATAATCCTCAGCTCCTGTTTTTTTGGCTCTCCTGTGTTAGACCTTTTCACAGGCTCCCAAATGGCTCTCATTTCAGAATGGTCTAAAGGCTGCCTTGTTTTAACACATAAAAGATAAAACATTCCAGCCACCCGTCCCACCATCCTGAAGCATCCCAGAAAGCCACAGCAGTGGCACAGCTGGAGCAGGCTGCACGATTTGGGGCTGCGTATGTTTCCTTGGGTCATGCTGCAATAGCAGACACCGAAAACTGCAGCGCTCTCGGGCTGTATTTTTGTATTTTTTGTCCATACAATTCCACATCTGCTAATTGACTGCTTGTTGACCGATTTATAAATGTAAAATCTCATTTTAACATTCACTGTCTTTGCGATTTACATTTTTTAGTCTGATATCTAGTTCCTGCTTTGAGGGCTGGCACAACTCCTGTCTTGGCAGGGTGATGAGGGTTGAATTACTTCAGACTCTGGGTTTTATCCTGCAGAAAAGTGATTAGGTGGCTTGGCCTTGTACCTTGTGCACTGCTCTGCCCTGTTCTTGAGCTTTGACAGGCCAAGAAGGGATGTAAATTCATCACAAGTTTTCTATGTCTGCTAGAAGCTAAGCTGAAACTTCACTAGCCACCTGGAAAAATCACAGGAATTGATTGTTGTATTATATTTTAACACTTTTTTTCTTGAATAATTTTCACTAAAGCCAGTGCTGACAGTTTGTGAAATTATACGGGATCTAACGAGGGCTCAGAAGAACAGAGTAAGTACGTTTCTCTATTTATGGTTGGGAAATGTTCTTGTTTTTACTCAGTTTTTGTGGAGGACAAGGAGGAAACAATGTTGTCTGAAAGGTCTGCACAGCTGCTTTCCAAGTCCTAAGTGAAGGGGGTTATGTGGACCAAATATATGGTAAAGCACATGTCCTCCCACAGAAAAAAAATGACAAGATCAGTTCACCTGATTGAGTTTTGGAAAAAAAAACTTCATTAATTTACATCATGTAGATCAAGGCAGGAATGTCTCATTGCTGTGTGTTCCACACAACACTAAATGCCCCCCTGTAGCTGTAAACAACTCTCTTAACCCAGGGATAGATCCGGCTCGTGTGTATTTCATGCTACTGCTTTGTGACGACCAAAATAAGAGGCATTAGAAGGCTTCCACTGCTTGCATAGTAAAGTTACCCTTCTACTTATAATGGAAATACCAAGCTCTACTTACTTGGAGTTTGCAGCCATCAACTTCTACTGTCTTATATAAGCTGCCTGATTTCTAGCATCAAAAAGAGCACCTTCTGGATAAGCAATGCACTTGGAAGGGATCCGTGTGTCCTTACCTCCAAAGAGGATCCCCAGTAGAGAAGTCTATGTCTGTGGGAATGCGCCCAGCACCTTCTGCCTGATCTCCAGTTGCCCCTGCATGGGCTGTCCCCAAACATTCTAGAGGTCCCTGCCAAAATTCCTTGTTCTGTAGCTATTTATTGGATATGAGGGCAAAAAGGTTGTCTATTTTCTTGAAAAACAGTATTACTTTATTCACATTATTACTCATTACAGGGCAATTTGCTGCACTTTTACATAAAGTACCTGGAGTTCAACCTTGGAAAGCATCAAAATGACAAGCAAGGGATTGCAGTGACAAGCTGTCAGTGCTCTAGAAGCACTGAGTATATGTTTAACCTAGAAAGGCATAAAGCAGGTTGAAATAGGAGAGTGAAAGTTTCTTATCTCTTTTCATGAGAAGAAAACTTTTTTCCTCTCCTTGACCCACACTATTTCCTATTGCTTATGTGTAGGAAAGGTCAGAAACTGCTTTTTTATAAATAAGTTTATAACTACGCTAGATCAAATTACTTACTGGGAAAAAATCCACTTTTTTCTAAACCTCCTTCCTAACTTTTTCATCTTCTTATATTGTTTGTATATTTAGAAACTTGCCTATGTGATAAATGCATAGTATATTGTGAATATGTAGTCTATCTTATATATAGTCTCCATGCATACGTCTATACAGTGCAATTTATCCATGTATATGTGCATCTATATTTATGTGAAGACAATTTACAAAATGTATACAATTTTATATAAATATACAAGCTTGCACACATCCACATACAAACACGCACTTTGAATTTAATCACATGTCCACAGCATTCAAAATATTGGGGCATAATACTCTGACTAAAAATCACTGGACTTGCCCCAATGGTTGCACACGCCAAACTAGAAGAATTTTCAGGTCATGGTTAATCTAGATCCAGAAAAATAAGGCATTTTCCATGTTTAGAATGAACTAAATGAACTATGAATTCAATCTCCTGTGAGTAAAGGACATGGTGAAATATATTTGTGTTCAAGACCTGAAATGTCACCAAGACATTTGGCTCACAGAATCCTGGCCCTCCTAACTCTGGGCTGCCATTGCTGTAGAGACTTCATGCATAGTTATGTGCTATTATAGGTTATAACTCAAAACCCCAGAATTCTAACTTATTTTTTTTCCAATCCATCACTATAAATCACAAATGAAGGTCCAAATTCCAAGAGCAAAATAAATCTCCAGTCAAAATAAGTCTTTTTATTTTTTTCCTGGTTAGAGATGTTATTAAAACTGACTGAGATCCACAGGATTCGAAATGGTTGAAGTTGTCAGAAAAATTGTCATTAACCTTTCAAAACCAGACACAGCTTCTGTATTTTGGGTTTTAAACAGCTTACACTTTGAGCTCATGCTAAAGAACTGATAGACCTATTGTAACTGAAAAATCAAGTGGGAACAGGTTTCTTCCAGTCTAAAGCTCAGATCCTGGAATTTCTTGCATTTGGACATGATTTAGTGGTGGATTGGTGTTGCTATGTTAGTGGTTGGACTCAGTGATCTTAGAGGTCTTTTCCAACCTAAATGATTCTATGACTCTGAGATTCTGTGTTTCTTAAAATGTCTTTAAATGTTTTCTCCAGTCAGGTCTCAGTGACATCTATAGCATTACTTTGCCACCCCCAAACAAATTCTGTAAGTGACCCTCAAAGTTATCCGTGTTTAGGGAAAATATATACAGGGAATTAACTCTTTCCAGCACAGGGTAAATAATGTATTTATGGATTAAACTACCTTTTGTGAGTTTTATCGTAGAAGTTTCAAAACTTCATTTTCAAAACAACAAAAAAACCCAACAGCAGAGGTGGCTACTACTACTATGCTAATATTTGCAAAGAAAATAGGCCAAGCAGGAAAGCTGCTTGAGGGTTTTCAGATGGCCTGGCAAATACATATTCTGTATGTCTTTCAAGCACACAATTTAATAGGACAGCAAAGGCGAAAATAAAAAAGGCAGAGAAAGCTGAGTTTAATTCCAGCTCTGACACAGACCTCCCACCTCACCTTAGACCCTCTCTACATTGCAGACTCTTGCTGCTGCTGCAGCTCACGTTTAGGGTTTTGTGCTAATCCAGCTACAATGAACATACATTTCAAGGCAGACAGATTGACACAGACACCAGTGTGTGACACAGACACGAGCATGTCTGTGGGTGAGCGTTACAGACCGTGCTGGCTACCACAGCTGTGTTAATCACAGTCTCCAAACTCGAGAGGGCAGGTACCTTGATGCCACAACCAGCTCGAGGCGCAGGTGCTGCTGCAGCCCTCCCGCGTGCTGCAGGAGTTTTCCTGCTCGCGGGAAAGCACTAGCAGAGTTTTGCATCGGACACTGCAGAGACTTAATGTTTCTCTGCCTGTTTCTCGCCGGTATGAGAGAAACAGTAGCTTGTTTTTTCACTCTTATCTTGTCTTTTACAAGTTCTGGTGACAGTTTTATTTTGTGCTTTCTTATGTCTCTCACAAATGGAAGTCTATAGAGCTAGAATAACACAAGCAGCAACCGCAAAAGTAGGAATAAATAATGAAGTACAATATTGTTACAAGTCAACCATCTGGCCAAAAAGGCTTCTTCAGTGTTTTTTCCGTTCTTGTGATTTTGATGCTCCAAGGTATTTGCTGGGACTGGCATGAGGGAGTCACTGGCAGCTGCACCAGCAGTCCGTGTTAAGACCTGGTCAAAGAAATCATAAGCCAGAAAGAGGGAGGTTTGTTTTCTCTGTCTGTAATTTGTTTTCTGTTTGTATATTTCCTTTGGGCTTTAAGGGCGGAGATCTGAACATGAGTGTTTAAAGTGAAATGTTGTTTTTCCAGTGCTCCAGACTTCCCCTAGGATCTTTACCAGTTCTTGCTTTTCTCTGGATGACTATAAGTATTATCTTTTTTGTGAAATCTCTTAGGACACCCACAAGTTCCTGCAGAGTTCAGTGGGAATGTGACTGGTAAAAAATCTTTGAAATCTACTAGAAGTCCTACTCCCATGGGGTCAGGTGGCCACCCATTTGTTATGTACTGTGTTGCTGATCAGCTTTGCCTTAAAATAGTGCACTCTGGCAGAAAAGGACTTTCAAGTATTAAAAAAATTATCTGCATTGATGGGTCTATGAAAGCAGCAAGTATTCTAAAAACCCATAGACTCAGAAGTCCATTCCTCATCCTGAGGTGGAATCAGTTTTTTAGATACCAGTCTGGTTTTAACGCCTCAGATGCTGGAGAACTCATGGCAACCATAACCCATACACATGCTTTACTATCCCTGGAGGTAGATATTTCTTTCTCTTGTCTGTAATCTGAAATTTTCTTGCTATATTTTCAGGCCATACTGTCCCAGCACAGAGAGCTAGGACAGATTATTGTCTTCCTCTTCACCACGGCCTCCTACGCGTTTGAGGACTACCACCATTTCAGTCATTTCTTTCAGACTAAACACCAATTCTTGCAATACTTTTCCTCAAATATCATGGCTTTTAGACTCTGCTCATTTAAGACATTTTTCTTCTGAAATTTTTAATATCCCATTCTAAACGTGGCTGTCTAGTTGAGGTCCTGCCAACACAAAAGAGAGCTGTAGTACAACTTTCTCTTAGAAGCTCTCCTTCAGCTTATGCAGGACTTTTTCTTCAGAACATGTCACAGGCACTTTCATTACATTCCTGATCTACCACAGCCTTTGGATCCCTTTCTCTTGCCATCTGTTGCTTCTGTAGATAGATGTAGATTTCTGCTCACATTTTAATTGAATTATATTCTACTTGAGGTTTTCCCCAGATCATTTATCTAATCGATCCACATGATTTTTCATTTGGCCTGCCTTTCTGCTCTGCAGTCCCTGCCAACTCTGGGAAAGACCTGTCTTGAATTGAATGTTCTGCTTTTGTTGCAGAGCTGATGCCTGAGGGCCTTCCTGAGTCCAGGTAAAGCTATTCCTTGGTGCAGGCTTGCTGTAACACCACTGACTCCCTCTGAGGCCTGCTGTGACTCACATTGTCAGGCTCAGAGCTTGCTCCACATACATCAGGTTTCATGGGAGGTCTCATGAGGCAACCGTCCAGCTTGCCCGAGGAACTCCTCTCTTCTCTCACAAGGTTGGAGCAGGCCAGCCCTACTCTGGGTGGCTGAAGAAGGATCTGCTGCTGGCCATGCTCTTGTTCCAACATCTGAGATCAATAAGCTATTTGATGCACAAGTAAAGGGACAGCAGCCATTCGCACTCATCCAGATAGCAGTTTTGCATGGTGTTGAATGCTGGCACCTGCTGCTTGAGGTTTTCACACCTTCTATCTTGCTTTAAAGGGAATGTTTTCTTGCCTTTTTTGCTGTGTTGGAAATGCACACCAGTTCCTGGGGAAACCAGCTGAAGCCCCACACTGGATTGTGAACCCCTTGTTTCATTAATGAGCAGTTATTTACACATTGAGTAGCTCCACTAAAATTAAAGTACTTTTTTGTGTGTGTGACTTATTCCACCTTGATTGGAGCAAGGTCTGACTTATGACAAATATATAAATAAAGAAAAATGGAAGAGGTTTCTTCTTTGTTCTACCCGAATGTTTCAATTCTAGTTATTTTAGGAGTCACTGGCAATAGCAACACACGAAAAAAAAATAGTCCAGATTTTATTTTCTTCAGGTTCTTTTACAGTGGCCATCCCTTCCCACACTGCCCAGTTTCAAGGCACTGTTATTAACTGCATTGCTAATTCACAGTGTTTTGCATGAGAAGACTCCTGTCAGCAGCATTGTTACAGGAATGCATCACAAAATTTGATTTTTTTCAAGGCTTCTCTTTACAAAGCAGCTTGAATTTGCATTTCCAGCAGCACAGTAGAAATGGAGGGGCAAACTTGTAATATTTATCATCACCCTCCAACTGAACCTTTCTCATTTGTCAAACTGATGTAGCTCCATCCACTTTCCAGAAAGAATTTGCTAATCTACAGGTCTTTTAGACCACCAGAAAAGTCCTAAAAGGCTTAGATTCTAAAGCACGATTAAGATGAAGTATTAATGCCTAAATCTCAAACTGCTGTCATAAATCCTTGCTCAGCTGCTGCCTGAGTTCACCAGGTGCCTAAAGTTGCCAGAGCATCCCTTTGCTTTTCTTTCAGCTGATGAGCTCACTTTTGAAACTCACACTTGGCAGCAGCAGCAATGCAGCATTTCATGCAGCTCCTAATGCAACCCTTGCACTCGGAGTATTTACTGCCTGTGCAAAGCAGGGAAAGGCTGTCTCCACTCTACGTGGAGTGCAGACAGCCTTCCGTGTTTGCCTTCTCCTTTGAGTGATGAGGAAGATGGGGAGGCAGAAACACACAGTGTGGGAGCTACAACCAGCTGCCACTGAGCCTTCTTCCAGGTAGTACTGGTGACGGTAAGAAGGACTGACGGACATTTCCCTGGTAATAACGATGCCAATCGGCTTCATACATTGTCTTAATCTTCCTGCAGTTTCTGGGACAGAGGATTTTCTTGTACAGCAAATAGATAAAAAAATACAATATCATCTCTCTTTCACCACTGGGGGAACATGGAAAACAAGATAGTTTGCTGATGAAGTAATGATTAAAAGGAGACAGTGGTGTCACTGTCAGTATAACATTTTCCTCACTAGAAGTTGTGTGAGCTGTGCACATATTTCTCATGTTGTGTGTGGTATCATCCCATCTTGCTTTTCTCCTGTGTAACAGCTGTGTCTTTCAGGGTGGACGCCACTGACTGGCCCCATCCCAGTGTGACTAACTCCACAGAGGGCTACAGAGCCTGTGGTGTGCATCACTCCATTTCTGAGCTGCTTTCTTCCTTAAAATTTTGTAATCTTCTGCCGTATGTATTGAAAGCCATTAATCCATCATGTTCTACACTATTTCTCTGTGCCCTCTATAAAACTTGACTCTAAGGGAACTAGCATAAGATACTTGTCCCTACCAATACTTTTCAATCGTTTTGCCATTCTGCACACCTTAAATTGAGGCCAGAAGCCCTATTAAGATGTTACATCTCTGGCCTGGTTAGCTTTTAACAAATCTAGATCATTTACTGGCAGAACAGACTATACAAGTATTGCCACAGAAAATGAAAAGGTAATTTAAGGCATGGGATTCAATAAGAGCTAAATATAGTACACTGATATATTTGTTGAGGAAAAATCTTTGCAACAAACCTGTGTTTGTTCCCCTATGACCCGTCTTTGAGGATTCTTGATTTGGCAGCAGACTGTGATCTATGTGAGAATTGTCTTTTGTCTTTCTAGAGTGCCACACACTGATGACTTTCTTGATGAAATGTTTATAATCATTCTGATGAGGTGAGGAAATGTTTTCCTCAGATTCCCTCATATTTTTTGGGAATACAAAACAAAGCAAAAATAGTTTTCATCATTCCCTGTTTCTATGACATGTTCGTGCAGATGTTCAGTAATAGATTTATGCTGCTTTAATATTTAACTTTTTACAGCTGTAACACAGAGCAGTGTCTTAGAAGCATTTTAGAATTTTAATCTTTCATTGTGATGGGAACTGGCTGCATTATCAATGTGGAGGCCTGACCCTGGCTGCTGTGGCCCTCTGCTTTAGTCAGTTGGTTTGGCAGGGTTCCTCACAAGGCGTGTATGTCATTTTTGGTGTGAATTTTGTGTGGTGGTGTCTGCTAGCTAGGTGTTAGCTCTGTATGTTCTTGTTTTTTCCACCTATTTTTATGAATTACAAATCACTCAACTTCAACCGAATCCTTGTTTGCAAACGACAAACCCTATTCTGCTCCCACAGGCACTGAACCTTCTGCTCCCATCACTCCATTTTCAGTATCTTTGTTGCAGCACCAGCCTGTCCTGATCTGTGCCAGCACTACCCACCCTGCAACCTCCTGGCCCTGCTCTGCTGTTGTCACCTCATTCCAGAAGACCACTGTTTTCTTACCCTTCACTGACTTCTGGCAAAGTCAGAAGGAACTGAAGGTAAGCACACAGATGAGCTGGCAATCTAGGCAGCATGGCTTGAGCCAGCTTTTCGGGTGTTTTATGCTCCCTTTGAACCAGCTGCATTACTTTCTAGGAAATACTTCCTCCCCACACATGCCCCACCATGTGATGACTCTTACCAGAAAACTTCTCTTGGTATTTAAAAAACATGTAGTTGTGGTATTTAGTGACATGGTGTTTTGGTTTGGCCTGGCCAGATTTCAGCGGCGGGGGGGAAGCTGCAGGGTGGCTTCTGTAAGAAGCTGCTAGAAGCTCCCCAGGTTTGATAGAGCCAATGCCAGCCGGCTACAAAGAGGGACCCGCCGCTGGCCAAGGCTGAGCCTATCAGTAAGGTGATAGCAGAGGAACGCCTCTGTGAAAAACATATTTAAGAACGGGAAAAAGAACTGCGCCATAACAGCTGGCACAGAGATGGAGGAGTGAGGATCTGTGCAGACACCAAGGTCAGTGAAGAAGGAGGGGGGGGAGGATGAGCTCCAGGCGCCGGAGCAGAAGGAGTCCCCCGGGTCCGTGGTGAAGACCATGGTGAAGCGGGTTGTCCCCCTGCAGCCCATGGGCGAGGTGCAGAAGTCCACCGTGAGGATCACCGCATAGATGTCCACCGAGGACTCCACGCCGTGTGGGTGGATGCCTGAAAGGGGACTGTAGCCCGTGGGAAGCCCGCATCAGAGCAAGTCGCTGCCGGAGCCTGTAGCCCGTGGAAGAGAGGAATGCCCACGCTGGAGCAGGTTGGCTGGTGGGACTTTTTGGGACACTGCGGGTGGCCCATGCTGGAGCAGTTTCCCCCGAAGGACTGCGCCTCAGACTCACGAGGGGTGGGCTGCCCCTCGTGAGGTGTCTCACATCGGGCAGTTTGTGATGAATTGCCCTTCGTGGGACGACTCATGCGGAGAAGAGAGTGTGAAGCTTGTCTCCCGTGAGAGGGACCCCACAATGGCCCTGGGGAAGAGTGAAGAGTCCTCCCCCGGAGTGAAGAAGCGGTGAAACCAACGTCGGATGAACTGACCGCAGCCCCTATTCCCTGTCCCCCTGCGCCGCTCGGGGGGAGGAGGTGGAGAAACCGGGATTGATGTTAAGCCTGGGAAGAAGGGAGGGATGGGGGGAAGGTGTTCTGTTTAAGATTTGTTTGCTCTTTCTTACTTCTCACTACTCCTCTCTGATTAGTTCTTTTAATAAATGTACCTAATTTCCCCAAAACTGAGTCTGTTTTGCCCGGGACGGTAAATGAGGGTGATCTCCCTGTCCTTATCTCAAACCCCGAGCCCTTGGAGATATTTTCTCCCCCTGTTCAGTAGTGAAGGGGGGAGTGAGTGAGCGGCTGTGTGGGTACCTGGCGGCCGGCCAGGGTCAACCCACGACACATGGTTTAATGGTGGACTTGGAATTGCCAGATTTACAATTGGACTCGATGATCTTAAAGGTCTTTTCCAGCTTAAATGATTCTATGATTCCTAGATCTGAAGAGCAAAAATGCCTTTCCAGAGGACTCAGGGAACAAGAATAAAATGTTTACTTCAGATGCTATTCCGACTCGTTTAAAAGGTCATTAGCACACAACAGAGAAAACCTAACAACGGTTCTCTTTTTAATGGTTTTTTTTTCTGGAGAAATTATATGTATCAACCTCAATTTGTAGATGGAGCATTTAAGGAAGCAAATTTAGGTAGCTGTCTTGAGGTTCTTTAGTTCACACCAATTAATACTGAGAAAGGAATCACAAGTTCAAGTAAAACTGTATTCTTCTTTTCATGATCTCTACCGGCACAGATAATTAGGTAAATGGTCTCAGGAGTAAGGCAGGTCACATTAAGATGACTCAGTTCAGTTCCTGTAGATATCTGATATGTCTTTGTATGCAACAAAAGCCACAGTCCAGGTAGGAGCCATGGATGGAAGCACTAGTTAGTCCCCAAACACTCTGGGTCTCTTAAGCATCCTGCATATCTAAGTTTATACAAAGCTATTGTGCTATAAGCACTCATACAGTCCTACAGCTAAGGACCTACTATGGACTTCAGAAACGCTTGACCAAAAATCCTAAATCATACATAGAATCATAGAACAGTTCAGGTTGGAAAAGACCCTTGGGATCATCAAGTCCAACCATTAACCCTACACTACATGTTCACACCTAAACCATATCACCCAACACCACATCTAAGCGACACTTAAACACATCCAGGGATGGCGGCTCAACCACCTCCCTAGGCAGTCTGTTCCAGTGTCTGACCACTCTTTCCGTGAAGAATTTCTTCCTAATGTCCAGTCTAAACTTGCCCTGTTGCAACTTGAACCCATTCCCCCTGGTTCTGTCCCTAATGACCTGTGAGAAGAGACCAGCACCAACCTCTCTACAATGTCCTTTCAAGTAATTGTAGAGCATGATGAGGTCCCTCCTCAGCCTCCTCTTCCTTAAACTGAACAGTCCCAGCTCCCTCAATCACTCCTCATAAGGTCTATTCTCCAGGCCCTTCACCAGTTTTGTCACCCTCTTCTGCACTTGCTCCAACACCTCGATATCCCTCTTATCCTGAGGTAATACATAAAAGGACTAGGCAAGCACTGGAGGAGAGCAAGGGTCTTCTCGTATGTAGGGTAGGTCTGTGTGTAACATGTAAGAAACCTGGTTTACATTCCTGCCCTATCTAACTAGGTGCTTTCAACCGAGGTTCTCCCTTCTATACCTTAGGTATACTAACTTTTCAGGTATTTAACATATATACATTCTAATCATTTCCATTATTTTTGTTGCACCACGTGTAGATACTCACCAGAGCAGTAACCTGAAGGGGCATTTAAATTCCACCTCCTCCTCCTGAAATTAAATCTTCAGTAGCTCCGAGTTTTCTCAAGAACAGTTCCAGAAGTGCCTCATTCACCCCACGGCTGACTGACATGGAGAATAGCTCAGGTTCAGTGCCCCTAGATGTTTTTTATCCCAGTGTTGCAAGCCTGAAGTACCTTTAGGCTTTAGCCCTTAATCTGTTTTGTCCGTTCATTCTCCACAGACATAATGAAGCACCTACTTCAAAGCCACAAGGTGTTCTGAAGAACAATGCATTCTTCAGTGCTTATGAAGAACTCAGTTACTGTAATAATGGAGATAAAAGTGGACAGAGAGGTAGTTATTGTAGAGCCATCTACCCCAATAGCACAGGGCACTGCGTACATGTTAAAAAGCACTTTAATTTATTTGAGGGCAAAAGAGGTTGAAACTATACTGACTGAAAATTCTAGCACACCTTCCTGGCAGAGAGAGCTATTGCAAAGAATCCAGTTTCATATTTGAGTAGGTTAGCTTGACATGGTTTCTGGGTATCAGAGAAAAAAATGTATACCGATCAGCTACAATAAAAGATACTTAGGAAGCCCTTAGAAGAAAGTAAGTTAGACTGACAAAGCAAACACCAGGGTACTTGAAATCTCAAAAGTGGACTGTGAGACATTAAATTTGTCATGACTGAAAACTGTAGTTAGAAATTTGAAAGTCTTAAAACAATGCTAAGAAAAAAATACTGAGTTTTGCTGATTTTATTAACTGAAGACGTGTAAAGAGTGGGATTTTTGCATGGATTAGGCTCAGAAACAATAAAATTGCTTCCGAATAAATCCTCTTTCCTTTGAATAGTGATAAAGGATTCAAAAATTTAAGTCACAGACTCAATGTCCATAGATAAAGATAAATGTGACATAGTTTGTGCTTCACGTTGTTGAATGTACAAATTGAGAACTCAACAGGATGACATGATTCGTGACATCACAGCAACAGGCAGCCAGTTAAGAATAATTAGCTGTGTGTTACTTGTTATGAAAACGGTGACTGAGCCTGAAAAGAGTTCTAAAAAAAATCTCTGGAAGATGGTATGGCAGTGGTTTTGTTCCCCACCTCTTGCAGGGCCTTGATGAAATATAGACGAGCAATGTGCTTTGCAGACAGACTCCCAGGCATGATGTACTATCCTTAACTGTAAATATCTCTTCAAAGATGTCATGATCGGGCGATTTGCCTACTGGAAGAGGACCCTTCTGTTTGCATATTTCCATACCAGTGGGTGGAGACCTGAGGGTCCAAATTGTAAGTCTTAAATCTACATTGTGAGTAAGACTCCAACAGGTTAACTCAGCCCTTCTTCCACCTGAGACTTCATGATTTACTTCAAGCTGTCATGGAAGGCTGCACAGAGTAGCAATTGGGTCTCATGGGTCCCACCCAATGAAGAATGAGACACATCTTTAGGCACCTAAGACAGAAATACATCTCAACCCGAAGTTAAATCTAATTGTTAAAGCGCTTAAATGTTCTAAGGTCTTATGAAACAATCAGATTTAGGGATATGAAAAAATCCTGAGTAGTTTTATAATTACCATGCAGAAATAAATCAGCAAAGTCAAAGAAGAGCAGAGCTGAACAAGTCACCTGTACCACATGATACGCCATGTCTTGTTGGCTTTTAGTGAACAACGCCTCTCTCCATTACAATGCTGCGGAAGGGTGGGTGTCAGGTAAATAATGATAATTTAGGTACCTTGCAGCTTTAATTGCAGCATTTTTAGGAGTCCATAAACCTTATCACTGTGTCCTGCTGTGGGTGAAGGAGATGTTTGCTTGCCAGATGCATAGCAGGCCACAGAAACACAAAGTGACAATGAAAAATTAGTTTGTAAAAGATATCATTCATTGCTCCTTAGCTTATTTTATTTGACTACTATAAATTATTGCTGGACAATAGCTTCTGAAATTATTGCCAAGTGAACAAAGTGGGTGCCCTATGGATGCTCTGGAAAGCTCATCCGCTGGCTGACAGTGATGCACAGAGCCACAGTCTGGCAGCAAAACGAGAATGAGAGGAGCATGTGTGTTTTAAGGTCAGTGGCATTTAATGAGCCACAAATCTAGTTTGATTTCCACGTTCTCCTTCTTCTGTCTCATATGATATAATGTGATGATTTCAAGCATTTTTCTTAGCCTTCAAATAATACTTCCTCTGGAAGGAAAAGAAAGAGAACACACCTGACAAACTGAAATTTGCCGGAAATGTTGTTATCAGAGCACCCTGGCCATGTCACTCTGTGCTGCTGGTCGTTTCCTTACTGACTGAAACTGCAAGAGCTGCCCTTGTGTACACAGGTGAGAGTGTGGACAAGCCAGTATTGGTTTGAGCAATACTTGATGAAGTATAACTGCTGCCCCCCCCAGGAACTACTGGAATTGCTTTGATTAATACCTGTTTCACACGAGATGTCTTCTGGGAATGCTGCCTCAGCGGAAGAATTCCTTCCCTATGGCAAGCTACCTGGACATACAGCTGAACACTTCAAACAGATCATCGAATGTAAGTTACAGCTACGGTGCACGCTGGAGATAGAGATGAACAAATGGAGATAGAGACGAACAAATGGAAAGTTTCATGGTTTATTTGCTTGAAGGGGTTGCATTTTTGCAGGGTCCCTCATGTTTGACTCACCATATCGATGTCACACAGCTCACTAGGCAGAGACAATAACATGGTCTTGCTGGCAAATCAGTCACGTATGCAATACCACATACTTTTTTCACTGAGGGCAAGTCATTTTTCAGTGCCTGGACAAAGCATCTTGTTATGTTTGATTCCTTGAACAGAAATCCTTAAGGGTTCTTCTACTTTGTTTTGAGCATCTCAGGTTTCCTGGGTTTGGAGAATAATTTTGTAGAACGACTCTAAACTACTCGATGGTCTCGGACTGAATGACCTGAGTATTTTTAAAGAGAGAACCCCCAGGAACACTCGGCTGGCAATACAGATAAACACTTTATGCGGCAAACCGAGAAAATTTGTTTTGCAAAGACTCTTATGGGCATGAAATGTGTCAAGGGTGAGTGAGAAGGTAAATCTAGCACTAGGGACAACTCGCATAAAATATGTGAGAGTGGTGCTGTCCTTCTAGTTCTTCATAGGAGTCATTGTTCAGGGCCCAGTGTGAGGCTATGGAGTCTCATCTCATGCACCATGCATGGGGTCAAAATTGTCTTTCTGGCTTAGGTTCTCATTTGGAAGGAAGAAGGTGGGCACATCTTTGGAAATGGCAGGCAATATTAGCAGGGACCTATCGCCAGCCATGAGCTAGAGAAGGGGGTGCAGGTGGCAGAACTGAATTATTTTAGCCCGTGCTCATTTATTTAAGTGTTGATTTATTTAAGTGCTGGTTCTTGTCTGAGTTTTTTTTTTGCATAGCCACGCATAAGTATTTTTCTGCTCCCTTTAGCTGCCTCCTCATTCTTAAGCTTCCCAGACACAGTTTTAAGACAGGAAGGGTTTTCTGAGACAGTTTTAAGACTTGCAGAGGGATGTAATACTTGTACTTAAACAATTAACGTGGTCAGTAAATACAGACAAGCATTCGCTCTCAGACTCTGTCAGGACTGAAACAGAAGCGGTGACCTTCACACCACGCATGGTTCAGAAACAGTTATTCTTACTTGAGAGGAATTATGTTAATTTTCTGAGTGCTTGGGTGGGCATTACGATTTGCTCTGAAGTGTCAGGTGAAGGTGAGACAGTTTGTTGTCCTTATTCATCTCCTCTACACAGAAGCAAAGAGAACTCATAGTAAAAGCAACAGTACTCTCTACTGTAGGTGGTCCTGCTCTGGCAGGGGGGTTGGACTAGATCATCTTTGAGGTCCCTTCCAACCTCTAACATTCTGTGATTCTGTGATTCTGTGAAGTAGTATTACAAGATGCCACATGCAGAGTGATGTTAGCAAAAGAAGCCCTAGTCTCTGGCTGCTTGTTCCTCCTTCTATCCCCCCCCTCAGCTTGGCCATTTTTAAAGTTTTGCTCATCTGTTTTAGGAAGTAAACTGGATCACAAAAGTAAGAGGTTTGGGGATTCTTTTTTCAGTCAAGTGCAAAGTAAAAGGAGAATCCAGTCCATAAAATATAATGACGTAACAGGTGTCATGATTGTTCTAAATTAGCAATTATGAAGGGGAGAAAGGCATCAGGTAGAAAAATGTTCTGGCAAGGCTAAGCACAACCTAAGTCCATTTCTTAAATATGCAAGAGATAGAAGAAATGCTAATCATAGAATGGCTTGAGTTGGAAGGGACCTCAACGATCATTTAGTTCCAGCCCTTCAGGCATGGCCAGGTTGCTCAAAGCCTCATCCAACCTGGTCTTGAACACTTCAGGAAAGGGACATCTACAACTTCCCTGGGCAACCTGTTCCAGTGTTTCAGCACCTTGACAGTAAAAAATTGTGCCATTTAGCTTTTTTTTTTTCAAAAAACCATGTATTTGTAAAAACAATAATATGCCCCTTCAGCCTTTGTTTAATTGTGTTAAAGAAAAATTAATGGCTTCTAGTTTCTGACCTATGAAAGGCTCTCCATTCCCTAGATAAACTTCATAATTCTTTCCCGTCATGGTGAAAATTTAGTTCTCATCCCAGATGATGGCAATGCCTTGTACACTGGCACATAGATTGCAACTGATACTGAAACTGTCTGCTTTTTCATACGCTCTGAAACACCCTTTGCTTTTTACGCCATTAAAGCACATTACTGGATTGGTAAAGTGTGACTGTGTAATACTCTGAAGTCTCTCTTCTGGCCAATGTGCTTCTAATTTCTGCCATATTTTTGTGTGCCTGAGCTTCTTATACCTAAGTCTATTTTTCTGCTAGTAAAATTTCTTTCTGTCCTTAAGGTATTTAGCCTCCCGTATTCTGACAAATCATTCAGGATACTGATAAAAAACATACTGAAATGGCTCGTTCAGGAATTTCACCTTTAGTCCTCCTTAATCTCTTATTTATTGCTGTTGATGTTCAGTCCATAAAGTCTCCACTTCAGTCAGTTCTTGATAATTTTCTACCCTGTGATCTGATCTCCGTCTTTTCCAGGTTAGAGGCTGTTTTGTGGCTCCATATTGTCTTGACTATGATGACTGTCTGAGCCAGCAGATTTTGATGCAAAAGTGATTACAACAGTCTACACCTCAAATCAGCCTGCCTGTAGCAGGGCATCATTTTCATGCTGGGGTTTTCTCCTCGATCCTCCGTCTCTCTGCTGGAACCAGAGGGTGAAGGAACACACCTGTGGAGTGGGGAAAGGGCACAGCTTTCAGCTGCCGTTCAGCTCCGTTTGCCAAAGCTGAGGCTGAGAGGAGCCGTTCGGGGCTGGTTTTGGTCAGCGAGGTGCCCGTGATCCCCCAATACGACTGTTGAGAGCTGTGAGGAGCCTTCATGCTACAGGAGAGGAGTCGACAAGTCAGGGTGACCCTGGCAAGCAGGAAGCTGGAGGGAAGCCGACCTTGCACAGAGCAAAACTTGGGAAAGGCTCCTTTTACTTGGTTTTGTTCATGCTTTTTCAGCACTGATCCAGGGTCTGCCTCCAATGATTTCTCTGCATCACTTTGTTCCACATCTGCTGTGCAGAAATTATGTTGTGGGTACGCTCTACTCATAACAAATACCACGTCCCTTGTGCTCCTATGAAATTGTTCTCTCTTCAAGCCTAGAATCTTCAGTTACAGATCCACATGGTCTTTAAAGTCCCTTTTATTAGTCAATAAAATAAAAAATTTATTAGGAAACTGCATACACAGATTTATTCGAGTGACTGAAGTGCACAGTCTGTTTCACAAGGAAAATACAGAACACAGTGACCTGAAAAGCTTTGTGTTGGTAGCCAGTAGATCCTCATGGCAAAACATCAGACAGAGTGGGTGGGTTTTTTTCCCTCCATATTGTTAATACTTTATTACCTATTGCAGTTCCTCTCTCAAGCAATAACAGAAAGACAAAATGATGAGTCTCATCAATTTTAAAGTGGTATCCAACTGCTATTTCTGTTAGAATGGTTTCTATTAATCCTCTTTTATCATTTTTTTCTCATTTCAAGTTGTGCTCAAGTCATGCTCGTGTAAACAGTGTTTGTTCTGAGGTTAAGAAAAGCACTGAGCAATGATCTGTGTATGACTGTACAATCCTTCAAAGGCACTGCCCTCCCTGAACTAAAATCAGCTGTAACCCCCTTCCCCACCCAACCAAGACTGGCAGGAAAAATATTTGCTGGGTCTTGTCCCTAGTTTTTTTGCCGGATGGTTAAACGTGTGATAAGAGGGTTTCTTATCCTCTTCATCTCTTCTACAACTGTGTTGTCTACATCACACTTTAACCCTGAGGCATTAATCTGCTGCTTTATAGAGGATGTTCAGGAAGTAGAGTTGGCAAAAAGTAAATGTCAAATGTATTTGTCCTACCTACTTACCGAAGCAAGGTCAGAGAAGGACGAGAAAGCGATTAATTTATATGGTCTGAGAAAACCGAGCTGCCACTATAATTCATTTGGTTTATGTGTTATTTTTTAATTATATGACTATAAGCACCTATGATTTGAAAATAAAGATGGTTGTAAATGCAAAGTCAAGGCACCTGAGGAGTCAAGTACCTTGACCAAAGCCCATCTGTTTGTACTGGGAGATAAGACCCTTCCCTGGCCTCTTTCTAATCCCAGCCCCTTTTCTAACCACATGGTCTATGAAAAGTGCATAATTTTGAAAACTATCTTTTCATTTGAGCCCTGCTATCCTTTAAATGTACTTTACTTATGTGCTACCATTACATTTTCATCATGTTTCGGTAAGTCCATAACTCTTCTGCATTGTCAGTTCATTCCCTAGGGCTGGCTGACTGATTCCTTGGGGGAATTTGTGTTTCTTTCTGCACTCAAGACAGGGTGCTACCACACAGGCCTTTTGCAAGATCTTTCGAGCCTTCCTCCTGCACCTCACTTGCCAATTTGTAAACCCATCCTGTTCCTTTTGGAACACGTGATGAGCCAGCTGGGCTTGGCAAAGCCCTGCCTTTTGGGATGACACCACTCAGGTTGCGTCCAGAGCAGTCTTGCTATGTGAGACACTGCACACAGCTTCTGTCCTCACGTTTCCCCTTTTATAGAAAAACATAGTTTCCAGAGATGTATGCAGCACCCTGACCTCTCACAGGGTAAGACTAGAGGATTCGTTGTATATCTGTTTTTTACCTCAAAACTAGATGAACAAGCAATGGCTGATTTATTTTTGGAAAGAACAGCAGGGCTGCTTTTTTCTTCAATAAAACCTTAATGTCAGTCTTGACTCATCACCTCTTGGCTACTGACATGTACTTTTGTCTTTTCACTAAATTTCATGTAGTTATCAGATTTGCCAGTCTGATGACCTTTAGGGGATCTAAACTTAATTTCTAAATGACTCCTCAGTACATGCTGCTGCGCAGGTTGTTATCTGTAACACAGGCTTTGTAGAGAATTCAGGTCTGAGAGGTATAACTAACCTCTGAATTTTATGTTTGGTTTGAAAGCTTTTAACTATTTTAAAACTTAAAAAAAAAAAAAAGAAACAGACTGGTAAAGATTTGGAAGGAGAAACTTAGTTGTTTTTTTTTCTTTCCTATTTCTAGATCATTTTCAGTTACAGTACATAAGTAGCATAATTTCATCTTCATTAAAGAAAATAAAAACTCCAGCAAAGGAGAAAATAATCACTTGTCATTTACCTTGTTAATATTTTTCAGCATCTCTTAAAGACATATGAAAATTCTTTGAGATTACCCAACACTGAGATAAGCACAACCATCCTGTTTCTGTTCACTCTGCACAGCAAAGATTTTTGAAATCACTTTGTCCTTAGTTGATGCATGCATTTATTTTCATGTATAATAAATCAGAAATTCAGTGAGTCACAGATAAAGTGACTTTAGATACACCATCGTCATCAGAGATAATGCAGATCTATCACCTCTGGTTGGGGGAATGACCAAGTAAAGGGGTGACATCACTGCTACACAACATTTAAAATTATTGTGCTTTGATGTAATTTGGATACATAGTCTACTGTATCCAAGAACTGAATACGCTTTTTTGCTTCCATCAGTGTCAGTGATCAGGCATCTTTATTTCGTAAGGGCTTGGAGATATTCTCTTTCCTCATCTTTGTGCCTCAGCAGAATCCAGGAATGTGGACATATTCGAAGATAGATGAGCTTTCAGGATTCAAGAGGGAGTCCTCTGTATGAGAAAGAATAAGACTGACCCCATGAAAAAAAAACATTTTGCGTATGTACCAAGTCATACACATTGGGAAACAGCAACAGCAGCATGTATCGATACATACAAGTGTTGAAAGCAGAAATCACACACAGAGTAGATAAGCATGTTATTGGACTAGATATCTTCTCAGCAGCATCTGAACCATGATAACCTGGGAGGGGTTAACTGGGAATGATGAAACAACAGAGCAGATAGCACTGTTATGCTATAACACTGTTCTAAATGGTGACCATGCAAAAAAAAAAAATGTATTTCAGTGCAAGAGGTCAAATAAAATGTCTGAAAACTAAGAACACAGGTTATACATCCAAGTTTTAAAAGACTTGCTTTTGGAAAGCAGAAATTTGGGCTGTCACTAGTTGAGATTGCAATCAGACCCAAAGGTCACAGAGCAGAGCTTCATGTTAGTTTGACTCATCTCAAAACACACATTTGATAGTTGTCGCACATAATGTAAATTTGTGAACATTATTATTGTTATAATTTTCTAATTTACTCAGGAGTCTACAAGAGGCAAAGCAGAGGGAAGCTTTTTTAAAGTGCACTTATTTTTTTAAACTTGTTAAACAAGTAAGAGAAATAAAATAAATTACCCACTACTTCCAACTAACCATTTAAGAAACTCAAAGAACAAATAGAATTTAAGCTGTACAAGTATTTTCCCAGCATTGCTCTGATTTGGAAGGCAAAAAATAAATGACACAAATGATAACAAGAGTATGATTGGAAATACCCCTTAAAATGTCAGACCAAACTGAAGACATGTAGAATCATAGAATCACAGAATCATAAAATGTTAGGGATTGGAAGGGACCTCGAAAGATCATCAAGTCCAATCCCCCTGCCAGAGCAGGAACGCCTAGACTATGCCACACAGGAACGTGTCCAGGCAGGTCTTGAATGTCTCCAGAGAAGGAGACTCCACAACCTCTCTGGGCAGCCTGTTCCAGTGTTCCGTCACCCTCACTGAGAAGAAGTTTCTTCTCCAGTTTAAGCGGAACCTCTTATGTTCCAGTTTCAGCCCATTACCCCTTGTCCTATCAGTGGTTGTCACCGAGAAGAGCCTGGCTCCATCCTCGTGACACTCACCCTTGATATATTTGTAAACATTAATGAGGTCACCCCTCAGTCTCCTCTTCTCCAAACTAAAGAGCTCCATTAATACCTTTATTCTCTTTTTCTACATATAAACTGTATATTTTATCTATAATTCATGATTTGTTTTCAGTAAATTTGTGTTGAAAAAGTAAATATTTTTTTTTCCAATAGGTGTACAAAAGTTATTCAAGCTGAAGAAGATCATACAGCCCATGTCCACGTGTTTGAATGAATTCAGAGGAGAGCCGTAAAACCAATACAAGGATTGAAGATTATAATATTATTTTCCTTCTTGAAAAGAACATTGAGAAATGGTTTGGATCCTGCTCTGTAAATATTTTCCCGTGGATTTTGTAGGACATATTTAATAAAGACATAACAAAATGCTATTTCTTGATGTTAAGAAGAAGTTTTTTACAATGAGGGTGGTGAAACCCTGGCACAGGTTGCCCAGGGAACTGGTGGAGGCTCCATCCCTGGAGACATTTAAGGTCAGGCTGGATGGGGCTCTGAGCAACCTGATCTAGTTGAAGATGCCCCTGCTCACTGCAGGGGGTTGGACTAGATGAGCTTTAATGATCCCTTCCAGCCCATTGAGTTCTATGATTCTGTGATTCTGTGATTCTGTGTTTCTGCGATCCTATGTTAAAGATGGGAAATTTCACTGGGAAATACAGAATAAGACCAGGATGGTAAATTTACCACCATTTAGCCTTTAAAGTAAGGCCA
This sequence comes from Trogon surrucura, assembly GCA_020746105.1. NCBI lineage: Eukaryota > Metazoa > Chordata > Aves > Trogoniformes > Trogonidae > Trogon > Trogon surrucura. The sequence continues at coordinate 15,481,744 of CM036617.1, read as the reverse complement.
TTTTTTTCTAGAAGATTTATCTTCTGAAGTTCTGTGTCCAATATATATCCACAAAAGCATGTGTGCCAGCTACCTTAGGTTAAGTAACGCTTGTTAAACTGTTAAAGACATGTTTCTAAGCTTTTGTCATCAATATAACAACTTATATCAGTTGTTAGGTTTGGGGGTTGGAAAAACTCCTTCCTCAGAGCTCAGATCTCAGGGTACTTCTGTTTTCCTCTGTGCTTCATCTTTGATGAGCAAGGTACATTTCATTTGTTGTTTAGATATCCCAGATTAGCAGTCCCCATATTGTCAGCCAGTAGCACACAGTTCTTCACCCGAGCGATTGCAATTTTAGTCTGTGTAAGTCTTTACAAAAGGATATTTGTACAAAACTTCGTGACTTACAATAACATAGTTCAGAGTAGAAGGTGCAGTACTCCCTCCCGGATGAAAACTGTGTGTGGTGAAAGACTTCTACATGTTGTGCTGAACAAGTAGATTTGAGTAAGAAGGTTAAGAAATGGCTTAGGGCATATTTTCAAGGGGTAGCATGACATTTATAGTTAATGAAAGCCAGAACAAATATTTTTAAATTCAATGTATGAGAAAATATAAAAATAAATGAGGGTGTACTGACCCCACCTCTTGTTGCTCTTTCCAGCTACCTTGAAAAAGAATGGGAATATTTATGAACAGCAATACACCAGAGAAATCTTAGAATAAGTAGCTAATTAATAACCACTGCTCAGCCTCAAAGTACAGTATTTGTCATCATGCCCTAGTTCCAGTAAACCGTGTTTAGGCATCAGCTACTCATAACTCAATATTACTCCCCCCAAATATGTTTGCTATCCTGTCTAATCATTAGCCGAGTCCTTGCTCTTCCATCTAATATTTCAAAAAACATAACAGAATAAGCTAGAAATAATAGTGCAGCTGTGAAAGTTTTTAAATCTTTTATTACTCAAAAGGACGTGATTAATTTAAAGCATGTAGTTTTAAAACAAGCAAAGCATTTGTGTGTGGTGAAAAAAAAGCAATGCACTTGTAAAGTTTTGTATTAACACGGAAAAAGGTCTTTGTCTAGAGTCATCTAAACACTGAATCAGCTGAGCCCATGCAGGTTATGCAGCAAATGCTGAAGATCTGAGGAGCAGCGTAACATTAACATGAACGGGGGATATTGCTGTGACTGAATCTATCGTCAGAACTGAGGCTGAACCCCCCGGCAGTGAATCTGTATTTCACATAATCCTATTGAAAAAAAAAAGTCTGCAACAGGAAAGTTTATGCTTCTGTCATCATCCTGTTCAGGCACAGAAAAACCTATGAGAGGCCCCCAGCTGATGGATTAACTCTGTGCTCATTCTTTTCTCTTGAGAAAATAGTTCATCCGACCAGCCCTAGAGCATCTTCTGTAGGAACACCCAATGGGCAAATTTTGAGGGTAAACTGAATTACCTCCAAATTACATTGACTGTTTGACTCTATCTCCATCACCTATTCAGGGGAACTTGGCCACCTCGTTTATCTATAGCTATCTACTTACATACATCCACATCTTGGTATTTTGATAGCAAAATGAACCCCATTCAAGCAGTTCAGTTAAAGAACAGAGTATTCTCGTAAGGTCGAAAGGCACCAGAATAGGTTTGGATAAAATGGACAGTGCAGAATTTGTCTAAATCTGTTCAGTTTCTGAAGGGGAGAAGAGGATGCACAGGGTGTGGGTCAGGCAGGCCAGGGAAGAATTAACAAGCTGATACATGTGTTAAACTGTCAGCCTCCAAAAATTCAAAGAAAAATGCAATTATCACTATCCAGCAACTGTATTCAGCCCTGGACAAATTCTTCGTCAGGAGGAAGAGAAAATGAATGCTGTCATAAATCAGAAGACTGGTCTGGTCTGCATGTATCAGGCTGGTCTGCGAGCCGCTCAGCTCCTTTAATGTCAGAATTGACAAAAAGGCCTCCTGCTTATTGTGATACTTTGGCAGTGATACTAGGGGGATATTTGAACTAACAAACCACTTAGTTTTCCACAGTCTCAGTCTTTGAAAATGCCATAAGTTTAGTTCCCTTCTGCATGACTTTCACCACCTTGTCTGCAGGGTGAGGATTACAACACCATTTGGGTTAACCTCATCACAGTAATTCAGTAGCACAGGGACAGCAGCGGCTCCCTTTAGGTTTTACCCCTCTGCTATGCTATCCCAGCTTATCCAGCACAGTGTCCAGTCCAGCTTAATCTGACAAAAGACCTCTACATTTATAGGAACTTGTCTATTGACCACTGGTTTTGCCCTGCGTTTCATTCTCGATACAGAGTGATGAATTACCAGCTTTACATGTGTGTTAGGCTGCTTGCCAATCACCCCCCCTGCCATTTAGCTCCCACACTGAGAAAAGCTGTTGGTGATAATTCACAATATGTTTTCCTGGTGATTGTTCAGTAGTAACTACAAACAAAAGGCAATTTACCCAGCATTTAAAATATTTTGCTGCTGAGCCACAGTCCTTCAAGGACCTTCGCTCTGCTGTACAGACATACCAGACAGAAGGGCACGGAACTAACGGCCCACACACGGGGCCAGCAGGACGAGCTCTTTGGCTTGTGAGTAGCAGAAGGCACGGTCCTATAGACCAGGCAGGCATCACCAGCTGCTGTGGTGAACCGCACCATGCAGAGGTTGCACGCAGTCCTGAGGGCTCCACCAGTAACACCAGTTTCCCACCTCTGGGGGAGCTGAGTTGTCCACATCGCTTCTTTCTACACAATGCCTCATCATTCCTGAAGGTGGTCTTCTGCCCTCCTTGTCCTACATGAGAGGCTCTTGCGAGCTGCCCAACTGTGTAATACTCAACTCCTTCATGGGTTTCCGTTCCACCAGCTGCAGTCTACAAGATTAGGTGTCCTCTGAGCTTAAAGCAATGTGTTTTTTATTATATGTCTCACCCACATTGAGCCATCCTATGAAAAAGGGTTTTCTCATGTTCTCTTTAAACTTATTGCAATATTTTTCAAGTTTTTATGAGACTTCCGTTAAAAACCTTTCAAAGAATGGTTTTGTACTGAAAGCCCAATGAGCAATAACTCTATGTCAAGCTGAAAGCACTATGCTCTGACTTGTACTCTCTTGTACTGCTGATGTTTCTCATGGCTGTAATTAAACTGCAGTTTTAGTCACTTAGACTAACCTGATATTGATCGCTAATCTCCTGCCTGCCTTATCATTTTTATAGACATTGCTTTTAGGAAGAATTGGAGAGAAGAGATCATCCAACTGATTTAATGAATTAATACTACTAATAATATTAAATAATAAATATATTATTAATAATTTTAGTGTTACCAAGTGTATAATCAATTGGCCATACAAACCTACATTTTTCTCAGTCGGATGAATCAAGTTTCTTGCAGAGCTGCAACAATGTGAGTGAATAGAGCAAGATGACTTTAATGTGGTTTTAATGTCCCTGTATTTATAACTCAGGCACTTATTTTCCCATGTTTGGAAACTTCCTAGATGCTATACATATTTTCCTTATCTTTGTGTCTAAAATAGCGAGCAGGTTTTGAAACCACTTATATGTCTTATTCTGGGCATCTATTACTATTGCCTACATGTTTTTCTTTTGGTAATAAGTATATGTCCAGTCTTCTGCACCAAACTGATGAACAGATCTGTGTTCAGGAGTTTCCGTGACTCAAGTGCTAGCACTCTTTTGGGTTAAAATTTAGCAAGACTGTTAATAACTATCATTAAAATAAAAGCCTTCAGACCAAATGAGGATAATGTAACATGAAATATTATTGTGATTTGAAAGAAAAAAATGCAATAAAAGCTGCTGAAAAACTTACATTTTTATGATTATGAGACAGGTCACTGTAGAGAGAAATTGGTTATGGCGGAAGTGTACAAGTCACTTTGAAGAGCACTAGATCATCTTGCATATTTTTCAGACTGGTGATAAAAACTATTCAACATAGGCTCAATCCATACTCCTATCTCCACTCAGGTCAACAGATGTCACCTCTAAAAAGAATGAAAGTAGAATATGACTTGATGATAACAATATTTCTTGTTCAACAATACTCTTAAGCACACACTTTATTCTCATGTAAGTCAAAAGGACTTAAACTTGTCCTTAAATACATGGCTGAATGGGAACTTATACATCTGATTCACAATTCCCATTCTTGCAGAGTAATACTTACAGGGTCAGACCAAACAAAATTATGTTAGCTGTACCCTGAGTACAATTCAGGAACAGATGTATGGGCTTGGTAAGATCTGCATCCTTGCTTGCAAGTTTCACATCTCCTGGGAAGCTGGCTGGGGCGATAGCTAAGGTGGGCAAACTCTTGGGCTTGTCAGTGCACTTAGAGCATTTTGTGGCAACTGTAGATAAACAGGTTTTTCCTGGGTGGTCGTTGACGCAAGGGTCACGCGTGGGTTCAGCAGTATCATCTCCACGGGTGTAGAAGAGCAGTTAGCATAAGGATACAGTTTGCTTTCTGCACAAAAGCTGCTTTAAGAATTGGAGTAATATGGATGGTAGAATGAACTGATGGTAAATATTCAATGAAAATTGCTGCAACAGACACAGTCAAAATCAGGGTTACCGAGAAAAGGCTCTTCACCAGGAACTGGTCTCGGTGGTTTTCTTCTGAGAGAGCACTGCACACTGTCAGAGACAGGATACGGGGCTGGATGTATCTTTGACAGAGTACAATTGTTCTCATGTCCTCATGACATCCTTCCAGTGCAGACAGAAGTGGGCAGGTACACACTAACAGTCCCCGAATAAATGAAAGCCCCTACACCGTCTGTTGCTGGAATGGTTTCTGCTGTTTCTGCAGGACTGAAGCCAACATTTGCAGCTGCTTTGCAGCTTTCAGTAAACTTGCTGTTGCTCTTCCATCACTCCTGTCAGGTTCTCTTCAGTTTCACATCTTAAAAGCTGAATTTGGAAAAGGCCAGAAACAGTAATTCAAGCATTTCTCCAAATCTACAAACACATGCCACACATTAAGTTGAAGTCAAACTCATTCACTTCCTGACATTTGTTTTTTTAGGTTTTTACTGTACTTGTTAACAAAATATATAAAGCTAAGAGAAGAGATGATTAGTTCAAACCTCTTCCATGCTAGGGTTGTTTCTAGGCTTTCACTGCCCACAGTGTCACATTCTCAGGAAGTCAGACACATTCCCTCTTTCTTTTCTTCTTCCTCTACCACGTGAAGTTAGGAGTGTGCTAACCTTGCAGAGCTTCTGGGCAGAGCAAGCAGAGATGTGTGAGACAGCTTTGAACAAACCAGCTCATGTACTGGACTCATATTCCTTTTGGCAGCACTGAGCTGGGCACAATTTGACTTTGCTTTCTAGTTTTCAGTGCAAAGCCTGCCAGAATAGTCCTCAGCAGCCAGTAGAAAACACTTAAATGCTTGCTAAAAGTGTCAGACCAGGTACAAGTATTTGAGACAAACTCTACGCACACTTTGAAGACTTCTCTGCAAAATCAGAGAAGAGTCATGGGTGCATGTCATGACCAAATTTCTACAGTCAGGATCTTGCATTGGCTTTAAAATATACATAGATCATAGAATGGCCTAGGCTGGAAGGGACCTTGGAGATCATTTTTTTTTAATCCAATCTCCCTGTCATGGGCAGGGATGCCTCTCATCTAGATCATGCAACACATGAGGACCGAACGGGAATCAAACCCAGAACCTTTGGTGTTTCAGCACCACTCTCAACCGAGTGAGCTAAACTGGCCCTCAACATAGGGTTTAGTTGCTACTCAAGTTTGGATTCTTAGAAAGAAGTAGGAGGGAATATTGATTTTTAAAAGACAAAGTATTCTAACTGAAGGAATTTAGTTTTATTAAGATACTAATTAGCTATAAATAAAGGATTTGCAAAATCAATCTAAAAATAATTTTGTTCAAGACATGAGTTATTAATCTGTGTCAGCAGTCTGTACATAAAAGGCATGTAAATTATTTTGCTATACAATAATCTTGCTGCACAGTTTAGTGTGTAGAAATTAACTTCAATTTAAATTAGTTTTACACAAGGATGTGCCACAGCTTTTTACATATAATGTTCCAATAAGCACAAAAAGAATAAAATCGACATTTCTCAACCTGTTGACTAAGTCAGACACCTTAACTTTCATCAGCTTCAAGAAGTGATGAGATTGTCCAAATTATCAGTGCCTTTCAATTTTTAATGATTTAAATCTGCAGAGTTCGCACACAGGCAGCCTTTGATCTTGTCAACTAAAGAGAAACAGCACTGTGATGTCTCAGGAACGGCCTTAGAAACAGAAAGTGGGTTTTTCAGTGGTGGCTTTTTTTTCATTCTGCCAATCATTCTAAGTGGAAGAGGAAATCAATGACTCGGAAAAATATCCTTGCTTCACACATGACTCTCCAGAAGCAAAATGTAGCTTTGTCCTGGAGGTAATCTTGGGGTTAAAAATCCGTTACATGGTAAGTACAAACAATAGACTGCTGTAAGCATTGTCTCTGGAGAGCTGCAAGCCCAGATTTCCCTTATAGCTTTGCTACAAATATTAAAAATCTAACAGAAAAACTTCCAGATAAGAACTGTATTTTGAGATATTAATAAAAATTAACCTAAGGCAAATTCTTACGAAATGCAAATGTCCAAGTCAAGTGAAAGTTGTATTTGGTAGTATAATAATCAATCCACCTTTTCTCAGTGATTGTTTTCTCTCGCTTAAATAATTTTTTCCTAGCAATGTCTTCACCATTCCTATCGCTGTCTCATTTCTTATTTCTTAATCGTTACTTGATCTTATGTAGTTAGATTATCCTGTCAGCCACCTACTTCCCTCACCTCCCATTCCCTTGCTACCTTGTCACTGTCCTTATGGCCAATTCGCCACTTTGTTTTTTTCTTACTATTATTTTTTTCTATCTTCTTCCTGTCATGGCTTATGATCTTTTTTAACTCAGCACCCATGTTTACCCATACACTAATCTTCAAGCTACCTCACTGGCATTTTTCCTGAAATTTAGGGTAAAAGCAAGGCATTACACCAGGAGTGTGAGTAGAAGAACACTTCTTCTCCACCTAGTGATCATCTGTTTTCAGGGCAAAGCAAATGACTGAACCACACAGACATGCAGAAATATTTCTTCGTGCATTCAAAGCAATCACAAAGCAAATAAAACAAAACAACAAAACCAAGAAAGAAGATAATTACCTAATTTAGATGAGAAACAACTATATTTGGACTTAGTACTTTCCTGTAAGAGGAAACAAGAGGATAATGTAACTGCCTGGAACCTCAGTGAGGTAATTTAAAGTCCTTGACTCTCACAGATCCTCTCTCTCCCACACAAACTCTCAAGCTTTTTTCATCCAGGAATTCTCCTTCCCTTTCCAGTTGCTTCCTGTCTTCCTAGTCCTGCTCCAGCTGCTGCAGCCATCTGCCACCACAGACCTACGGACCTTTTGCAGACTTGGTGCTCAGAGCAGCAGCAGCATCTTGAAGAGACCTCTTGGTGTACGAGTGGGGTGGCTGAGTTACGCTCACATTCTTCAAAGCATGCAGGTTACAAAAGTGCTGGTCAGATGGATCATTAAAATATGTCTCATTAAAGGAAAATTGGCATGAGAGTTGTAAATTGATTTATAAATTGATGTGAAGATGCCAACTGCTATGGAAATGCTATGTATTTTATTATTACTGTGCTAGGCAAAAATTCACCAGAATTTGAATCCTTACACTCCTGGAATGCAGAGGTCGCAAGCGTGTTCCGAGACACTTCATTTACGCTCACCAAAATAAAATAGCATGATGAGATAGATATGCATCATCAAAAATACCATGAATACCCTAAGCACAGTCTTCAGAAACCAGAAATTCCACTGCACAGCTTGCAGTAGACCTCTGAAATTTTCTTAAACAGGGCCATGGCTGGGCAGCTTTGGTGAAGGCTCAGCCAAGGACCAGACCTAGGGTTAAGGTTACGGCTGGTGAGAGACAAAGCCTGAGGCTCCAGTGAGAGTGAGGCTGCCAAAGGGAGGGAAGGGGGAATCCAAAAATAAATGATTTCTGGAAACTTTTTTATGAGCAATATTGTGTGGGTTAGGAAGTAGTGCGCAGTTAAGACCAGAGGCCTCTTGGTCTCAGCTGTGCTTTTAGCCCAAGATGCCCAGCCCTGTAGTGTTGAACAAGATGTCAGTACTGATTTCTGTCTTTAGCCCACCGCTTCCCCCGACCACCATAATACAGCCCCGCACCAACCTGAGCTATGGGCTTTGTCTCTGTACTAATCATAAACCTAATCTGAACCCTAAGCCTAAACATAACCCTACAAAATATCAGTGACTGAACCTCACCCCCAAGAATGATTTCTTTTTGAAGTTCATCCCCTTCTTTGTCATCCCCTTTGTGATCCCACTCCATCTATAGCCCTAAGTCCTTCCGACACTTGAGTCCCAGGCTTTGGGTTTCTCCTAACACCAACGTCAACTGTAATCCAGTCAAGCTTGGGCTTGACTGAGCTTTAGCTCAAGAGCCCCTGACTTCGTTTTTTTAACAAAGTACTAAAGGAACTTTTCTTTTTTTCACTTCCCACCCATTCCTTGCAGCTTCATTCCAGCTGGAGCATTAGGCAACCAACCCACCAGTCACAGCCCTCATAAACTAGCTCTCAAGGGAGAATTTTTTTTGCAGCCCACTCTTTTCTTGTGCAGCTTTTGTACATTTACATCAGGATTAGAGTCAGCTTTGGACTAGTGTTAATTTCACAATTAGGGGACTGACAAATCCTAGTGCTCCACTTGGAGAGGATGACCAAAGGTTCAACCGCAAGAAGAAATCTCCCTTGAGAACTGTTTCAATATTGTCCTGGCTTGGAACCTGGAGGAGGTTCAGCTAAAGTCAAAGCAAAGGCCTGGTGCTAGGCTTCGGGTGAGAAAGTAGACAAACCTTGCATTTTGTGTTGGTTTTGGGTGGGATAGAGTTAATTTTCCTCATAGTGTCTTGTATGGGGTTATATTTTGGATTTGTGCTGAAAACAGAGTTAATGACACAGGGATGTTTTCACTACTGCTGAGCAGTGCTTACACAGTGTGAAGGCCTTTTCTGCTCCCCACCCCACCAGCGAGTAGGCTGGGGGTGCACAAGTAGATGGAAGGGGACACAGCTGACCCCAACTGACCAAAAGGATGTCCCATACTATACAACATCATACTCAGCAATAAAAGCTGGGGTAAGAAGAAGGAAGGGGAGACGTTTGGAGTGATGGAATTTGTTTTCCCAAGTCACTGTTACGGGTGATGGAGTCCTGCTTTCCTAGAGCTGGCTGAACACCTGCCTGCCCATAGGAAGTGTTGAATGAATTCCTTGTTTTGCTTGCATGTACAGCTTTTGCTTTACCTATTAAATGGCCTTTATCTCAACCCACAAGTTTTCTCACTTCTGATTCTCCCCACCATCTCACTGAGGCAGAGTGAGTAAGCAGATGAGTGGATTCAGCTGTTGACTGGGGTTAAACCACAACACACTTGAAATGTCAAAGGTGAAAAAAATGTCGACAGGAACTGTGGTTTTGGTGTGGGTTGAGAAGTCATGATCTACTGGGTGCCAGTCAAGAGCTGCTCTAGGCAAGGTCTACATCCTACAGAAGCAAAACTCGTCAGATGCTGAACTTCAGTCAGTCAGAGAAGTACAGAACACCCCTGGTCATGTTTACTTCAGAAAGAAATTGGCAGCCATGAAGAGCTGCAGACACTCTGCTAAGGACACTCCAGGCCAAGAGGGCAAGGATATTCCAAGAGACTGTGGCTGTGGGTGACCCACGCTGGGGCAGGGATATTTCTGTGGCCATGGTGACCCAGGTCAGGGAAGGATGTCTCTGAGGGACTGCAGCCACTGCCCACCCCTAGCAGAGTAGGGATACCCCTGAATCTGAATGTATTTTAAAACTTGCAATTTCCTACCAAGAAATTGTCAGCTGGTTTGTCTCTATAAAGCATAGTTCCTTGATGACAGCAATAAAATTACCCATTTCTTGAGCTCGGCATTACCAGAACTCTATTTCTCAAGAGCAAATTGGTTTGAATCCACTATTCAGTGACACTCTAGCTGGAGGTGTCACCATGGCAACCTGAGGAGGTCAGTGTGACCGTGGTGAGGCAGCGGGATGCCACAGGCTCGCCTCTGGTCTCCAGGAGCCCACAAGCCCCCCTGGACCAGTCACCCGGGACACTCAGGCAGCTGCGGCGATGGTGCTTGTGTGTGGAAGTGTCTGGAAATGAGAAGAAATTCCAGAGGGTGCATTTTTAGATAATTACAGCATAGCTCTGCTGGGTTTACGAGCTCTGAAGCTGATGGTGGCATGACATCAACCACTCGAGATGTGCAATAACCTTCTAAAGATGGGCTATAAGAAAATCCCTGTTGCCAATCTAAAATTGAATTTTCTCATTTGTATTTACAAAGCATTATTTTTATAGACAGGAGTGAAATGCATTATATTAATATCGTTCAGAAAATGGTCCAAGTAGATGGGAAATGAGTAAGTATTTGCATGTAATTGCAGCTTAGGGTGCCTGTAATATAAGGAGTTGTCTATAAAAGCAGGCAGCTGGAGGGCAGTGGAATGTGCACTGCCGGCTGTTTTTTCCCCCTACGAAAGGTTCCAGGACATCATGATGTGTCCTTCCAGTCTCCGTAGCACATTACAGGTGACACCTGTGACAGTGACACAATGCCAGAATTTTCCACCCAAGAGATTTCTCACAACCTTTCCTACCACCTCCACGTCTAAGAGGCAATGCGTGGCTTCTGCATTTGCTGCCCTGAGGGAGTCATGTAGCTTGGGGTTGGTGGTCCAGGACAAAACCCATCTCCCCATGCAGACAGCCTCTACGATTCTCGTCTTTCCTCCCTTTTCTCTGCACTCCTCCTCCAAACCATGCTGCCTATTGTCCCCCTTCCAAAGAACTGAGCATGACTGTAAGGCTTGAAGTGTTAAGTCGTCTTTGGACAGTGACAAACCAATAAAAGAAAATAACACAGAGGTTTTAGCAAGTACTTGGTAAGGATGAAGAACAAAAATAACCATTACTGGGTATTTTATAAGCAAACCAATAGAAGCCGTTTTAGGACAGGTAACTTAAGCTCCTTCCAGACTGTTTTTCAAAACAACTCCTTATTTAAAACAACTCCTTGTTTAAAAGAATATAAACTCGAGAAACAAATGATGGGAGTGGGGGCTGCGAGGCAGTTACCTGAGGATTGAACAGAAGGTCAGCAAAGCCTGGTTTTCCTTCAGGCTTCAGCTCTGACCTTCCATGTGACTTGAGCACATTACCTCACTGCTCTACACCTTTGTGCCCCCTCCCACACTTCGTCTGCAAGGATCAGCTATTAGTCTGGGGTGGGATTCACTTCTTAACTTCAAATGGCAACAGTGCAAAAAGTGACAACTGAGCAGTCACCCCAGGCTCCCTCCACAACCAATAGAGAGAAGCTGGTTCAGTTGTCCTGTCTCAGATTAGGAGAAGTCCTCTCATCATTGGAAAGAAAGAACTTGTACCCTAAAAGTGCTTATTACTCTCCTTTAACCATAGCAAGATTGCAGTTTCAGCAGCTCAGATAAATCCTCCTGTGATTCACATCTGGGCAGGTTAACTCTTTTTTTACATACGTTTGCAACGTAACCCCATCCTCACTTCAGGTTTTTAAGGCATTGCAGTTGGGCAGTTTATATAGAAAATTAAAATGAGGAGGTTTCCAGGCTTTTCTGAGATTCTTCACTCTGAGAGGCTGTAGGTCTAAAATAAATCTCTAAAAACATCTATTGGCAACAATCATACTGATCGAGTCTTAGAGAGGATTCTTTTGATGGATGGGAAAGTATGAAAAAGTAACCTGGCTTCCAAATTGTTTACCTCTGTGCACCCATCAGACAGTGAGGCAGAGGGATCTCATCTCAAAAAACAGCTGCAGGTGACAAAACAGGAGTGAAAATACTTTAAATCTCTTTAAGGATGAAAATTTTGTTGAAAAGAAATAACCCTGGTAATACTGAGATATGAATAAAGGCCTTAGAAGGGGAGGGAGGAAAAGAGGGCCAGTGCTTGTAGTCTAATTCCAGAATACATGCAATTAAACCTCTGAGTAATAGTTAAGGAGAAAAATTTTAAGACTGACAGCCCGAACAACTTTGAGCTACTGAAGTTGCAGTTCTAAATCAGAGCACACAGACAGGCAGACATAAATTTCTCTTACTTTTGGCCTATAGCTTTCCCTGTAGATTGGATTATTTACTTCCAGTAATTGTGCAAACAAAAATGGTCTGTCTGGTATCAGATATGAACATTGTAGGATTACTGGTGATGGTATTCAGCTGGATCTGTAGTTAAAATATGCCCCAGGAAAGTGAGTGTTGTTGACATATGGATTAATTGTTGACATATAGATTTAAGCATCATCCTCAAAATATTGTTATTTTGTAATATTATTGGCAATTCAGAATGCATTGCATATACAAAATATTTCATACACAAATGAGTTTTTTGTACACTTTTTTCTTCACTAATTACAAGAGCAAATAAGAAAGACCTTGTTTTCAGTTTCCAACCCTAACTTAAATCTGGTTGGTAGGCTTTGGATCTCAGTAATTGGAATTTGAAATGAAAATGTCTTTGAGGATAGACTTGAAAGTTGCATAGATTGATGAAGAATAATTAAGCAGTAGATTTTTGCTTTATCTTGTCTCAGTCCAAGGAAGAACAGAGCTATCCATTTTTTTCCTTTTCATTCTAGACAGCCCTGTAAAATACTTTAAATTGAACCCTCTGCATTGTTCTAGGCTTCTCAGGGACAGGGCAGCCCAGCACCGAGAGCAGTCTCAGCCTGCAGTGAGGAAGGCATTTCCAGAAAGACCGTGCCTTCAGATCACACAAAATCACAGAATCACAGAATCACAGAATTTTAGGGATTGGAAAGGACATCGAAAATGCTCTCATTCTTCTCTTTTCTACCAAGCCCATACTCGTGTCCACAGTTGTTCAACATCTCCTGTAACCCTGAAGCACAGTGTACAGATTATTTAAACTTTCAATCAAACTGATTTCTTTTTTTGCAAGTTTCACGCTTACTCATATATACACTTGCTCTATGCTCCTATTCTTTTACCCAGAAATATGATTGTCCTGATTTCTAAACTACTTCTCAACTTTCAGCTAGGACCTGAAGCAAAAACCTTGATCCTTATGTTTGCATCTGCGCCAAGAAATCACAGAAGGATATTTTATTTGCTGCACAAATAATGTGCAGTTTAAAATTACAGAGAAGAAAAAAATGTGACTTGTTAAGAGCAACCATTTACATATTTTGGTATTTTTGCTACAGGTTGTCACGCAGAACAAAAATAATCATTGGTAGATATGGGTTTCATGTCTAGAAGATGAACTGCACTATTAATGTATGGTTTTGATAAATGTTTAGGTTTGGATTATGATTCCCAGTGGATGATGTACTAAACACTGCCACTGCAGAATACCAGACCATGTCAGTGATAGTTTAGTTTATTTTATTTTACTCAGCTGAATGTTTCAGAAAAGATTCAGATCTAGTTCATAGTTTTTTGTCACAAACGAGAATGGCAAAACTCCTTATTTCTTACTAGGCTAAGGAGAGCTGGGCAGAAAGTAATTTAATTTGGCTAAGACTTCAGCAGCCTACAGTACACACATAAAATGCTGGAAGTCATATAAGCAGCAATCAATACTTTATATAGCTAGACTAGCCAGTTAAGGATTCAGTGACAGATCACTATCGTCTTGCTGCATAAAGCTGTAACCATACTGCAGTCCTGAGAAACAGCCTCGATAGACTCTGGCAGTGGCAGTTAGAAGCAAAACAAGATTTGTATTTTTGGAATTTACTACATGTTATAATTGAACTGGTTGTGTACTGAAAAACTGACAGTCAGTACGGTGCTGGAAAGCCAGTCCACAGCTTCAAAGTGGGAAAGAGCTTTTGTTTTTCAGTTTTCTTGCCAACAAACAGATGATGGACTGAAACTGAATGAGCTAATATAGATAATTAAAAAACTTGCATTATATTTTGATTAACCCTACTTAGAAAATGCAAGCTCATGTTGCAGGAAAGGAAAGATTCCCCAAGGAAAATAGTACTCACTCCAGCGTGGGTGTGTTAAAATAATGCAACATTGGCTATAGCTTATAACTTTATTACAGTAATGCCTAGACAACTCAAATAAAAGAAGACTTTCCTTGCTGGCTACTGTAAAAACCCAGAACAGAATTTGCCCAAAGAGGCACTCATTATTACAATTATTTCGTATATTGTATATAATGAATTGTTACAGGAGCTGCCAGTTGCTCTTACAAGTGTTAATCCTGGCAGGTTTTAAACACAAACTCATTCTAAAGAGGAGGTGATGATTTAATCAACTCTAATTACATTTGATGACTAATGTAGAGGCAAGCAGTTGTATACTAATTCTTTCTGCCCAGTCATTACTAATTTGAGCAGATGCTCTTTTGGACAAAAACGATCCTTTCATAATCACCATGGCAAGAAGCTGAAATTAACAGAGCACAATTGAATTGTGCTAAAATTTTAATGCTTAGAGAAAACGTATTAACATGAAAAAGAAAAAAGAAATTGAAAACAGACATATGAAAACTGTAGTGTCACTCCATTTTCTTCTTATTATAGTTATTTCATATATGATTAGATTAAATAATTTTATATATTCTGTCCTGAGTGCCAGTTTATCCCGAGCACATTCAAACACCTATCTTGTTGGTTTACTCTGATATGAAGAAGTAGCCAAGATTTTCCTCCATTTTAGTGTATTTTGCATCAGGTAGATTGACATCCAGCAAAGTCAACTATAGCAGACATGTCAGTGTGCAAGTTTGTTTTCAGATAGCTGCTCCAAGACACCTCTCTCTTCTCCTGACACTGAACACTGAGTTAGTTTTCTCCTGGATGCAGAATTCTTTTCCAGGGCCAGACACCCAACAGTTTGGTGTTCAGGCAATAGAAGACCTCTCATAGACGTAAGCAAGAAAATCCATCCTGGTCCCGTGACACTTCACGGTTTCTTAGGACAAAATCTGTTCATAATTACTACTAGTAATACCACTATCACTGCTAATTAGAATGTATTATCAACAACAATATTAGGGGTTCATAGCATCGTCACTGAAAACTGCAGTGGTTCCTCAGTGAGAGATGTGCTGTTTCCTTATAGAACTTGGCCATATGTTTCACGTGATAAGACTAAGGAAATTTTCTGAGAGATGCACGAATGAAAAGCAACTGAAATAACTGAATAACTGAAATTATTTTTCTTTGCCACACCATTTCTTTTCTGATTCTCCATCATTTACTCTTGGCAATGCCTGCTTCTTCCTGTAATACAGAGTTCACAGATGCAGTGTTTAAATTTATCACATTAAATCTCCGTTCTAAGAAAAGAAGGGGAAAATAGAGACAATATCTAAAGAGTAATCAAATGGGACTGAAAAGCACACTTCAGTGTGCCGTAAATGCCAGAGGTAGAGAACATTTCCGGCAATGCGGTGCTGTAGCAACTCTGCTGCAGTGGGAATGCCACAGGATGGCCCTGGGCCAGGATGTGACTTTTACAAGCAGATATTAAACCCACCCTCCAGCCAATGAATCTGAACTATAAATGAACCTGTGGAAACCAAAGCTGAATCATCCAATGGTTTCCAAGTTCTTTATTTAGCCCCTGTAGAGCAGGCTAGAGTTCAGGCACTGCAAGGTTGAACGTCTAATGCAGAACTAGAACATAGCTTGTGTGAAAGACACAGGAAATCAGCCCAAAACATGGGGCCTCCAGGCTCATCAGCTGCTGGCTCTTCCAAGGGAGTCACTTGCTCAAGAACTTGGATTTAGTTCTGAAATAACAAAGCCCGAATAAGAAATAGGTCTTTCCCTCTGTTATACTCCCATAAAATGCACAAAAGGGAGACCCGGTTCTCCAACACAGAAATTACACTGCAAGGAGAGGGTTTGTATCAGAAAACCCCTCAGAATGGATCCTCCTACATCTGCCTTACATAGGTTGACTAAATGGCAGTTTTGGAAACACCACGGCAAGAGCTGTGGAGTTGATTTCCTCTTGAGTTTGAAAACTTTTGAATTTGTTGGTCTTCTTAGCAGCTACTATTTCTTGTGTCTTCTGAAGCTCATAGGGAATATATATAGGAATGGACTGGTATTTTGGAACGGAGGTGGGCATATGAGAATGTTTGTTTGAATATTGAGTTTTATGACTTGGTTATCATTTTGGTTTATTGTTTATTCTAGGATTAATCGGTGGTTAAAAATATATATATAGCATTGACTGCTTTATTTTTATGAACAGAATAAATCAGAATACACAAATGTAAATACTGAAATTATCAGAAGCTGATATTAAGCACAAATGAGCCTGGAGTGCAGGAATTTAGCATTCAGTTTTTCTCAGGCTAACAAGGGGAAAAAACAAGCAGTATAGAAAATAAGACTGTATAACCATTACCACAGCCATTTTTGTGAAGAGATCCTACAGCTCCATCAAAAGAATTACTAAAACTGAAGAAAAAGCGACCTGGGATGAGAGATGTATGAGAGATGTCTATTAAAAAGTGAGTGTCATGTCTTTACAAGGAGAGTGGTGAAACCCTAGCACAGGTTGCCCAGAGGGATGGTGGAGGCTCCATCCCTGGAGACATTCAAGGTCAGGCTTGACGGGGCTCTGAGCAACCTGATCTAGTTGAAGATGTCCCTGCTCACTGCAGGGGGTTGAACTAGGTGACCTTTAAGGGTCCCTTCCAGCCCAACACATTCTGTGATTCTATGATTCTATGATTCTATGATTCTATGATTCACTGGTCATTTTTTCCTTGTAATACAAGAATAAGAGGAGCATCAAATGCAGTAAGAAGGACTCTCATTCAAAATGCACAGAAGTAGTTCTTTACACAAGGATGAACCGGCCTGTGAAACATCGGCCAGAAGAGACTGCAGATCATCAAAGTATCAAAGTTGACATAAATTCAAGAGGATATTATGTATGTTCCTGAAAGAGAAATCTATACTGTAAGTACACATCTAAATAAACCTTAGATACAGTTAGTATATAAGGAACAAAAGTATAACTGGTTTGATTGTGTATTTGCTATCACTGCTGGAAAACTTTTGAACACGAGCATAACTAAAGCAAAGAAGGAATTTGATGTACATTCCAATAGCACTAAATTGTATGAACTATTAGCTTGTGATCATCAAGTGTTTGTGATCACTGGATGACATGCTCTGCTCCTATGTTCTACTCCTGCTGAAATATATACCAGCAATTGTAGCCTACATGGTGTTGCTCAATTCTGTTCAGTCCTGAAGCCTTAACTTTCTACTTACCTGGCAGGCCAGATGAAATTGCAGATTCTCTTAGATAAAAAGAGAGGCTGAAGGTGAAAGAAAATTACTTGGTTCTTCTGTAGAAAATTATGATAGGGTTCCAGACTGTCCGTAAATTTTTAATGATGCTTTTAGCAATTTCTGAAGTTTCATTTCTGTACTCATGTAAAAAAAAAGTTTCCAGTGAATTTCATGTTCCATCTACACAGCACGACTGACCAATTACTATGTGCAGCTCAACGTAAAAATGCCATTATCGATCACTTCTGTTCTAGTGATGCAAGCAGTTAGTGATAATTACAATAAGCTTAACAAGAACTCCACATCAAAATTACTGTAAAGACAGCTGCTTTTGCAGAATTTGAATTGAATGACAGTAAACTTCTTTTAAATGACATTTCACATGATAACAGTGAGGTACTCCTATGGCATATTTCAGGGAGCTATCATAAGAATATGAAATTTGTATCCATTATTCTGCTTTTTGAGCACAAATGTCAGCCTGTTTTTAACTTAAAGAATTACAGTTCCCAACAGAAAACAACATAATAAAAAAAATTTTTAAGAAGTCTGAAGTAGCTCTCAGAAATGCCAGCGTGACCTCTTTAAGGCAGTAAAAATCCTCAAAATAGAACTGTTCTCCATAACTACTGGAGAAAAATTCTTATCATTTCACTCTTCTGAAGTGATAAGATGGAATAGAGTGAGGCTGGGGGTATTATGCTTACAAAGAACTCTTTGTAACAGCTAATATTCTGTAATAATAAGGGGGGAAGCAAACCTTTCTTGTTTCTTGCCTTTCAGCAGTAAATCTTCAGCTCAGTAGATTTTAGTTTGGTCAGAACTATCAATTCTCTTGGCTTGGCACAAAAATGTTATTCTGAGACAGCATCATCTCTCAGATGGGCTGCTCACAACAGGCTGCTGCCCAAGCCCTGCAAGGGGACAAAGATAAAAGAACACGGCATCTCATTCTGCCTAAATATCCAGACAAAAAATCAGGGAGCTATTTTATTACCATTTTTGGTCCAAATATTTTAACATAACTACTTCAGTTGATAAAATCAGCAGGGTGGAATGGTACTAGAAAAAACAAC
Organism: Trogon surrucura; assembly: GCA_020746105.1. Taxonomy (NCBI): domain Eukaryota; kingdom Metazoa; phylum Chordata; class Aves; order Trogoniformes; family Trogonidae; genus Trogon; species Trogon surrucura. Next base: position 15,463,202 of record CM036617.1, on the reverse strand, counting down.
ACATGACAAAGGAAAAAAAATCAGAAATCCTTACCACAGTTACTACACCCAGGAAGACCATGGGGTGCCCAGTGCTGAGGTCCTTTGCTCTTTGGGATATCTGTGGAAGACTGTGCCTACAGACTGAACGCTTGCAAGAGGAAAGGAAGATCTTTGAATTCTCTCAATGACTGAAAGCCTCTAAATCTACTTTCTCCACTCGCCTTCAGCAAAAGAATCAAAGACCTCTGATTCTTATGCTGAGGATTGAGTATCCATCTGGGGATCACTTGACACCAACTGCTTCCACCTGCAAAATGGAAGTGCAAAAAATATACTATTTAATTCCCTGTGTCCTGTCAAAGTAAAATGACTCCACTCACACTCAGGAGGGAAATTCATTTTGATCAACAGCATACTTGCTAGGAAAAAAAGGTGCATTTACACAGTGTGTCTTCCTACCAGCTGTGTCACTGCCACATCGCCTGAAAGTCCTCACAGCTCCCAAACACACTTCTGGGTCATCCAAAACCAAAATAACAAGCACAATTTGAAGTAATCAGATCAATGTAAAGCAATAACAACACGCTCTGTTTTATTACCTTCAGCCCTGCATCTGACTCTGCTAAATGAAGCAAAATATACCACAGCGGGATGCAGGATGGCAGTCAGGCACAGGTACAGCACCAACAACTTAACTCCCATGTAGGATCTCCTGCCTGTGCACACCATTGGATCTCTTACACGCTGAACCCCTATCCCCCTCTATGCCCAGTGCAAAATCCAGCGGTGGTTTTAGGGGCATTCTTCTCTGCCAGCTGTTCCCCAGCAATGGCATAGACTGGACTGGCACTGGCTGCTCTGCAAAATCCTGCAGCCTTATCCAAACACAGCAAACACCTCGTGTGCTCTCATGCCATACCCTAAGGCAGCCACTCTCACACTAATATTAACTACTGTGAACTGTAAAAACCAAGCAAGTAAAAATGATTTTTAGACTCCCGTGGTACACCACAGAAAAGCCAGTGATGAAGGCCACTTGGCACTCTTTGTGGAAGTAAGGTATGTTATACATTGAAGTATAATTTTATTTCTGAAGGGGCAAACACAGCAGCAGTAATATTCCCCAGTTGTCTCATAGTCAACGAGCTGGATTTTACAGCTACATTAAATGTCTATATTACCTCACGCCAGTAAAACTGTTGAACAGATTAAAAAAATTTAACTATAATTTCAGATATGCTATATGGCTATTATCTGCTGGTTTTAATACAGCTCTGATTACAAATAGTTTTGCAAACAAAACATCATCAAAAATTTGCTAATATTATAAACCCTAGCTTTTAATTGATGAAATGGAATTATTTCAGAGACTGCCTGTTGGGTTAAAGAGGAGGGAGAGGGCAGGACCTAGAATGTCACTTGTGGTTTTTTTAAGTTAAATTTCAAAAATGAAAAATGCCTAATACTGTCAGGAAAATATACATATTACATTAAAGAACATAATACAGCACCCTTTAAAGCTTTGCCATTAATGGCAAGGTCAAACATGGTACTTTTTGCTCCATTGATTCAGCAATTCATGACCCAAGTGAGGTCGTTGCTTATGCACAGAGCACAATTAAATCAAGGTTAGACAAGCAGGACTCTTTAGTACAAGATAGTATGCCAGCAGATTACACAGTACTATGAAATTTGCATTTGAATCGTGTTGGATGACGATTATTTATTCATTTTCACAAGAGGAAAAAAAGTAATTTTATCACTGTCATTAACTGTGTTTATAGAAAACATGTTAATAAATAAAATGTCTGCCTGAAAGCTAAGGGTGAATTTACATGCACTCCTATAAACAAGAAAACAAACAGAAATTGCTTTGTTTAGTGTTTCATGTTTTGTTCACACTTTTTCAAGATAGCTTTTATGTAACAAATGAGTTGGAGTAATTTTACAAAGAACGTAAGTATTCTTTCTAATCAGAATTCACGATAAAACTTAAAAGTTACTTTTGCACACTAAAAATTTCCTATCTTAATCCTTCCGTATGCACATAGTCTGCAGTCCTTCACGTATATGCTTAAATAGATACAAGGTCATAGTTGAAGTATGACATTTGGAGACTTGAGTAAAATAATAACATCTGATGTCAGAAAATTACTAATATGCGCTTTATTTTTTTCCTAATCAAAATCAAATTGATTGTAATTCAAGGCTGATGTTTCCCTGAGTAAAATAATTAATTGGAAGCTTTCCACCTAATTATTTACTGAATGCTGTCAACGTATTAGTGTGTATAAGCTCCCAGAAGACTACTAACTCACAAGGTCCACAGATCAAAGGCACAGTATTCAAACAATGCATGTAGCTTCTTCCAAGTATATTAATGTTTCTTGGTTTGTGAAAAGGCATCATGGAAAAAGGTAGTTTTGAGAAGTGACCTGGAAAGAAAAGGAGGAGCATCCACCAAGTACACAAGTGGGGAGGTCACAGGGAGGATGCAAAGATGTTAGAAATGTAAAAATGTTAGAAATGTGGTCAGATTTGGAGAGAGCTGGACAAGGCACAGGACACACATGTGGAAACCCAAGGCTAAACTATGAGTGCAAACCGGGCTCACATCAAGAAGTCAGCAGATTACATTACACCAAAAGAAAATCCAACCAATGCAGTTTATGTGATTGTGAGGCATATTTTACAATAGTCTTTGTTGTTTAGTGTTCACTATAACAGTAGCCATTGACTCAAACATGCTGAGATGGTACAAGGATGGCACAATCTAGCAACATCATTTATATTTACCAAATTATATTGCACTGGGTCCCTGAGACCTCGTTCTGTGCCTCAGGAAAACAGTAATTACCTCAGAGAGAAGATTACCTGCTCATCGATTCCAGAATCCCCCGTGTGACAATAGCTCCAGCTATTTGAGTAGGAAATAGAAATTCTTTCCAAACAATGCAGGGCATCACAAATGTGCCTCTGTAGTCTGGATAACAGGATATACAGTCTGAGCCAGTTTAATTGTGTTTTGTCTCTTCAGCCTACCTTTATTCAGATTTCCATGTTACATCTGTTATATCACTTGAGCATCTGTATGCCTGAAATGGTCGTGTTCTGAACAGAAAAAAAATTTTTGTCAACTTGATCCTTTTGAACTTCCTGCCACTTCAGCTGCAAAGCCATCCTACTTTTTGGGTCTTTTTGCCCCAATCTTAGGCCTGGAAGACACTAGCTGTGGTACTGCCTCATTTGAAATATGACTATGTCTACTCACACATGAAAAAACAGTATCAGTGAAATTTTAGAAGAGACTTGCTCTTAAGACCATAGGATAACCGGAAAGGTTAGAAAAGGTTAGACGTCTCTAGCCCAACCTCCTGCTCAAAGCTGGTTTAACACTGTATTAAAACCAGGTTGCTCAGGGCTCGTTCTAGTCAGGTCTTGAAAATATTTGAGGCTGCATATTGTAAAACCTCACTGGGCAACTCGCTTCAGTGCTTAACTATTCTCATGGAAAGTATTCTTCATGCCTAGCCTGTACCTCTCCTGTCTGCATTAAGAACATTGTGTCTTGTTCCTCCACTGTCCATCTGAGTACAGAGGATGGCTCTGTCTTGGTAATGTCTTATTTGGTATTGCCATGCTGCTCTTAGGTGTCCCCAAAGCCACCTCTACTCCATAGTGCTCAGCTACCCCATTGTCTCCTCATGGGGCAAGCGCTCCAGCCCCATCATCTCAGTGGCCTCCCCTGAACACCCCAAAGTTCCTAGAGCTGTTCCCAGAAGTTCTCCAAAGTTCCCAGAAGTTATTGTAAGAAGACCAAAAAGATACCAAGCCATGCCTGACTGCAGAGGAAACTGCAAGCTCCGAGTGAACAGCAGCCCAAGCAGGGTCCCAGAACCCCTGCTCGTGCCCTGCCATGCGAGCTGCTATGCTATCTGTCAGGTCCCTGTTTGCATTCCTCCCTGCTGCACTTCTTAAGCGTCAGTTAAATAGGAAATGAAACCCAGACATTGCACCTCCTCCTCTGTACTAGGATTGTCCCCACCACCACATCCCTTGTTAGCAGGCTAGGATGCCCCTCAGATGCCTCCAGGCCACGGTCCACCTAGCTTGTGGGTGCTGGCACCACCTCTGCACAACCACTCTCCTACCTGTTTTACTGACTTCTGGTAATGACCTTGAGCAGGACTGGAGTAATTTGTACTTATTTGTGAAGTGTTTGTAGACTCTCGTTCAGTGTACTGTACAGAAGTACAGGCTTCATTTCTTTTTGATTTATTAAAATACTGATTTGCAATGGTGCTTGTAGACTCAATACTGAATATTGGAGGGTTACAAAGTACATTAGTGCAAAAGAAGATAATCTGAATACTCATGCTACCACAAAAATGAAGCACTTACGTTTGCTTATGCAGAGCATGACAAAGGCCACATCCTAACACTTCATATTCTCAGACACCTGAGAAAATTAACATACATAGAGCAGTGACTGCTCAGTTAAGGTAAATGCATCCATAAAATTACTGTCCATCTAGAAATTTTCCTTTTTGAAGTTTGTTATAATTTCTATAGTTTTGTTGGATTAACAAATTCGAGTAAAATGATCAAGTTATTTTACAGATTATCTTCCACTAGCTCATCATTTGCTTGTACAAATGCACACTAGCCAGTAAGAACTTATGCAGCACATAGAGGCTACCTAAAGTTCCCACAGCCTTTGCTTATCAGACTCTCCTTCAAAATGCCCAATTTAATTAAGCTAGTGACACTTAAACAACAGACTATTTTAAATTGACTAGGCGTTTTCACAAAAAATAGAAAGGAATGTACTTCTGGGTTTGGTTTGGTTTGGTTTGGTTTCGTTTGGTTTGGTGTGTTGGTTTTTTTCTATTTATAAATCATACCCAAGTTCTAGCATATTAACCAGAAAGAATAAGGAAAAGGAATTGGCAATTGTGAACACTCTTGAAACCTGTACTTAATGGACTAGCTTTAAGATCTTCTTTGCTTTGTGAAAGTAACATTATCCTTTGGTTTAATCTGTACTGTTGATTCACAGAACTGATCAGGACACTTGATATATTCTGTGAAATATATCTACAACTGCTGAAAGGCAAAGCACATAAAACAACTGCGTAAATGTAGAAGCACTCAAAACTTTAAAACACCACCAACAAAATTAGTGTATTATGAGTTCTTCCTAGAGTTCTGCTTTAGTCTGATAATAGAAAAAAAAAAATTAGGATAATAATTTCAAAGTGGCTCTGTGTTTAAATTTACATGTTTCCCTACCTTGCAGGTTGAAGACTGTTTTACTGCACTGTTGTGGAGATGTTATTGTCCTGTGAAAATGTAAAGAAGACAACTATCGATAGAGGACTAAGCTGATTACATCTTGCACTTTTCACAGATAGTTAAATACTATCTTGAAACTAAAAAGCACCTTTTCTCACAAACTCTTGCAATTGATAAATATACATTTCCCCCATCTGCAGTCCTTTTTGAGCTGGTATTTTTTCTGTGTGAAGAAATGTGATATAACTATAGCTCACAAAAAATAGTGAATATCTGAGCTAGTCCAAGATTCAAATAGATCCCGGACCTGCTTTCGACAATTAACCAAGCCTTCTTCAACACTGCTATGGTTTAGTGAGGAGCATTACTGCTGTTTGTAAAATGTTAGCATTGTACACACTCTGTTGCTGAATGTGGAAACGTAAGTTTATGAAAATGCCACAACATTTTATAATCTGCCAGAACAACTTAGCAAACACTATTCTTAAAGCTGTGTTGACATTATCAATGTCGTTAGTGCACGAACAAGCTGACAAATGAAACAAAGCCACCTTGGCCAGAGCTTCAGCTCACTTCTCTGCCAAGTGGAAAAGTACCCAAGTGATAGAATCCAAAGGTTCGATTCAGGCTTCTGAGCAGAGAGCAGAGTACTGCTGGCCTTGGGGACAGTGTCAATGTAGTGCTTGCATTCATCTTTACTCCGGGTGTTGTTTTGGAATTCTTCCACCCTCTGAAGAACGACAGCATCAGCCAGGCAACAGATATCACCTGGATCGCACCAACTCTAAACAACGGGTTTATATTTAGTGCATTGCAAGGTGGCTGTTACCACCAACCTGTGGGCAAGGAGGATGTCAAAAAGCAGGAAAAAACTGCTTAGAATAACGCTTGTTCCTGTAAAAAGTGTTCTGGTGGTTTTGTGCTGTGCATGTGGTAACAGTTGTCAGCTTTTCCTCCACTCCTGGCTGGTGCCAGAGGCCAGGCCACACGCAGCTCTCATTGCTCTGCTGTGTGGATACAAGACAACCCCATTCAACATGGGGGCCAGCAGCAGTGATGTCCTTTATGTGTCACTTCTTTTAACAGTATTGATAAAATAACACATATGTTCAGACTAGATATAAGGAAGATTTTATTTTTTTTTTTTACAATGAGGGTGGTGAAACACTGGCACAGGTTGCCCAGAGCGGTGATAGAAGCCCCATCCTTGGAAGCATTCAAGGGCGGTTTGGATGGGGCTCTGAGCAACCTGATCCAGTTGAAGACATCCCTGCTCACTGCAGGAGGGTTGGACTAGATGGTCTTTAAAGATCCCTTCTGTCCCAAGCTATTCTACAATCCCATGTTAACGAGTAACATCTGTGCCCTCACAACTGGTTGGAATAATATGTGATTGCAGTTATGAAAAGAGAAAATAGTGAAGTGTGAGCAGTGTGTATAACCCTCACATCTACATACAAACACAACCCTAAAAGGGTATATGCCAAGGACTGACCTTAAAGGAAAAAGATACACAGAAGAGGCAGATAGCAACACACCAATATTAGACAACATAAACGTTGCAGTTTTTGCCTTGTCCTCTACCATTTCCCTTTCATTTCTCTTTTGGAAAAAAGAAGGAAAAAAGAACACTCCCTGTCTTTAGGAGAATTCAGAGTCCAGTCAGATTTATAATCCACCTTCTCAAATACTTTTGTCTTCCCACATACTTTCCTTATCATCCCCTGCTCAGAATATCTGAGGTTTTGGAAAACCCGAAAAATTCCACTAAATTGAAAGGCAGTCATGAATAACTGCTAATTGCTGCTGCAAAGGGGTGGCTGGGAAAAGCACCACCCAGAAGATCAGGCCAAAGTGAAGGAAAGGAAAAAGAAGACTTTTTCATCCACTCAGAATAAGGTACCAGGAGGCAAAAATTATAGTGACCACAACAAACTTGCCTACAGCAGGAGTTTTCTTTGTCAGGTCCTACTATTAGTGACAAAGCACTACCTGCAAACCTCTCCTGTCCCTATTTTCCTTTCTACAAAATTCAGTCACGTTTTCACATTTTCCCAATGTGAAATGTCGGTTTATGAAAACTGGTATGTAAAAGTGCTAATTGTTACTCTCCTTTATGGGAGCAGTATTTTTACTGGAGCAGTTAGTGAGGAGGGATTTTCTTTTTTCTAAGGTCGCAGTAAGACTGAACAGTGAAACAAAGAATGAATAATAATAAAAAAATACAATTGTTTGTCCATGAGAGATACCGTAAGACTCGTTTGTCACTGGAAAACAGTACATGAAAAAAATGCACAGTATGAAGTAAGAAAATAAGTAATATGAGGAAACCCTTCTCAATTTCAGAGGGATACCTGAAGGTCAATTGTCTAAAATGAGGCCTAATCAGCCGTAAGCACAGACAACTTGGTCCCTCTCAGGATCAGATCCTCTGCTCAGGCCAACACTAGAAAGTAAAGAAAACAAGTCCAAAACACCTCAACAGCTCAAAACGGGATATTAGGGTAGCTCTTAAACAAACAAATAAGCAAGTACGGTGGGAATTATGGAAGCAGTTTGATATGGGAAGTTCACAAAAGCGGGATGTTGCACATCAGTATGTAGTGATGGAGGCTGTACATGGACTTAATATGTTTTTAGCTGTTTGGGCTTTTAGTATGCTTTTTGGGACTTTCAGACAAAACCACCACCTATATTTGAGAAGTGCATTCTGCTGCTACTAAATATTTCGATTTTACAGCTCTGAGCAGAGCATCAGAATGATATTGATGTTCTAGTAGACACAGAAATGAAGGCATGACCTGGTTAACAGCAATCATATTGTTCTGTTTCATTCTGCTTCTCAAATTGGAGTGAAAATATAAGTGACCTGGACTGATTGGTGCAAAAATAGTAAAGTAGGGATGGGTGATTTGATTTCTATCTGTGCAACGCTCCATTAAGAAAACAAAATGCTTCATTGTTTGTGTATTGCCTACTCTGCTTCCAAAGCAGTCAGCATTGCTTTTACTCACAAATATGTACCTTGCAAATATTTATAACTTCATTTCCTACCTAGCTGTCTTATTCAATCTCTCTGTTAATGTTATCAGATCCAAAGAGTTTGGCAGACTAAGTTGCCATAAAGAAACAGTGCAAACAGCAGGTCTAAGACAGTGGCTGAAAACACAACGTATCTTTTGACCTCACACATTTCAGTGAATAAGAATGTGCCAGAAAAGTTCAGTCTCCAAAATCACAAACCATAACTTGTCAAGTGCCCCAGATGGTAAACTTAACTATACTTAAACATTTATTTCCCCTCATACATGACTGAGGGGCTTATTGCTTTTCCAGTTGATGAAAATGAACAAGGACACCCACCCATGGTTTGTGTATATGCCCATACTCTGTATATGCTTATGGAGGTGTCGCTACAGCTTATGCAGGTATAATCAAAATAGCACAACCTTTCCAGCTTGTGTCAATAACACTGGAGACAAGAAAGTAATGGCTGCCAAGACAGCCAAGCTTAGTTACTAGGTACTGCTGGGTACACTAGATCTTTACTACAGTGTTTGTATGTTTACACTTAAGAGAACTAGATGAAGCCTGGGGTTTGGGGTTTTTTTTTGTGGATTTTGTTTATTTTTTACAGTATAGTACTAATTGCTGCATGGACTCACACATGGCCTGGCAGTGGTCTGAGGGATTAAAATATAGGAGCAGACAGGCCAGAGCTTTTCCAGTTAATGCTACTGGCACCCAGGAGAGAGGGTGTCCTGAAACCCTAGATCCCTCTGCCTTGACTCTGATAATTTCCCATCTTTACTGCTGAAGTGCCAAAACTGTAATCCCTGTGTGGGGCGAGGTAAGTCCTGGGACGTCTTATGACCCTGGGCTTCATGCTGACAGAACTGGCGGTACTCCTGCAGGACCAGGCTGCTCGAGGGAGTGGAGGATTCCATTCACTTGGTATTGTACCTCTTCCCTTGCCTGTAGGTAACAAGTGAGCTGAACATCCCACCCTTGGAAAATCTGGCAGATAGTTGTGTGGCTGTAGCTCACAGCACACTGTGCAGTAAGCAAAGAGTAAAGACGTATTTAAAAGCAAAGAATTGAAAAGCGGAGATCAGCCTTAAACAACCAACTTAAATCAATATACAGAAAAAGAAATAACAAAGCAGGGACATATTACTTCAGTCATAAAGTGTGTCCTTGGCATACCTGAATCTTATGACTAACAAGAGACAAGGGCAAGAACACACAACTGTTTTTCCACACAGCAGTCTTTTTAAGATTTGAGCCCATGTAATAAGAGATCTGCTAACCAGGATCATGTCACTTACCAGATGAGAGGATATGAGTCAGATGAGATGGAAAAATGTTGAAAGTAGCAGATTCTGAATTTGGTCATATATACAAATGGAAAAAAATAGTAACTTCTAATAGCTCCCAACCTACCTTTCTCAGATTCAAAACTGGAGAACTTGGTAGGATCATTTTATCCTCTCAGTGTTCGAAACACCTACATATTCTCATAATTACACACACTCAGACAGAATGCAAAACCAACTATGGTTAGCATTTGTTGAACTGATGATTTCCACAGCTTCTACTGTGAGCATAGTTTAGTTTGTTTGGTTTCTTATTTATGCCTACAATCCTAACCAGGTTATTTTTCAAGTGTCTAACAGAATGAAGGAAATAACAGAATGTAAAAGCATTTAATGTCTGAGCTTTGGAAGGTGTTACCACTTATAAGATGAATATGTAACTGAAGAATTTTGGAAGACGATGTGCATTGCTTGATATTGCGCGTCCTGGAATCTTGAAGAGCAGGCGGAATTTGGCACATTACCTTAGAGTATATTCGGTGCAAATCTCTAGCTATAAAAGATCTTTTTGGCTACATGGGAGCTGAGGCACAGGCAGTAGTTCCCAGAACTAAGCTGTCCTATGGACACCACTGAAGTGAGGCAGTTTGCATAAAATGTAATACTCACTTGATCTTTTTTTTTACTGGCAAAATTTAAGTCCTTACAGATAACAAGATTTTATAAAGGGGAAAACACATCCTGTTTGGTAATATGTCTACTGATTTTCTATACGCTCAGTCTCAGCCTGTGAAAATAAAAATGTTTTTTTTCTGGTGGCTTCTGACATGTACTCTTGTAAGCTAAAGGAATCTCGGTTCTCTAATGGACAACTTGACTTAGAGAAGTGTGCAACAGCAAAAACAGGTCATCTGTGTGAAGAAGAAGAAGCAAAAGAAGAAAAAGATCCAACTATTTCCTTTGGCAAAAGAAGTGAAAGGAGAACTAAACTGCCTGCAAAGCCACAGAAGGCTCTTTATTATGAAAATTAAAAAGGAAAAGATGCATATAATAGATCTTCATTTTAGGAAGTAACTTACAAAAATCAAATGAAAAAGGGTGTAACAATGAAAAATGTCAGAGAACCTATTTCTGAAAGGGTCTTATTTTTTAGTGATATTATTCACTTATTTTTCTCAATCTAATGTGTTATTGTAATATTTAAGATAATTTTTTAGTGGATCTCTCTTGGAATTGTCTGTGTAACTTTTAAAAAAGAATAATAATAAAATACTAATATGAAGAAGAACACCCCATATGATTTACAGTCATAAATAATTCTGCAGACTCCTAGGTTCATCAATCACAATTGTCATTACTTAATTGGATGGCTCAGTCCTTCCCAGGAGCTTAATTACAGAATTGTAATGTTTTACTTTCCCAGCATTTTACCATTCTGGAGAAGGGAAGGGTCCAGATGGGATGCATCCACGGGTGCTGAGGGAGCTGGCTGATGTCATTGCTAGACCACTCTCCATCATCTTTGCCAAGTCTTGGGAGACGGGAGAGGTGCCAGAGGACTGGAGGGAAGCAAATGTCACTCCAGTCTTCAAAAAGGGCAAGAAGGAGGACCCGGGAAACTCTAGACCAGTCAGCCTCACCTCCATCCCTGGGAAAATGATGGAACGACTTATCCTTGGTGCCATCTCAAGGCATATCAAGGATAAGAGGGTCATTAGAGACAGTCAACATGGCTTCACCAAGGGGAAGTCGTGCTTGACTAACCTCATAGCCTTTTACGAGGATATAACAAGGTGGATAGATGATGGCAGAGCGGTGGATGTGGTCTACCTTGACTTCAGTAAAGCATTTGACACAGTCTCCCACAGCATCCTTGCTGCTAAACTGAGGAAGTGTGGTCTAGACTCTCGGGTAGTGAGGTGGACTGTGAACTGGCTAAGGGGAAGAAGCCAAAGAGTCGTGGTCAATGGGGCGGAGTCTGGTTGGAGGCCTGTATCCAGTGGAGTCCCTCAAGGGTCGGTACTGGGACCAGTATTATTCAATATATTCATCGATGACTTGGATGAGGGACTAGAGAGTACTATCAGCAAGTTTGCTGATGACACCAAGCTGGGAGGAGTGGCTGACACGCCAGAAGGCTGTGCTGCCATTCAGCGAGACCTGGACAGGCTGGAGAGTTGGGCGGGGAAAAATTTAATGAAATATAACAAGGGTAAGTGTAGAGTCTTGCATCTGGGTAGGAACAACCCCAGGTTCCAGTATAAGTTGGGGAATGACTTATTAGAGAGTAGTGTAGGGGAAAGGGACCTGGGAGTCTTGGTGGACAGCAGGATGACCATGAGCCAGCACTGTGCCCTTGTGGCCAGGAAGGTCAATGGCATCCTGGGGTGTATTAGAAGGGGGGTGGTTAGTAGGTCAAGAGAGGTTCTCCTTCCCTTCTACTCTGCCCTGGTGAGACCCCATCTGGAATACTGTGTCCAGTTCTGGGCCCCTCAGTTCAAGAAAGACAGGGAACTGCTGGAGAGAGTCCAGCACAGGGCAACTAGAATGATGAAGGGCATGGAGCATCTCCCTTATGAGGAAAGGCTGAGGGAGTTGGGGCTCTTTAGTTTGGAGGAGACTGAGGGGTGACCTCATTAATGTTTACAAATATAAAAAGGGTGAGTGTCACAAGGATGGAGCCAGGCTCTTCTCGGTGACAACCAATGATAGGACAAGGGGTAATGGGCTGAAACTGGAACATAAGAGGTTCCGCTTAAACTTGAGAAGAAACTTCTTCTCAGTGAGGGTGATGGAGCGCTGGAACAGGTTGCCCAGGGAGGTTGTGGAGTCTCCTTCTCCGGAGACATTCAAGACCCGCCTGGACACGTTCCTATGTAGCATTATCTAGGCGTTCCTGCTCTGGCAGGGGGATTGGACTTGATGACCTTTCGAAGTCCCTTCCAATCCCTGACATTCTGTGATTCTGTGATTCTGTGAAGGGGTCTGAACTTTCCTTCCAGTTCATGTTAAAGGTTGGTGGCCCATTTCTCATTCAACAAGGCAGGAAAAAAACAGCTCCATTAATATTACCATTAGGCCTAATTCTCCCAGAATGAGGATCTTCAACATTTGGATGGCTCACAGATTCTAACAATGCAGAGTGAAGAGACCATTGGGTTTCAGCTGAACAACCAGACACAGATAGCAAAACTTCACAGAGCACCACTCCCCTTGATGTCAGAAAGAACAGGATCTTGCTGGTTTGCGTTGACAGATCCATTTCCCTTAGACATCTTGAGTTCCACCTTGCCTCTCCTTTGTGTTCCTCTGTTAGATACACCTCTATCCCTGTAATTTGTTTCTGGACAGGAAAGAGAATATTGGGGTTTTTTAGCAAGCCATATCAGTATGTATCAGTGAAAATGGATTTGTAGTTCAGTTTTTTACTTAAAGATGTTTTTAAATCAAAAGAAGGACTCAGTATTTCTTATTTTTTCAGGTGTGAGAGAATCAAAGTAGCGGTCAAAAGCCACTGAGTAGCTTCAAAGACACAAAAGTAAGTAATAATTTAGCATCTACAAATGTACACAAATACTGTGGCACATGTTGGAGAGGTACCTAGAGAAGAATCATTGAGTATTCACTGAAGGAGGCACTAGGCTAACTCAGGACATACAGAAGGACAAATAATGAGGCTGGACAAGCAGATACTAACATGAAAATATTGGGGACCTAACATAAGCACCTTGAAAAAAACTGAAGCAAAACAAAGTTTCTGGGGTTATTTTGCATCTTCTCACAATGCCCTTAAGACCCCAAATCACATGACTTACCCCAGAGACCCCCTAAGACCCCAGACATGACTAGTAAGAGAAGTCTACCGGTGCTGATTTAGACCTGGCATTTCTGGCACTTGCACTCATGTTCCCTGCATGGTACCAAAATGTGCCACGATATGCCTCCCAATCCTAGTGTCTGAGTCAGCCTGTGGCTCCCTCTCTGCCCACATCCCTGCGTCTTTCCAATAGAAAAAAGGATCCGTTTGAGTCATGGTACACAGTCGCATCCCAACATGAACTCAGGATGTACTTAGAGCGCACAAAAGAACCTTGAAGACTATTCTGAACCCCACAGGTTAGGTGTTATGTAGGCTGACCAGCTGATCAACCTGTCATCGTAGCCTGATACATCTCCCTCTATCTGATAACCTGGGTGCTGTACTCTATGCTGTGGACTTGACACAGAAACACTTAATCTGGAAGAACAGAAATCTGATGGTATTAGATTCATTTTACATAGCAAAGAGCAAGAAATTCTTCTTCAGAGTGATACCATGGTAATTGCTTTTGCAAAGTATTGCAATTCTAACTATCCCAAGGAAAAAAAAGTTCTTCACTACGAAGGTGGTGAGACACTAGAACAAGTTACTCAGGGAAGTTGTGGATGTCCCTTCCCTAGGAGTGTGCAAGGCCAGGTTGGACGAGGCTTTGAGCAATCTGGTCTGGTGGAAAGTGTCCCTGCCCATGGCAGGGGGGTTGGAACTAGGTGATCTCTAAGTTCCTTTCTAACCCAAACCATTCTATGAGTCTGTGATATATACCCATATATGTAGACTAAATACATGGATTGTATGTTCACATACGTAAGCTGTTTGAATATGTTATATATACACATAGGATTACTTCTTTTCTACTAAGCTTTCATTTATCTCCATTCAGTTTTATCTAGTAGTCATCCCCATCTGTTAGGTGCTAGGGCAAACACAGAACCACAGAATCACAGAACAATTTAGGTTGGAAGGCACATCTGGAGGCCACGTAACCCAAATCCCTCAAGTTGTCCAGTCGAGTTTTGAACACCTCCAAGAATGGAGATCCTACAGCGTCTCAGAGCAAACTGTTTTGGTATTTAAAAAATAAAAATACTAACTGGCATTTTTCATCTTCTAGTTTGTGTCCATAGCCTCTCTTTCTATTGCTGTGCACCTCCAAGAAGAGCCTAACTCTGCTTTCTTGATATCCTCTGATCAGGTAACTGTAGAGAGCAGTAAGGTCTCCCCCTTCACAGAATCACAGAATGACAGAATGTCAGGGGTTGGAAGGGACCTCAAAAGATCATCTAGTCCAGCCCCTCTGCCTTGCTTTCTCTTTTCTAGGCTGAACAAGCCTGGCTTGCTCAGTCTCTTCTATGCTATGTACTCCAGCTCCCTTACCAGTCTGGTGGTCTCCACTAGACTCATTCCAGCACGTTCATGTCTTGCCCGTACTGGGGAGGCCAGAACTGGACACAGCACTTCCAGATGATTCTTAGCAGGACAAGGGGAAGGATCACTTCCCCATACCTGCTGGATACACTCTCACACAGCCCAAGATGATTTTGCCCTTCTTTGCTTCAAGGGCAGAATCTCCCATAAGGACAATGTCATTCGCAGTTTTCATTCATGAGGTAGCCTTGGTTTTACTTTTACTTAATCAACACATTTTCTTTTTTTTTCATCAGATATTTATGCCAGCCTAGGTCAAATGAAATTATACATGAGTTTTGATGTGGTGTTCATCCTTTTGTACGAAGAGCGTGAAAACATTCAGAATTTCTTCCAGTGTGTTCAGGACATTGGTAAATATAATACACATAATACTTATTGTTTCAACAAATAGATCTCACTTAATGAATATTCCTGGTTCTGTGATTCATGCAGGAGTTTCCTGAAGCTCAGTTTACATCCTCAGCTCCCAATATGTTTTGTCAAAAGATTTCATACCTGCTACCAGTTTGGGCAGATCTTTTTTTTTCCTTCTCTTTTTTTTCTCCTGATGAATAAAACATCTAAGAATCTTTAAGATTAGAATAATCCACTCAGACGAACACTCAAAAAGGAAGAAAAATCATTTCCATTCAGTACATGTATTGTTTTCAACATGCATTTTGACCCCTGCTACATCATCACTGGTCTATGAGGTATATTTCTATAAACAGCAAGCTGCTTTCCCAAATCTCAGAGGGGATGAGCTGGAGCAAAGACTTCACACCATTAAATATTTTAAATGAACAGGAAACTATGGCCTCCAACAAAAAATTGGGTGGTTTTATTCAGTCATGTTTGCGACAATCACCTTTGATACGGAAGTATAATTTCTAGTGAGATTAATTCCTTGTCTTTTTAAAATAACAAGGTCAGTCTAAGAAAAAACTATTGCTACTTTACAATTGCCATAAACTGTCACAAATTCAAAATTCAGACCAGGGTCTACACTGAGCCACCACTAGACAGAATGGAAAATGAGGAAAAACTTCAAGTCTGATCTCTTTGCTGCAATTCCTTACTGTTATGACAGCCTAAATTACTTCTTGATTACTTGCTCCTTGTCCTCATAATTCTTGTATTCTTGATTGTAGAGGGCCTGAGAGTGATAAATATACGAAAAACCACAACTGCAATGCTTAATTGACGTTTTTAATTTTCTCCTTAAAAACTACTTTTGATTCTCTTGTCCAGCTCCCTCCTGCACAGTGAGTCAGTCACTATGTCACATCTTTAATATCGGTCACCATTAAAAAACACACACAACTGCTACCTTTGCATGAGTCAGGACAGCAGTTCTAGTGCTCTGACCTGGTTCTCATTTGGGTAATTGCATTCTGTACTATTTGAAAGCTTTTGAATGTTCTGCTGAAATGGAACATTCTTCATATCCTTTCTGAATGATCGGTAACGCTACGGAACATTTATTGACTGAGGTTTATACCAGAGACAGAAACATTTTCTGATGAGAGGAGTCTTGGATTAGTATCAGAAAGCATGTTAAATATATCAATCTACAAAAAGCATCTAAATATAAATCAGTATAATTTTCTAAGATTATTTTTTATTCATGCTTTCTTTACTCAAAAACTGCTTCTTCTTTGATTTCATAACGATGCTCAAAGCACAGAGCTGTGGCTCCAATTCGGATTCCCTTTTGGACTCGACACGGTGGCTTTGGTAATCTTAATTTTCCCCATTTGCTTGTTAAAGGGCAAATATAACTAGACACATTAAAATTAAAGTGTTTTGCAAACAACAACATATATTATCCTGGAAATTGCAGCACTTAATTTTCCAGAATATAGATGACTTCTTGACAACTGTCATACCAAATGCACCAGCATTATGCATTTTATTTTCCACATGCTGAGGTAGAGCACCCTCACACAAACACACTGTTGTTCTCTGTTTATTACTTAAAAACCAGGACTGAATATTGTGTTTTGAAAGACCAGACAAAGAGAAGTGCACTGACAAAGCAAACATGCTAAAAAGATTGAGCAAATGCAACCATGGCAGAATAGCCATGCAATATAGCCTAGGGTTAATAAGGGAAAAATGCCATTTACCAGTAAGAAAAATATAAAAATATAAGAACAGATATGAAGTCAAAAAGAAAGTTTGATTTACACTTTTTAACCTTAAATATTACATTTTGCTAGTAAATTTTAACATACACAGTTGGTATATATTGCTTATGTATTCTGATTTTGGGATCTGAGGTTAAGAGGAAAGTTTTCAGAGAGGAATTGGGTAATTCTCTGACACTGAGGTGTCAGTTTGGAAATCACTGGATCCAAGTGATGTTAGTAGTAACTGTCTCTGCAGTAGAGGCTCCCACTGGTGCTCCAAATATAATCATGGCATCGGTCTCACAGCCAGGCCTTCTCCTTTCTATCCATCATTTCTTCATCCTTTCTGCCACTTGCTGCCACCACTCCAGGGATAATTCTGGTAACCTAGTTCTTAGCTCATCAATCAGTATTTTTTCATGACTGGTGATAATCTTCCTCTAATTTTAAGGCAAACAGCGCTACAGGTAGCACCTCACTATGCAATTTGTTTGTCTACAGTGTCCCTGTAAAGATGCTTTAAGGTTGGAATTTCCAAGCCAGTTTATCTGGAGGTAAATTTTAGGGCAGGATGATTAACAGCTGTAGCAGGTTCTTGAGGTTGTAATTATATTAATGTCTTCCTTGGATGTATTTATATTTCTACAACAAAGTATGCCATCATCTTAATATCTATCTTTTGGCTTATATGAGATTAACAAGATCTCTTTTTCTGTGAGAGGTTTTCAGGACATTTTTTTGTTCTGTTTAAATACTGTGTCTAAGAACTGTGGGGTCTGATCAATGACAGACACCTCTAGGGATGAACACAACACCAGCAACTACAACTAATAACAGAACTAACGAGAACTATTTGACAAAGGAACATTTTAGCCAGTTTCTCAAAACCAAGGGCTAGAAAATCTGTGCTCTTTACTGACACGAATAAATTTGCTTCTTTGGAGTTAGTACAAAACACAAGAAACGGGGTTTTTTTTCTGTTTTCCCATGTCTGCTTAAGGAACTTATCTTCATATTGTCATTTCAAATGAACATAGTTTGTGTAACTTGGAAGGTTTCACTCTGTAGTAAATAATGTTTCCTTAATCTGTTAGACAAATCAGAATTTATACCAGTTTAATTTAACCAGCCTTCTCATCTTTTAGAAGACCCCATTTAATTCAAGTGGTGACCTCTTATTTTTCATATTCCATACAAGTTTCACTATTGATTCCATTTATAAAGGGCATGTAGTAATGTTACATTTCAGTGATGAAATTTAGTTTGCTGTGATTTATGTAGAAAGCTGAGCAACCATCATGTCTCAGAGGTATATGTTCCCTTCCTGTTATTTACTATCCCACATCTGAATCAGTGCCTAGGAGGCTTGTGGCTTAAACTCTGGTTCTTATTTTATTGAATAGCATGTAATAAATTAAAATCTGCTGAAGTTTAAATTGAGTGTTTGCATAGCAAATTTCCACTTCTGGGTTCCTAGACCATCTTCTTGCTGCTCTTAATTTGGAGTCGTGTTCTCCTTCCCAAGAATTTGGAACGGCTTAGTCTTTTTTGATCAGCCAAATGTGAACCACTGGTTTTGTCTGACGCCTTGAGAGCAGTTTACTATTTAGACAAGTATCCAGATCCAAAGGAACATGTGTGAGAGTCTTCTAGGCTTCTTGTCAAAAAATAACCTGTCATTTCCTATCCTTAAATGACAAACTTCCAGGGGACTTTAGACACAGGAGAACAAAAGCATATTGGTCCCTTGACAGTTTTTAAGTTGAATTCCTTTGCTGGATGTAATCGTCATGCTGATTTATGGCATTCGAGGATCTGATATGAAATGCAGAGTCTAGTACTGCAGTTCTTCAGTGGCTGGCCAATTCAGAAACAATTGGCAATACTTCGAGTACATTTTATTGTTATACACTGTGGATAGAACTGCACCTTTCAAAAGGTGAAGGACTTCTATCTTGGTCTTCACTTAACTTTAACATCACAGGGCACCTCCCTTCAAATCTTGGAGTTTCTACTGCAGAACTGCCTAACTCATAGACATCTTCACACCTAACCCTCACACATGGCACCCCATTCTTCGTCACGCAGCTGGATTTGTCATACACGTATCTGTCTTGTCCTCTACAAAATGCACCTTGACACACTATAAGATAATTTGCTTTTAATCTGCCCAAGTAACTCAGCCATTTTCAACAACACGCTTTTACTCCGCTGTGCAGGAAGAATGCAGCCCTCCTGCCTTCCTCCTTCCCCTTATACCAAACACCCAGTAATGAAGACTGAGGAAGGTTCAACCATTAATAAACAATTTTAATTTCTGCAAATATTAATTGAAGACAAACACTGTTTTGCCTAAAATTCCTGAAATTAGAAAACAGTCAAAGTAAATTTCCCTTTTGATAACCATTTTCCTCAAATGGCATTGTATAAATTAAAAGTTCTTATTTAAAATTATCGTAGTGAGAAGATTGGATCCGTTAAATATAAAGACAGGGAACACTGTAAGACATGATCTATAAAGCCCAGCCAAGAACGTCAACACACAGCAGAGGGAAAGATAAGAGCTGCTTCAACACTGATAAAAAATGGAAAAACTATTTTGCTTCAGTAATATATTTTATGGTGACATAAAAAGACCAAAAGGATGTTTAGATGAAATCATGGTAGCAATGCAAAGTTATGTATCTGCTTGAAATCAGAAAATTACTATCCACCAACAAGATGTTCCATATTTGCACATGCAGAGTTTTTAATTAATTTTTAGGAAAGTGGGTTTTTCGCAGACATACCTGTTTTACACAGACAAATCATTCGTGCATACATATTAACTATTCCACTGCACAAATTCCTTAAATTCTATCTTAACAAATTTAAATTCTCACAGTAATGAGTAACTACAGCACAACCTGATTTAGCTGGTTTGCAATTCAGTGTACTTTAACCAACTAAACTGCTGAATTAATCAAAGAAAATACTGTAAGAAATCAGCATCTGTTTGTGAAAGAGCCATGAAGAAAAACTGAGTAATTTCTGATGTTAAAGAATGTAATGATGATGAATAATTCAGTAAAACTTAAGAGTTAGCATTCACATTCTGGGGTCAAATTTAACATAACAGTATGTCCTAGGAAAAGCAACTAAAAGTTAAATGGAGATTAGTGTCACAATAAGAAGTTTAGATAAGTACCATACTGAGATCTGATTTGCACTAAGGAGAGCCTCAATACACAGCAAGTCTCACAGATTTGATGCAGAGTCCGGAGTCTAACTCCTGTTGTCAGGGTAGCCCCATGTTCTCACAGCAGAAATTTTATTAAACACAGCTTATTCATGTAAAGAAAGTACCTTGGCTTGACCAGCAAAAATCCCTAATTTTTTAAACTAAGCAATTTTGATATAGAAGCTGTTAAAAGTGAGCAGACGTGGAAAATATTTATGCCATTTGAAGATGTACATATTTGTGCAGAACCTCTCACTTATGAGGCTGAGCAGGCTCATATCTAATGCAACAAGTTTCACAGCAGTGGCATAATGAGGTGTAACTTAACACACAAATGCCTCAAAAGACATATCTGTGCTTCTCTCTTTCTTGGATGATATGGTAGACTATTATTTATTCTATTTATTTTATTCTGAGATTTATTCTAATACATTGATTATACAGGTTATACCATGCCAAAGAGGCATATGTATTTTACTTTCTAATTAGACCTCAGCAATAAAATTACTCAAATCTTCCAAAATAAATTCAGTTTTCCAAAAGTATGCTTGGTATGATGCTATTTAGCCATTTTCAGTTAATTTTGGGATAACTAAGTGTGACGCAGCTGATTAATACTGTATTTTATTTAAAAAATGAGTATGTGCCTTTAACCTGCGGTTATGAAGGTTATGAAAAGAAACCAATAATTCAGAGGAGTTTGTGAGTATTCTAAGTTTGAAGGGTCAACTTTGAGACATCATGGGACAAGCAAGTCGCTGCTGGGAAATGAGTAGAAACAGGAACTAAAACTTGGGAATATAATCAGATGCGAGATTAAGCCTTGCTAAGGCAATTTGAATTTGCATAGGAAGGATGTCTCCTATGAAATTAAAGTTGGCAGTAAAGACTACACAAAAGTAAAAGACAATCATGTCTACTTCCACGTATGGTGCAGATCAATTCCAAGGTCAGCTCTACTTTATCTAGTTTATGAAGTCTTAAGAAAGTGTCATAGGTTGAACTCTCGTTTTACCTTTGTGTTGAACAGCATTTTCACATCACTTTGGATCTCCCAATTTACTTGTAAATTCCCTGAGGTTCTACCTAGCTTTTAGCTTCTTTTCTATGACTATTTAGGACTTGCAATTTAATCAGGATATTAGCTTTAATACTGCTGAAGAATTATTGACTATTTCTTTCCGAATTTTCAAGATGCTGACATCTGTTTAGTATTGCTGGTTGTAATTTTCTACTCTCCAGCCAGCAGCCATGACTTGTTGCAATACAGCAACTCTCAGGAATGTTAAACTGCTGAGAGTCATCTCATTCCACCTAGCAGCACTGGGGTCAATCCTCTGTACACAGCCACTTTACATATTTATATGAAATACGTATTTCATACATACAGATAATCAAATGCCATATTTTATATAAAGCAACTTTTATTTCTTTGTCCTGAGGTTAGACAATATAGCAGAAAAGCCACTTTGAGGAAGATAAGAGGTTTAGGTAAAGGTCTAGCTAGGCCTTGAGGGATGCACAGCGTGTGTCCTTTGACACCTTGAGGTGTTGCATTCATTGAAAGCCACGGACAAAATATTTGAGGAAGTTTTCGAGGATGTTGTCCAGCAACCAATGTTATTCTCTGCAGAGCATAAAAACAGAAAGCATCACTCTTTTTTTTTTTTCCCCCTCACTTCTCATGCTCCTGCTTATTTCTCAGCTACGAGCACTCTGCAGTTCAGTGACCATTAGTCAAAGTGTAAACAGACAAAGAACAATAAATAAAATATATGACTTCTATCCCAGCAGCAGCTATCATTTTCGTGAACGTAACTCGCTACCCATCTGTTTCCCACTTTTGGACAATTTATAAAGATAAAAGTGTCTCAGAGCCCACTTCACATCCTGTATCTGTATTATCCCTATGGCAACTTCAGTACCTGAGAGCAAGAAATAACGCAGTGTGCACGGTGATTAGCTTCCTTGCCCTCATCTCCTTTTATAACTCTGTTGCTTACTTTCTTTGCTGCAGACCTTCCTGTTTGCAGGCCCCTTTTTCATTTACATTTGTTTCAAGGCACCCTTATATTTAGTAAGCCAACAATTTTGATAGCTTTTTTTTTTTAATATGACAGTTTATCTTAAGCTAACAAAACACCTGATAACAGACCACAGAGATTAATTGCATTGCAGTATGCCTTTGCTTAGGGGAAAAGAAAGTGTGCCTACACTGCAGTTTCCAAAACTATGATTCCTATAATTTTTTTAACCATTGCAGGATAACACATTGAGACTGCTTTCAGGACTCTCTTCAGACCTCTTTAGGCATTGATCTTAGACATTGCATTGCCAAAAAAGATGGCTCTCCACGTGAGTGCTTCAGGTGACAGAAGTCCTTTATATCTGTAATAAGAAGACGTTAAGTGTCTCTGAAGAGCTCCAGAAGGTGAACTGGACTGTCCCCACAGAAGTCTGTGACTCTTACCTGCTGGCAGAGGCCTCATCACCTGGCTCAGATGCGAACATTTACGGACAGACCACACCCCTAGTGTTAAGTGCTTTCATGACTTAGCTGGTACTTCAAAATTACGATCTCCAAGTAGGCAATATATAACATTTGCTGGCACCCTAATTTAAGTGAAATTTAGCATGCTAACTAGAGGTCTAAATGTTTACAGAATAGAGATGCAACCTCAGAAATACATAGCTCCAAGAACCATGGCATACCAAGAACATGCTGTTATTTGTGTGACACTACCATTTTTTCTACACTCTACACTACACGCTGAAAACTTGGGAGGTTCTTGTAGTGTAGCAAATATTTTTGAGTGGATACATTTGATAAACAAATTTGAGCTCTCAAATGTTATATCTGTAAGCTCTGGTTGAACTTTAAAACAAGCAACAGTATCAATCAAACTCTCAAATATTTTACTGTTTGGCTCAGAATAGATCTATTCTAAAGTACAAATCTAATCATACTGTTTGCTTTTCGAAGTTCTTATATTCAGGAAAAGCTGACTGAATATAAAAATATGTAATTTTTAGACCTGAATTGAAAATGTCAGTTCCAATTGTAATGGTTTGTAAATGAAAATTAGCTGGGGAAATATCATAAGAAAACTTGTTTTTCTGTAATGGTGATTGCCACAAGAAACAAGACCAGTATTAATAAATCAAAATGAATAAATGTGCTCTAGGGATGGGGCACGAAGGTTACGGATGGAATAATATGAAGAAAACAGCAGACATTTACTGTGAAAGCTCACAGAAATAATGTGAAACCAATGTAAATCAAAACCCAACATATGCCATAAAGAACTCAAAATGTTTTCCTTAAACAATGACAATTCCGCTTAATTACCATTAGCATTAAAGAACCATTTGTGGTCAATGGGGCGGAGTCTGGTTGGAGACCTGTATCCAGTGGAGTGCCTCAAGGGTCGGTACTGGGACCAGTATTATTCAATATATTCATCGATGACTTGGATGAGGGACTAGAGAGTACTATCAGCAAGTTTGCTGATGACACCAAGCTGGGAGGAGTGGCTGACACACCAGAAGGCTGTGCTGCCATCCAGCGAGACCTGGACAGGCTGGAGGGTTGGGCGGGGAAAAATTTAATGAAATATAACAAGGGTAAATGTAGGGTCTTGCATCTGGGTAGGAACAACCCCAGGTTCCAGTATAAGTTGGGGAATGACTTATTAGAGAGTAGTGTAGGGGAAAGGGACCTGGGAGTCTTGGTGGACAGCAGGATGACCATGAGCCAGCACTGTGCCCTTGTGGCCAGGAAGGCCAATGGCATCCTGGGGTGTATTAGAAGGGGGGTGGTTAGTAGGTCGAGAGAGGTTCTCCTTCCCCTCTACTCTGCCCTGGTGAGACCCCATCTGGAATACTGTGTCCAGTTCTGGGCCCCTCAGTTCAAGAAAGACAGGGAACTGCTGGAGAGAGTCCAGCACAGGGCAACTAGGATGATTAAGGGAGTGGAGCATCTCCCTTATGAGAAAAGACTGAAGGAGCTGGGGTTCTTTAGTTTGGAGAAGAGGAGGCTGAGGGGTGACCTCATTAATGTTTACAAATATATCAAGGGGGAGTGTCACAAGGATGGAGCCAGGTTCTTCTCGGTGACAACCACTGATAGGACAAGGGGTAATGGGCTGAAACTGGAACATAAGAGGTTCCGCTTAAACTCGAGAAGAAACTTCTTCTCAGTGAGGGTGACAGAGCCCTGGAACAGGCTGCCCAGAGAGGTTGTGGAGTCTCCTTCTCTGGAGGCATTCAAGACCTGCCTGGACACGTTCCTGTGTAGCATAGTCTAGGCATTCCTGCTCTGGCAGGGGGATTGGACTTGACGATCTTTCGAGGTCCCTTCCAATCCCTAACATTCTATGATTCTATGATTCTATGAAGTATATTTGGCAGGTCACAAAAATGAAAGGAGGAAACCTCAACAATATTTAACTGTTAACATTTAGACAAATAATGCAAGTAGTAAACATTTATATTCTAGAGAATTTACAGGTATTTACAGCAAAATGGCCTCCTTAGAGTAGAATTTTAGCAGCTAAGTCAGTTAGCAGTAGGGAGTCTTGTGGAAACTCCTTGGTGACGCTTTCCTTTCAGGACTCCTCTATTCCTGTCGTCTGTGGCTCTTTCCCTCTCCTAGTCCTGAAGTAAGAATAAGGAGATAAGTCACTTTAGGGAAACGAGTCTCTGGAGCACATTTCCTTAAAGATGCAGGCCATGCATGTTGCATGCATTTGGGGAAGTGGAAACGAGAAAGCAAGACAGCAGCAATAAACAGGCACAAGAGCTAGGTGAGTAAGCATGAAAACATCAGGGGAAAACCAAAATGAGCATGGAAATGAACAGTGCCAGAGATGAACTTCCATCTCTTATGAGAAAAGGAAGGCTTGGGAGAAGGCACATAAAGCATGAGAAGCATGACAAACCAGAAACTCAGCAGAGGCACTTCAAATTATTTGTTTGTTTTAATACTATGTTAGAACAGAACTGTATAGAGCCTTTTGAAAGCATCGTTTTAACACTAGTTCCACTGATAGGTTTTACAAAAATATCTTCAGTTCTTCCTACGTGATGATCAAACCATTCTCTTCCCTGCAATATCAACTGCGTGAGACACTGCTGTTCAAGAAATATTCCTATACATAACAAGCATACTTTGATGTGTGTATCATTCTGTTGAACCTCCTGAATGTGTACAGACATGTCTACATGACAACTATGTTTTAAAATGCTAGCTATTATCGCCATGCCACAAGTCTTTTAAAAAAATGAAAATATAACAATTTTTATTCTATTTCTTAAAGGAATAGTACTGCATCCAGCTCTGGAGCCCTCAACACAAGAACAACGTGAACCTGTTGGAGTGGGTCCAGAGGAGGGACACAAAAATGATCAAAGAACTGGAGCATCCACCCTGTGAAGAGAAGCTGAGAGAACCGGGGTTGTTCAGCCTGGAGAAGGCTCTGGGGAGAGTCTTTAAAGGGAATCTGAGATGGCAACAATCTTTTTAGTAAAGTCTGTTGCAACAGGACAAGGGGTAATGGTTTTAAACCAAAAGACAGTAGACTTAGACTGAATGCAAGGAAGAAATGTTTTACAATGAGGGTGGTGAAACACTGAAACAGGGTGTTGCCCAGAGAGGTGATAGAAGCCCCACTTCCTGAGACATTCAAGGTCAGGTTTGATGAGGCTCTGAGCAACCTGATCTACCTGAAGACGTCCCTGCTCACTGCAGGGGGGTTGGACTAGATGAAATTTAAAGGTCCCTTCCAACCCAACGCATTCAATGATTCTACAATGATGCTATGAATAAAAGGCAGGCTCCTAAAGCAGTCTGTCGTCCAGTATTATTTTGCCAAGATCGAGGGCCGGTTTAGCTCAGTGGGTTGAGTGTGGTGCTTGAAACACCAAAGGTCACGGGTTCGATTCCCGTTCGGTTCTCATGTGTTGCCTGACCTAGTCGAGAGGTGGCGTCCCTGCTCACAACAGGGAGGTTGGATTAAAATGATCTCTAAGGTCCCTTCCAGCCCAGGCCATTCTATGATTCTATGATTAATGCAGAAAGTACACATCACATTGAACAACGTTTATGTGAAGCCATTGCTTCTATAAACTTGTCCGGGATGATTTCTGATGTTAGCTTTCAGAACACTGAAGTAATTTCAAAAAGTTATGTGTTTCTCCCCAAGAAGCTGTCCTTTTCAGTCTGAAAATATTTTCAAAATAAAGTAACAAAAGCAAATATTTCATGGTCATCAGAGTGTTTGGAAAAAAGGTGTCTTTTCTGAAAAGCACCTTACACTTAAAGAGTATAAGCAAGCAAGAGCGAACATTTCTCTATGAATACAGTGATTCTACACAAAGTCACGAGGACTACTCCTATGCTAATTTATTCTCTGTATCTTTCAACGCAAGTTTCTTTTCTGAGACTCATATATAACAGAAATCATAATAAGGGTTGGGTTTTTTTCCAGTTAATAATTGTCTTACTGAGCTGAATGAATGGGTTCAGCCACAAAGCCAGCATTTTACACAAAATGCCAGGCAGTGATTAGCTGATGGCTGCTTCTTGGTCAGAACTAACTTGGGCTGGATTGTGACTTGCTCTAAGCAGGCTGAGCAGTCAGCCCCTGTAAAACAGGTCTATTTTAAACCTCCTCTCATTCACCCCAACAAAGTAATTAGGGGAAAACCTCAGAAGAAAGGAACACCCCATCTTTCAAACATTTTGTTTTAAAAAAAGCGTCATGCTTTGTTGGTGTAGAGGATGCTTTGAAGTCCATGAATGTAATCTGAAGCGCTTTACAACACCTTAAATTTCCTTGCTACTGGAAAATGGATGTTTTATCAGGGGAGGAATTCGACCAGAGCTTAATCTTGAAACATTAAGTGAACATCTGAAGCAGATGGTGAAAGACAAAAGGAAAACTATACTGTCGGCACCGCAAACAAGTAAAGCTCATCTTGTTCCCTGCTCTCCAAAACGGTGACCGACCCAGCCTGCTTGTAGCCCGCTCCCAGGCCAGAGTCGCACCTCCGGGATGGTGAGGTGTGAGCGGCCGGGGCACCTGCACAAGAGACGCAGGGAAAGGGACGAGAAGGCGGAGGAGAGGCCGACGCCGGGCTGAGGCCACAAAGCGCAAACCTGCGGGAGCGGGACGCCGTCGCGGTGGGAGAGGGATGCGGGCACTGCGAGCGACCGGAGGGACGGGACGGGCCGGCCGGAGCGGCGGAGGCACCGCTAGAAAAGCTGCTGGGGAGCCGCGGCGCCGGCACCGGCTGCCCCGCGGCGGCAGGCGGGGAAGCGGGGAGGGGGGGGAGCCCGCGTTCCGCAGCGGCAGCGCATCCCCTCGGTACGGCCGGGGGGTTGGCGGCGGGGAGGGGCGGGCGAGAGGGCGGGGAGCCGGCGGCCGGCCCGCCCGAGCCGAGCGGGGCCGGCGGGAAGCAGTCGAGGGAAAAGCGGAGCCGAGCGACGGCGTGCGGGAGCCCGGCTGCCGCAGCCGCCGGAGCCGGGTGGCGACGCCTCTGTCCCGGCCGCCCCTCCTCCCGCACACGCTCCCACCGTTCCCCCACCCCGTCTAGGCTGCACCGCCCGCAGCCCCCTTTCACCCCCTCCGAGGCTGAGCCGCCCCCCCCGCGTCCCCCGAAGACAGCGCCATGTGAGTGGGACCGCGCCGCCGCCTCAGCGGGCACGTCCGGGATGTGAGGAGCCGCCCGGCCACCAGCACCTCGCCGCCGCCCGGGCCGGACCTCACCGGCGCCCGGCCCTGCCCCGCGCCAGCATGACCGAGGTGAAGGCCAAGGAGCCCAGAGCGCCTCCGCCTGCCAGAGACGGGGCGGTCCAGCTGCAGGGCCAGCCCGACCGAGACCCTTTCCGCAGGGAAGCGGAGGCCATCGACATCGCCCTGGACGGGCTGCTCTACGCCAAGAGCAGCGACGACGAGGAGGAGGACGACGAGGAAGAGGAGGACGAGGAGGAAGAGGCGCGGCAGCGGCAGCAGCAGCCGGGGGAGGACCGGGACTCCCTCTCGTACCGGCCGGGGAGCGGTTCCCTCTCGGACAGGGACTCCCTGGACACCGTCCTGGACACCTTCCTGGCGCCCGCGGCTCATGCCAGCTCCGTCGTGGCGGCCGCGCCCTGGTCCTTCTTCGGGGCGGAGGCCGCGGAGGCTCCCGACGTGCCCATGAGCCGCGGGCCTCCGCAGAAGACCGGCGAAGCCGCCGCGGGGGCACCGAGCCCCTCGCAGCCCCCGCCGCGTCCCGTCCCGCTCTGGCCGAGCGGCGACTCTCTGATCGCCGCTAAACCGCGGCCGGCGGTGGCGGGGGTGGGCGCGGAGGATCCCGGCGCGGCCGCCAAGGGCGAGACCCCCGGCGGGGAGCGGGGCTTCGGCGGCGGCGGCGGCGGGTCCCGGGCGGGGGAGCCGGGGCAGGAGTACCTGCACGTGCCGCTGCTGCCGCTCAACTCTGCCTACCTGGCCTCGCGCACGCGGCAGCTGCTGGACGTGGCGGAGTACGAGGGCGCCGGTGGCGGCGGCGGCGCGGGGCCGCGCTCCTCGCCCCCCGGCCCGGACCTGGCGGGCTACGTGTACCCGCCGGCGGACGGCAAGGACGGGCACTTCGCCTACGGCGACTTCCAGCCCGCTCTGAAGATCAAGGAGGAGGGTCTCGGCCTCGTCAACCCTTACCCGGCCGGCAGGGCCACCCCCGGGGCGGCGGGCTGCGCCGACTACCCGCAGCCCCCCCGGGCCGGGCCGGAGCCCTCTCTGGAGTGCGTCCTCTACAAGACGGAGCCCACCCTGCTGGCCGCCACCTACGCGCCTCAAGCGACGGCGGCGGCTGCAGCGCCACCCGACAGCCTGCCCTCCACCTCGGCCGCGCCGCCGGGCCTCTACCCGCCGCTGGGTCTCAACGGGCACCAGCCGCTGGGCTTCCCGGTGCTGAAGGAGGGCTTGCCGCAGCTGTGCCCGCCCTACCTGGGCTACGTGCGGTAAGAGCGGGGGGTCCCGGCGGGCGGGGGGTCTTGGGAGGTGTCGAGGCCAAGTTTTGAGTTGAGTTTTCGGTGGGAGAGCGGCACCGAGCGGCACCGAGCCCCACGGACCGGAGCGGTCCGTGGGGCTCGGTGCCGCTCGGGGAGAAGCTTTAGAAAGGAAGCTTTTACTGTCCACAAGTCACTGTTGCAAGATTAGGCCTTTCATTTCTCTTAATTCTCTTTTGAAGGCCAGATGCAGAAGCCAGCCAGAGTTCCCAGTACAGTTTCGAATCACCACCCCAGAAGATTTGCCTCATCTGCGGCGATGAGGCTTCTGGTTGCCACTACGGAGTCCTCACCTGTGGGAGTTGTAAAGTCTTCTTTAAAAGGGCGATGGAAGGTACTATATGATGTCTTTGTTCACGATTATCTGAAATATAATCTCTCCAGGCGTTGCTACGGACGTGCTGTCTATTTATTTCCAGCGTTTAAAAGTATTAAGTCATGTTTTTTGTTTTGGCATCTTTGTTTCGATATTACAGTGAATACCGACTAAATTCTTTCTTAGTTGATTTTTGCTAGTGTTATTTGTTTTACTTTAATTACTTGCCATTCGTTATTTACTGTTTATCAGCCTTTCTGAATAGACAGAGTGGTAAAAATCTGGTGTATTACACAGTTTGTTGAAAAAAGGACAAATGCTATTCAAAGGAAGATGTTGGGGTGTGAGTTGATGGTAAGCAGGTAAGCATTGATTTTGGCTTTGAAGTCGTGGGATTTTTCTTGCTTGCAAGATGCAGAACTTGGCTTCCTGAGAGTTATGAAAGTATTTCCACTGAACTATTTCAAGCCACAGCTAAAGCCATAATGCATATAGTTTTGAAATTGCAAAGTGAAGCTGCAGGTTTAATAAATCAGTAGCAATAGCTTTTTTTTTATTTCTTTTTGGATTGTATTATATACCTTGTCCGCTGAGATTTTAAATATGAATACACAAGCAAATTGCTTTGTTTAGTTCAACTGATGAACCAGTAAACTAAATTCTTCTACATTTTATGATTTGTCTTATTTTCTGATTTTTATCTGATCCTGTGAGAGCTAGGATGTTCAAATTTTCCCTCTGTATACTTAATAAAACCATTGTTACAATGTATAGGATTCCTTAAAAAAAAATTGCATCATGTATTTTTTTGTTGTGATTCACAGTTTATTCGACTTTATAATTGCCCTTGAAAAAGGGAATATTGGAAAATTAAAAACTTAACAAAATAATGTAGTTAGATTTTTTGTTTCTCCTTTAAGCATATGCTTCTATTCTACCTTTAATATACGAGGTGCCTGAGAAGTGGTAACGCTAGGCTAGGTGGGCTGGCTGAACTTCTGAGCTAGTGCTGCCTTTTCTCTAATACATTTTATGAGATTCGTGAGAAAGCTGTTAGAAGCATACACGTTAGGCTGCAAGGAAAACACTTGGCTCTTAAGTCACCTACAGGAACACATTTAAGTTTCACTGACTGTGCTAAGTGGTCTCTTGGTTTGGCTTCGCATTTTTTGCTATATTTGTTTTGGAAAATCAGCAATATGCTTTAAAAAAAGTCAGGGAGCTGACGTTTTAAGAATGGGTGTAGTGTAATTCACGAGTGCCGTATTTTAAAATAAGTTTTATTATTCGCCTTTCACTTATGTAATAATACTTTTTTTATTTGGATTCGATTCTATCACTTTTGCATTTCATCTGTTTCCTGAGTTAGTATCGAATTGTGTGTGCACTAGGTGAACCTGCTCAAAACCATATCTTATTACTGTTCAGCATAAGTATTTTAATGGGAAATGTTAAGAAGGCTTATAAATCGGTAGTAGGAACATCTTAAAGTTGTTTTCACTGATTATTTAATCAAAGTCTGTATTTGACAAATATAGAATCTTACCAGATTAAGAATATAGACAGAGAGAACTGCGAGGTCCACACAGTTACACGAAACGAAAGGCTTGTGTTTTACACAGCAACTTTGTACTTTCAATCTTTAAATGATTCCGAACACGGAGAGTATGGTGAGGAAGTGTGTTTGGGTTTTTTAGTAAGAATATTCAAAGAATGGACAACCACCTCAGAAACCTGACTATAATAAGAATAAATACAGGTTATTGAGTCTCATGGAAAGGAACGGCAGGCATGAGCAAGATGAACAAATACACATACCCATTTTTGTGTAGAAAGTGCAAGTCTGCTGTTCCTTAAAGAGCTCCTTAAAGATACGGACTTTTTATTTTAATGGAAGCATGGGATGTAGTTGCCAGCATTGAAATAATCCCAATTATGGATAGATAGTTGATTTCATTTAGAATTAATGTTTTTGTTTACTTCTTACCAGAAATAAAGGTGACAAATTACTCTTCTGTAAGAAGAAACATAATAGTTTTACTATAAATGCAACGGAAAATAGTGTTTAAAAATTCACCATGGCAATTGTATAAATTTGAGACACTTTTCTGATGCAAAATGTCCCCCAGTCCGTCATTTCTTTGAATAGCAAGGAATTACTTTTTGAATTTTTAATACTACTACAGATACGGAATTTTTTTCAATAACAATTCATGCAAATAAGGTCTTAAACTTTGTGAGTGCAAATTCACAATTAAAACTCTACTCTTCATGTACTTTCCGTAAAGTACTGATCACTATGAGAAATTAGAGCAGATCACTATGAGAAATTAATACATAGATGGCTTTTGTTTCTTCATGTATTTTATATTTTGAGACTTTTTTCATATGTTACAAAGTTTTCAAGTTTATAGATAACAAGGTACATATTATAGTGGTATTAGATTTGTTGGGAAATACCTACTTTGTATTTTAATTATTTCTGTCATCTCAGGTATGTTGGCAGTTTAAGATCTAACAACCTATGTCATTTTTTTCACAGAGGTTGTCCTATCCATACGCTATGTACTTTACTCTCCCTTAGTGTGTGGAAAATGCCATATTAGTTAAATGCTTCCTTTG